>JANAVB010003400.1:56297977-56409546 GCA_029216955.1 Iris pallida
TTTTAAAAAAAAATAATAAATCTAATTACATTATTAGGCTTCTAATCAAGGTTGACTAAGGTTATACCATCTTCTCCTACCAAAACACCAATCCAAACTATACAACAATCAATTTAATTAATAATTTAAATAAATTCAAAATAATGCACAATGACTAAAATACCCCTAATTAGAAAAAGTGAGTGTGACACCTTCACATATGTAGGACTGCCAGTGAAGGACTGCCACCTCTTTGGCAGTCCTAATCTATGAGCATATATTGACATATTTTCTTTATGATGTTGTTTAGTTATATTAACTTTGAAGTTCTATTGTAGGACTTGAGATCTTCTGATTTTGTGGTACCTGTTCCAATTACAGTCGATGTAGGCCATTTATTTTGGACCGATCTTTGGTTTGAATCAAGCAATGGTGCGGTACATTGGTGTCGAGAAGTTGGACGGGAAAACAACATAGTTCTAGTAATATCCAGATCGGCCCAAAATCGTCCGGGACGACAAATTGTGATGGTTGGCTGTGAAAGAGGTGGTATGTTCAGAACGCACAAAAAAGACAAAGTTATCCAAAGTAAAGTTCCAAAAAAAATGTTGGAACGAGTAAATGTGGTTGTCCATTCACGATACATATTAGAAACGAAGAAGAAGGGAAGTGGACAGTAGAAGTGAAGAATGGAACCCACAACCATGAGATTGCCGAGACACTATTGGGTCATCCGTATGTCGAACGGTTGAACAATATGGAGAAGAAGAGAATCGAAGACTTGTCCACCTCCGGAGTTGCACCGAGACAAATATATTCCGTCATACGACATGAAGATGAGAAGAACGAGTCTACAATGAAGTCAATATAGAATGTACTATCTTCTTCGAACACTGTCCGGACGAAATCAAGAATGGCGATGTAAGAAGTGCTCAAGTTGCTTGCTGATAATCATTATGTTGAGTTCCATAGAAGACATCCCCAGAGTAATGAAGTAATTTCAATCTTTTGGGCTCATACCGATTGCACAAGTTTGGCCAGGTCTTTTGCCGACGTGTTAGTCCTTGATTGCACGTACAAGACCAATAAGTTTAAGATGCCTCTCTTTCATGTTGTTGGGTTCACCTCTACTTGGAAAACATTTCAGTGGCATTTTGCTTCATGAAGAGTGAAAAACTTGAAGGCTACACATGGGCGTTGGAGGAACTGAAAACACTTTACACCGGTCATACAGAGCCGTCAGTTTTTGTTACAAAGAGTATGCCCTAATTAATGCTATTCGCCTTGTTTTTCCTCAAGCGGATATATTGCTATGCACTTGGCATGTCAATCGTAATATTCAAGCCCAATGTAAGTTAAAGTTTCGAAAGGAGGATGGTAAAATTGACATGCAAATTTTTGACGAATTCTACAATGATTGGAATTGTAACACCCCAGTCCCAAAATACGTAGGACTAGGAACGTAGACATGCCAGCTGTATTCATACGAAGTACACTCCAATATGTGGAAACCTCGTACGAATACATAAGCTGTAAAATGCAGTAGAACCATAACTAATCTCATCCACACAAAATAAAGGAATAAAAGATATCATATAAAGATAATGATTTGTCATGTACAATATGTTGGACGGAGACAAATCCACTACCAACAAGTAAAGAAAAAATACATAACAAAAGAAAGATTTTGGCAAGCGAAGCGAAGCGAAGACGATCCAAATGCAATCATCCTCGAGAAAATAGCGACGAACACGACTAGAGCTAGAACACCTGCGAAAGACAATAGCACACACCTGGAGAGATAACCAGGTCCTCAGAGGGACGTAACAAGACACATAATATCATGCCATATAAACTGAATAAATATTGCTCAAATAAATAAGTAAATCGAATTATAACATGTTCCAATACGTACCTACTGAACGAGCGTACCATCCCTCCAACCAAACAAGGACAGGAGATGGTAAACTAATTCACGGTAACGTATCTTCCCATGCTATGAATCCAATATGGTATCCGGACCCCAACAAGGTTCAATACCTTCTCATCGAAGTAGTAAGTCACACCTACAACCAAACAAGGACAAAATGTGACGAACTAATTCACGACAAGTTATTGTTCCAAGCTACGGTCAGATACAAGTACCCAAACCAAAAGTACTCGTACCTAACGGATAGGGTAGCCTACCATTCTAAGTGAAATGTAGTTAAGAACAATCCTTCCTACGCATGGGCCCTGGCTAAATAGGATCGGCGTAGTCCCCCTTGGGCACCAGAGGCCCCATTAGTAAGAGCATGACGTTCCGCAGAATCGTCAGTGGCTGTCAGTAATCATGGGTAATTTGACCCCGTCTCCGGCGGAGCTCATGGGTTACAAAAGGGAAAGTGCATCGAAGCCCATACGCTAAGAAATTGTCCTCCCCGTCCAATGCCTACTGTGTTGTATCCACAACACAAACCTCTATAACCGCTAAGTCAAACTAGCATGCAACCTCTATTAGCGGTTATTCCTATCGCATGGCTTGTACGTACTGGTGGCCAGCCAATTATGTACTTCTGTGTTCTACATGCGACACACAACTTCATAGTTTAATGTGTCAAGGCCGATGAATGCAACACACAAGGTGGTCCCTTAAATCTAGGTTTAATGTGTAAAAAAATAATACATAACAGAAAATATAAATGAACAGTAAGTTCTAACAGGTTATGCCATGTATCACAGTTTATTTTGCATAAAGAAAATAAAGAATGCATGAAATATGAGCTAAAATAATTAAACAGCGAATGGCAAGGTGTCTTGCCTGTTAGGACGCCTGGTGTACTGCAATGATCACTGTGGCATGAACTGCGACTTCGGTGAAACAACTATACAAAGGGACCTCTGTTGATGGTACGGACAGTTCCATTGGGTTCAGAAGGGTCAAATTAGTTAGGGTGGACATAAGGTAGTCTCAAATGGGCGAAGGAATAGGAACAACAGGACTTGGATACGGACAGAAGAGAATTAAAGAAATAATGGATAAATAAATATTTATATATATATACGAGTTTTAGAAAATATTTATAATTCCTAAAACTAGTTTTCATAAGTCAAAATAAGTATAAGAAAAATACTCACAGTTAAGAAAAATCATTTTTGGATAAAATACTAAGTTCGTCAAAAATTAGAATTGGTAGAAAGCATATTTTTTTAGCATACGAAAATAAGTATTAATATTGCAACAACATATCTATTCTTCGAAATCCAGTTTTTAAAATAATATAGGACAAGACTAGTACCATATATTTAACATACTATGAAAATACTAATAAATTTATTTACAAATAAAAAAATAACGACTAGAATATGTCGATAATACTAATATTAATAAGGTATAATACTAATATACAGTTGTCGTAAAGTACACATACTTACATATAGACATTTGTCCAAAACTATATCTCAATAAAATATATTTAAATATTTGAATTATAGATGCTCACTATGAAATACTAAATATAATAATAATAATAATAAATATAATAATAATAATAATAATAATAATAATAATAATAACCAGCAGAAAACAAACATCCAGAAGTATGTTCCTCACAGTAGATAATAACACACCAAAAATAAAGGAATCAAACAAAAGAAAGGAAAAAAAATAATAATTAAATGTTTAAACAAAATAAACAAAAAAAAACCGAGTACAGCATGATTGCTTTCCTCTGTAAGTGCGACTTTTCTTAAAGAAGCATAAGGGGCAGTAGGCCAGTAGCTGAAGAAGCAAGAGAGAGAAAACATTTGGTGAAGGGAAGAAAAGAAAGGGAAAAGGAGAGAGGGAGAGGAAGAGAAGCGGAGGAGAAAGTCGGGGAAAGTCGCAGGGATGGGCGGCGCTGCTCCGGCGTTGGGTGGCGCCGAGCGCAGAGAGGGGGGCTGCAAGCCGACGCATTGGTGGAGAGGAAAGGGGTTTCCGGCGTCGTGCCGAGGACGCGGCGGACGGGGAAAGGGGACGGCAGACGGAGACGACGGAGGATCGAGAAGGATGGGGCGAGCGGCAGGTCTTGGCGGTGGTGGTATTGGGGGTGACGATGTTGATGGAAGCGGGTGTTACGGCTCGGGGTCATGGGATTGACAGTGGGCTGGAGTGGCAGATCCGGCGCTGCCGGAGCACGGTGTTGGTGGCGGTACGAAGGCTGTGGGAGGGTTGCTCGGGAAGGAGATGAGGGGCGGCGCTCAGGCGGAGACCGCGACGGCCGGGCGCGGAGTCAGGGCAGCGGCTCGGAGGACTCTCGGCGCCTGAGAAGGTGAGTCGGGTTTTCTTTGCCTCAATTATTTGGGTGGTGGTGAATTTGTGTGGTCGGGGGGAGATCGATTGGGATTGGCTCGGCGTGGTGGTGAGGATGTTGGAGTTGGCTGGTGATGATGGTGAAGGTGATGGTGTTGGTTGTCACGGTGGTGGCGGTGGTTTTGGTTGTTCGGGTGGCCGTGCCACTGTGGTGGCGTTGGCGGCGGTGTTGAGGGACGGTGACGGGAAGAGGCCGGGGTTGCAGGTGGAGGGATAAACCTGGTGGTCGGGTTGGGTTAGGATAGGGATAGGGATAGGGATAGGTTTTAGGGATTTGGTGTCGGGGTGTGTCCGACACGGAAAAATTTATGTACATGTAAAAGGTGGAATAAGATTATGGATGGACACTGACACGGTGCACGGCACGTTTGTGGAGAAAATTGTGGAGTTGTGAAGTTTATGGATGAGTACCTGCCTATTTATAGGATGTGGGAATTTCCATTTGGATAAGAACTAGGAATAGTTTTAAACCCAAAATAGATAATTCACAACTTAGTTTAAGATCAATCAAATCCAAATACGAATCCAAATCCAATTTAAATCTAATTAAATCAAATTAAATTTTTAGTTTAAAATCGAATAGGAAAAATCAAATTCAAATACTTAACTATTTAAATAAATCCAACATTTCAAATCAAGATTTAAATCTCCACAATAATTTCGAAATATATTTTCCAAAAATATTAATAATAATAATTTCAAAAATTACAGGAATTGTGTGTGGCGAGCCTCTACGATTGCCAGTTACGACGCCGTATGGTACTTGTTTAAGCAAAAGTAGGAGGCGAGGGAGCCGACATGTATTTCTTACATCAAAGATACATGGCTTGAACCGCACAAAGAACAATTCGTCTTAGCATGGTCGAATGTTGTGAAGCATTACGGCACGACAACTACCAACCATGTCGAAGGAGCACACTCTTTATTGAAAAGACACCTAAAATCATCTCTCGACAACTTTGTCTTTGTTTGGCAAGCTATACATCTATCGGTAGACCGGACGGTGAATAAAATTAAGGCATCATTTGAGATGAGCTTAAATATAGTCAAGCATGAGCATAGAAAGGAAGTACTCTTAGATGCTTTAATGCGCGTGGTATCTCACAAGGCGTTGGCATTAATATTTGATGAGATTGAAAGGTCAAAGTTTGTCGGGTTTGATCCCGAGGTTTGTGGGTGTGTATATCGACATACATTGGGACCTCCCTTGTGCACATCAGATTAATGAATATCGCCGTAAATCCATTCCTATTCCAGTAGATGCTGTCGGTCAACGTTAGAGGCAGTTGTCTATGATGCCTCTGGTGAAGACGGACGATGATTTCTTTTCTTTATCACAAGTAAAACTTCTCCACGCAAGGTGGTGTACCTAAGTAGGAGCGGAACGGATGTCCATTGAGCTTAAAATCCAAGAAATTGCATGTCCGATGACTACTAGAATGCATGAGCCGTCCGTTGTTTCCAATCCTAAAGGCAGGCCTCAAACAAGATTAACTAGTTCACAGAAGAGAAGGCTGGAGTCGACTAAGAGAGATCCATCATCCTTTGAGCATGTTGAACGAAGCTTACAGCAACCTCCGCCTGCACGGAAGGGCAAGCTTGTCGTTCGTCGAAAAATGGAGAAAATGGACCTCCCAAGAGAAGATACCGTTGCAAGCCAAACACTGAGTTTGTATATTGACAAATTTCAACCTGAGCTTCGCAGTTACATTTGGTATATTGTCGATGTCCCCGGTGATGGCCATTGTGGATTCCATGTGCTTGCAAGGCATCTTGGTTATAATGACAAAGACGGATGGAGACAGGTGAGGCAGGAGCTGTACGAGGAGTTAGAGACTCGTCTTCCATTCTACTCTCGCATCCTAAGCGAAAAAATAGTTGCAAATTTGTTGTTAAGTATCCCTTGCACCGACAGTGTTACCAGGAAAAACTACTACATGTCAGTCCCATCTGCCAGCTATTTATTTGCTAATAGGTACATGATACTTGTTGTACTTATCTCGCCGGGTATTAGCAATACATTCTTTCCGATGTGCGCTCCTCCGATGGACCACGGACATTCGAACCTATGTACTATAGGTCAAATCGGGGATCACTTCGTTATACTAAAGATGATCGGTCATTCTCCGATTCCTCCACCTTCAACAGTTTCAAAAGAGCACCGGTCGAAGCCATCTCTTGGACCACACCTTTCGTTGATCAGATCAACCATTGTAAGAAGTTGTTGAAGTTTGAGGAGCCAAGAGACTTACCTGCTGACCACTACGACGTCGAAATTGACTGAGTATGGATATATTTACAGTTTGACATTTTTTATATGGAGGACCACTTTTGTATACAGTGAAATATGAAGTCCACTAACCTATATGGAGTAAATTTTATATACAGTAAATTTCGCGTATTGGACTTACCTATATGGAGTACCACTTTTGTATACAATAAAATATGAAGTTCAGTATGTTATATATGTTTACCTGTGTGCTATCTGTGTTATATGTGTTTACTTGTGTGCAAGTATGTAAGTATAAAACTCTCTGTGACAGAGAGTTTCATTTTAAAACTCATCACTTAGACTTATAAATAGGACTGCCATCCCCTGGCAGTCCTACACTTAAGTAGGACTGCCAGGGTGCTGGCAGTCCTAATTGAAACTTGCTGTCACAGGGAGTTTCAAATAGGACTACCAGCACCCTGGCAGTCCTACTTAAGTGCAGGACTGCCAGGGTGCTGGCAGTCATAATTGAAACTCTCTGTGACAGAGAGTTTCAATTTGAAACTCATCACAGAGACTTATAAATAGGACTGTCAGGACCCTGGCAGTCCTACACTTAAGTAGGACTGCCATGGTGCTGGCAGTCCTAATTGAAACTTGCTGTCACAGGGAGTTTCTAATAGGACTGCCAGCACCCTAGCATTCCTACTTAAGTGTAGGACTACCAAGGTGCTGGCAGTCCTATTTGAAACTCTCATCACAGAGACTTATAAATAGGACTGCCAGGGTCCTAGCAGTCCTACACTTAAGTAGGACTACCAGGTTGCTGGCAGTCCTAATTAAAACTTGCTGTGACAGAGTTTCAATTTGAAACTCTCATCACAGAGAGTTTCAATTAGGACTGCCACACCCCTGGCAGTCCTACACTTAAGTAGGACTGCCACGGTGCTGGCAGTCCTAATTGAAACTTGTTGTGACAGAGAGTTTCAATTTGAAACTCTCATCACAGAGAGTTTCAATTAGGACTGCCACACCCCTGGCAGTCCTAATTACAACTTGCTGTGGTAGAGAGTTTCAATTTGAAACTCTCATCACAGAGAGTTTCAATTAGGACTGCCACACCTCTGGCAATCCCACACTTAAGTAGGACTGCCAGGGTGCTGGTAGTCCTAATTGAAACTTGCTGTGACAGAGAGTTTCAATTTGAAACTCTCATCACAGAGAGTTTCAATTAGGACTGCCACACCCCTGGCAGTCCTACTTTAGTGTAGGACTGCCAAGAGTTTGGCAGTCCTGATACTAAATCACAACTGCATATTAGACACTTTACAAACACTCCTCAAGCTTGGCCAACAACTTAAGTTTCTAAACATAAATAACAACTACATATCAGACAACTACATATCCAACAAGTACATAAATAACAACATAAATCACAACTACATATCAAACAACTACATATCCTTCAAAATATCCAACTTCAAAAAAACAACATAAATAACAACCATATCCTTCAAAAGTCTTCCCAACAACTTAATTTTCTAAACAACAAAAATATCCTTCAAGTTTCCAAACAACAAAAATATCCTTACAAAAATATCCAGATTACATCCAAATTATGCCTGAACATCCAACTACATATCATGTCGGGCCTTTGAATGAGACTCCATATTATTCATGAAGGGGAACTCGACCACGTCGTCGATGTAATCAAGCTCATTGGCGCTGCGATACTAGTGTCACTTTGGCAACTCTCCGGAGTGTCTTGGCCAATTCCTTTGCCTTTTTAGACTATAAATGAAAGTATAAATGAATTAAGTCTACAAACATGGAAATCTCAGTCTAATTACAAATACGGAACTCACCATCCTCACCAACCCAGTATACAAGATGTTTTTAGAAGGAAGAGCTCCAATAGCTCTGACGGCCACGGGACCCGGGTTTGTAGGGTTTGACAACTTAGGATGTCCGACCCCTAGGAAGTACGGCATGTAGTCCTCGCTGCAGTCGTTCATCAGGGTGACCGGTCGTCTTTCAGTTCCCGAAGTACATGTCGTTACCACTCGAAATAAAAGTCGGTCACCCAGTCGAAATCCGCCTGTTTGTAATTTAAAGGTTGGGTTCCGCGCGGAGGCTCCAACATTCGTAGTGTGTACTTCGGCACAGTTTGCACGAAGCCAAACTGACGAAGTACTCTATCGGGCATGTACGGCTCCGTGATCTCATAGCATGTGATCATTCCATGAAATAAAGAAACTGGTTGGACCTCACGATTCAGCTCACGTAAATCCTAGTATAGATTTCAAAAAATCTGTAGGAAAACAGTTAACAACAAAACAAAATTAACATGAAAAAGTAAGTCAAAATTTAGTACCTCTTCTGGCACCAAATTGTCTAGTACTTCACAAATAGAAGCCAGTGTTTGACAATTTTTGGTTTTCAGCTGGGATGGCCTCCATCGAGACACTCTAGGAAGGTTTTCAACATACTTTGGGTTCAGGTCACATCGTCTGAGCATCGGAAAGTGCTCGTATATCCATGCCTATTCAATTTATAAATGAATAGTCAAAAAATAAACAACAAAATGAAGTATATAAGATTAAATTGTTAGAAGTTTTCTTACATGTAGCAGGGTCTGACAGCCGGCCATTATTTTAGTCCCGACACGGGATGCGATGCCGAGCTCGCGGTAAAGATTGGCTAGGATATCGCTTCCCCAGGATATATCAATGAAGTCATCCACTTGAGATAAATTGAGCATGTATCGACGTTCCGAACTTGTCCTGAATGCCGACCGTTTCTAGGATGAACAACATGTACGCATGGGCCACCGCGTCGACCATATCATCATCATCCACCTCTATATCCATGAAGTGGTCCACCAGAAATGACAGAAGAATTATAACGCCTGTAGTTCGTATTACGTATTTTGTTATACGTGTACGTAATCTCGGACCTGTGTATAGACTTGTCCTGATTTGCTAGCCTTGGGTTCTGCATTGGCATGAGTTAGTTAGCAATTCATGGTTCTGGCATGCATCGGGTTCGGTTGGGTTCGTCTTGGTTGGTTCGGTTTGGGTTGGAATGCAAACCCCTACCTACCACCCCTCTCTTCCTTTATTAGCGGCATACCCATTCTCTCTCCTCATTTACTTCTTCATTAATTCTTCTTCTTCCTCCATTACTCCTCCACCTAACGGGAGGCTTAGGCAAGTGCAACTTGCTTCATGGAGGAACTCAGATTTTGTTGTTCCATTGTCTTTCTCATGAGATTCTAAGTCACTTTAGTATTTAGTATTTTCGAATTTTATGGCTCATTTCATGTAGATCTAAGTTTTTAGCATTTTTGATCTTCATGGTTTTGATCTTCTAAAACTTGGTTGTTTTCAAAATGGAGAGTTCCATGTGGTAAGGATTTCGATTTCACGCAAGTTTGGCTCTGGAATGGTTGGATTTCATCGAGACTTGACCGAGATGGGGCTTGCTTGAGTTCGTGAGCTTTTACGCCTGCTTATATCGGCCTTGGGGAGAAGATGAAGTTTTACACACACGTTCTAACGTATTAGCGTAGTATTTAGCCTTTACGCCCACGTTTTACGTGACAGCGTATTATTCAGCCTTTTACGCACACGTATTTGCGTGCCAGCGTATTATTTACCCTTTACGCACACGTTTTCACGTGATCGCATAGCATTCCCTTTTTACGCACACGCAATTGCGTGCCAGCGTACTCTGTTTACGTCGAGTTCATTTGGATTTTACGTTCGGTGCCCTCCCGCTCGCATAAAATCGTGCTCGCGTAAACCCTGGCTCGAGCAGACTCTCGCGTGCGTAAAGTCTTGATCGAGTATTTCCCTCACGTAGAGTTTCACTCGCGTAGAGCCTCGCTTGCCTACGGCTTGCTAGCGTAAAACCCTGGTTCGCGTAAAACCCAGCAGCATGCACCCTTGCTCGCGTAGAGCTATCTCACCTTGCTCTTGCTAGCGTAAGCCACTTTACGCTTGAGGCCCCTTGGCCTAGCGTAGAGGTACGCGCGTAGAGACTTTGAGTCCCTAAGGCGTACACCTTCACCCTTTTATATCCTTACGCCTTTTGTCATAACTTGATAATCACGAATTTATTTAATATGTTTACTTAATATATATATGAAATGATAATTGTACACGGCATGGTATGAAGTTAACATGACATGACATGACTTGACAAGCAAGCATGATGAGAACTATTAAAAGCTGTTGCGACGGCTAGCATGGCATGACAAGAATGACATAACAAAAATGACATGACAAGAATGAATGGTCTGGACACCGTGGATGATTGTGTATGTATAAATGAACCAGTACTGTATCGCATCATGTCTAGGGCAGGGACTCCTGAGTACCACGGTCAAGGGTGCCTACTTAAATTGACTAAGGCTAATAACTAGAATAATCCAGTAGTCATGAAGAGATTTTCCAGCTACAGGCAATCCCGTTATCTGGGCGCCCCATCATGGGATTTGTAGCCTACCGTCGAATAGGGCACATTTTCAGCACACTGTCATGTGTTGCACCCATCAAGCTACTTAAGGGTACATACGTTCTTGGACGATGTACCCACATGAATTCAATCCCCTAATTGCGTCTGGATAACCTGGATGGTCTGCAGGGCTTGTAGCTGTTGGAATAATCTCATTGCATCTTGCTAGTAACTAGGCCTGTGATAACCCCAGTTAGTTAAAGTATCAAGCCGTACTTATTTGCTTGGACGTGAATGTTGGATGGAGTCTAAGTCTTGTCCTGTCCTGGTACTTGGTTACTTCAATAACATGATTATTTATGCTTACCTTAACAATAATGATCAGGGGCCAAGTTCTGTTCAGGCGAAGGGTTACAACCCCGGTCCTTGTTTGGTTTAAGGGTTGTAACTGGGATCCCGGAGCAGTTCTGTATCCTTTCTTCGTTTATTGTCTTATTGCACCCCACGTCATGCTCATCATGTTGTACTTTACTAACAAGAATTTGAGATGGGTTTCTATTCAGGTGAAGGGTTACAACCCCGGTCCTTGTTTGGTTTAAGCGTTGCGACCTGGCTACCTGAATGGTTTCCTCGTACTCAATTCTCTGTTATTTTCATTGTTATTATCAGGTTCTTATATAATTATCTTTAATATCCATTTATTATATGCTGGTTTTAGTTCCTAAGTGAAGCCTCCTTTGTGGCACTTGCTCTTTCTGGGGTCTGACCCAGCTGGTTTTGTATGGCCAGATACCGGAGCAGCTCCAGAGGATCTACCTATCTTCCAGCCAGATGGTGACCACCAGGCATAACCCTGGCAACGAGTGGGTTCCCTTTTTTGTTCTCCCACTTTATTGTATAGATATTCTTTTGAGGCGTTTAGCCGGCGAGCACGTGTTAGCTCATATTACATCTTTATTTACTGTCTGCCTACGGGTTGTAACATGATTGACGAATCCTAGGGTTGATCATGTATGACTGAAACTCTTGCTAGTCTTGACATTTTGTACGACTAGCTTCATGATCATCCAAATATGTAATGTATGGGACGCCTTACTATTGTATATTTGATGCTCTCACATCTTGTAACTGTTATTACCTGCCTGAGATTGAGACAATAGGCTTGTTCATGACCATAAGAGACTGATGGCTTGTAGTTAAACCTTCATGTATTTAGACAGCCGTGACCGTATAGCGAGGTGGGTTCCACTTCAATATACGAAGCTGGCTATGTTCGCCCCTGCTCTCCAGTATTCTGGTTCTGGGGCGTTACAAGAATTTCATATGACTTCTCGAAGCCTGGCAGAGTTGTAAAACTGGTAGCCTGAAGTCCAAGGTGACTTGAGACAAACTGGACAATCTTCTCGTACCATTTCACGGATTTTTCATTGGTGTAATGTTCTTTGGTCATGACGCGCCCGGTCACTGGCAGCTCCAGTATCTGGTAGACGTCGTCAAGTGTAATGGTCATCTCCCCTGCTGGGAGATGAAATGTGTTGGTCTCCGGGTGCCATCTCTCCACAAAGGCGGATATAAGGGCACTATCCATTGTCCTATAGGCGTTTTGTGCCAAATTGTGCAAGCCGCTCGGTATGATTTTGCTCTGGACGGCCTCCAATAAGCTTCCAAACTGCCAGGATACGGTTTTCTTTCCGTGACTCACAGCCCGAAGGATACGATATGTCCTCTGTACATCGAACAACGGAAAAACATAACAATTATGAAATACATATATATATATATATATATATATATATATATATATATATATATATATATATTTATATATATATATATATATATATATATATAGTATACTAAACTGGTAACTTACAAATATAATGTACGTACCGGGTTCTTCCATATTTCATACGCAATGTGGTTCTCAAAAGAAACCAACATTGAGCAACCGGGCGGACAGACTGGCGACTCAGAAGGACCGGCCTCCTCAGATGGAGCAGAACCGCCTTGACGTGATAGGAGTCGGCCAATTGGCACGTCGTCGTCGTCGTCATCGTCATCGGAAGAACGCGTAGGAGTAGGTGCTCATTGCTTCGACCGATCTTGGGATGCCGGTGGCGGCGTCCGAGGCCGAGCTTGGGGCGCCGGTTCGAAAATTGTAATCGGACGCTCGAGAGGACGTCCCTCACGTTTCTTCCGCTTTGACGTGGTGGGCCGTATTCTTTTGTTAGCGGCCGGAGGACTGCAGGACAACGTATAATTATTAAATAATAGAAACAAAAATAGGACTATTACCCCCCTGCATATGAGCATCATACAGTTACCCACCCCCCTCCATATGAGCAATATACAGTACCAACCCTCCCCCTTTCCCCCCAATTCCTACTCCCATATCTCATTACATTAGGACTGCCAGGCCTGTGGCAGTCCTAATGTAAAGTAGGACTGCCACAGTCCCGGCAGTCCTCTTTCACAAGAGGACTGCAGGGACTGTGACAGTCCTACTTTACATTAGGACCGCCACAGGCCTGGCAGTCCTAATGTAATCAAACTCGACTGTAGCAGCCGAACGGCCAAAACGAGATGCTCGTTTGTCGTCTTCTAGGGTTAGGGTTTCAAGAAAAAATGTAGGTTTGTCGTGTTCGAAAATTCCTTTCATGAACCCTAAAGAGATTCTAAACCTAATTTATCAAAACTTTTTAGAGAATTAAAAATATTCTAGGGTTTTAAATAGAATGTAGAAAATTCTTGAAGAAATTAGGAAAGAACGTACCTAGATTTCGGTTGCTTCGACTTGCATGTCATCTATTCGAATCTAGGAATGTTGTTGAAGAAATTTTGGTGGAGAAATTGGGAGTGGAGTGGTGGAGGAGAAGAAAGTAGGGTTTTGGGAGAGGGAGAGGGAGAGCTTTTTCTTTTTTCTTTTGGTGGAGAGAGAGTGTAATATGAGTTATGGGAAAGAATGAAGGGTTTGGGGGGTTGGGCTGCCCCAAGCAAAATGTGGGTGCCCTCCCAGCAAAATCTCCACCTACTTGGGCTGCCCCCAAGTAAAAAGGGTGGTACCCTTAGAAAAAACCTTGAAGTGGAACACTTTCAATAAAGTTCCCAAATTTCTAGGTTATTTATAAGATTATTTATAAGAGCACATCAAAAGTTGATCAGGGCTAGTCTAAATCTAACTTTGGTTTATTTACAAGATTGTCATTGAAAAACTTACTCAGGACTAGCCCAAATGTAAGTATATAAGTCAACTTTTTATTTTTTTCTCTCTTCTCCTTCTTCACAAGAAGAAGAACAACTAAGAACAAGAAGAACAAGAAGAAAGAAGAAAGAAGAAAGAAGAAAGAAGAAAGAAGAACAAAAACAAGAACAAGAACAAGAAGAAAGAAAAATAAGAAGAATATCTTTTTCTCCAAACCCTAGTTTTTTTGCTCTCTTCTAATTTCTCATATTTTTTCTCCAAACCCTAGTTTATGGATGAAATCCTACTTGTAGAAAAAATTGGGTTATCAAATCTATCAAATCTATTAATCTATTAATCTATTAATCAATTTTTCTTTATTAATAGAATAAATTATGAATGAAACCCTAATTCTAGAAGAAATTGATTTGTTGAGCAAGTCCTTATCAGGACTGCCACAATTTCTGGCAGTCCTAGAAGTATTGAGGACTGCCAGGAATTGTGGCAGTCCTGGAAGGGACTTGCTATACAATAGGACTGCCACAATTTCTGGCAGTCCTAGAAGTATTGAGTACTGTCAGGAATTATGGCAGTCCTGAAAGGGACTTGTTATACAGTAGGACTGCCACAATTTCTGGCAGTCCTAGAAGTATTGAGGACTGCCAGGAATTATGGCAGTCCTGAAATCGAAATGGCCGAATGAAAAAAAAAAACATATGTTAGGGTTTATTTCCATCTTGATAATAGAGTGAAATATATATTTTTAGGGTTTATATTTCATGCATTTTTGTGAGAAAGAATGAAATAAACATGTTAGGGTTTATTTTCATGCATTCTTTGTGAGGAATGAAAATGATGAAAATGAAAATTGTGAAGAAAAAAAATAGGGTTTTGATGGAAATGATGGAGAAGAAAACTAGGGTTTAAAGTGGGGAAATGGTGGAGAAGAAGATGAAAAAGAAGATGTATAGTTTGGGGAGTGGGAAATGGTAGAGAAGAAGAAGAAGGAGGAGGAGGAGGAGGAGGAGGAGGAGGAGGAGGAGGAGGAAAATTAGGGTTTTGGAAAAGAGAGAGAGAGTAAAATTTGCAAATGAGAGTGAAATTTGGGGTTTGGGGTATGGGGTTGGGACAGCCCAATGAGTAGGAAAATGGGATAGCCTGAGTAATTTCCCCTCAAACATGGATGTTACACCCAGAACCAGAATACTGAAGAGCGGGACAGACACAACCAGCTATGTACATTGAAGTGCAACCAACCTTGTAATACGGTCAAGACTGTCTAGTGCATGAGGGTTAAACTATAATCTATCGGTCTCTATGGTCAAGAACAAGCCTAGTGTCTCAATCTCAAGCAAGCAAATAAATGTACAAGATGTTAGATCATTAGACATACAAAGTAAGGCGTCCCAAACATTACATATTCAGATGATCATGAAGCTAGTCATACAAAATACGAGACTAGCAAGAGTTAAGTCATACATGATCAACCCTAGGATTTGTCAATCATGTTACAGCCCTTAGGTAAACAGAAATTAAGTTTCAACACGAGCTAACACTTGTTCGGCGGATAAACGCCTCAAAAAGAACAATTTACAATAGAGTGAGATAGCAAAATAATTACTACTAAAATATGCTCTATTAGCAACGTAATTTAGCGACGAAATAAATTAACGTCGCTAACTATTGAATATAGCGACTCCTGTGATTGACATCGCAAAACGTCGCTGAATAGCGACGTTCCGCGATAAGAGATAAAATACGTCCCTGAATCGCGACGTTTAGCGACTGTAGGTCCTAAAAATCAAGTTGCACCCATCAAAAAGGCAATGAAAATCAAATTGCGCACCCCTCAAATGAACTGCGCAGGAGACAGATTACGCAACAACTCAACTGTGCAAGCTGAACTGCGCACCCATCCGAGCGCGCTAGCTGACGTGGCAACGTCATCATTATCTAACAGAAAATCAGATCTTCTGACAACTGACAGCACAAAAAGCGAAGAGTCTGTTCGTTTCTCGAGCTGCGCCACACTCGATGACAGTTGTACAACCGGCACAGTCTGACAACTCAACCTCAGCGCAATCCGAGTCTTAGCGCAACCTATTGGAAGCGCAGTCTGATGCTAGCGCAGTTCAAGTGACGCAATCCATCAAGATAATTGACATTTTGTACGTGGCATACATGCCATCAATTGCTCACAACATGGCAACCGTCTGTACACGACCATGCGCATTTAATCAAACAATGCCACGCATTTCATACAGTTGGCCCACGATCGAGTAACTGCAAGCGCAACTGGTAGTCTGCGCAGTCCAATGCCTGCGCAATCCAACCTGCGCAATCCAGAAATAACTACTAGTTAGTTATTTTCCAGAACTCTATAAATAGAGTTTCAAGTCCTTCATTATCAAGATCAGATCATTCAAGATCATCACCAGAGATCAGGAGTTCTTGCCAAAGTGCTGCTGCATTCTTCAGAGGCTACCGTCTTCAAAGTTCACATCGTCCAAGGGATAAAGCGATCGTCTTCAGATCGGATTCCTATAGTTGTACTTTCCCAGAATTCAATTGTAATCTTTTTACAAAGTTTGTGAAATAAAAGAACTTTTGTTTTTGCAAACAGTGACGTGACTTAAGTTGTGTCGCTCTTTAGCGACGTTCAACGACGTCTAAATCTGACGTCGCTAATGTTTTAATATATCCCATTCGAAACTTTCATTTCCCCTTCTCTCTCTCTCAAAAATCAAACCCAAAATTTTTCAGTCTCTCCTCCGACGAAGCTCTCCTCCGACGAAGCCCCCTCCTCGCCGCCTCCTTCCTCCGACCGAGCCACCCTCTTCAGGTAAACCCTAACCCTAGCCCTAGCTATCTAGACACGGACACAAATGTGGGCACAGACGATACAGACACGAGAACCCTAACCCTAGCCCTAGGTTACACGAGAACCCTAACCCTAACTAGGGCTGCAAATGTGCTGACAGCATGTGCTAACTAGGGCTGCAAATTGGGCCATATTCTGATGGGGAGGGGGTTCTGTTCTGTTGTCTTAACCTGGCTCGTATCAGAGGGAATGAGAGGTCCAAATTTGGTATTTGCTCAATTGATAATTTGATAAAATTCTTGACAAAAAATATCTTGATAGTTATGATGTGACACTTGTTGTAAAATCAATGCTTTTATCTAGTTTTGGGATATATATATATCAGTAGTTTTGGGGATTCATGTCCCAAATGCCAACATGTTGTAATGTTTTATAATATCGAGTATGGAAGAACTCATGAGATATTGAGATAGATTAAATTATATTTGTCTCAAAAATTATCATATTTGTATAATTAGTTGCAAGATTAAAATTTTGCATTCTCACCACAAGGTTATAATTTTGAGAATATTTCCGGTATGTTCATGGATTAAGAAAATATACTGCTGGATATTTTCTATTCTCACCACAAGATTAAAATTTTGATGTAACGACAAAGGATTTGAACATGGCAGAATTTTGTTTAATTAGTTGCAAAGTATATATAAGATATGCTATTGCGGATAGAAGCAGGGCCGATCCATGGGTAAGTTTGATAAAATTTTAGACTTGGACAACCCCTGTACAGGTCCAACGTGACCTACAAGAGTTGGCCGGGGGTCGCATGTGACTCCCAAGACCAGCCTATAACAAGGATTAAGGACAACCAAAATAAGTTGTGGCTCAGGCAACCTATGGGTAGCTGTGAAGTATCTTCTCAAATAAAATTATAACCAACTGTTGAAGCATTTATACACAAATTACAAGCCTATTAACTTACATTTATCAATATATAATGTGTTTGCTAGGAAAGTTCGTATCTCAACATCAACAATCAATTGAGGACGGCGACAAGTGTGACAGTAATAGTGGCATAATATTCGAAAAGTGCTGTTGGGGTCGGGTCCAAACATTGGATATGAAGGTGTCCAAACATTGGACACGAAGGTGTCCAAACAGAGAATAACAGAAAACCAGTATCGTGCAATGGGGTCGGATCGAATTGGACACAACACAGTGTGCCATTGGCCACGTGCTCGTGTCCACGTGGAGAGTAGGGGTAGGGCTTCGTGTCTATCACCTTGAATTGGGTCCACAAGTCGTGTGTCCAAGATACCAAGGCGTATCAGAGTCGAATTTACGATTGTTCATGCACAGTCCAAATCTCATGTACGTGCGATTTCGTGTCCGACATGCATCCAGCCGACACGAAACTTGAGGGGGGGCTTGTCAGTGGTTGCCCCCACCTCTGTGTCAAGTGGTTCGTGTCCAGGTGTCCAATTTGTGTAGGTATTTATGAAATGAATTTGTGTCTATTGGATAATTATGTGTCCATCTTTGCAGAATTATTTCCAAATGGATATGAATTACTACTTGCGGTGTCATTCATGGATGTACAATCGTCGTCTTGATGATATGTGTGGTGTGCGGGATGAATACATAGTGGGAGTAGAGCAGTTCCTGCAATTTGCCAAGGCGTTCCCTCAGTACATGGATGGCACCAAAATTAAGTGTCCATGTGTAAAATATCATAACGTAAAATATTATCCAGAAGTGGAAGTGACATATCATTTGTACTCGAGGGGTTTCATGCCTAATTACTATTAGTGGACCGCACACGGAGAACTTGTATCTTTAGCATCAGAGCCGGAGCCTTATGTTGAGCCGTATATGCATACGGGACCTAATTTTGTTTCAGATAATCATGCATACGACGACGGGTGCATGAACATGGTTTTCGACGCTGCAGGGCCTAGTTTCGTTCATGATGCAGCTGAGGAGGCACCCAATGTCGATGCTGCAAAGTTCATGAAGTTGCTGGAGAATGCAAAGACTCCATTGTATCCTGGTTGTGAGGATCATTCACCGTTGGAGGTGGTTACAAGACTGTTGACCATTAAGTCAGATTTTAACATGTCGTAAGAATGCTACAATCGAGTGTTGGAGTTGATTATAGAGATCTTATCGGCGGGTGCTAAGTTACCTAAAGACTTCTAACCGGTCTAAGAGGATGGTGAGATCGCTCTGGATGGGATACTAGAAAATCGATTCTTGTCGCAATGGGTGTATGCTGTACTACAAAGACGACAAGAATGCATATGTGTGCAGATTTTATGGTACTGATCGTTATAAGACAACTAGTACAAGAAGGTCTACCAGTGCAAGAAGACCGACCGATTCAATGCACTACTTTCCTTTAGTGCCGCGGTTGCAAAGATTATTTATGGTGAAAGAGATGGCCGAAAATATGAGTTGGCACACGCGAGAACAGATTGAAGGAGTGTTGGATCACCCGTCTGATGCAGAAGCGTGGAAGAACTTTGATCGAGTGTATCCTGATTTTGCTTCAGATCCGCATAATGTCAGGTTGGAGCTATCTTCTGACGGTTTTACTCCTTTTGGTCTTTCGGGATCCCAGTTTTCGTGCTGGCCAGTGATTGTCACTCCGTATAACCTACCGCCTTGGATGTGCATGAAGATACAGTACATATTTCTAACCGTTATAATTCTTGGTCCGAACAATCCCAAGAGGAACATTGATGTGTACTTACAGCCTTTGATAGATGAGTTGAATTAGTTATGGAAAATAGGCGTTAACACGTACGACGTTTCCATGAAGCAGAATTTCAGATGAAGGCAACCCTTATGTGGACCATCAACGACTTTTCGGCCTATGAAATGTTATCTGGATGGAGCACTCATGGCCGTCTCTCATGTCCGTATTGCATGGACCGTACTAAGGCTTTCCGCTTGAAACATAGAGGAAAACCGTGCTTCTTTGATTGTCATCGACAATTTCTGCTAAAAGATCATCCGTTCAGAAGGAACAAGAATGCATTCCGTGCCGGCGTTATAGAGAAGGGTGATCCACCGCCAAGGTGGTGCGGAGCCACGATATGGGACAAGGTTAGAGATTTTCCAAGTGCTATCGAAGATCCTACAACTGGGTACAAGTGCGATAGATTTGGTAGAGATCATAACTGGACAAAGAGGAGCATATTCTAGGATCTGCCATATTGGAGTACCAATCTGATCAGACATAATCTTGATGTCATGCATATTAAGAAGAATGTGTTTGATAACATAATTAATACTGCGATGGACGTAAAAGGAAAAACGAAAGACAAACCCAAGGCCAGGTTGGACTTAGAAGAAATATGTAAACGCCCTGCGTTGCATTTGATAGAGGAGAATGGAAAACTGTTCCTGCCGAAGTCAATTTTTTTACTGGATAAGAAGGATAAAGTGAGACTTTGTCGGTGGATCCAGGGCCTAAAATTTCTAGACGGATATGTGTCAAATCTGAGAAGATGTGTCGATCCGAAGGAAAATAAATTGACGGGTATGAAGAGCTACGATTGTCACGTATTCATGGAGAGGTTAATTTCGATTGCATTTCGGGAATTCTTACCGCAGGCAGTTTGGGATCCATTGACGGAGCTTAGCATATTCTTCAGGGATCTTTGTTCTAAGAAATTGCTCGTTGATCGTCTAAAAAGCAAGAGAAGGATATTGCAGCAACACTGTGCAAGCTAGAGAGGGTGTTTCCTCCTGGATTCTTCGACTCTATGGAATATTTGTCGATTCATCTTTCCTATGAGGCACGTGTTGGTGGACCCATCGAATATCGATGGATGTACCCGTTCGAGCGATATTTGAATCACCTAAAAAGAAAGGTAAAAAATAAAGCATGGGTCAAGGGTTCTATTTGTGAAGTCTATGTTCTCGAAGAGATTACAAACTTTTGTTCGATGTATTTCAAGCCTCATGTTACAACTAATAGAACGAGAGCTTCCAGAAACGACGACAGAGTTCATGAATGTAATAATACAATACTGAAGGTATTCAATGCTCCAGAAAAGCCATCGGGCAAAATGAAGAAGAGATATCTGAACGATGATGAGCTAAGGGCTGCTCAGGTGTATGTATTACTCAACTGCGATGAGGATGAAGTAGAGAAGCTGGAGGGGTAAGTAATTAATACATCTATATTATTTTAATAGTATTGATTATTATACTATTACATTAATTGAACAACGTTGTTTTCAGCATATTTAATAATGATGTGAGGTCAGGTAGGCCACACATAACAGAAGAAGAACTAGAACAAAAAATGAGGCATTATTTCCCATCATGGTTGAGTGCATATGTAGGACTTGAGACTCTGTAATTAGTTTACTGTATATGCACTTGAGAATGAGCTTAATTTCTTTTTTCGTGGTATTTAGGTCGATCGTCCATACGCAAGACTTGAGAATGAGTCTATTAGAATGCTAGCCAAGGGACCAATTTATGCTGCAAAAATATGGTCAAGCTACTGTGTGAATGGGTTTAGGTTCAAGTCAACAACTTGTCCGATCAGAGACAACTTTGTGGATCTCGATTCCACCAAAAATAGTTGTTTGTGTATCAGATCTTCGAACTACAAAGATGTTGATGCGGGCAACGATTTCCATGGCGTCCTACGGGAGATTATGGAGCTGACATATAGTTAGAGAATAGAGTCTGCTAAGATTGTGTTATTCATGTATGATTGGTTCGATCCGATTGAAGGTCAAGGTTGGAAAGTAGACAAGCACGGTCTTGTGGATATAAACTATCGGCGTCGATATCAAGCCTATGAACCATTTGTCCTATCAAGTCAGGTTCAGCTCGTATACATCACAAGTTATCCTAAACGGAGAATAACAAGGTCGGACTGGTGGGCAGTATCCAAGACCAAAGCTAGAAATACCTTTAAGGTTGACGATATAGCTTATCAAGAGGATAAACTACCTCTTGTAACAAATATTATAGAAGTGGACACGACGGAAGTTTCTAATTACACATCTAATTGTGTAGAAGAAGTAGAATTATCTGAAGAGGAAGATGTAGATAAAAGTGAAGATATAGAGGAAGAAGAAGAAGAAGAAGAAGAAGAAGAAGAAGAAGAAGAAGAAGAAGAAGAAGAAGAAGAAGAGCTAAACGAACAAGATGAATTTTCAGAAGAGGATTAAATCTGTACGTTTGTTTTATCATCATATTTGACACTTTAGTGTCACTGTGACACTTTAGTGACACTTTTATCTGTGACTATGATATTTTTCAAAAATCTGTGATGTCTGTCATATAAATATATATATTTGTTTTATTGTCATATGTTATTATCAGGTATGACTAGACCCGGACGATACGAAGGATATTATGTTAGGCAGTCCCGTGTGCGTCAGGTTGGGGATGCAGATTTCGTACCCTCATCCTCATCTCCGAGTACGCCAGTGTACTATTCTGTTTCTGGTCCATTATCGGGATAGGGCAGTTCCAGTAGGTTGGCGACTCCTTCCTCGTCGTCCAGCATTCCTCCCGCGTCTAGCATTCCTCCTATCGACGGCTCCATGGGGAGAGCCGACGCCGAGCATATGGAGGATGGCGATTAGACTGATTCTGGTCAGACAGGAGGTGAGAGCGACCCTCCATGCGCTCCCTCGGACGACACGCGTATGGAGATTTGGACGGACGGGCCTACGAAGTAAGTTAATTAGTTAATATATATTTCTTAAATGATTATATGTACATATATATTCATAAAATTTATTATTGTCTATATATCGTCCTCCTGCAGTACAGAGACAGCTGGGGTTATTTCTGAGGCAGAACTATGGTAGGCCTTGGATTAACTACTCAGATGCTCCCGCAGATAGGAAGGCCTTTTGGTTGGCCCACTTCAAGGTAAAAAATTTATTTATTTTTAAATTTTAATAATCATTTGTGTATATTATACAACTCTTTCTATTTTACTTCTTATAGAGGACCTATTTCTATCCACCACACCGGGCGACGAAGATCGATGCCCAATTTTCTGCCGTCGCAGGCAAGCTCATCCGTGATACGATCTACGACTAGAAGTCTCGTGATCGCTCCGGAAAGCCGATCCATGGTTGGATCATGCCAGAGCAGTGGACTGCGATGAAGGCTAGACTCGGCGAGGCCAGGTACCAGGAGTGGTCTGACAAGGCCAAGGTGGCGCGGTCGAGCGCCAGTAAGTGGTGTGGTGGCTCCATTCCTATGACGGAGCATTTTCGTTATCTGGTTCATTTGCTATTACGGACATCATTTTATATATAGTTGGATAGAATATTTAATACTAATAATAGATAATATATTTTAACAGGTAAAAAAGGGTAAGGACCCCAACATGGTGACCGTCTTCCTGGTCACCCATCGGAGGGCTGGGGAGTTTATTGACGAGAGGACGATGCAGGCATATGTACGTTCTATTCTTTATATTAATTTATTATAATTTAGAAAACAGGAAAATAGATATCAATATAGACTTTAGCAAATACTAAGACGTTAGCAAATAATGTTCTAGGCCGAGTTTCTTCGGCTACAAGAGGAGGCGGCTGCTGCTGCTAGTGCGCCAACAGAGGGAAGGGCTGATACTTCCTCCCAGCCGCCTATAGCTCCATCGTTGGACGACCTCTGGATGACCACCGTTGGTCTTCAGAAGGGTACGTACTACGGTACGAGATCCTACTGCGCCTATTTGGCTTCAGAGTCATCCCGGGCCCCCTCTATCAGTGTGCAGTCTCCAGCTTCGCAGGCGTCATCACGAGCTCATGATATTGGTCGTCAGATCGACGAGCTGCGTCGCGAGTTGCAGCAGCAGATTTCTGATCACCATACCGCAGAGCGACGATCCGACGATCCGATGATCACCGGACGATTTGATGCGGTCGAGCGCAGTATATAATGCCCATATCTCGTATTATATATTTGGAATACGTGTATGTATTCAAACCCGTATTTATGTCTCCCTGTTTGATTTATTTTGGCATTTCATTGATTGGTTTATCTTGGTTCGGCTTGGTTTTGCTTGGTTCGGTTTTGCTTGATTTTATGTGAACCAAACCACTCCCACCTACCACTACCCTCTCCATTAAATATCCCACCACACATTTCTCTCTCCACATTAACTTTTTTCTTCCCCACCATTACTTCTCCACCAACCTGAGAGAGTGGAGAGCTTGGGCAAGTGCAACTTGCTTCATGGAAGAACTCCATTTTTATTATTCCATTTTCTTCCTCATGTGTTTTTAACCAACTTTAGTATTTAGCATTTTCCATTTCCATGGCTAATTTCTTGTAGATCTAGCTTTGTGGTATTTTCGTTTTTGTGGGTTTTGATCTACCAGACTTGCATATTTTTTTTGTAAACAAATAATTCCATGTTGTAGAGAATTTCTTTCTACCCAAATTGACCGATGGAAGTCCAAATTTGGTCTCAGATGGGAAGTTGGGTGGTGCAGAGAAGCCACGGTATTTCCATGAGCATCTTCTCTGTTGGCAACATAAATTGTTGCTAGCTTACATTTTTGGCCGCAGGAATCTTGCTTAGCCGCATGGGCATGGCAGCATTATTTGCTTCCTGACATGATAGCATTTATTAGCCAGCATATTAATTTGGGCAAGGCCTAATAATAATGGCCACGTACAGCTTGCAATTGTATGCATATAATGTAGTGGTGAGCCGCATGAATTTATAAATGGTTTGAGCCGCATGTACTTGCTGGCCATAACATTCTTGGCCGCATAAGAATTAGATGGCCGCATGGTCTTTGAATTTTAGGTTGCATGCAGCACTATATATGAACCATACAAAAATATTTTGGGCCGCATGCATTGCTTACGTAGGAAATTGCATATGCATGCATGCCTACTTTAGTTGCATGCTTAATTAGTTTGCTTTAGTTACATGCATTAGTAAACATTATGGGCCGCATGTATTACTTACATAGGAAATTGCATATGCATGCATGCCTACTTTAGTTGCATGCTTAATTAGTTTAGCATTAGCAAGCAACTTGCTGGCCATTTGAATTATCATAGCCGCATGGCTTTTATTTTACTATTTTACTTGCATGGTAACTCCACTTAGCCTCATGAAATTCCTTACTTGGCCGCATGGCACATATATATAATATGTGCATGGCCAATAATTCTTGGCCGTATGCATTGTTTGAGTGGCCACGTGCCATATTTTGCCACATACACCATGGTGTGCTGGCCTCATTAGTATAAAGCATTAATTGTAATAGGGTCCCACAAGGTTTGTATCCATGTAAATTTAGGCCACATGGCCCTAGTACTTGAGTGGCTACGTGTCCTTTTCTTTTGCTTGAGTAGAAGCTTGCATTTATTGCGGGTTCCTCTCTCCTTGTCTTTTCTGGTTGCATGAATATTTCTTGCTGGCCGTATGGCCCCTTCAGTTATTTTCTGGCCGCATAAGCTTTGGCTAGCCGCATGGGTGGCTCTCCTATTCTCTTTGGCCGCATGTATGTTCTCCCACTTTCGGGCCGCATGGGGTCCACTATGATTATTTAAATGTTTTATTTGCCTGAATTGTGGTCAGAATTTCTTTCCCCTCCCATCATGAAAGTTATAGAGTTTCTTCTTGGCTTCAGGAATATATATATTATAATATATTATTATTTAATTGCACAAGTTTCTTTCCTCCTTGATAAAAGACATGACTTGATAGTGATCCGCCGTGGTGCACTCCTGACAAGATAACTTGACCTGACAATTTGACATGATAACTTGACATAATAATTCTTGATAGTAGCCCGCCGTGGCATACTCTTAACATGATAAACCTGGCAAGATACTTCTCGAAATACTATTGCGACGGCTAACCTGACATGATCAGTATGAATGACCTGGACACCGTAGACGATTGTGCTTGTACAAATGAACCCGTCTTGTCTTGCATCATGTCTAGGACGGGGACCCCTGAGTACCACGGTCAGGGGTACCTACTGAAAATGGTTAAGGCTAATAATTAGAATAATCCAGTAGTCATGAAGAGATTTCTCCAGCTACAGGCAATCCCGTTATCTGGGCGCCCCACTTGGGATCTGTAGCCTGCCGACGAGTAGGGCACATTTCAGCATATTGTCATGTGTTGCACCCTTATTGTACTAATATTCGACCTGGATAACCTGGATGGTCTGCAGGACTTGTGGCTGTGGAATAATCTCACTGCATCTTGCTAGTAACTAGGCCTGTGATAATCCTAGTTAGTTAAAGTATCAAGCCGTACTTATTACTTGGCCGTGATTGATTGGATGAGGTATAACCTGTCAAGTCTTGTCTTGATCCTATACAAGATTGTTATATGACCTGTTTTTTTATTTTGTCTTGCCGATAAATGGTGGAAGAAACCAAGTTCTGTTCAGACGGAGGGTTATAACCCCGGTCCTTGTTTGGTTTACGGGCTGTAACCTGGTTATCTGAATAGTCCCATGGTTATCTCATCGTATATCGCCTGTCATGCTTGTTATGTTTTAACTTACCAACAAGATTGGAGACGAAATTCTATTCAGGTGAAGGGTTACAACCCCGATCCTTGTTTGGTGTAAGGGTTGTGACCTGGCTACTTGAATGGTTCCCTCGTACTCCATTATGACTGTTGTTATTCTTTTACTTCAACTTCTTTTAACTGTTTTAATATATATTTTCTGATGTGCTGGTTTTAGTTCTTAAGTGAAGCCTCCTTTGTGGCACTTGCTCTTTCTGGGGTCTAACCCAGCTGGTTTTGTATGGCCAGATACCGGAGCAACTCCAGAGGATCTACCGATTTTCCAGCCAGATGGTGACCACTAGACGGAACCCTGACAACGAGTGGGTTATTTTTGGCTCTCCCACTTTATTGTAAAATTATTCTTTTGAGGCGTTTAGCCGTCGAGCAAGTGTTAGCTCGTGTACATTTTTATTTACTGTCTGCCTACGGGCTGTAACATGATTGGCAACCTAGGGTTGATCATGTATGACTAAAACTCTTGTTAGTCCTCACATTTTGTAACGACTAGCTTCATGATCAGCTGAATATGTAATGTTTCGGATGCCTTACTATTGTATATTTGGTGATCTTACATCTTGTAACATTTATTTGCTTACTTGTGATTGAGACACTAGGCTTGTTCATGACCATAAGAGACTGATAGCTTGTAGTAAACCCTCATATATCTAGACAGCCGTGATCGTATAGTGAGGTGGATTCTATTTCATTATACGTAGCTGGCTATGTCTGCCCCCGCTCTCCAGTATTCTGGTTCTGGGGCGTGACATGGTTTAAGTGGTGGCCCATGCAGGTCTTGTAAATCAAGATATGTGAGGGTTTACCGAATAGATGTCTCAATCAGTACTCGCCCTTGATCTCTGTTGGTATCCTCTTGATCCCTGAAAATCTTGACCTGATCACATGCTTGTATCGTTGATCTGTCCTGATCCTTCCTTATTGTTTCCTATGTCGTCTTCTTCAGTGTCATTGTTCCTGGTCCTACCGATTAGCAAGGCAAAGCGCCTCCCATGGACCAGCAGCAACCAGAAGATCAGGCCCAGCACTCAGGAGCAGCCTCCCGAGTCATGCCTACCGGAGGAGAACCACCCGTTCAGCCAGCCCAGCCTGCAGAGCCTGATGATGGTACTCTGGTAGGTCTCACCAGATCATTGTTAGCTTCTCAAGATCGCCGAGGAGATGCCTTGCATCAGGCAGTGGCAGATGCTCTAGGCAGAGGTGGACATCATAGGAACATTGCAGCGAACAGTTTCAAGCGCCTGAACCCTCTATTCTTCGATGGTAGCGAAGATGCTATTACTACAGATGCTTGGCTCTAGGATACAGAAGTGATTCTAGAGGCAGCCAGGACTCCGAAAGACGAAAAGGTGGCCGTGGTGCGCCTGCAGTTACTGGATCTTGCCCGCAGCTGGTGGGCGGCACAGGCCGTGGGACTAGTGGCACCTATTGCTTGGGCAGTATTTCGTGAGAGGTTCCAGACCAAGTACTTCGATGCTGTAGCTCGGTACGAGCTACAGACCAAGTTTACCAATTTGAAGCAGATGGACATGACGATCGATGGGTATGCGGACGAGTTTTCCAGGCTTAGTCGATTTGCTCCCACTTTGGTGGCAACCGAGTTCGACAGAGCCCAACGGTTCCAACAGGGGCTCCATCTCGAGATCTTATTGGCAGTGGGGCAGTTTGAGCATCAGACTTCGATGCAGTATTGAGGGCAGCTAGGAGGCACGAGTATAACTCCCATAGGATCGTGGACAGGATCGGAGGTCGGAAGCGATCTCACGGCCAAATGACCCAGTCGTCAGCACCAGCCCCGGCAGTCAGGGCTTTGATAATTGGAACTCCAAGGCAGGCGGCCTCAGTGACGTCGGTCACGTCCCCTCAGCAACAGAAGCAGAAGCAGTCTTTCGCAATGGGCTGCACTCATTGTGGGAAGCCAGGACACGTTGTTTCGGAGTGTCGCAGAGCTCAGGGATTGTGTTTGGCTTGTGGGGCACCGGACCACAAGATAGGGTCCTGTCCGAATAGGGCTAGTTCATCATCGGCCCAGACTAGTCCCTCGGTAAGGGGACCAGCACCAGTGCAGCAGCAGCAGTAGTACCAGCCTTCGCGGCTATTGTCGCCTCAGGCACAAGTATTCCAACATTAGAGACCCCAGCAGTATGCCCTGGTCCAAGCTCAGATTCAGAACTGGTAGAGAGGTTCCTAGCAGGATATCTTCCCTCTTTTACGTGCCTTCGATTTCCTTGCTTACATACATGATTGATTGCTTAGTATAGCTTGCCTGAGATTAGTATAGCTTGTCTTTGCCACTCTAGCCTCTTGATTAAATTCCGAGGACGGAATTCTTTTAAGGTGGGTAGAGTTGTAATGCCCATATCTCGTATTACGTATTTGAAATACGTGTACGTATTCAGACCCGTATTGCATGTCTCCCTGCTTAATTTATTTTGGCATTTCATTGATTGGTTTATCTTGGTTCGGCTTGGTTTTGCTTGGTTCGGTTTTGCTTGATTTTATGTGAACCAAACCACTCCCACCTACCACCACCCTCTCCATAAAATATCCCACCACACGTTTCTCTCTCCACATTAACTTTCTTCTTCCCCACCATTACTTCTCCACCAACTTGAGAGAGTGGAGAGCTTAGGCAAGTGCAACTTGCTTCATGGAAGAACTCCATTTTTATTGTTCCATTTTCTTCCTCATGTGTTTTTAACCAACTTTAGTATTTAGCATTTTCCATTTCCATGACTAATTTCTTGTAGATCTAGCTTTGTGGTATTTTTGTTTTTGTGGGTTTTGATCTACCAGACTTGCATATTTTTTTGTAAACAAATAATTCCATGTTGTAGAGAATTTCTTTCTACCCAAATTGACCGATGGAAGTCCAAATTTGGTCTCAGGTGGGAAGTTGGGTGGTGCAGAGAAGCCACGGTATTTCTATGAGCATCTTCTCTGTTGGCAACATAAATTGTTGCTAGCTTACATTTTCGGCCGCAGGAATCTTGCTTAGCCGCATGGGCATGGCAGCATTATTTGCTTCCTGACATGATAGCATTTATTAGCCAGCATATTAATTTGGGCAAGGCCTAATAATAATGGTCATGTACAGCTTGCAATTGCATGCATATAATGTAGTGGTGAGCCGCATGAATTTATAAATGGTTTGAGCCGTATGTACTTGCTAGCCTTAACATTCTTGGCCGCATAAGAATTAGATGGCCGCATGGTCTTTGAATTTTAGGTTGCATGCAGCACTATATAAGAACCATACAAAAACATTTTGGGCCGCATGCATTGCTTACGTAGGAAATTGCATATGCATGCATGCCTACTTTAGTTGCATGCTTAATTAGTTTTCTTTAGACATGCATTAGTAAACATTATGGGCCGCATGTATTGCTTACGTAGGAAATTGCATATGCATGCATGCCTACTTTAGTTGCATGCTTAATTAGTTTAGCATTAGCAAGCAACTTGCTGGCCATTTGAACTATCATAGCCGTATGGCTTTTATTTTACTATTTTGCTTGCAAGGGAACTCCACTTAGCCGCATGAAATTCCTTACTTTGCCGCATGGCACATATATATAATATGTGCATGGCCAATAATTCTTGGCCGCATGTATTGTTTGAGTGGCCACGTGCCATATTTTGCCACATACACCATGGTGTGCTGGCCTCATTAGTATGAAGCATTAATTGTAATAGGGTCCCACAAGGTTTGTATCCATGTAATTTTAGGCCATATGGCCCCAGTACTTGTGTGGCCACGTGTCCTTTTCTTTTGCTTGAGTGGAAGCTTGCATTTATTGCGGGTTCCTCTCTCCTTGTCTTTTCTGGTTGCATGAATATTTCTTGCTGGCCGCATGGCCCCTTCAGTTATTTTATGGCCGCATAAGCTTTGGCTAGCCGCATGGGTGGCTCTCCCACTCTCTTTGGCCGCATGTATGTTCTTTCACTTTTGGGCCGCATGGGGTCCACTTTGATTGTTTAAATGTTTTATTTGCCTAAATTGTGGTCAGAATTTCTTCCCACTCCCATCATGAAAGTTATAGAGTTTTTCCTTGGCTTCAGGAATATATATATTATAATATATTATTATTTAATTGCACAAGTTTCTTCGCTTCTTGATAAAAGACATGACTTGATAGTGACCCGCCGTGGTGCACTCCTGACAAGATAACTTGACCTGACAATTTGACATGATAACTTGACATGATAATTCTTGATAGTGATCCGCCGTGGCGCACTCTTGACATGATAAACATGGCAAGATACTTCTCGAAATGCTGTTGCGACGGCTAACCTGATATGACTAGTATGAATGACCTGGACACCGTGGACGATTGTGCTTGTACAAATGAACCCGTCTTGTCTTGCATCATGTCTAGGACGGGGACCCCTGAGTACCACGGTCAGGGGTACCTACTGAAAATGGTTAAGGCTAATAACTTGATAGTGACCCGCCGTGGTGCACTCCTGACAAGATAACTTGACCTGACAATTTGACACGATAACTTGACATGATAATTCTTGATAGTGATCCGCCGTGGCGCACTCTTGACATGATAAACATGGCAAGATACTTCTCGAAATGCTGTTGCGACGGCTAACCTGACATGACTAGTATGAATGACCTGGACACCGTGGACGATTGTGCTTGTACAAATGAACCCGTCTTGTCTTGCATCATGTCTAGGACGGGGACCCCTGAGTACCACGGTCAGGGGTACCTACTGAAAATGGTTAAGGCTAATAACTAGAATAATCCAGTAGTCATGAAAAGATTTCTCCAACTACAGGCAATCCCGTTATCTGGGCGGCCCACTTGGGATCTGTAGCCTGCCGACGAGTAGGGCACATTTCTAGCACACTGTCATATGTTGTACCCTTATTGTACTAATATTCGACCTGGATAACCTGGATGGTCTGCAGGGCTTGTGGATGTGGAATAATCTCACTGCATCTTGCTAGTAACTAGGCCTGTGATAACCCTAGTTAGTTAAAGTATCAAGCCGTACTTATTGCTTGGCCGTGATTGATTGGATGAGGTATAACCTGTCAAGTCTTGTCTTGATCCTGTACAAGATTGTTACATGACTTGTTTTCTTATTTTATCTTGCCGATAAATGGTGGGAGAAACTAAGTTCTGTTCAGACGAAGGGTTACAACCCCGGTCCTTGTTTGGTTTACGGGTTGTAACCTGGTTATCTGAATAGTCCCATGGTTATCTCATCGTATATCGCCTGTCATGCTTGTTATGTTTTAACTTACCAACAAGATTGAAGACGAAATTCTATTCAGGTGAAGGGTTACAATCCCGGTCCTTGTTTGGTGTAAGGGTTGTGACCTGGCTACTTGAATGGTTCCCTCGTACTCCATTATGACTGTTGTTATTCTTTTACTTCAAGTTCTTTTAACTGCTTTAATATATATTTTCTGATGTGCTGGTTTTAGTTCTTATGTGAAGCCTCCTTTGTGGCACTTGCTCTTTCTGGGGTCTGACCCAGCTGGTTTTGTATGGCCAGATACCGGAGCAACTCCAGAGGATCTACCGGTTTTTCAGCCAGATGGTGACCACTAGACGGAACCCTGGCAACGAGTGGGTTATTTTTGGCTCTCCCACTTTATTGTAAAATTATTTTTTTGAGGCGTTTAGCCGCCGAGCAAGTGTTAGCTCGTGTACATTTTTATTTACTGTCTGCCTGCGGGATGTAACATGATTGGCAACCTAGGGTTGATCATGTATGACTAAAACTCTTGCTAGTCCTCTCATTTTGTAACGACTAGCTTCATGATTAGCTGAATATGTAATGTTTGGGACGCCTTACTATTGTATATTTGGTGATCTTACATCTTATAACATTTATTTGCTTACTTGTGATTGAGACACTAGGCTTGTTCATGACCATAAGAGACTGATGGCTTGTAGTAAACCCTCATATATCTAGACAACCGTGACCGTATAGTGAGGTGGATTCCATTTTATTATACGTAGCTGGCTATGTCTGCCCCCGCTCTCCAGTATTCTGGATCTGGGGCGTGACACAATATACTGGAGCTGATGAGTCTGCAGCAGGCTACAGCTGCCAGCTTGCACATGCTCACCGAGTCTACGGTACACACAGAGCGTAGACAGGTCGAGCTGGAGGGATCGCAGAGGACCATGTCTGCCTCACTCACTCAGATACATACTTCGATTGAGAAGAGTTCTCAGAGGATGGTGAGTACCCTTGCTGCGCAAGCTGAGCGACTATGAGAGCTGGAGCAGATACGTCCTTCAGGTCCATCGACGGCGCCGACTCCAGACGTTGCACTGCCTCCTACTGCCCCTATGGCGCAGCTCACACAGGAGCAGTATGAGTTCATGCTATCACAGATGCGCAGCAGGGGTCCTCAGTGATCCAGTAGATTTTTTTATCATCTTTGTATGTATTGGCCCTATGGGCCCATTGATCATTGGTATACTGATTTTCATTCTTATTTGACTCTGTTGGACATATATGTTTGTTGGACATGTATGTTTGTGATATTTACTTTGTTGGTATTTTCATTGAGTATATGTATGATATTTACTTGGACATGTATGTTTGTGATATCTGCGACGGGGATGACAAATATACCTACGCTGGGTTATAAGCGATGATCTGGTATACAAAGGAGGTGCTGCCCAAATTTTAAAAAATATGTTTGGTATTTTTGTGAAGATGTGTGTCTGACAAAATACCAAACATATTTTTTTAAATTTTTTTTCATAATATCTGCGACGTATAGCGACGTTCTGTGATGTATCCTGACGTCGCTAATTAGCACCGTTACGTCGCAATCCGTCGCTCAGTAGCTGACGTGGCATAGAGTTGACGTCGCTAATTTGGTCGCTGTACGTCGCTACACTGCTGACGTGGCAGGTATGCCATGTCATCACATAAAAAGAAATAACGTCGCTAAGTAGTCGCACTACGTCGCTAATTTTACGACGACCCAGTGACATTGGGTTGACGTCGCAAACAGCGACGGAGGGCGACGAATTTGTCATATGCGACTAGCTTTTTTGCGACCTTCATGTTTCGTCGCTAAAGTCGTCGCTAATTACGTTTAGCGACGTATTTTCCTTAATTAGCGAGGTATCCTGATGTTGCTAATTTGCCTTATTTTAGTAGAAACCCACTCGTTGCCAGGATTACGTCTGGTGTTCACCATCTGGCTGATAAGCAGGAAGATCCTCGGATATCACTCCGAAATATGGCCTGGGTCAGACCCCAGAAAGAGCAAGTGCCATAAGGGAGACTTCATTTAGGAACTAAAACCAATATATAATGAAAGAAGAACCGATAAAAGAACGTATTTAAATAACATGAGAGACTGAGTTAACATAAAATATTAGCTTGCAGTAGGAGGAACAAGAGGTGGAATATAATTCCCAAGTTAATCATGAAATAATGCATTCAAGCACGGCCAATCAAGTCCTACGGCTTGCTATTGTTAACTAACTAGGATTATCACAAGCTTAGTTATTAATAAGATGCAATGAGATGTTTCCGCAGTCACAAGCCCTGCAGCTATCCAGGTTATCCGGGCGAGGTGATTTTTTAGGGTTATCAAGATTACTGGTGTACTTTCAGTACTTATATTTTCAAGAAGTACCCCACATGACATTGGACTGGAAATGTGTCCTACACGTCGGCAGGCTACAAGTCCCTCAGGTGTGGCCGGGATAACATGATCGCCTGTAACTGGAAAAAAAATCTCTCTATATGAACTACTTGATCAATCTAGTCATTAACCTAGTCAGATTCATTATGAATCCCTGACCGTGTCAACCAGGAATCCATGTCCTAGACATGATGCAAGATGAGACAAGTAGCTTGTACAGGCAAAATAAAAAAATCAACCATGGTGTCAAGACAAGTGTTACATAGCAAGTCAGGGTAGCTGTCACAACAGCGTTCAAGATTATCATGTCATGTCAGGTTACTTATTACTTGTCAAGATTGCTTGTCAGGAGTGCGCCTCGACGGGCCAATATCAAGATTATACATGTCATATCAAGTTTACTTGTTACTTGTCAACAGTGCGCCAAGCCAAGTTGTGCCAAGTCAGGTTGCGCCAAGTCAGGTTGTGCACGCTAGGTTACGCCAAGCTAGGTTGTGCCAAGTCAGGTTGCGCCAGAATCCAGGAGCCAGGTTGCACCAGAACCAGGTGCCATGTTGTGCCAGAACCTAGGAGCCCGGTTGCGGCAGAACCCAGGGGCCAGGTTACGCCAGAACCTAGGAGCCAGGTTGCGCCAGAACCCAGAAGCCAGGTTGCGCCAGAACCCATGAGCCAGGTTGCGCCAGAACCCCGAAGCCAGGTTGTGCCAGAACCCCCGAGCCAGGTTGCGCCAGAACCCAGGAGCCAGGTTGCGCCAGAACCCAGAAGCCAGGTTGCGCCAGAACCCAGGAGCCAAGTTGCGCCAGAACTCAGGAGCTATGTTGTGCCAGAACCCAGGAGGCAGGTTGCGCCAGAACGTGCATAACCTAGATGGCACGACGCTAAAAAGTGCGCGCGCACACTGTTCATCTTCCCCAACCAGCATAAAAATGCTTGGTTGAACCCATAAATTTCAAAAGTCCATAACTCCCTCAAAATAAATCTAAATCTAACTTTTTAAAGGTTAAAATTGGGTAGAACGAGATTTCCTACAACATGAAGCAACTAGTTTTTGAAAATACCAAGTTTCAGTAGATCAAAAACAAGAAAAAAAAATCAAAACTTAGATCTACAAAAATTCATCCATCAAAACCAAAAATGATAAGTTCTAAAGAGGCTTAGAATCAAGTAAGGAAGATAATAGAAAAATAAAATTTGAGATCTATCATGAAGCAAGTTGCACTTGCCTAGGGTTCTTGGTAGGTGCGGGAGGAGTAAATAAAGAAGATGGAGAAGTAAATAAAAGTTATGGAGGAGAGAGAAGGAGTTGGTTTTTATACAAAACCTCCCCATCTCAAACCAAACCAAGCCAAGTCAAATTGAACCAAACTAAATCAAAATAAACCAAGACTAGGCTAAGCGAGACAAGTCTAACTACGATCCACCTGACAAATGTCAGAAATTCGTACACGTATAATGAAAATATGTATAACGGAAAATGGGAGTGATAACTCTACCTACCTTAAAATAATTTCGTCCTTGGAATTTAATCAAGAGGCTAGAGGTGTCGGGCAAGATATACTAATTACAGATAATCTATGACTAGCAATTAATCAAGCAATCATTCATGCAAGCAAGGAGTTAAAAGGATAAGGCATAAGGAAGACATTATATCTCATGAGTCAAACAGGTGTGGATGTCGCGATCGGATATCATCCTCACGTTCCCAAGTTGAATCACCCAAAGAGTGATGACCCCAAGCAATACGGACTAAACTAATAGTCTTGTTCTTGAGTATCTTCTTCCTTCAGTCCAATATGGATATAGGCCTTTCCTCATACGAAAGGTTGGTACCAAAAACCAATTCCGAATAATCAAAGATATGGCTCGGATCCGGGGTGTACCGTCACAATTGGGATACATGGAATACATCATGTACCTCACGTAACGATGGCGAAAGAGCAAAACGATAGGACACATCACCTACTCGCTCGAGAATATCAAACGGCCCTATATACCTAGGACTAAGCTTTCTCCGTACGCTGAATCGAATGATGCCATAGGTAGACGAGATCCTAAGGAATACGTGATCATCGATAGAAAACTCAAGTGGATGCCAATAAGAATTGGCCTAATGACGCTGGCGATCTTGTGCAACTCGAAGATGATCTCTAACTTATCTGACCACCTCGATAGTCCGAGTAACCATTTCTGGACCAAGCATCTGCCTCTCGCCTACATTGTCCCAGGCTAAAGGTGATCTGCACTTCCTGCCATACAATGCCTCAAATGGTGCCATATGGATACTGGCCTGGAAACTGTTATTGTAGGAGAACTCCACCAGGTACATATGATCTTTCTACGAACCACTAAATTCAAGTGTACAGGATCGTAACATATCCTCAAGAGTTTGAATCGTGCGCTCCGACTTACCATCTGTCTACGAATGATAAGCTGAACTAAACTTGAGACGAGTTCCCAAACTCTTCTGAAGACTCCGCCAAAAGTGCGATATAAACCTTGAATCTCTATCAGACACGATACTGACTGGCACTCCATGTAATCTAACTATCTGTCTGAGATATATTTCTGTAAGCTGATCCGTTGACTGGCCAATTCTGAAAGGAAAAAAATGAGCTACCTTCGTGAGTCGGTCAACTATAACCCAGATAGCATCTCTCCCAGTTGGGGATTTTGGTAACCCAGTTACAAAATCCATGGTAATGTGCTCTCATTTCTATTTTGGGATCGATAAAGGTTGAAGAAGTCCGGCTGGTCTCTGATGTTCAGCTTTAACTTGTTGGCAAACTAAACAATGAGAGACAAACCGGGCTATCTTCCTCTTCATGCCATTCCACCAGAAATATTGACGGATATCACGATACATCTTCGTACCACCAGGATGAATTGAATACTGCGAACTATGACCCTCTACCATAATATCATGTCTAATATCACCGCTGGGCACACAAAGATGCCTTCCATGCTGGAGAGTACTATCTTCATGGATACATAACTCTGCTCTCCTTCCTGCTTCACATTCTGCCCTAAGCCGTTGAAGCTTAGAATCCGTTGACTGTGCTATCTTGACCCTCTCAACTATACTGGACTGAACTTGCATACTGGCCATCAATGCCACATTGGTAGGGAGAACTATCTATATTCCTATCTTTTAAAGATCTGCTAATAACTCTGGCTGTGTTGTTAGAAAATAAGCTCATACTCTTCTACTCAACGCATCTGCAACTACGTTGGCCTTCTCAGAATGATACTGCAGGTTGATATCATAATCCACCAATAACTCTAGCCATCTTTTCTGACGCATGTTAAGATCCTTCTGGGTAAAAACATACTTAAGACTCTTGTGGTCGGTGAAAATCTCTACTCGATCTCCATACAAGTAATGCCTCCAAAGCTTAAGGGCAAAAACTACCGCTGCTAACTCCAAGTCATGGATTGGATAATTTTTCTCATGATCACGAAGCTGGCGTATGTATATGCCACTATCTTGCCATGCTGCATTAAGACGCATCCCAATCCTCTGCCTGAAGTATCACAATAAACTAAAAATCGTCCAGTCCCATCCGGAAGCGTGAGAATGGGTGCCGTTATCAATCTTTGCTTCAACTTCTTGAATGAACTCTGACACTCTGCTGTCTAAGCAAACTGCACATCCTTGCGGGTCAACTACGTCAATGGTACTGAAATTTGAGCAAAGTCTGACACAAATCATCGGTAATAGCCGAGCAATCCTAGGAAACTGTGAACTTTTACGACGGTGCTAGGTACTGGCCATGTCTCTATAGCCACTATCTTCTGGGGGTCCACTTCCACTCTACCTCTGGTGATGATGTGACCTAAGTACGAAATACGATCAAGCCAAAATTCGCACATACTGAACTTCACGTACAACTGGTGCTCTCTGAGAATCTGAAGGACTATTCGGAGATGCTGCTCGTGCTCTGCTTCATTCTTGTTATAGACCAAGATATCATCTATAAATAATATCACAAATTGATCCAAATAGTGCATAAAAATGCGATTCATGAGATCCATGAATACCGCTGGCGCATTGGTCGCTCCAAATGGCATAACAAGGAACTCCCAATGTCCATACCTCGATCTAAATGCTGTCTTTGGGATGTCTTGCTCGTTGACTCTGATTTGATGGTACCCTGACTGCAAGTTAATCTTCGAGAATACTGCCTCTCTACTGAGTTGATTAAATAAATCATCTATCCTAGGCAAGGAATATCTATTCTTGATTGTTACAGAATTCAAGGTACGATAATCAACACATAATCTTGACGTACCATCATTCTTCTTCACAAGAAGCATCGGGGATCCCCAAGGCGATTCACTAGCACGAATGAATCCCTTGGTCCTAAGTTCTTCAATCATTCTGTACAGGATCTCCAACTCTCATGGTGCCATTCTATAGACTCTCTCTGATACTGGTGCTATCCCAGGAATCAAATCAATGGTGAACTCTATCTCTCTCTCTGGCGACATGCCTGGAAGCTCTTCGGGAAATACATCAGGAAATTTTTCTACTACTCTGGAAAACTGAACTGCTGCTGCTGCCGCCATCCGCAAGACTGGTGGAGAAGGTTCTATTTCGCCTCTAGAAAATAAAACTCTTCTTTGTCGGGAATACAAAAAATAATCCTGCCAATATGGCAGTCTATTCTTGCGTATTGATCCTTCAACCAATCCATTCCTAGGACCACATCATAGTCGTCCATCGGAAATTCTATCAATCTAGCGGGAAACTCTCTACCGCTAGCTACGATTCGACACGAGGAATAGACTCTATCTACTCCCACAAGAGCGTTACCAGTAAGAATATTAAGCCTTACTGATAATGACTCGAACTCCAGTCCTAACTGTGACGCAAATCGTGCAGACATAAATGAGTGCGATGCACTCGAATCAAATAATACTGAAGCTGGAAAAGAGTCACTACCAAAATATAGGCAAATAGTGACTGAATTATTAGCGACGGACAACTCAGTCGCCTATTAGCGACTGAAAGGCGACTGATAGGCGACGACGTAGTTTATTAAAATATATCATAACTTTAGCGACTAACTAGCGACATGGTAGCGACGGATAATGTCTAACGACGTACTAGCGACGGCAGAATCCGTCGCTACGTTTCAGTAAAAATCGAAAAAGAGGGTTTTATTTTCATTCTAAATTTTTTTAACAAAATTCTACTCTCTTCCCCGATCACCTGACCCCTCCGGCGTCCCCCCCTCCGGCGACCCCCCCTCCGTTGACCCGCCCTCCGACGACCCCCCTTCAGGTACTCTTTTTTCCTCCTCTCCCTCTCATTTTTCCCCTAATTTTTGGATTTTTGCATTTTTTTTGCTTATTAGGGTTTCAATTATGGGCGAGGGGTTTCGACTAGGTTTCGATTATGTTTCGACTAGGTTTCGATTAGGTTTCGACTAGGTTTCGATTAGGGGCGAGGGGTTTCCTATTTATCACTTCAAGGCTCCTTAAGGGAAAGGTCCAAAGTGGCGATACACCTTCTACATATCTAGTTTAATTATAATGTTACCTCCCCTACCCGGATGTTTGATGCAATTAACTATCTCGTACGCAAGCATGATGCTATCCGTAATGGTTCTACCTCTAACAAAGCCACTTTGCTCTATGGATATTATCTTCGGAAGAAGCCCCACCATCCAGTTGGCGATAGTCTTCTATATAATTTTGTTCAAGAATGTGCGCATGCTCAATGGTCTGAAGTCATGAAAGGTGGAAGGGTGATCCAATTTCGGGATGAGAACCAGATTAGCACAAGAAATGGCCTTAGGGTAGCTGAGTCCTTGGAAGAAAGCCACTGCGGCATCCAACACATCATGCTGAATAATGTCCCAACAACACCTATAGAAAGAGCCCGCAAATCTAAGCGGGCTCGCCACACTATCCTTGCTAATATCCCAAGTCACGCCTTTCAATTCATCCAACGTAAGGAGCATAGAAAGGGAGAGGGGGTCGACCGGTTGCTTCCCTGCCGATCTCAGAAACATAGGGGATGAGTTCTTCGTTTTTCTTTGCTTGCTCCTCCATCGCCTACTTCTCGTTCTATGTTTCATAGTTCTCGAAGTACTTTGGGATCGATGTTGTTCCATGTCACGTTCTAACTCGTTGGTACTAGATCTTCCTTCCTCCTTCGGGTGTATATATTCGACGTTGGCTATCTCTGTAAGGATTCCTTTGGCAGCCGACTTGGACGAAGTGGCAGTTTCCTGAACGGTCGCACCACTCCCATCTTACTGTGATCATCATCTCCTCCAATCTCAGAACACTCTCCAGATCGGCGCCGAGGAGCGGTTGTGACAATATGGACATTGATAATAAATTAGGAGTTTATCCCTACCATGTACCATAGAAAATTTTAATACAAAACTGGGTAGCGCTAATATGCTTCTAGGAAAACATAGTTAGTGGATTTGAATGCAAATTTTAATGCAAAATTGGATAGCACAAGGAAACATATATTTATATATTTAAAAAATTATCATGTCATAGCTAGCTGGGAGTTTTTTTCTTTCTTTTCATCCACATCGACATCAACGAATGGATTTAATAAGGTTAATTATCCGACATGTGAGGTTAACAACCATTTGTAATATTTAATTAATTGTTCATTTAATTTAAATTGGTAGCGTGCCGGATTCTTCTAGGTATATATAGCTTCTCCAAGAACAAAGTGACGATGATTGTAAAGCAAAATAGAGTATGTTTGCTCCATAGTTGTTTAAGGGTCTCGCTATCGGACTAACACTCTAGGATTCCCTCCCTTTGAAGTCACATATGCGATCGGGTTGACAGCCTATAGGTTAAGAAAGTGTAAAAAATTAGATAGTATCATGTGTCAGGGTGTGTGTGTCTAGGAGTCGAATTAGGACTGAGTATCAGGCTCAGGGGGCAGTATACGTATGAGGGCTTATCCAGGGACAGAGTTTTAGTAACATAGGATGTCGACCCGCCCTCCGGCGACCCCCCCTTCATAGGACCTATACGGGTATAGATGTAGCAGCATCAGAAAACTTGTATGCTGTGTTTTAGGTACACTTTTATGTTAAGTTTGGGCAGGGGTGTAAGTGTAGGATTGGAAATTCACATAGTTTAATAATGGTTGTCTCAGACAGGAAGGGAATGTGTATGTATTAGTAGTTAGGTTTTATGTATCGGAAACATATACATATTTCGGTTACATATAGCAAGTGTGAAGTATACAGAATTGAAAATATGTGTATTACATATGCATTTTTAGATTTGCCTATGGCGGGAGGCGGACGTGGACGTGGACGTGTACGTGATTCAGATTTGCCTATGGCGGAAGGCAGACGTGGACGTTTGCAGCATGGATCTGGCTCATGTCCGGCTCCTTTAGAGCGTCTAGGCCATCCACCTGTCGACGTGGACGAGTTTCTAGATGTTCATGATGGGTTATCTCCAGGTGTGGCCCGTTCATCGGTCGGGGGAGCTACTCTTTCGGCCAATACTCCAACGACTACTCCGACGACTACTCCTATGACCACTTCGGCCGCTTCTACCCCTACGGCCGCTTCCATTGCGGCCAATCCCTATCCGGACTTGGTGGTCGAGCGTGGAGTCTACAGACGACGCGTAGGAGATCCTCCGACGTTACCGGAGTGCCCAGCCGACGTCCATCTTCCGGAGCTGTGGGCCGATGGGCAGACGTAAGTATATGTATTTTAGTTTATTGTAAATTCATATATTTATTCATATATTCTTCATAGTAGCTGATGCCGTACATTATTTTCTTATCTCAGTTTTTTTTTGATCCGCGTCGGGCGAGATCTAGGCGACTTGATTCACCGTAATTTCCATAGGCCGTACCTGAACTTCGGTGACATCCCGACGGAGATGCGGTTTGTTTGGCTTGACGCGCTGAGGGTATGTATAATGGTCTTTCTTTACAATATGTATCAAAAATTTGTTCATTCACGTGCGTTTATCTTATTTAGAGGCATCGTACTGGTGGCCAGAGCATAGGGACCAGGCCATCCGGAGGTGCTACAAGACCGTATCCAGCAAATAGATACATGACATGATCCACGACCAGAACGCGCTGGAGAGCCTGAGAGGTAGTGGATCAGAACATGGGTGCAAGGAGTGGCTCAGCGCGGATTTCTGGGCGGAGATGAAGAAGAAAATGGAGACCCGGCCTATCTGGCCAAGTCTGAGAAGGCGAAGGCTGCCCGTGCTAAGGCTAGTCAGCACACGGGTGGTTCGATCCCGTCTTCGGAGCACATGCGTCGATTGGTGAGTATTCTATTAAATTGTCAAATTTTTAAGTCTTAAACTCTACAAAATGAGTATTAATTTATGTTTAATTGTACAAGCGCGAGGAGGTCGCCGGGAAAGGCGGAGATCCGGATACCGTCGACTTTCCCACAGTCTTTGCGCATACCTACAAGCGCAAGAGCGATGAGAAGCTCGTAGATGAGCAGGCCACCAAAGCTTATGTAAGTTTTCTTATTCTTTATATGTATTACATTTTTATAATTGTAGATGATCGGACTACGAGTATCGATATCGGTACCCCATACTCATATAGTAATGGGCCGATACCGATTTCGATTGCGATACCGATACTAATAGGAATGGTCCGATACTCAGAGTATCGGTATCGGGCCATTCCTATGTGAGTATCGGTATCGATCTATTACTATATGAGTATGAGTATCGGTATCGGCCCATTACTATGAGTATTGATATCGGTATCAGTACATTACTATAAGTCTTTATATTAACTCTAAATTTATTTACGTTTATATAATATAGGAGGAGTTTGAGAGTCGGGTCGGTGAGGGGGGTGAGGAAGGTGAGGGGGCTGGACCTAGCCAGCCGACGGATAGGAACAAACTATGGGTAGATACGGTCGGAGTAGGGAAAGGCGGCAGCATATACTGTATTAGATTGTTTGTATCCTAGTTGTTCGTCGTCTCCAGAGATCCACCTCCACCTCCACCTCCACCTGTACCAGTACTTCCCGTCGGCGGTGCTGCCGTCTATGACCAGGTCACTATTACCCGTATATTATGGGATTCACAAAATTACATATACGGTAGTACAGGAGCTTCTGCTCCGACACCTATAGTACTGGTCGTTCCGGCTCTGACTGCGGCTCCAGCGGTTCAGACTTCGACCGATTCATCTCCGCTACAGTGTAAAACCCCTCATAATTTAAAAGAAATATTTAAATTATTTTTGGATTTTATTTAATTCTAATTTATTTTTATCTTATTTATATTATATAAAAGGACGATAACCATGGTTGAGTTTGAATATGCAAGACGACTAGAAAGTATGGCATGCCTAGCGTAGTCGGGTGCTTTAACTGGCATGCTAGCCGTGTTAGGAATGCCATGGTCATATTGTAATCTCTTGCATGTTAAAAATTTGAATTATGGCACAAGTTATATTTTTATTTAATTAATTAGTTAAGAAAGCCTTTATGACTTATTAGGCGACCCGGTTGCACCAAACCTTCCCAAACCTCTTCCAAGCCAAATCCAACCCTATGTAGGCATGTTGGGCATTAATAAATATTAATAATTACATATTTTTGTATTTAAATTCACATTTGGATTGAAATTCTATAGATAGAATTAATTAGTTCTATATTAGGAAACATTTTTTAAATCATCAATCCAATCAATTAGCCAACTCACCAAACAACCAAATCATGCCATAGTGGACCCCCACCATAGATTTCAACCAAGCAACCCCCCATGGCCGAATGCCCCATAGGAAAAGGATTCCCACTTCTTTTCATACATGCAACCCAATAAAGCCTATATATATACATCAACTTAGCCCAAACCCTAACCCTAACTTAAATCTTCCTTTATTTCCACCTCCATAGCCGACCAACCCTTCTTCTCTCCATAATTTTGGCAGCACTTCACCCCCCATAGCCTCCATACATCATCTCCTCCATTGCACATCTCTCTATCCTTCACAAAAACTCATATCCTCTACCATACATCCCCCAAATCCTTCAAAACAAATCCTAAAAACTCCATCTTTTCTATCCAACCATCTATAGCCATTGCCAACCCTTCCATACTCACCAAAATAAGATTAGCAAGCAAGGATAGCGAGAAAGGTTGGAGCTTTGTCGAGGAGAAGTCGTCATAACCTCTCAAGCAAGGACCTTTGGTAAGAAATCAAAATCTTTCCATCTCAAACCCTTATTAAAATTCTGTAAAAAATATATTATTAATTCTATAGAAATCATATTTTGATGGCTTTTTTTAGGTATAATCATCCATAAAGGTTTCATAAAATATAGGCGTAATATTCATGTGTCGGTAGGATCAAAATTAACCCCATTGTGAAGGAACTATGAGTTATTGGTGCCTATTCTCGAAACTGAATTTTATGTGTATTCATATACATAAATTAGAATTTTTAAGTATTTTTTCACGAATTTATCAACTCAAATCTAGTCGAGAAAATTGTAGGTCAAAACTAGCTAATTTCGGGTAACCGGCTGACCTAGAATGTCCCAAACTTGTAGTATAACTCAACCCTTGTACCTATGATATTATTCTGTGAGATAAAGTATTTTATTATTGTTTAAAATATATTTTTGGTTATTTTAGTAATTTTGAGTCATTAACTATGTTTCAGACAAGTTTTGGGTAGACTAGCCGACTTAGTAATCAACCAGTCATAAATGTCTTTAAAAATATTAATTCTGGAATTTCAGAGATAAATCTATAAAAAATTAGTTTAAATATTATTTTTATGATATTTATATGATTTTTAAGTATGTTATTGAAGTAGGGGCATAACCGACTAATTAAAAGTTAGAAACCTTAAAACTGTGTTTCGATGTCTCGTGGAACTTGTGTGTGATTGTATGGATCTAAATGGTTCCACGAGAGATTGAATATAATTTTAACACATTACTTTGACTAATTAAGTCGTATAGTAAGTTTCGTAAGTAGTGACTTAATCTAGTTAATTAATTATCTAGGAGCGTAGGGTTCCGTAGGCGTGGACGCGGGAGCGACGTTTCATATTTACAGCACGGAATCAGACAAGATACGTTGCCACCTTACTCTGTGATTTATATATTTTTATTTTCAATTGTTATTTTCAGTATTTCTTATTTGTTGATATTATAAAACTGTGCGTCCAAGTCACACTTGGGTGCAAGCGACTTTGTCGGTCGTTTTTCTCGCTTTTATTTATTTTTCTTGCATTGACTTAGTCTAGTGACCACCCCTTTGTTGATGAGGTATTGGTATATCTCATGCGGTCTTGACACATACTTTATTACGTGATGTGAGTCACATGTAGGACACGTACTCACGTAGTCGGCCGGCCACCGATACGTATGAGGCGTGCGACGGTTAGGAGTAACTGCCAATAGAATTGCATGCTAGTAGACTTGGCAGTTACTAGAGGTTTCTATTTGTCATGGATGTGACCCTAATAGGCATTGGGTGGGGAGAACAGTTCCTTAACGTATGGGCCACGTATGCACTTTTCTATTATTGTCGGTTATCTCCACTGGAGATACGGTCCTGGATTCTGATACCTGATTTCCTGCTGGCCTCTGACATTCGAAAAATGTTATGCTTTGAGGTCCCTGGTATCCTGATAGGACCATACCTGAGTTCATGCACCCGAGCCAGAGTGCCCATGCGTTGAAGGTTTGTTCTTAACTGTATTTTCACTGTAGAATTGGTAGGCACCCTATTGCATGCATCCCCTTTTACTCTCTATTATATATCACAGATTATATGACATGTTGTTTATGTATCTTGTTACATCTCTCTGAGGACCTGGTTATCTCTCCAGGTGTAGTTTGTGACTTTTTGCAGGTGTTCTAGCCAAGGCCGTGATCTTCTCCATTTCTTCGAGGATGATTGCTCTTGGTTCGTCTTGCCATTTTTTGATCATTTTCTTGTATATCTTCTTTCATTTAAATTGGTTGGTAGTAGATTTGTCTCCGATCAACTACATGTATAAATGAAAAATTCTTGAGTTGATTATAATATTATTCTTTATTGTTATGGATAAGATTTAGTTATCATAGTTTTACTGTATTTTACAGCTTATGTATACATACGGGATTCCATACATTAGAGTATACTTCGTATGTATACAGCTGGCATGTTTACATACTTAGTCCTAAGTATTTTAGGACTGGGGCGTTACATGTTTTTGTGGTAGCCCATGCAGGTCGAGTTTGTCACTTCGGTTACGTTACTGTACCGATGTGAGCCTGCATATAGGATTAGGATATAGGAATCTCATCCACAAGCTTGACTTCCTCCCCTGATTCCAAATCTTGAACTCTCGTCCGATTACCTTGACTTCCTTCTACTTGATTCCTTTCACTGTAAATCTTATCTTCTTTCATGCTGATTAGGGAGGTTAGGAGATAACTCATACGAGTATACGTGCTATATTCCTCAGTTACTCTATTAGTTGACTTTATAAGTTGAGTAGTATGACTACAACCTACCACCCGTATCCTTGTAACCTAGTATAAAGTGTAACAGAGTGATAATAAATATATGCTAGTGTAGCAGAGATGTTACCTAGAATATAGAGATTTTGTAGCCCATACCCATTGGTCAAACAAGGCCTGATACAAGAACCAGTAGGACGACTGTATACGCAAGCACACTGGATAAGACTTAGATCTTTGTGAAATTCGAACTATTTATTACTACTTTCAACGTATTATCCCGTACTTATACTTTAAATTACCATGAATGACGACGCTATTTATAGCCTAGTTTTGCAAGCTTATTCTTTGTCAAGCTTGTTCAGAATATATGTATACCGGGGACGCCCACAAGCATATTGTCTAATTAGAATAAATGTATTGTGGTTTGATAAACCATAGTACACTTGGTTCGCTCTTCATATGATTATCTCACGTGGATTGAGATATAGAGGTATCTAGGATCTCATTTGCGACTGCATTGACAATTTCTCTTGAATTACACATTCGTCTTTGAATCACGTAATTGTATTCAATGACATCCTTCTTGAACTCTTTTTATTGCTTTTGTCTTTCACTGATTGGAAAGATGAACGCTCGTATTTGATAGATAAAAACAGAGTATCCCCATGGTTATGGTAGTTATATGCACAAGTATAGCAACCATCGGCCAAGCCATATAACTACAACCTTGCCTAAAGTTGCTCGTCCTTCCCTCGACCCTAATACTAATATCGTGACCTTCTAGTCATTTGAGCTTGAAAAATGAGTAAGATCTTACCCTTGGGTAAACCACAAACCTAGGAGATTTACTAATCTCTAGGAATCAATTATTGTGAGTCTCCAAATATTCATCTTGATTCTTGGCTTAACTAGCAACCCGTATGCCTTAACTCAAACCTTACTTGACTAGGCCCCCACAGTTTAGACAGAGAAGAATAGACCAAAACAAGGACAAGTATTGCAAGGACTGTGGTAGACACCCATCCCAAGATTAGAGATTCAGCAGATGTTACTCTAGATACAAAATTCTATTATCAAAGAAGTGACTTAGTATTAGAACAACACATTCACCAGCTTAGCCAAAATCTATAGCATGACGCCCCTTCATTATGTTGTATTAGTAATCAACAAGTGATGCATGAGCATTACATTCAATACCTCTAGAACCCTTGTGACTATAGTCTGGCAGGTTTGACACAAATAGAAATTCACAACTTAGTAGTTAGAGATCCTTTCCATGACGTGCTTTAGAGTTCGTTATCCCACAGATAGACTCTCGTATACCATGGACAAGCGGGTCATTCCATCTTATCGACTCAGGTACTACTGTACACGATTATTTTTATTTATTAGGATTGGGGTACGATCCTCGAAACTGATTCACAACTGCCCTATCATGTTATCGATCACATCGTGACTTATTATTACCAAAGGTCAAGGTACAATGTCGCGACTCAAATATTCCTAATCTCATTATTCTTAAAACCATGTCCTAGTCTCTAGAGTGAATAGATTGTAAGCCATTCTTACTTTTAGTAATTAGGGGATCACCGATTGATTGAGGTAGATTGGCTCTCACTAGGATGATAAATTAGTGACTCGTGAACTCCCACTTTCTTTTTAGATCTTTTGGTGTCCCTTACCGTGACTTTGATATTTGGAGTGTAATACTAGCTGTTACCTTCCAACAAAATTCATATGCAAAACTTAAGTCTTTTCCTCCTGGTGTGCGCGGCAGATAGTCAGGATTCACGGGGTTCCGGTCAGCATCGTCTCAGATCGGGATAGCCGCTTTACTTCCCATTTCTGGAGGAGTCTGCAGATCAGCTTGGGCACTCAGCTCAAGTTTAGTACTGCATACCACCCCCAGACGGACGGACAGTCAGAGCGGACTATTCAGACACTTGAGGATATGCTGCGGATATGCGTCCTGGACTTTGGAGGTTCCTGGGAGGATCATCTTCATTTGGTGGAGTTTGCTTACAACAATAGTTTCCAGGCCAGCATTGAGATGTCACCTTTTGAGGCTCTGTACGGGCGTAGGTGTCATACACCCTTACCTTGGGATTGAGGTGATCGTGCCCGGAGTGCAGATGCAGTTATGGGGGATACAGATTCAGTCAGACTTGGTGGAGAGGATCAAGTCGGCACAGTTTGAGGACGTTGCTCTGCGGTGTCTCCGAGAGCAGGTTCGAGCGGGATTGCTGGAGGGCGAGTTTTCTCTTGTAGAGGATGGTGCCTTGAGGCACGGTTCCAGATTATGTGTGCCCAGCAGAGATCTCAGGGAGCAGGTTATACAGGCGGCCCACAGATCTCAGTACTCCATACACCCGGGTGCCAACAAGATGTACCGAGATCTGCGGAAGCATGTTTGGTGGTCAGGGATGAAGCGGGAGGTGGCTCGCTTCGTGGCTAGGTGCTTGGTCTGTCAGCAGGTCAAGGCAGAGAGGCAGAGGCCCGGTTGATTGTTACAGCCGCTGCCCATTCCCGAGTGGAAATGGGAGCATATCACTATGGACTTCATATCAGGATTGCCATCTAAATCCATATTGTCAGCTGATCCTTTGAATTTTAACTGTCCGCCTTTGTTATTTTGCTTCTTTCTTAGAAATTGATACTCTTGTTTGTCTATCTTCAGGATGGTAGAGACTCGATCGCAGCATGCCATTTATGAGGATGCTATAGAGGGGACTGCTACCTCTCAGCCAGTACAGTGAGGCCAGGGGACTGCAGCTCCTGCCACCTCTACTCGTATTGAGACCTCGGCAACAGCAGTAGGGGGTATGCATCCACCGACTCGGAGGCAGGACCCGGTCATTCCAGGGGATCCTTTCCAGCAGCCACCACCTACAGGATACGTGGATGCAGTACAAATGTTCACGTACTTCCAGCAGTTCATGGATCGGCAGCAGGCTCGACAGGACAGGGGCATGGAGCTGGCCCTTACGACGGTCACAGCTCGACCGGTGGTTCAGCAGCCGAGGACACCGGGGATCGAGCAGTTTCAGAAGATGAGCCCCAGAGACTTTCTAAGGACAGAGGGGATCCTTTATGCCGATGAGTGGATCGAGCATATAGAGGAGATCTTCCGCCTGGCCAGGATACCAGCAGATCTTCAGATCGAGGCCGCAGCTAGCCGGATGCAAGATCTTGCTCGCACCTGGTATCAGTCAGACCCCAGGGTGGAGGTATCTGGGCAGACTTGGGAGCAGTTCAAGGGCTTCTTCAAGAAGAATTTCTTCCCAGATTCAGCACTCAGAGCCTTGGAGTCGCAGTTCGAGAGCCTAGTCCAGGGGAGCCTTTCAGTGAAGGAGTACGTCGGGGAGTTTGGCCGCCTCGGCAGGTTTGTAGAGGGCTTGAGCGAGATGGCGAAGGCCCAGAGGTTGCGGAAGGGTCTAGTCAAGGAGGTCAAGTCCTTGACCAAGGGCAACTGGGATGCTACGTTCGAGGAGATCTTGACAGGAGCCTTGCTAGCAGAGGATAATCTTGAGCTTAGGCTCAAGAGGGGGCGAGACCCAGTTAGAGGCAGCAGCAGCGGGGGCCAGGCCAAGAGGCCCCATTTTCAGCACCAGCAGCTGAGGCAGCATCAGCGAAGGTTGCAGCAACTTTCGGGATGGTGCCAGCTGCCGTGGAGGCCTTGGACGTTGAGGGTCCAACAGACACGGGGCTTCGTGATGATGAAGTGGGGTAGAGTTTGTTGTCTTCAGATGACGTCGCTCCAGAGTTACAAAAGTCTGTTGCGGGGGCAACAGATAGGGTTGGAATAGAGGAGAGGGTTGATTCCCCTCCTTGTCATAATGAGGGGAGGTCAGCTGTAACATTGTCGAGCCCTACCCCAGAATCAGCAGCAGAAGCTGAGGTGGCTACCGATCAGGAGGTAGCGACAGATCCTGTCCTTGTAGAGGGATTTGATGAGGAGACTCGTCTGGCGGTCCTGACTTCAGGGGCGAGTCAGGAGGCAAGTGTTGATCTCCCCGTTCTGCCAGGGGAGGTACTAGCTGCTGATAGCACGTTGGGGGCTGATGAGGTGGCCACTGATGTTGAGGATTCTTCCAAGTTTGGGAAGGGTAAGGGTTTGATGGAACCCTCTGTTGCTCCTTCCACTTGGGGTACTATCTCGACGCCTGTCTCGGCTTCTTCTGTTCCTTTGGCTCCTCGGGCTAGTAGTCCAGCCCCTGTTGATGAAGAGCCTGTCGATACCGAGGGTCCAGCCTCGCGGATTGAGGCAGGCGGGCCTTCTTGCGGTCCTCCTGCTAAAGCAGCTCCTCCGACTCCTGCTATGACGCCGCAGGTGCTGGCGGATACAGATGAATACGTGAAATTCATCATCGAGGCAGTGTATAAAATGCTGCAGAGGGGTGTATCGGCCGTGATGGACGCCAATGGGAGTTTTACGACGGCAAGAACTCTGGTAATGCCTCATATCAACCTGATCCGTCGTCATCGGGGCCATGATCATATGGCCGACATTCTTGAAGCCTCAGTGGTTGAGTTGGACCAGCGGCTTTCCGAACTGTAGCGCATCCAGCGAAATGACCTCTCCGTCCTGATAGATGTGAAAAAGGAGAAGCTGATCGTCGAGACTGAGCCTTTTTACCAGGCCACCGTGAGTGTCTGGGAACGCGAAGTAGCTGAGACTGAAGCTGCAGTGGAGCGGTTGTCTCAGTCTACGTGGGAGACGGTGGAGGCGCGAGCTGTGTTGGACTCTAGTATCGCGGAGATTGATGCCCAGATCCGTCGCCTTGAGGACCAACGGGCCCGAATTCTATTAGACGCCGAACGTGTCCAGGCTGAACTCGTAGCATTCAAGAAAGAGGAGGCAGCTTTTACCCATCGGGCTCTTGCCCTGGCTCAGCAGCGGCAGCAGCTGGATGAGAAGCATGAGAATGATACTTCTCCTGAGGCTATTGAAGCGATGCGTTAAGAGGCTGAACGTCGCGTCTTGGCGACTGTGGAGACTCGGGCGACAGATTTGAGGCATCGAATTGAAGAGCTTTCAGCCAACCCTGGGGATGTTTAGGGCTTGTAGTCTCTTCTTTTTGTGTATTTGCAACTCTTGTTGGGGATAGTGTAATCCTTTACTCTCCTTTTTTTAGAAAATAAAGAAGTACACAATTTTCTGTGATGTGTTCATTTTTGCTTGTCATGAACTTTGATGATTTGTGTGGACCTATTATCTTTTACGCACCTTGGTTTTTAGGTACAGATAATAAGTTTGAAAGAACCAACATGTTTGCTCAGAGGTAATGTGGACGTGGCAAATATGGGATTCAAAATGATAGAATCTTCCCACTCAAAGGTGTTATGGACGTGGTAGGAATGACTTTAGAGGATACGCGGAACTACTCAGAGGTAATGTGGATGTGGAAGTTCTGCGATTAATGTACGACAACACAGGGGTTGTCTGTACGGGATGTTTACTCAGAGGTAATGTAGACATGGTAAACATGATGGGTAGCGTAGTCTTATGGGATGTAAGATTCCGTTTTGTAGGGTGTAGGGGGATAACTCAGAGGTGATGTTAACGTGGTTGTCCTTCTACTGGAGGATGCTATGGAACAGCTGGGTTCCGGAAGCGTATGATTTTGTAGAAAGGAATTGTCTGTGAGCCCTGATGATTGGGTCTACAGATCCCCTGGTGGAAGCACATGTCTGAAAGATGTCAAGAGTAGTACTTCTTTAGGAACTTGCCGTTGATGGGCATCATGAACAAGTCCCCATTGGGTTTGGCGAGGCAGTAAGCACCGTTTGAGTATACCGTCTCTATGATAAAAGGTCCTTCCCACTTGGGCTCGAACTTTTCTGGTGTCTTGTGAGTCAACACCATCGGCCTTCTGACTGCCAGAACTAGGTCGCCTACTTGGAAAGTCCTCTGCTTGACCTTTTTGTTGAAAGCCTGTGATATACGAGCTTGGTAAAGTTCGATGCGTTGTTGAGCTAGGAGACACTTTTCGTCAAGTGCCTCTAGTTCCCGCAGACGATGACATTGATTGTCCTCTTCTGTGAGTTGGTTTGTGATCGCTACACGGAGAGAGGGTATCTGGATGTCGAGAGGCAGTACCGCTTCGCTCCCGTAGACCGGGAAGAATGGTGTGTTGCCTGTCGGTGTCCGTACCATCATACGGTAGGCCCAAAGGCATTCGCCGAGCTTTTCGTCCCAGTCGTGTTTGTTGGATGACACGACCTTTTTGAGTAGCCTGACGATAGTCTTGTTGAATGCCTCGGCCAATCCGTTTGCTGTCGGATTGTAGGCGGTTGATGCCACGTTTTGAATGTGATTCTTGTCACAGAATCTGTTGAAAACGTGGCTGATGAACTGAGGACTATTATCGTGGATGATCCTCCGGGGTACTCCGAAACGGTAGATGACGTGGTGCTTGATGAAGCTGATCACCCTGGAGCTTTCCACTTCTGCCAGTGGAACTGCTTCTGCCCATTTGGAGAAGTAGTCAGTGATGGCTAGGATGAAGCGGTGTCCTCTCAATGAAGGAGGGGTGATTGGTCCCACAATGTCCATGTCCCAAGCTTCGAAGGGCTAGGAGGCGACTGTAGGATGTAGTGGTTCTGACGGTGTATGAATGAAATCTGCGTGAAGCTGGCACGCATGGCACTTCTTAGCATATTCAACAGCGTCAGCGGCCATGGTTGGCCAGTAGTAGCCCATGCATCGCAGTCGGTCCTGCAACTTAGGGCCAGGTTGATGGGCCCCGCAGGTTCCATCGTGAGCTTCTCGAAGGGCTTCGGCTGCTTCTTCGTTGGACAAACATCGAAGGAGAAGTCCATCGTAGGAGCATCGGTACAACATTTTAGTAGCCGTATCGTAGTAGAATCGAAGGGAGCGCCTCCTGACTGAGACGGCTTCTTTCGGGTCCTCTGGAAGAATTCCATAGACAGCGAAGTCGATGAACGGGAATCTCCAGTCTCGGACATTAACACCGGTACTGGTTGACAAGGCATGGGCCACTCATGAGCACAGGTTGTTTTTAGGACAAACCAAGTCTCGACCCACCACTGTGACGTAGTATTGAGTCCCGAGGGGTGCTGCCAATGAGGCTGCGAGGCCAGCCAGAGCATCAGCCTCCAGATTTTGTAGACGAAGTACGTGTTCGATGAAGAACTCGGTGATGTTCAATGCAACTTCATGGTAAGGGATCAGATCTTCATGGCGAACTTCGTATTGCCCTCTGATCTGGTTTACGACGGGTTTTGAGTCGCCGTAGGCTTCCAGATGATTCACCCCCAGCTGTTGTGCCAGCTGGAGTCCCATAATGAGCGCGTTGTACTCAGCAACATTGTTGGAGCACGGCTTTGAAAGGGAGTAAGCACGCTGGATGACCAGCTGATCGGGAGGGGACTAATACCACCCCCACTCCAGCGATGATTTGGTCTTTGGGGCATGTTCTTGAAGCGCCATCGAAAAACATCCGCCAGACGGAGCCTTCTTCGGTGACGTTTGATTCTTGGACCTCATCCGGGATGTCTTCATAGAGTCTTGAGGACTCTGGAATGGGGTGTGCAGCTAAAAAGTCGGCCAGAGCTTGACCCTTAACAGCTTTTTGTGGAACGAACACCATGTTGTATGGCGTTAGCAAGATCGCCCATGTGGCAAGTGTTAGGGTTATATACTAAAAGCATCACTTTTGTAGTAACCTTATTTCCTTAAATTTTGAATGAGAATCATATGGGCAAATATTTGCATATTGTATTTGTTGCAAGTGTTAATGCAAATGTCTGATATTCTATATTATAGATAATATGGTGTGTGGTGTCACACAGAAGATCATATTATCAGTTTCCTATGGAGTATATAAATAGTTCACAACCTAGATGGACTTGGACAATCTATTGGAAAGGTTGTAGTGTAATCTGGTATTAGTCTATCTTGACTATAGGTTTACACTAGTACACTTTGTGTGTATTGAACAGGACCACTTGAGGTTGTTCTCTTTGTACTGACTACATAAGAGAACAAATACCTCTGTTATTATGGATGCTTGTACTCTTAATCCGGATATAATAACGGACATGTATATATAATGTGCATTACTTTGACTCATAAAAGAGTGAGATTCATTATGGATCAACAACCTCTATGAATTGGGTAATAATATTGTATGTATGATGGGCTATTGATTATAAATGGAATCCATGTCCCGATACATCGGGTTGATGATGTCCTCTTAAGAAGCTCATAAGGATTGTCATGTAAACCCTGCAGGTGGATTATATCCGACATGACAAATAAAGTTGAGCGGTACTACTTAAGGATAAAAGATGTCGAATCAATATAGTTGTCAGTAACTTAATTTGATTGACGGACATACGATATCTTAACATGGGGAGCCAAACGAGCATATAATAAAAGGAGCCCACAAACATAATTTGGGATTAGGGAGGTAGTGCAACAATAGCTCATTAGTGGACCGAACTATTGTTAATGGGCCTGGATTGTGTGTTCGGGCTGAACACGGGATATCCAGATCCGTTAGGAGGCCTAACCCTAATTTCTCCTCATGGTCCCTGCCGTAGCCTATATATCCTCTATTCTCTGGCCGCCAGATTACTGATCAGAAATCTGAAATTTTCTCTAAATTCGTGCTTCACGTAAGGAGAGAAAGTGAGTGCTGCCAAGGAGAAGAAAAAGTTGGGAGATCGTCGCCCACACGACGTCCAACTCGAGGAAGGAATACGTGCAGAAGATCTTGGGGTCGTCCGCTTGAGATTTCCAGAAATTACTTGTCTCCTTTCCGCCGCAGGTATAATTCATGAACCCTAGTTTCCGCCTATGAAGGGTTAGAACACGTATTAGATCTGTTTAACTTTCTATCGATCAATACGCACACCAAAGGAAGGGTCCTGGGAATCCCCAGTTCCATCAATTGGTATCAAAGCCACTTTGGATCTACATATTGATTGATACGTCCATGTTGTCCAATAAAACTTGCGCTATGTAATAGTCGGTAGATGTAGATCTGTTCTAACTCGGTTTTGCAGGCATCTTAGATCCAACTATTATGGTCCAATGCATGCTTTTTGATTGTGTTGTTTAAACCACGGACATGTCGTGGATGTTGTTGTTGCTGTGGATGTAATTAAAATCACGAGGGATCGTGCTTATTAATTTAATTTTTCAATCTAGATTATGTGTGAACTCCTTCGGGAGGCATAGGATTGATGTAATTTTAATTATTTTTGATCAATCGTGATGGCGGTGGTGCCTGTTTCTGACGCCGGACGAGATGCTGGTTTTGAGCAATCCAGAGGCAGACAGATGATTTTCGATGAAGGAATCGACAGCCAAAACCTTTAAAAAAAATTATTTTTATCATTTTGCTTTTTCTAATTATGCATGTTTATTATTGTGTGGTTGTTTTTTTTGAAAAACCAAGCCTACATTAATAATGGACAACATGGACATAATATCAACTAGTAGAAAAACTCTCATTGTTAAATAACTAAGTGGGAGAGGATTTTTATTTAGTATAAATCCTATGGTCTCCATTACTGGTTTGTAGGTGATGTAATTATACTTGTGTGTTGGCTTTCCTCCATATCGGATAAGTATAATTATGGATCACCAGTACAAACTTCCTTAGGGATAATTGTAGAAAGTTACCTAGTATGTGTTCACTTCTCCATCTGAAGGAACTCATTACAAGGTAATGGACTTAGTATTAAGTAATGGTATACACTTAGATACAAATAATGGTATCCTCCCCATCGGAGTCACTGCTATTATTTGTATGACCAGAGCAAGACCAGCATATTAATTTTATTTATCATAAAGTTATATTGACATGATAGTAAAATTAATAAGAAAAATCTACTTGAACAAAGTTGAATTTGTATACGTCCACACTATCGTGGCATGCTAAATTCATGGTGTTCAAGGTGTTGGTGAATTTTTTATTATTGTTTTGAGGGAATCAATATTTAGTTAATTCAAAAAGTTTTTTTTGCCCTACATAATTTTATTTATGTGATTCTCAGGATTTTAAAAAATGGGTTCTTTCAGTCCACTTATGGTGATTCTTAAAGAAAACAAACTTACTGGACCAAATTATATTGACTGGAAACATAATTTGGACATTGTTCTGACTGCTGAGGAGTACAAATATGTACTTGTTGAGGAATGCCCACCTAAGCCTGATGCTAACTCTGATGAAGAGGTCAAAGAGGCTTATAAGAAGTGGAAAAAGGCAGATGGCGCGGTGTTACATTCTGGCATCTATGTCAAATGTACTGCAACATCAGCATCAGGCCATGACCACAGCTTATGACATGATGTATAACCTCAAGGAACTCTTCGGACATCAGAGTAGAGTAGCTAGGCAGTTTGCTATGAAATATTTGATGAATACAAAAATGGCTGAGGGGACACCAGTAAGGGATCATGTTCTCAAGATGATGGGTCATCTGAATGAGATGGAGATCCTTGGTGCTGAAATCGATGGGGAAACCCAGGTCGATATCATTCTCGGGACTCTGCCTAAAAGTTTTGACAATTTATGCCTTAATTACAACATGAACAAAAGGTTGTATAGTTTGGCAGAACTTGCAAAAGAGCTACAGGATGCTGAATCTCTCTTTAGGCAGAGTGGTCATGTTTTTATTTCTGAAAATACTTCTACTTCTAAGCCAAAAGGCGGTAAGAAGAAGAATAACATTCAGAAACAGGCAAACTTAGCAAAGAAGGGCATGGGACCTCAAGGCGCGGTGAAAAAGCCGAAAGGCAAATGTTTCAAGTGCAAAGGGTCAGGACATTGGAAGACTGATTGTCCACTTCTCAAACAAGGAAACAAAGAAGGTATATCTCATTTACTAGTAGTTGAAACATGTTTAGCGGTGTTATCTACCGGCACCTGGTGTGTAGATACAGGAGCCACTAATCATGTCTGCAATACATTGCAGGGGTTCCAGGAAACCAGACGGCTCAGTGATGGAGTGATATGCTTGTTCATGGATGATTCTATAAAAGTATCGGTCGTTGCATTAGGAGATGTTACATTATCTTTTGGTAGAAATAAGTCTTTGACATTGAGAGATTGTCTTTATGCACCTTCACTTAGAAGGAATTTAGTTTCTGTTTCTATGTTAGTTAAGGATGGATATTCAGTTTATTTTAATGACAATATTGTTAATAGAAAGAATAAACATTTTATCTGTTCTGGTGCATTGGTTGATAATTTGTATGTCATTAATCCTATTTCGCCCACAATGCAACTTATGAAAATGAATAATATGTCATCTAACTTAAATAAGAGAAAAGAACCTTCTTGTATGAACCAAATATATCTTTGGCACTTACGATTGGGACATATTAACCTAAGAATGATTCAAAGACTGGTTGAAGATGGACCTTTGAGTTCATTGGAAGTAGAGGCACTACCAGTCTGTGAATCCTGCTTGGAAGGTAAAATGACCAAAAGGCCTTTTACGGCAAAGGGGTATAGGGCCAAAGATGTGTTGGAATTGGTTCACTCTGATTTGTGTGGACCCATGACTATCCAAGCTAGAGGTGGCTTTGAATATTTTGTCACATTTATTGACGATTATTCAAGGTATGGATACATTTATTTGATGCGCCGTAAGTCTGAGTGCTTTGAGAAATTCAAAGAGTACAAGGCTGAAATGGAGAAACGTCATGAAAAATGTATCAAGTCATTACGATCAGATCGTGGTGGCGAGTACCTCTTTGGAGAGTTTAGGGATTATTTATCAGAGGCTGGGATTGTATCCCAATTGATTGCACCTGGAACGCCCCAACAGAATGGTGTAGCCGAAAGAAGGAATAGAACTCTTATGGAGATGGTTAGATCAATGATGAGTTATTCGGATTTGCCAGATTCGTTTTGGGGATATGCCTTAGGGACTGCAGCTTATATTTTGAACTTGGTTCCTTCTAAGTCAGTACCTCTTACTCCCACAGAGCTGTGGATTGGGCGTAAGCCTAGTCTGAAACATGTTCGCATTTGGGGTAGTCCAGCACATGTGCTGAATGGGAAAGCAGATAAGTTGAAATCTCGTACAGAAGTACGCTTGTTTGTAGGCTATCCAAGAGGAACGAAAGGAGGTTTATTTTATAGTCCTAAGGATCAGAAGGTCATTGTTAGCACCAATGCCCGATTCTTAGAGGAAGACTATGTGATGAACCATAAACCCACAAGTAGAGTTGTTCTAGAAGAACTGAGCCGTGAGACACCAAGTTCTTCAGTACCAACAGTACAAGAGGATGAACCACAAATAACTGCACAACGTGTCACAAATGTTACACCACAACCGATAGTGCCTCGTCGTAGTGGGAGGGTTGTGATACAACCTGATAGATATATGTTCTTGGGAGAGTCATCAGACTTCGTCCCTGAGGAACAAGATTATGATCCCTGTACCTACAATGAAGCACTCCAAGATAAAGATGCAGAGTCTTGGCAAAAAACAAAGATATCTGAAATAGAATCTATGGATTCTAATCAGGTCTGGGAGCTTGTAGAACCACCCGTTGGTGTAAAAGCCATTGGATGCAAGTGGATCTATATAAGAAAAAGAGGATCAGACGGTAAGGTTGAAACCTTTAAAGCTCGGCTTGTAGCAAAAGGTTTTACTCAAAGAGAGGGTATCGATTATGAGGAAACCTTTTCTCCTATAGCCATGCTTAAGTCTATTCGGATTCTTTTATCTATTGCAGCTCATCTCGACTATGAGATTTGGCAAATGGATGTTAAGACAGCTTTTCTTAATGGAAGTCTTGAGGAAGACATCTATATGAAGCAACCAGACGGGTTCATTGAAAAGGGCCAGGAGCATCTTGTTTGTATGCTCAAAAAGTTCATTTATGGACTTAAGCAAGCTTCCAGATCTTGGAACATCTGTTTTGATCAAGTGATAAAATTCTATGGATTTGATCAATGTCAGGATGAATCATGTGTGTACAGAAAGTGTGACGAAAACGTGGTGGTGTTCCTAGTACTTTATGTGGATGACATCTTGCTCATTGGAAACAATGTGAAGGTATTATCTGATGTAAGGGTATGGTTATCCAAACAGTTTGATATGAAGGACTTGGGAGAAGTAGGTCACATCCTTGGGATCAAAGTTCTATGAGATCGCAAGAAAAGGATGTTGGGCTTATCCCAAGCTTCCTATATCGATACTGTACTAACTCGTTTTAGTATGCAAAATTCTAAGAAAGGTTTCTTACCTTTTAGACATGGAATTACTCTATCAAAGGAGCAGTGTCCGAGGACACCTAAAGAGATAGAGAACATGAAGGCAGTTCCTTATGCTTCAGCAGTAGGAAGCTTAATGTATGCAATGCTATGTACGAGACCAGACATCTGCTTTGCCGTAGGCATGATCAGCAGATATCAGTCTAACCCTGGACAAGAGCACTGGACTGCCGTAAAGCATATTTTGAAGTACCTGAAAAGGACTAAAGAGTATATGCTAGTTTACCCGGCAGATAGTTTAGTTCCCTTGAGGTATACAGACTCAGATTTTCAGTCAGATAGGGATTCCAGGAAATCTACCTCAGGTTATGTGTTTACTTTGGGAGGTGGAGCCATTGTGTGGAGGAGTATCAAGCAAAAATGTATTGCTGATTCCACCATGGAAGCCGAGTATGTGGCAGCCTCTGAGGCAGCCAAAGAAGCGGTTTGGCTCAGAAACTTTCTGTTGGACTTGGATATGGTACCTAGTTTGCCTAAGTCTATTACACTTTATTGTGATAATAGTGGTGCAGTGGCAAACTCGAAGGAACCACGAGCCCATAAGACAGGCAAACATATTGAGCGTAAGTACCACCTGATACGAGATTTCGTAAAGAAAGGAAAAGTTGCTGTGATCAAGATAGCATCAGCCGACAACCTAGTTGATCCCTTTACAAAGAGCTTACCAGCTAAGGCTTTTGACAGTTATGTTGAGGGAATGGGAGTCAGATGTGTAGCAGCATGGCTTTAAGTATAAGTGGGAGATTTGTAACAGTATACTGAAAAGCAATGCTTTGAGTATAAGTGGGAGATTGTTAGGGTTATATACTAAAAGCATCACTTTTGTAGTAACCTTATTTTCTTAAATTTTGAATGTGAATCATATGGGCAACTATTTGCATATTATATTTGTTGCAAGTATTAATGCAAATGTCTGATATTCTATATTATAGATAATATGGTGTGTGGTGTCACACAGAAGATTATATTATCAGTTTCCTATGGAGTATATAAATAGTTCACAACCTAGATGGACTGGGACAATCTATTGGAAAGATTGTAGTGTAATCTGGTATTAGTCTATCTTGACTATAGGTTTATACTAGTACACTTTGTGTGTATTGAACAGGACCACTTGAGGTTGTTCTCTTTGTACTGACTACATAAGAGAACAAACACCTCTGTTATTATGGATGCTTGTACTTTTAATTCGGATATAATAACGGACATGTATATGCAATGTGCATTACTTTGACTCATAAAAGAGAGAGATTCATTATGGATCAACAACCTCTATAAATTGGGTAATAACATTGTATGTATGATGGGCTGTTGATTATAAATAGAATCTATGTACCGATACATCGGGTTGATGATGGCCTCTTAAGAAGCTCATAAGGATTGTCATGTAAACCCTGCAGGTGGATTATATCCGACATGACAAATAAAGTTGAGCGGTACTACTTAAGGATAAAAGATGTCGAATCAATATAGTTGTCAGTAACTTAATTTGATTGACGGACATACGATATCTTAACATGGGGAGCCAAACGAGCATATAATAAAAGGAGCCCACAAACATAATTTGAGATTAGGAAGGTAGTGCAACAATAGCTCATTAGTGGACCGAGCTATTGTTAATGTGCCTGGATTGTGTGTTCGGGCTGAACACGGGATATCCAGATCCGTTAGGAGGCCTAACCCTAATTTTTCCTCATGGTCCCTGCCGTAGCCTATATATATCCTCTATTCTCTGGCCGCCGGATTACTGATCAGAAATCTAAAATTTTCTCTAAATTCGTGCTTCACGTAAGGAGAGAAAGAGAGTGCTGCCAAGGAGAAGAAAAAGTTAGGAGATCGTCGCCCACACGACGTCCAACTCGAGGAAGGAATACGTGCAGAAGATCTTGGGGTCGTCCGTTCGAGATTTCCAGGAATTACTTGTCTCCTTTCCGCCGCAGGTATAACTCGTGAACCCTAGTTTCCGCCTATGAAGGGTTAGAACACGTATTAGATCTGTTTAACTTTCTATCGATCAATACGTACACCAAAGGAAGGGTCCTGGGAATCCCCAGTTCTATCAGCAAGCCGGGAGTTTAATGATCCTGGCTTCGTCATGAGGAATCTGAGCGGATTGACTCGAAAAATGACATAAATTGTCTGGCCCGAGACATAATGACGATCAGAGTTCGACTGAGGTAGTAGATTGTTTGCTCATAGCCTGTATCGCTGTTCTGAGCTAGCAGAGCACCGAGGGAATGATCCATGGCACGGACGTAGAAGATAAATGGTTTGTCGGCGACGGGTGCCACCAGGACTGGCGGGCTTGTCAGATAAGCCTTGATGTCGTCGAAAGCCTTTTGGCACTCCTCTGTCAAGACGTAAGAGACTCCCTTCTTCATGAGCTGAGTGAAGGGTTGACATTTGCCAGAAAGGTTTGCTATGAACCTCCGGATGTGTGCCAGACGTCCCTGTAGGCCTCGAAGTTCTCGAAGGTTCTTCAGAGGGTCCATATCGAGGATGGCTTTGGTCTTCTTGGGATCGACATGAATGCCTTTCGCCGTGATGATGAAGCCCAAGAACTTTCCGCTAGAAACCCCTAGGAAGGATTTAGCGGGGTTCATCTTGAGCTGGTGTGCCCGCATGAGATCGAAGACTGTCTTGAGGTCTTGCAGGTGATCTCCTTTGAGACGGCTCTTGACTGCGATGTCGTCAACATAGCATTCGACTGTCTTGCGAAGATGCTGACGGAAAATGGTGCTCATAGCTCGTTGGTATGTCGCACCAGCGTTCCTCAAGCCAACGGGCATCACTGTGTAGCAGAAAATGCCCTTTGGAGTCCTGAATGATGTATGTTTTGCGTCATCGGGGAACATCTTGATCTGGTTGTAGCCCGAATACCCGTCCATGAAAGATATCTGCTCGAAGCCACATGTGTTGTCGATCATCACGTCGGTGATTGGAAGCGGGAATTCGTCCTTCGGGCAAGCAGAGTTGAGGTCCCTGAAGTCGATATAAACTCGTATCTTCCTATTCTTCTTGGTAACGGGGACGACGTTGGCTACCCAATCTGGGTGTTGTTCTTCACGGATGAAGCCGCTGGTCAAGAGCTTGTCCATCTTCTGATCAATGGCGTTCATGATGTCCGGACGGAAGCGTCGCTGTTGTTGTTTAATAGGCTTGGCATCAGGTAAGATGTTCATCCTATACATCGCGATCTGGGGGTCAAGTCCCGGCATATCTTCGTAACTCCAGGCGAAGACGTCGATATACTCTTTAGCCAGCTGGATTAAAGATTCTCGTCTTCTCCTTTTAGGCTTTTGCTGACGAAGATGGGTTTGGAAGAAGATCCATCCCCAAGGTCGATCTGCTCGACCTCGTCTTCGGTGGAAGGTTCACGTAGTTCAAAACGAGACTCCCACTGTTCTTCCAGGCGTTGAGCCCAAGGTTCTTCTTCAAAAAATTCTGGCGTTTGGCCTTCATCTTCTTGAGGTTGTGCTGATGTCATGTTGGCTGACAGCACTTTCTTGAAGACTGATCCGATGCTGGTATCGGAATCCCAGGTTGATGCTTTAGACGAGTGAGAATGTTCTACCTCTTCCGCGTCTGAACTCTCTGGAGTTGACGGTGGCGTGACATAGCCTACCCCCCGTCGAGTTTTATTGTAGCAGTCCTGCGGCTTTCCTTTAGGTGTCGGAAGCCGGAGGGGGAGACGTCGATCCTTGCCGTAGTTCAGGCCTTTGTTGCTTTTTAGGTCGTAACCCATCTTTTGGATGAGGTACTTTGCCTTGTCCGTATACCGATAGACTTGCATTCTGCTGGTATTCTGGCTCGAGTGGCGGGAGGTCTTGATGACGCTCAACTTTGCCGAAGATGATGGATTCTTCGTCTCGATTCCGTGGCGGGACTATGTAACAGACCCCTTGGGACGGGACTACTCGATTTACATGATGGACGGTCGTTATTTGTGTTTGCAACGACCGTAGAGCGTTATCTAATGTATACATGGCATTCCAATATGGAAGACTAGAATAATTAAAAGACACTCTATTATTGATGAAATACGAGATTTTATCCCGAGGGATTACATTGTCCAGAGAGGGTGCATCTACATCAGCAGAGATATATTCCCCTAACTCTTCGTCTGTGAGTACTGGAGTAGGATTGGGAGAGTCCACCACAGCGTTGGTCTTGGAGTCCGAGAGGACTATGCGGGCCTTTTCTGACAGCTTGGATGGCGGCGGCTTGCCTTTAAGATGCACCTTCAGAGGTGCTTCCACTGTGCCTCCGGTGATTGGCACCTTTCCCTATAGTTTTGCCACAAGGGGAGCCGATGTTTGAGACGGCTTTCCCTTGAGCCGTATCTTTAGGGGAGCTTCAGGAGCAGATGGTGCTTTCCCGGGCAGCTTAATGCTCATGGAAGGCAACTTCTGAGGCGGTTTGCCTTTGAGTCGGATCTTCAAAGGAGCGTCGGGAGTGACCTCAGGCTCCATGTCCGGCTCTGCTGTCGTTTCTGCCTCGTCGTCAGCATCATTGGCTTCCTCCGCGTCAGGTGACTTGTACAGGTCGGAGTCGGTGAAGTAGGCTTCAATCCCTTTGAAAGGGTCGATGTCCGCAAACTCCGTCCGGATGACGTTGTTGGTGGACACGTACTTCATACATTGGTGGAGCGTGGATGGCACCACCATGTACTCATGCAGCCATGGACGACCCAACAGGAGGTTGTAGTTGACGTCGGCGTCCACGACATAACAAGTCACCTCAGTTCTGAGGTTACCGATATGGCACTTTAGTCGTATCTTGCCTAGTGGCTCGCTTTTGCTAGCATTGAAGCCACTGATAGTTGTGTTGGAAGGCGTTAACCGGTACATTGGGATCCCCAGTGTTGAGAGCAGCATCTTCGGGATGATGCTGAGGGAAGACCCCGGATCGATCTGAATCCGCTTCACCTTGACTGAACCGATATACCCTGTATAATACAGCGGCCTGTTGTGTCGGTTGTGCTTGAGCAGCATGTCCTGTTGGGTGAAGGTTATATTGGGGATAACCTCATCCGTACAGTGGCAGTGCGTGCATGCAGTTGGGAGATCTTCAGGCTGCTTGACCTGACTGATGAAGGACTCAGCATCCTTTAGGGCTTCACAGAGAGCTTCGTGAGTGTCTTTGGAAAGACGAAGGAGCTCAAACAGAGAAAGACGGGCAGGAGTACTGGCCAGTTGTGCCAGTATGTCGAATTTGTGGGGCTTGGCTAGCCCCGAAGCATTCTCCTTTCGCAGAGGCCTATCGAAGCGGGCTTCTATCTGCTTCTGCTTATGGCTGCTGGGGGCTTAGACAGGCCCTCCTCCTGGACAGCAGGGACTGTGCATGGAGGCACCACCTCGACGGCAGCTTCGTCGGGTTTGGCGTTCTGTTGTGAACGCGTCTGTACAGGAAGTGCCTCTTCTACTGAAGAAGAGACCATGCGGCAAGACTTGATCTTCCTGTCTTTGGATTTAGAGGTAGGGCGTACCTCCGATTGAGTCACCACGGAGACAAGATCAGGGTGAACCCACAGGATCTCTCCCCGAGATGTGGTGAGTGGGATGAGTCCACTCACGTTGTCACGAGTAGGTGGTAAGTTAACCACCTCCATTGTCGCCTTAGGGATGGGGACGACGCCATCTTGTGTTGTAGTTGGCGACAGGGTACCGAACTGGAGTGAAACCACATTGGCTGACACCGTCTTCTCTTCGTAGTCGACGGAGATTACATCCGCATTGATCATGCGCTGGATGTAATTCTTGAGGACATAGCAGTCCTTGGTTGGGTGTCCGACAAACCGATGGTAGTGACAGTACCTCGGGTTGTCCACTTTTCTAACCTGGTCGGGACGCTTCGGGTCCGGCAGCTTGATCTTGTCACCCTGCTTCAGTATCTCAAAGAGTTGCAGGGTGTCTTCGTCGTTGAACGAATAAACCTCCTTTGGCTTTGGTGCAAGTGGAGGATTCTGAGTAGGTGCTGACGCACCTTTTGAGGCATTGACAGTCAAAGCCTATTTTTTCTTTGTCTCTCGTCCGGGGTTGTTGGCTGCAGGCCGTTTCCCTTTGTCCTTAAAGGCAGGGAAACTGACTCCTAGAAGACGAGCATTGGCTGCCTTCTTTTCTGTGGCTTCTGCTTCAATGATCAAGGAACTCCAGTCGGGAGGAGGAGTAGAGTTGAGCCAGAGTTTGACTGCAGGCAACATGTTCATGCTGCAGGAGGAGAGGAGTACATGTTCTGGCATGCCCGGGGGCAGTCTGAAGCAGGCCTGTCGGAAGCGTTCGATGAACACTCGAACCGTTTCCTTCTCCTTCTGGCGTATCTCTATAAGGGACGCCATTGTCATATCCTTTCCGCCGTCGTAGAAACGGTCGAGAAAAAGGTGCGTCAGGTCGTCGAAGGAGGATATGGAATTGTCGGGGAGGCTGCAGTACCAGTCGTACGCCACTCCCTTCAGTGCCCCGACAAATATGCTGGTGAGTAGCGCGTCCTCCTTCGGAAGATGTCCCGTCTGAGACTGGAAGTACGTCAGATAGCGACGAGGAGAGTCCTTCCCGTCGTATGGCGTCAGTGTTTATGGTTTATACTTAGGAGGATAAACCACTTTGTTCCACTCGAGGGGATAAGGTTGGGGAATCCCCATCTTTTGGCGCTCCTCTTGTCTCGTCTTGGACTCAAAGCACTCGCGCAAGTCCCTGATCATCTCGACCACGTCTTCTGTGGAGCTGGGAGTCGGGGAAGGTGGTACCACCTGAAGTTGAGCATTTGAGGGCTTCGATGTCCGAGGTGCTTCTCGGCGATCCGTATCCAAGGATACCCGTTGAAGGGGTACACTTGATTTTCTATTGGCCCCTGGGTCAGGACCGTTAGAAGGTGTCTTGGCCAAATCTGACCTTATCTCAAACACTGCTTGAGTCAGTGTTTGCATAGAGGCAGAGAGGGTTTTGAGTCCTCCCTCTAATGTGTCCATGCGCTGGACGAGGTCTGATGGCGGTGCATCAGACTCGGAATCACCCCCAGCCATATATACTGTCATGACACGGCTGGAAGTGGAAGGATCGGTTGAGGCTTCGCTCTCGGCTTCACTCTCTTGTAGAGGAGTTGTCTCTCCTGGAGCTTCATCCTGGCCACCCCCGGCTATGTTCTGGAGAACATTCTCGACGGGAGCATCTGCAAGGGCCTGATTACCCTTGGTTCCGTCTTGAAGGACTTCTTCGTCTCCGAGACTCAGATCCGTGGGGGCTAGACTTCCCCCGACTGTGTTTTGGGGGACACCCTCGTCTTGAAGGACAGAGGCTAGATGACCCTCAGCCATGTCCGGGAGGCTGACTTAAGGAAGATTGGCCTCAGCTGTACTTTAGAAGATAGCTTCGTCTTCGGAAGGAGGCTCGACAAGGGTCTGACTACCCCCAGTTTCCTCAAAGATCTTCTTTATCCCCCGAGTGCCTTGAAACACTCCGGAGGACGAGACACTTGCCTTGGTTTTCCTCGGCTGGCTTTTGGACGAGGACGAGGAATTGCCAGTCGTCTTTCGGACTGACGAGGAGTTAGAGATCACGTTGCATGAAGCAACCCTTGGCTCTTCTTTTGTTGACACCTTCTTCCCGAGGCGACGTCGGAGGGGTGTCGATAATTGCAGCCGCTGGAACACTGACTGCCTTGGTGGGACTGTTGCCTTGCAACAGCAGTTGATGGTGACCATAGCACAAGTGTGCCCTGTGAGGGGCGCATCGTACTTGTCAGCCGACTCTCCTGATCGGCGCTTGTGAGTGATCACGTTGCGCAGATCGTTGGAGGAGAGTGCCACCTTTGCACCCCCTTCAGACGCATGGCAAGGCCAAGCGCCGGGGTGGTCAAGTGAATGCTGCGCCCCCTGATCTAATACCAAACAGGCGTCCCGATCAGTAGTGGGGGAACAACATTTGAAGTGACTTGAACGGACCTCAGACGCACAACCAGAGGAGGCGTGGGAGTTCAAGACCACTGGATTTGCCTTACTCGACTTGGTTGTGCACGCAATAGATGCGCCCAAGTGAGACAAGGACTTTGAAGGTCGGCTCATTTCTGGCGCAGAAGCACCTGAGTCGACCTTGTACAGCTTACCATCAGCAGCGCGCATGATTGTGAGCGTATGCTTCTGGCTTGCTGCTGGCATAGCACGTTTGGGGCGCATGGCCCGTGCTGCCTTGGATTTTTTCGTACCAGTCCGCTGGGGCGCATAGTACTCAGAATCCAAATTCTCCTCGCCATTACAGCGAGTGAGTCTGTCAAAGACAGAGACCTTCTGCGGTGCATCAGAGGTGATGCGCGGGGCATTGGCTGCGCCCCTGCTCTGTCGACGTATCTTCTTCGCCTGAGAGAGAGATGGCTGGGGAATGTGGTCAGCCGCACGTTTCTCCGAGAGATCGCTGCACCAGTGGGCGCATCTTGGTTGCTGAGGACGTCAGCAGGAAGGGAAAGCTGGATCGGCGCATCCCCTTCGGTGGTGGTGCCCGAGGCGTCGACCTTGCGTACCCAGACTCGGCGGGTCTTCTTCGGCTTGGCAGCCGCTTCGAAGGACTCGCACTTCCTTCAGAGATGAACTCCTCATACGCCTGTTGATTGAGGCGTACGACCAGCGTCTTGTGGGAGGAGCCCACCTTCACATCGTCGGATTGCGATACAGCTTTCTCGGTGGAGGAAAAAGAAGTCCCCAGCAGAGTCGCCAGCTTGTTTGCCATTAAAATTCTTTTATTGCAAATTTCAATACAAACAGAATAGTGTTACAATATAGGACTTAAATGTAGTCCTAGGAGTACACTTTTGTTTATCTGGGTCCCTTGTGCCGATGGAGTGAGTGGTAATGTGTTGACTCCGTTGACGATCTGACGACGGTTATCGGTTCTCTGAAGGTCTGGATTGCTCTGGGTGCTGGAGCTTGCTGAGAGGAGGAAGACGTTGAGTGTCTGTATCTGTCTCTCTGGTGGTGTGTTTGTTCGTTTTTTCGTTCGTGGGTGAGAAAGAAATGATCCCTCTATTTATAGCTTTGCAGGCTGGCTGCTCATGCGCACATATGTAGGATGCGCCTGGACGCGGGGACGCCACGTGGTGATTGCTGATGGAGGCGTATGGACGCTGCGCCCTGATTGAGGGGTTGCATTCTTCATGCTGCTGTTGTGAGCTGGCACGTAGCAGAGGAGAAGATCTTTCTGTTGCTAAGATCTTGGGTGAGTTGAGTCAAAGGACACGTGTCATCGACCCATGGCTCAGAGATCTCGGATTTGATGGGGAATGATCTGGTAGGATGCGCCTAGGATTGGGCGCATGAGGAGGCTTTGGCTCGTAACCTTTAGGAGTCACGAACCATTCGGGGAGCATGGCTTTTGAGGCGCATGCGAGGCTTCAGTAGTGACTTAACTCCTGTCTTTCGGGATCAGAGAGAAGTCTGGGGCGCATGGCTTTTGAGGCGCATGCAGAGCTTTAATGGTGACTTTCCTTCTGTCTTTAGGGATCAGTGAAAAGTCTGAGGCACATGGCTTTTGAGGCGCATGCAGATTTAGGCGCATGGCTGCAGAGGCGTATGCGAGATGATTGGGTGGCCGCGTGGCAGTAGCCGTCGGAGGAAAGTAATGATGATGCTGACGTTGGCGACGCTTCGTCTTCTGAACTGTTCAGACTTCGGGAGGCGTGCTGCCAACTCTTTCAGTTCAGCATTTAATGTTTTTGACATTCGATGGACAGCTGAGTGGGCTCATCGGTTGGCGTTCCACTAGGCGTATGGGGACGCATAGGGGCACATCCCGTGTGATGCGCTTGGTGCTGAAGGGCACGTCTGTGTGATGCGCTTGATGTTGAAGGGCGCGTCTGTGTGATGTGCGGTCTGGCCGGCGCATCCGCTTCGTGAGACGTCTTTAATGGTACGACTGTTACGATCTTCGAGTGCTTTAAATAGTCGTTTTGACTTGGCTGAATTCGAAGCATCCGGTTCATCCATTTAATGCAAATTTATTGCACGAAATTTGGAGAGCCATCCACTTGGCGCATGGGTTTGATTTGCCCGGCCTATAAATAGTGGCATGGAGAGAATTTGCTTCTCGTTCTCTCACGTTCTTTCGACATGAACTTGTTTACTCGGATGCATTCTGTTGATGAGATGCTCCCGAGGGTGAAGATGCGACGCAATGTCTTCATTGATGCACTTGAAGGTGACTGTTACATCCAAAAGTCAGAGTCGAGGGCTTCCGAGGCAGGCGGAAGGTGCCTGTTGCATCCAAAGATAGGGATGCACGAGCCTCGTCTCCATTATTCCGAAAGAGCCGTAGATCGGAATGGCGGTGCTGCGGCTTTGGGGGCTCTTTCTTCCTTCGAAGTGGGTGTTTCCCACTCTGGTTGTGTTGAAAGCTGCTCCTTTAGCCGCGATTTCGATTACGGTCTTCCTTGGTCTTTGGAGGCTCTTTCGAAGCCTCCCATGGCCACAAGTTAGCTTGCGGTGCTCTTCTCTTCCTCGATTTGGGGAGCACTTCCTCCAGCTAGAGGGTTGATTGCCACCATCGTTCTGCCCAATGAATGCTTCATTAGTCGAAGCATTTCGATGGCGGTGAGCCTGGATGGAAGAGTGGCACATAACTGTGCTACTGAAGGGATGCACATAACTGAACTGCTGAAAAGGATGCACATAACTGAGCTGCTGAAAAGGATGCGCCCTGCTGAGGGCGCATGGTGGGATGCGCCTGACCGAGGGCGCATGGTGATTGCTGCGCCTATTTGAGGGCGCATGGTGGCTGCTGGCTGTAGACTTAGGATCTTTTCTTTTGTAGAAATGCTCATTTGTATAATCTTTTCTAGACATGTGATAGACTTTTATATGTAAAATAAAAAGTCCTCTTTCAATATCTATATTCGATGTTTTTGCTGTGAAGTACTCTGTCCGAGCTCTGGCGCATGTAATGTCTGGCGCATTGGCTTTCTGGTTCTAAAATTCTATGCTTCTACACTGTACAGAGTACCCAGGTTTGTGGCTGCCTAACCCCCAATTCCTAACTAAATCCTATGGTACAATTGATACTTGTAACAATGAAATTAGATATTCAGCAACTGAGTTCATATACAAGTTATACCCCAAACCCTCTATATGTTACACTCCTAGATGTCCTGCTGCCTAGTGCAGCAGGTAAGGCTTCTAAACTACACCCCTCCAGTTTTGGTTAGACTGAGCCTTCAAGACTTGCACAACCTCTGGTGCAGGCACCCACTATACTTGCTATCCCATATATGGATTATTAAGACAGTCAACACTAGCCATAAGCACAGCTACAAAATATATGTATACATATATAATGCTTAATATATACATTACTTTGGGACTGAACCTACCTATACATAGAGCCCCCAACTGGTCTTCCCCACCTCCTTTCCAGATTTCCTGAGACAGGACCCTAACTACTGTTCTGCTGCCATGTACAGTAGAACCTGGTCCCTCCTCCTCTAACCTACAAGCCTACACTCAAGTGTTCACACCCCTCTCTTCACTCACACTCTCTCACTACCCATATTACCTATAAAAACATCCTATCCTCTAAAAACCTGAGAACTCAAGCCTTAACTCAACTAACTCTAAACCCCAAACTCTCACAGCTCACCTCTGCAATATACCTATACTAAATATATATATACACCTAGATTGTTTACATACAAAATATACAGGAAATTTTCTCACTGAACAGGTTTTTCACAAAAACTTATTCTGAACTTAGTCCTTGAGTTCGAAACCAACACAAATCATGAAAAACCAACTTCAAAACAAACTGAACTCTGGTGAATCATACAAAGACTCAATTAAAACCTAAACAACTATGAAACCAATTTGGAAACAATGAAACCAGGTAGAATGTATAAAATTTATTGAAACCTCTAACTGAATACCATTTGAAAATAAACCCAAAACATTTGAAAAACCAATAATCAGTCGTTTCACAGGGTGGTGGAGTATTGTGTCGACACTGGGGGTGATGTGTGTCGATACAGTGTCAAACATCGTGTCACGAAGTATCCACAACCTAATTGAACACAGTGTCAGAGACAGTGCAGTTCACTGTTTCGTGCACGTGTGCAGGACTCAATAGGACACGACGTGTCCTACCCTAGGTCTCGTGGTCGAGTCTAGAGCTAGGTAAAGTCTAGGGGTTCGTGTCTAACACCCTGAAATGGGCCAAAGTGTCGCCGTGTCCGAGAATCAAACCCGTGTCAGTGGGCCTTCACACGCGCGTGTGTGTGTGTGCACGACCCATGCAGTCGAGATATCTCCCAAATTACTCGATGGTTTTGCCTAAAACTTTGTGTGCTTAATAAAAGTTATTGCCCGCACCCACACGCAAAATTTCATGTATCGGGGTGCCGTGTCGTGTCCGCTAGGACACCCGAGCAGCAGGACACTGCACGACAGTGTCGTACAGTGTGTTCGTGTCCATTTTGGACATGGGCACGGGCCTAAATCGTGCTCAGTCCATATGATTTGTGATCTACACTCAAAAACCTATTTTTCCATTCAATTAGTTTTTGAAATCAACATAAAATTTTCCTTTGTGGTATTTCAACAAACACTTAACATACCCTATGCCACATGTCCGATACGGACACCAAACGGACACGAAATCCACCCAAATTCGGGGTAAAGCTAGGGGACACCTAAACCTAGCCTAATATGCAAAGAAATCAAAATAATAATGCAATTTAAAGGGTTTTACCTATAGGTGCAATTTGCAAGAAAAGGCTTCAAATGGGGGGTGTTCTTCTTGATGGCCAAAATTCTCCAAATGAACCCAAAACTGAGATTTACCTCTAGAAATAATAAATATACAAAAATTAGAACCTAATGCAAAAGACTAGGATGAAAAAGGAGATCAAATGAATAAATGGAAATTTTTGGAAGGGGGAAAAATACCTCTCTTTTCTCCAAGTATTGGAATGATAAAAAAAGGCAAGCCCTAATGAACAAGTGTTTAAATAGGGTGGGGATCCCTATGTGGATGGTCACAAGTTTTAAAATTAGGGTTAGGGTTCACTAAATGGCCCATGGGCTTAAGTCATGACCAATTAAATAATTAAGCCATAAGTCATTTTATGAAACCACAAGCCATGACTTAAATTCACTAAACCAAATCCCCTCATTCTAAAACTATTCTATAATGACTAAAATAGGTTAACTCAAGTTAGGCTAGGGTCACCATGGCTAGGGTTAGCTTCTAGACTAGTCCACTAGGTCTCAACAAGTCAAAGTCAAAATAGAATTCACCAATTTAACAAATCACCAAATAATTCAATTAAGTCAAAATGACCAAATTACCCCTAGGCTAAAAATGATAATTAAACATCCTAATGACATGGTTAGGCTCTAGGTCATGCAGTCTCTCAGGTTTTACTAGCAGCACATCAAAATCACAAGTCATGACTTAAACCAGTTTTTAAATAGTTTAAAAATTGTTAAAAATCACTAAAAATCATAATGTGAATTAAATATCAATAATTAATAATTGTAATTACAAAATTTCAAAATTACCCTTATCTGAAAAATTGGGTGTTACAATTTTGAGTCATTAACTATGTTCCGGGCAAGTTTTGGGTAGACTAGCCGACTTAGTAATCAACCAGTCATAAATATCTTTAAAAATATTAATTCTAGAATTTCAGAGATAAATATGTAGAAAATTAGTTTAAATATTTTTTTTATGATGTTTATATGATTTTTAAGTATGTTATTGAAGTATGGGCATAACCGACTAATTGAAAGTTAGAAACCCTAAAACTGTGTTTCGATGTCTCGTGGAACCCGTGTGTGATTGTATGGATCTAAATGGTTCCACGAGAGATTGAATATAATTTTAACACATTACTTTGACTAATTAAGTCGTATCGTAAGTTTCGTAAGTAGTGACTTAATCTAGTTAATTAATTATCTAGGAGCGTCGGGTTCCGGAGGCTTGGACGCGGGAGCGGCGTTTCATATTTACAGCACGGAATCAGGCAAGATACCTTGCCACCTTACTCTGTGATTTATATATTCTTATTTTCAATTGTTATTTTCAGTATTTCTTATTTGTTGATATTATAAAACTGTGCGTTCAAGTCACACTTGGGTGCAAGTGACTTTGTCGGTCGTCTTTCTCGCTTTTATTTATTTTTTTTGCATTGACTTAGTCTAGTGACCACCCCTTTGTTGATGAGGTATTGGTATATCTCATGCGGCCTTGACACATACTTTATCACGTGATGTGAGTCACATGTAGGACACATACTCGCGTAGTCGGTCGGCCACCGACACGTATGAGGCGTGCGACGGTTAGGAGTAACTGCCAATAGAATTGCATGCTAGTAGACTTGGTAGTTACTAGAGGTTTCTATGAGTCATGGATGTGACCCTACTAGAAAATAGGTGGGGAAAACAGTTCCTTAACGTATGGGCCACGTATGCACTTTCCTTTTATTGTCGGTTATCTCCACTGGAGATACGGTCCTGGATCCTGATACCTGATTTCCTGTTGGCCTTTGACATTCGAGGAATGTTATGCTTTGAGGTCCCTGGTATCCTGAAGGGACCATACCTGAGTTCATGCACCTGAGCCAGAGTGCCCATGCGTTGAAGGTTTGTTCTTAAATGTATTTTTACTGTAGAATTGATAGGCACCCTATTGTATGCATCCCCTTTTACTCTCTATTATATATCACATATTATATGGCATGTTCTTTATGTATCTTGTTACGTCCCACTGAGGACCTGGTTATCTCTCTAGGTGTGTGGTTTGTGACTTTTTGCAGGTGTTCTAGCCAAGGCCATGATCTTCTCCATTTTTTCGAGGATGATTGCTCTTGGTTCGTCTTGCCATTTTTTTGATCATTTCCTTGTATATCTTCTTTCATTTAAATTGGTTGGTAGTGTATTTGTCTCCGCCCAACTACATGTATAAATGACAAATTCTTGAGTTGATTATAATATTATTCTTTATTGTTATGGATGAGATTTAGTTATCATAGTTTTACTGCATTTTACAGCTTATGTATACATACGAGATTCCATACATTGGAGTATACTTGTATGTATACAGCTCGCATGTTTACGTACTTAGTCCTAAGTATTTTAGGACTGGGGTGTTACATACAGACTCCAATACATCCGGCTACAGCACCTTCGGCTACAACACCGACGGATCCAGCACCGACTTCGAGAGTTCCTCTGTCTCGGGAGGATTTCGAAGACGCATTGCAAAATGTGCTAGGTAGCTACACCCACCCGCCGCCTCCTCCGCTGTTGTCGACGTAAATATTGTTTGGAAACTGTTTGTATTTGGTAACAATTTGGAACATTTTTCGTATGTGTGTATTTGGAAACTATTTGTAAACTTTTTGGTATGTGTGTAACTGTTTATATATCTGTATTGGAAACTATTTATATGACTGTATATTGTGTGTGTAACTGTCAACATGGATGTGGAGTGCAGGAAACACAAATATAGACATACAAAATTGTATTTAGCGACGGGACAACGATAGAACAGCGACGGAATATCTGGAAAATTGCAGTATAGCGACGGAAGAGCAACAGAATATCTGGAACATTCCGTCGCTAAGGTTCTGGAAAATATAGATTTAAAGTATAGCGACGGAATAGCGACATAACCGGTTCGTCACTACAACCCTGTCCGATACCAATAGCGTATCGGAAACACTTTAGCGATGTACTTTTCCGTCGCTATACCGTCACAACATTAATCCTGGAATACACCGCGGACCCGTCGGTAGTTAGTCGGTAAAAGTAGCGACAGAATTTCCGTCGCTAATACGTCGCATTTTGTAATAAATAGCGTGTCGCTAAATCCGTCACTAATCAGTCGCTATTTTCGACTGTCACGACCCGCACCCTAGAGTTAGGGCACGAGAACGTAACAACGCCCAGCCTACGTCACAGTGTCGGCGGTAGAACGCTGTCCTAGGTCTCAATGCATCTAACAGTATAAGACTAAACAGTTTATACTCCCCGAATGGGGGTGACATAGCAGAATGTAAACTCAATCACATCTAAGGTAGAGCATAAAGGAAGATAGATAAAACATGAAATCAAAAAGAGATACAATAGATAGAAGTCTAAGTGTCTAAGATACAAACTCAGAATACATCTCAAAACCCAAATACAGTAATCCATCAATACAACTCAAGATGACTGAAAATAAACTATAAGCAAAAACCTTAGCTATCTATGCAACCTCTACTGTCTCCTCTAGGCTAGCAGGCAACCTCCAGGCTATCTGTAAAATTTATCAACAGGTCCAGTCAGGACAGGAGCGAGCACATTACTCTCAACAGTTCATAGCAGGTTAGAAAATATAAACATGCAGTAAAGTGAGATACAAGTACTGAAAGAAGTGCAGTATGTAAACAGAGAGAGAACTGTAATAGAAATATCTACTATACATAGGGAACTAGCAGTGACTAGTGAGTCAGAGTAAAATATAAACATGTGAATGGCATAGGAGATTCATGACTACAGCTAAGAGATTGATTCATGACTACAGCTACTTGGATAATATTTACATGTCTATTTCTACTCCCCCATCCCCAATCAATACACAAGGATCTGTTCAAGTTATGTTAAGATTCGTGAAACTTTACATGGCTCATAAAATGAGTGATACGTGAAGGTGATTCATGATAGCTCTATGAACATGAGAGTACATGTGTCACAAGCGATTCGTAAATAAGAGGAAGCATAGAGATACGTGATGATTCGTGAAACGCACAAAACATGCAGTATCCGATGCTCCCGAGGGGGATAACATCTCATGAAAAGATCCATATAGTACCAATCCGTGTGACCAACATGACAGTATCAAGTAAAGTAATTTAAAGCAGGAAAATAATTCTAAACATGATATGAAATGATCAGAGAATGTACTCGCCTGATATCTGAATGTCCAAGGTAAAGATACTGTCTGAGAAGAGGTGTCTGGCTCCTAATTAGAACAGAACAAGTCACAACATGTCCAGAAGGGTAATATAAAGCACTACAATGCATTATACATGAATCTAGGTCAAACTAGGCCAAAGTCAACCCTTGGTCAACTCTGGTCAACTGCACTAGTCAAACTAGGTCAAACTAGGTCATGTCCTAACCCAGCAAGTCTTACTATGCCTAACCAAGACTATCCTAGCAAGCACACATCAATACAAGGCTATACAAGCCAACATACACCCAACTCTATATAGCATGCAATTATTCAATACTCAAATAGGCAAGAATTCATATTGGATATACACTAGGTAATCTATTACTTTAAGCTATATATGTCTACACATATATACACATGCATATATTGGTATTCAACATTAGGTCTATATTCATGGCATTTCAAATGGTTATATAAACTTATATATTATAACACAATATGCTAACATATATATAATATACATACATAGCTAAGTTAACTATATTCATAAATACTTATTTAAGAGGCTATGTATGTGTATGTGAACATGGCAAAGGAGAAGTGAGGGTTAAATGGGCATACATAGTGTATACATATCAAAGAGTGTCAAAGTGTAAGTGAGCAAAGTATCAAGTGTGATAGTGTCAACATAGTGTAAGGGGTACATGAGGTAATATAGAATTTGTGTTAACATAGAACATTACATCTCATTAACTTGTATATTGCATACATTATATCTATTATTACATTACATTCATGCTTGCATTCATTCATCATTCATTTATTCTCTTGCACTACTATATGCACCATCCATTTCATACTATGGAACCTACATATTCATTACAAGTCATAGTTATACATGCTTACATTAGATAGGATACTTACACCTCATACATCATTTATTTAACCATTTACTCATGCTTGTATTTTCTATTTAATTACATAATGTATATATATTAACATGGGTTAAAATCAAATAGAATATTATATTACACACAAGGGTGCACAAAATGCATATGCCGAATAGTAACTCCTACTAATAATCAATACTGTACCATCTCAGCATGAATTAAAATTTAGGATTAAAGTATGTTATAGATCTATGTGTTAGCTTTCCAAAACTTCAAACGGATCGTGTTTTCGTTTTCGGAAACTCCCGGAATCGCAAAAACACCAAGAACGCGTTTGTCTTTCATACAGCTGACACTCAAATAATTCTCCAGAAAGTTATAGAAAGAATTAGGCCTATTAATACATGTTTTTGGAAAGCTAACTTTAATACGCTTCTTTTAAAAAAAACGGAAGATTAAACCGAGCTTTGAGCTAGAAGTTATGACATTTCTAAGTTAGGGCTGAAATTAAAAACGTGGATAAAAATCATGACGGATTTAGATAGTTTGAGCCAAAAGAATACACAATATATATCCTAATTATCCACAACAATAATAGCAATAATAATATGAGGAACCACACTCACAAACTTGATTATATAATCATCGTGAACCATTTATTACATATATAAATATAGATACACTCTCATTACAATATATATATATATATATATATATATATATATATATATATATATATATATATATATATATAAATCTATATATGTAACATGAACACATCCACAACACAAATGACACTCCTATGACCTCCAAATGGACACAAAATGGACACAAATGGAGATACAACCATGGGGGTCATTCCTATGGGTTCAAAATAGACCTATATGCATGAGAAAATAAAAAGGAGAAGGGATTTATACCTCCCGGTAGATCGAATCGAAGAAAAACCTTCCCGGAGCGACACCGACACGTAGAGATTCCAAAAGGACATGAACGAGCTCCGAATCCTCCCAAACTTGGGTAGCTTCCTCCTTGGCTAGAATGGAGAAGGAAAGAAGAAGATTTGGTGGTGAAATGGAAGGATTTGGTGGAGAAATTGCTAGGGATTGCTCTCTAGAAATTTGGGGAAGAACAAGAGAGAGAAAAATAGATGGATAATGACAAATGGGAGGCTCAACCCTATCCTTATTGTGGCTGGCCATAAAGGTGGTTTTGTCCTATTAGGAAAAGTCCAAAAGCCCCTACTAACCTATTCTATGAGTATTAAGAAAGGGCTAATTGGTTGGGACTAAATTAGTCATTCTAAAGTCTCTAATCACCCTAACCTTATCCATAATAATTAGTCTAACCTCTAACTAAAATATTTCTATCATGTGGACTAAAATTAATATCATGTGGGCCATGCCTAACTAGTGTGTGGGTCCCACTAGAGTCAAACTACCCCCGGGTCCCCGTTTCAAGTCGGATTGAGTTGAAATTCGAACCCGACTCAAATAACCCCAAAACAATATCATAAATAATAAAATAATATCAAAATAATTCAAAAGGTCAAATGCAAAAATATCCTTAGGCCAAAAAATGACATTAAAATATCATAATCACATGGTTAGGCTCTAGGTCAAACAGTCTCTAGGGTTTCACTAGCAAAACGTCAAAACCACAAGTCATTGATTTAAATAATATTAAAATGATTTAAAATCACCAAAAATCATATCATGAATTAAATATCATTATTAAAATAATTATAAACACAAAATTTCAAAATTACCCTCATTTGGGAAACTGGGTGCTACAACTCTACCCACCTTAGAAAAATTTCGTCCTCGAAATTAAAACGTCCATACTCCCTCTAGGTCAAACCCCCACAATCAAAGTCCCAGAACTTAAACAAATCATACCATCAAAAGGACGACATAAAGGGTCATGGCATACGGTGGTAGTAAGTCTCATCTAGGTATACTAGTCATGCTAACCAAAATGGTTATAGGGTATCAAAACACACAAGCAATCCAGGGTGCGAAACAAAAAAATTACAGAGACAACAAACCATCAAAACTGTAAGGCAGTCTAACATCCTATATGAAAACTGGTACTCATCAAAAAATAAAATGAAGGTAACTACCAATTATCTGAAAAAGGGTACTATTCAAGGAAAAATCAAAATCACTAGTTAAGGATTAAAAGTCAATTGCATGAAAATCCAATCACAATATATACAGAGCGTTAGAGAGGGAAAAACTAGCATTATGTGTATAGGGACATGTTCATATGGTTAGATAGTAGGCGTGTGTGTACGTGAATACATATGAAATTGTATATGAGAAATTGGGTTCCAAAACAACAGCTATCAAGTTACACTAATCATGGCATTTTGGTTAAACAATCTACAATACGCAACTTATTCACTCATAACATGCATGGCCAACCTTATACATACATATATATATATATATATATATATATATATATATATATATATATATATATATATAAAGAGGGTGTGTGTGTGTCCTTGTCCAGGGTTATAGCCTAGTATTGAAAGGTTAAACCCAGTTTTAGTTCAGCATTTACATACAAAATCTGAAAATAAGCTAACCATTTAAACTAGGATAATATTAACATAATGCAATTTCAAAATTTAGGAGTTTGAAATATCACAACTAATTTTAATGCTCCCAATACATCCTAGCATGATAGAAATGAAACCCTAACATGCTATCAATACATTTATCTACGCATACAGTTCAATATTACATGTTGAATCTGAAATCGAACTAAACATTTGAAATCAATGTAAAAATGTTAACATGTAACTAGTTTTCAGGATTTTGGAGAAATTTGCACATCAAAACCAACTCAATATTTATCACAAACTAACATGTAAGAATATAAAACTTAATATTATATCCCTACAATCAACAATGTACACAGCTCCTAAATTTGACAAATTTAACATAACATTCAACCCAAAATTTTTGAACTGAAACCCTATGTATAACATACATGTGCAGTGATGTAAACATAGCTAATAACATGAAATTTATATTTAAATTATGACTTTAAACTAGAAAAAACAGAAAACCAGGAATATTGGGGTTTGGAAATTAATATCAACAATATATTAATATTTATTTAGATAGGTTGGAAATCAAGCGTAGCATGCATATGTATCAGGCAAAGTGTCTGCTATATATATATTCATGTGCATTCTCATGTCCCAATTTAAAATTAATTCTACGTTAAGACTAACATTTGAATTCCTACCAAAATTGCAAGCAGGTGATTGACGAAATCAAGACAATTTTATTATCATTATTATTATTTAATACTAGAATAATAGCAAGGAGGAAATAACAATGAAATCTGTTTTGCTTATCTGTTTAAGGAAGGATCCATTTTGAAATCCAGAGTTAAAATATCAAATCCAAGATAAAATCTAACAAAATCATCGATTCATTGTATTAAGAAGAAATTTATGGTAAGAAGTTTCACAAGGTTTATAAAAACAACTAAACCTACTCCTAAGTTAAATAATTAGAAACTAAACAAAACAAACCAATTAATAATTCCTTTTTTTTGAAGGACTGCAACAAAAGTAAATAAAACATGCTCGAAAACATTTAAGGTACAATCTGATAATCATATGCGTCTATCCAAAATTATGGTACTCTAAATCCTCGTCATACTAGTGAGCAAGGCTACGATAATCACAGAGCCCTTGACTTATGCACATACCTCTAGAATCATGGTATTTAACATTTTTGCGGTGCCGCTAGCTTGGCTGCGAAAATCTTAAATTCCCATACCCGAGAAATATATCCAAAGTCAGACTATATGTCCTCACCATGCTGGCTAATGCGACTATAGAAGACTAGATTCCATAACATAGATGACCTAGCCCATATAATTTCATCTTGCCAAAAAAATTAAATCAACAATGAATACCCAAAAATCAAATTTATCAACGAACCTCAAGATTCTAAAATGAACAAAAATCCTTCAAATCTTATAAATACAAGCTCGGATGCTACAGCTAACATCAAGATTCAAAATTCTATAATCTTCATCAAAATCAATAAATACAAACTCAAATTCAATAATAATACATCAAAATCAAATTCAACAACAGAAAGTAATCAAGGAAAAAGAGTTTTCAAATCGGAGTTAAACAAGATTCTCAAGGGTCGTCCCAGGAATCTCTCAAGGGTTCCTATTTGTGTTTGAGTACCTTCAAAATATATCCTAATCCTACTGCAGGCTATAGTGGTACTCTAGTTTGAATACCACTACACAAACTCGACCTACATGGGCCACCACTAAAAACGTGTCACGACCCGCACCCTAGAGTTAGGGCACGAGAACGTAACAACGCCCAGCCTACGCCGCAGTGTCGGCGGTAGAACGCTGTCCTAGGTCTCAATGCATCTAACAGTATAAGACTAAACAATTTATACTCCCCGAATGGGGGTGACATAGCAGAATGTAAACTCAATCACATCTAAGGTAGAGCATAAAGAAAGATAGATAAAACATGAAATCAAAAAGAGATACAACAGATAGAAGTCTAAGTGTCTAAGATACAAACTCAGAATACATCTCAAAACCCAAATACAGTAATCCATAAATACAACTCAAGATGACTGAAAATAAACTATAAGCAAAAACTCTAGCTATCTATGCAACCTCTACTGTCTCCTCTAGGCTAGCAGGCAACCTCCAGGCTATCTATAAAATTTATCAACAGGTCCAGTCAGGACAGGAGCGAGCACATTACATCTCAACAATTCATAGCAGGTTAGAAAATATAAACATACAATAAAGTGAGATACAAGTACTGAAAGAATTGCAGTATGTAAACAGAGAGAGAACTGTAATAGAAATATCTACTATACATAGGGAACTAGCAGTGACTAGTGAGTCAGAGTAAAATATAAACATGTGAATGGCATAGGAGATTCATGACTACAGCTAAGAGAGTGATTCATGACTACAGCTACTTGGATAATATTCATATGTCTATTTCTACTCCCCCATCCCCAATCAATACACAAGGATCTGTTCAAGTTATGTTAAGATTCGTGAAACTTCACATGGCTCATAAAATGAGTGATACGTGAAGGTGATTCATGATGGCTCTATGAACATGAGAGTACATGTGTCACAAGCGATTCGTGAATCAGAGGAAGCATAGAGATACGTGATGATTCATGAAACGCACAAAACATGCAGTATCCGATGCTCCCGAGGGGGATAACATCTCATGAAAAGATCCATATAGTACCAATCCGTGTGACCAACGTGACAGTATCAAGTAAAGTAATTTAAAGCAGGAAAATAATTCTAAACATGATATGAAATGATCAGAGAATGTACTCGCCTGATATCTAAATGTCCAAGGTAAAGATACTGTCTGAGGAGAGGTGTCTGGCTCCTAATTAGAACAGAACAAGTCACAACATGTCCAGAAGGGTAATATAAAGCACTACAATGCATTATACATGAATCTAGGTCAAACTAGGCCAAAGTCAACCCTTGGTCAACTCTGGTCAACTGCACTAGTCAAACTAGGTCAAACTAGGTCATGTCCTAACCCAGCAAGTCTTACTATGCCTAACCAAGACTATCCTAGCAAGCACACATCAATACAAGGCTATACAAGCCAACATACACCCAACTCTATAGTATGCAATTATTCAATAATCAAATAGGCAAGAATTCATATTGGATATACACTAGGTAATCTATTACTTTAAGCTATATATGTCTACACATATATACACATGCATATATTGGTATTCAACATTAGGTCTATATTCATGGCATTTCAAATGGTTATATAAACTTATATATTATAACACAATATGCTAACATATATATAATATACATACATAGCTAAGTTAACTATATTCATAAATACTTATTTAAGAGGCTATATGTGTGTATGTGAACATGGCAAAGGGGAAGTGAGGTTTAAATGGGCATACATAGTGTATACATATCAAAGAGTGTCAAAGTGTAAGTGAGCAAAGTGTCAAGTGTGATAGTGTCAACATAGTGTAAGGGGTACATGAGGTAATATAGGATTTGTGTTAACATAGAACATTACATCTCATTAACTTATATATTGCATACATTACATCTATTATTACATTATATTCATGCTTGCATTCATTCATCATTCATTTATTCTCTTGCACTACTATATGCACCATCCATTTCATACTATGGAACCTACATATTCATTACAAGCCATAGTTATACATGCTTACATTAGATAGGATACTTACACCTCATACATCATTTATTTAACCATTTACTCATGCTTGCATTTTTTATTTAATTACATAATGTATATATATTAACATGGGTTAAAATCAAATAGAATATTATATTACACACAAGGGTGCACAAAATGCATATGCTGAATAGTAACTCCTACTAATAACCAATACTGTACCATCTCAGCATGAATTAAAATTTAGGATTAAAGTATGTTATAGATCTATGTGTTAGCTTTCCAAAACTTCAAACGGATCGTGTTTTCGTTTTCGGAAACTCCCGGAATCGCGAAAACACCAAGAACGCATTTGTCTTTCATACAGCTGACACTCAAATAATTCTCCAGAAAGTTACAGAAAGAATTAGGCCTATTAATACATGTTTTTGGAAAGCTAACTTCAATACGCTTCTTTTAAAAAAAATGGGAGATTAAACCGAGCTTTGAGCTAGAAGTTATGACATTTCTAAGTTAGGGCTGAAATTAAAAACGTGGATAAAAATCATGACGGATTTAGATAGTTTGAGCCAAAAGAATACACAATATATATCCTAATTATCCACAACAATAATAGCAATAATAATATGAGGAACCACACTCACAAACTTGATTATATAATCATCATGAACCATTTATTACATATATAAATATAGATACACTCTCATTACAATATATATATATATATATATATATATATATATATATATATATATATATATATATATATATATATATATATAAATCTATATATGTAACATGAACACATCCACAACACAAAGGACACTCCTATGACCTCCAAATGGACACAAAATGGACACAAATGGAGATACAATCATGGGGGTCATTCCTATGGGTTCAAAATAGACCTATATGCATGAGGAAATGAAAAGGAGAAGGGATTTATACCTCCCGGTAGATCGAATCGAAGAAAAACCTTCCCGTAGCGACACCGACACGTAGAGATTCCAAAAGGACATGAACGAGCTCCGAATCCTCCCAAACTTGGGTAGCTTCCTCCTTGGCTAGAATGGAGAAGGAAAGAAGAAGATTTGGTGGTGAAATGGAAGGATTTGGTGGAGAAATTGCTAGGGATTGCTCTCTAGAAATTTGGGGAAGAACAAGAGAGAGAAAAATAGATGGATAATGACAAATGGGAGGCTCAACCCTATCCTTATTGTGGCTGGCCATAAAGGTGGTTTTGTCCTATTAGGAAAAGTCCAAAAGCCCTTACTAACCTATTCTATGAGTATTAGGAAAGGGCTAATTGGTTGGGACTAAATTAGTCATTCTAAAGTCTCTAATCACACTAACCTTATCCATAATAATTAGTCTAACCTCTAACTAAAATATTTCTATCATGTGGACTAAAATTAATGTCATGTGGGCCATGCCTAACTAGTGTGTGGGTTCCACTAGAGTCAAACTACCCCCGGGTCCCCGTTTCAAGTCGGATTGAGTTGAAATTCGAACCCGACTCAAATAACCCCAAAACAATATCATAAATAATAAAATAATATCAAAATAATTCAAAGAGGTCAAATGCAAAAATATCCTTAGGCCAAAAAATGACATTAAAATATCATAATCACATAGTTAGGCTCTAGGTCAAACAGTCTCTAGGGTTTCACTAGCAAAACGTCAAAACCACAAGTCATTGATTTAAATATTGTTAAAATAATTTAAAATCACCAAAAATCATATCATGAATTAAATATCATTATTAAAATAATTATAAACACAAAATTTCAAAATTACCCTCATTTGGGAAACTGGGTGCTACACCGACAAACTAGCGACTGATTGAAATTAGCGACACGTGATTTCTCGACAAACCGTTTCCGTGGCTGATATGTCGCTATTTGGCTTTAGCGACGGAAAAATGACTTTTAACGACGGATGCCACCGCCGCTAAAAGCCTTTTTTTGTAGTGAGTTGACAAAAATGGTACCTGCCACCACCTCACCTGATGCCAATTCTTCTTCTACCGACAAGGCCATAGCCTGACCTTGTCCTCTTGGTGTTGGTCCCCTATGCTGATAACCTCTCTGCCTATTCTGAACTTGGACCTGGTCCTGAGCATACTGTTGAGGCCTCTGCTGCTGGAATGCCTGAGCCTGAGGAGGCAAGGGCCTCGAAGGCTGGTACTGCTGCTGTACTGGTGCTGGATCCCTAACCGATGGACTAGTTAGGGTTGATGAAGATGAACTGACTCTATGAGGACAGGACCCAATCATATGGTCCGGTGCCCCACAAGGCAAGCACAATCCCTGTGCCCTGCGATACTCTGAAACCACGTGTCCAGGCTTCCCATAATGAGAGCAGCCAATTACGAAAGAAGGCTTCTGCTTCTATTGTCGAGGGTACGTCGGTGTCGAGTGCTGAACCGACAAAACTGTGGTCGCCCTCCTAGGCGCACTAATAGTCAAAGTCCTAGCTACTGGGGCTGGTATTGATGACTGGGACAATTGTCCAAGGGACCTCTTCCGTCCTCCAGTTCGATCTACTATCCTCTGGGAGGTATATTCATGCCTCCTAGCTGCTCTCAAAATAGCATCAAAGGTTTAGTGCTCAAACTGCTCCATTGCTAGAATAATCTCTAGGTGGAGTCCTTGCTGGAACGGCTGGGCTCGGTCCAATTCGATCGCTACCATGGTAGGAGCAAACCGACTAAGCCTTGAAAATTCGGCCGCATATCCATCGACCGTCCTTCCCATATGCTTGATATTGCTGAATCTGGTCTGTAGATCATACCGAGCTACTGCATCAAAGTACTTTGTCTAGAACTTGTCGCTGAATACCGCCCATAAGACAGGTGTCGCCAATCCAACTGCTTGCATCACCCACCAGCTGTGGGCTAAGTCCAGTAATTGTAAGCGCACTATGGCCACCTTCTCATCCTCTGGAATTCTAGCGGTCTCCAGGATAACCTCTATATCCTGAAGCCAACCATCAGCAGCAATCATATTTTTACTGCCGTCAAAGAAATGAGGGTTCAAGCGCTTGAAACTGTTAGCCGCATTGTTCCCTTGATAGCCAACTCTACCCATAGCTTCTTGTACTGTCTGGTGCAGGGCATCGTCTCGACGATCTTGTGATGCAAGCAATTCTCTGATGAGCCCCACCAGGGCTCCATGGTCAGGCTCTGCAGGCTGGACTGGCTGAACTAGCAGCTCTTGCTCCCCAGAAGGCATGACTCGGGATGCTGCCTCTGAGTGCTGGATTTGGTCCCCAGGTTACGGCTGGTTCACTTGTTTTTGGTTCTCTGGGGTGCTCCACTCGGCAGATCGGTAGGACTAGGAACAATGCCACTGAAGAAAATGACATAGGGAACAATAAAGAAGGACCAAGATAGATCAAGGATAAAGCACCTTATCAGGCCAAGATTCTGGAAGATTAGAAAGCACGAGTATAGATCAAGGGCGAATGCTGATTGAGACATCTATTCGATAAAACCCTCACACATCTTGATTTACAAGACCTGCATGAGCCACCACTTAAACCGTATCACGCACCAGAACCAGAATACTGGAGAGCAGGGACAGACACAGCCAGCTATGTACATTGAAGTGCAACCCACCTCGCAATAGGTCACGGCTGTCTAGGTGCATGAGGGTTAAACTACAATCCATCGGTCTCTATGGTCAAGAACAAGCCTGGTGTCTCAATCTCAAGCAAGCAAATAAATATATAAGATGTTAGATCATCAGACATACAAAGTAAGGCATCCCAAACATTACATATTCAGATGATCATGAAGCTAGTCATACAAAATACGAGACTAGCAAGAGTTAAGTCATACATGATCAACCCTAGGATTTGTCAATCATGTTACAGCTCTTAGGCAAACAGAAAGTGCCATAAGAAACCCACTCGTTGCCTAGGATTTGTCAAAAAGAATAATTTACGATAGAGTGGGAGAGCAAAATAAGAAACCCACTCGTTGCCAGGATTACGTCTGGTGTTCACCATCTGGCTGATAAGCAGGAAGATCCTCGGGTATCACTCCAAAATCTTGCCATACAAAACCAGCTGGATCAGACCCCAAAAAGAGAAAGTACCATAAGGGAGGCTTCACTTAGGAACTAAAACCAGTATATAATGAAAGAAGAACCGATAAAAGAGCATAGTTAAATAACATGAGAGACTAAGTTAACATAAAATATTAGCTTGCAGTAGAAGGAACAAGAGGTAGAATATAATTCCCAAGTTAATCATGAGATAATTCATTCAAGCACGGCCAATCAAGTCCTACGGCTTGCTATTGTTAACTAACTAGGATTATCACAAGCTTAGTTATTAACAAGATGCAATGAGATGTTCCCGCAGTCACAAGCCCTACAGCTATCCAGGTTATCCAGGCGAGGTGATTTGTTAGAGTTACAAGAGTCATCAAGATTATTGGTGTACTTTTAGTACTTATGTTTTCAAGAAGTGCCCCACATGACAGTGGGCTGGAAATGTACCCTACACATTGGCAGGCTACAAGTCCCTTGGTGTGGTCGGGATAACGAGATCACCTGTAATTGGAAGAAATCTCTCTATATGAACTACTTGATCAATCTAGTCATTAACCTAGTCAAATTTATTATAAATCCCTGACGTGGTAACCAGGAATCCATGTCCAAGACATGATGCAAGATGAGACAGGTAGCTTGTACATGCACAATCAAGAAAATCAACCTCGGTGTCAAGACAAGAGTTACTTAGCAAATCAGGGTAGCTGTCGTAACAGCGTTCAAGATTATCATGTCATGTCAGGTTACTTGTTACTTGTCAAGATTGCTTGTCAGGAGTGCGTCTCGATGGGCCACTATCAAGATTATATATGTCATATCAAGATTACTTCTTACTTGTCAAGAGTGCGCCAAGCCAAGCTGTGCCAAGTCAGGTTGTGCCAAGTCAGGTTGTGCACGCTAGGTTGCGCCAAGCTAGATTGTGCCAAGTCAGGTTGCGCCAGAACCCAGGAGCCAGGTTGTGCCAAAACCCAGGAGCCAGATTGCGCCAGAACCCAGAAGTCAGGTTGCACCAGAACCCAGGAGCCAGGTTGCGCTAGAACCCCGGAGCCAGGTTGTGCCAGAACCCTGGAGCCAGGTTGCGCCAGAACTCAGGAACCAGGTTGTGCCAGAACCTAGAAGCCAGGTTACGCCAGAACCCAGAAGCCAGGTTGCGCCAGAACCCAGGAGCCAGGTTGCGCCAGAACTCAGGAGCTAGGTTGCGCCTGAACCCAGAAGCCAGGTTACGCCAGAACTCAGGAGCCAGGTTGCGCCAGAACGCGCGCAACCTAGATGGCACGACACTAAAAGCGCGTACGCACACTGTTCATCTTCCCCAACCAGCATAAAAATGATTGGTTGAACCCCTGAACTTCAAAAGTCCATAACTCCCTCAAAATAAATCGAAATCTAACTTTTTAAAGGTCAAAATTGGGTAGAACGAGATTTCCTACAACACGAAGCAACTAGTTTTCGAAAATACCAAGTTTCAATAGATCAAAAATAAGAAAAGATCAAAACTTAGATCTACAAAAATCCATCCAACAAAACCAAAAATGACAAGTTCTATAGAGGCTTAGAATCAAGTAAGGAAGATAATAGAAAAATAAAATTTGAGATCCATCATGAAGCTAGTTTTACTTGCCTAGGGTTCTTGGTAGGTGGGGAAGGAGTAAATGAAGAAGATGGAGAAGTAAATGAAAGTTATGGAGGAGAGAGAAGGAGTTGGTTTTTATACAAAACCTCTCCATCTCAAACCAAATCAAGCCAAGTCAAATTGAACCAAACCAAATCAAAATAAACCAAAACTAGGCTAAGCGAGACAAGTCTAACTACGATCCACCTGACAAATGTCAGAAATCTGTACATGTATAATGAAAATACGCATAACGGGAAACGTGAGTGTCAATGGGCTAGCCCCAATCCTGGCTAACCCTGATCAACTTTTGATGTGCCCTTATAAATAATCGTTTATAAAGGCACTAACCTTGCGTCACAAAAATTTTAAAAATTTACTTCTCAAAAGAAAAAATTGTTAAGGGACATCAGATAGTCCAAAGACAGAGAATTCTAGGGGTGAGCATTATTCGATTTAGAACCAAAAACCGAACCGAATAAGATATTCGATTCGGTTTTAAAAAAAATTGGTTCATTTTTGGTTTTGAAAATACTAAATTTTCTTATTCGGTTTCGGTTTCAGTTTTGGGTTTTGGTTTCGGTCCAAAACCGAAAATCAAATAAGAAAATTTAGTTATATATATATATATATAAAATATATATATATATATATATATATATATATATATATATATATATATAACACCCGCTGCCTGCTCTTCCCCCTCCCCCTTCGTGCATGACCCTCTCTCCCGTCCGCCATCGGTGGCGGATCCGCGCGCCGACGACCGACCGCCGCCCCTCCCCCCTCGCGCCAGTACTGCCCCCCTTGTCGGTCTGGCCCCTCCTCGGCCGCCCGGTACGGAAGCGGAGCTCCAGATCCAAGTGCAGCTCGCCCCATCCCACATCGATCGTGGCCACCGGCGTGGACGGATGACCACTGGTCGTTGGCCTCCGCAGTTCCTCCACCCCCACCGAGTTGCGGCGGCTCTCCGGTGGCCCCGCTCGGCCGATCGCCCCTCGTATCAAGCTGCAACCGATTCGCCGACCGGAGAGTCAGAGGCTGGCTCTGCCCCGCCATGGCCGAGCATGGCTGCCCCGCTCAGGTGGACGTGGAACCCGCCAACGACCCGCATCTCGGTCGCGATTCGGTCGGCAGATCCCCCGGTCAGTCTTACATCGAGATCCGAGCTTTTCCGCTTCCTTGCAGATTTTCAAAATTTGAATCTCCTGCCGTTGGTTGCGACTAGAGCGCCTCCGGTGTCCCACTCAGAGATGGCAACCTATGCGCCTGATGAGTCCGCACTAGGTATGCGCCCGCTTAGGGCTGCCACCTATGCGCCCAACAGGGATCCCCCTAGCGTGCTTTCAGTCCATGCGCCCACTTGGGGCATCAACACATGCGCTCCCCCGAGCTTCTCCTTCTATACGCCCCCTGGGCCTAAGCTTCCCGCAGGACGTTCCCTTCTGCGCTCGCCCGACATGCAGGCACCCACCAACGGCATTATGCACCCGTCCGGACATGGGATGGGTACGCGCCCTGAGCGGCTGCCCGCTCATGTGCCCTCTTAGGCAGCTCAGCCCCCGTCAGTTGACATGTGTCCGGAGCACGATGGAGTCGTCGAACCCCCTGGGCCCTCCCCCTGCCGACACCGTCAGTTGGGGGTCTGCTCGGCGCGTATGCGCCCGAACCTACCTCCCCGCCCGCTCTTTTGGCCGTCGGCCCATCCCTGGCGAACTCTACTCATGGCCCGGTCCTCCCTCCGAGGCTCCACACCTACCCAATCTCCCCGCCATCGCGGGCACCAGTACCCCTTACCCCAGTTCATCCTCCCCTTCTCTCATACCCAAGCAGCCCCCCCAGCCTTGGGCGAGGCCCCTTCTCGGCCGGCGTCCTACGCTGAAGCCCTACGTCCGGACCACAGGGCAGCCCCGATCCAGCCCTCCGTGGATGTTCATCTCTTCGACCTCGTCTTCTCGGACCCTCCTGATGAGCAAGTCATCCGGATCCCTTTGTCCTTCGAAGAGATCTCCTCCCTCTCCCAAAGCTTTGCGAAGAACTTCGTCCTGAAGTTCCAGTCAGGATGTCCGAAGATCGTCGCAGCGCAAGAAGCTATCGCAGGTTGGGGGCTCACCTCAGCTTAGAAAGTCGCTCCTCTGGACCCCAAATATTTGTTCCTCCACCTTACATCGGAACATGACTTCTCCACTGTGTGGGCAAAGGACACCACCACCATAGGCAAACAGACCGTCAAGATCGCCAAATGGTCCCCCTTATTCAACCCCAAAGTTGATTCGACCGTCATCTCTACTTGGATCACTCTCCCCAACCTATCCCTCGTTTGTTTCGTTCTGGCGGCCCTCAAAAGGATTGCGAGCTCCTTTGGGACTCTCGTAGCTATCGCGGAGGAAACCAGTTCACTTGCCAAAGGTAACAATACAAAGATCTGCGTAGAACTCGATCTTTCCACAGAATCGCCAGTTGAGGTCCAGCTCAACCTAGGAGGCAGATCGCATTCACAGGCGCTAGCGTATGACAACATCATTATTTTCTGTCGGCATTGCCAGCTGAGAGGTCACCTTACTAAGTTCTGCTTTAAAGCTCACCCTGAGCTTCAGAGGCCAGCCCATCGTAAAACCCACTCCTCCAAGCCGGCTCAAGCCGCTTCACCACCCCCTACTCTTTTTCGTCCCAACTCCTCCAACCCCCACACACTTCTCTCCGTCATTACGACTCCAAACGGTCCAAGTATAAACTTCCCAGCTCTCCGACACCCTCAGCTATCCAGGCCATAGTGCCCTACGTTCTGAAGACCATTCCTCTCCACAACTCGTTCGACGCCCTCTCCTTCGTCGACGTAGAGCCTCACCCGTCATCAGAATTCGTCACCTCAGCGAACAGCACCTCGGGCAGAGAGAGAGAGAGAGCGGCATCAAAGGCCTCCGGCCCCAACCCACCCCCCTCTCGAGCAGAGGAACCAAAGTCGAACAAAGGTAGTACCTCTAAAGATATTCTGGCTATCCTCGGAGCGGACGCCGCAGACATATTCCTACATGCTGAGGAAGCAGGCTTCCTAGATCTAACCAACCCCCTCTGCGCCCTGCACGAAACAGAGATAGAAGACACTAATCAGACGGAAAGCTCTGAACACAACATCCAAAAACAGAACGAGGAAACTGTAGGCTACTCTACAGATATCACGAAGGTTTTCAAAAAACCCCAAACCAAAAGAAGAAAAATGCCAAAAAGGCTGCGGCTATGACCACAAGATCGGCTACGAAGCTCCACAACCCCCTACCCCTCTCCTCCAAATGCTTAACATCCTCTCGTGGAATATTTGTGGGATCGCTAATAAATCCACCATGAACAAAATTATTAGTCTGTAGAAACTCCACCGGATTGACATATTGATCATCATAGAACCCGAAGTCCCTAAAAAGAAACTCAAAGCTTTCCAACTCCAACTCGGATTCCCATCAGTGATCGTCGAATGCAACGATATCTGGATCTTCTTCATTATCGATGTCAAATTTGGTTCCATCCACGACTCCAGACAATCCCTTTCCTGCTGGATTGAACACCCCACTCTTCAGCAATGTTCCTTGCTTTCGATAGTGCACGAAAGCTGCGACATCATCGAATGTAAGAGGCTACGGGATACCCTCTCGACTACCAATCACCACCTCAACAACCTCCCATGGATTTGTGTGGGTGACTTCAACACCATCTCTAACCGAGAAGAGAAATCTGGAGGACGGCCCCCCCACCCGGTAGCTATGGCAGATTTCAATGCCTTCATTTTTAACGCCCACCTGCTCCTAATACCATTTTCCGGTACCGCATTCACTTGGTGCAACATGCAGGAAGAAGCCAGGTGTCAGTACTCTCGTCTCGACCGTGCTCTCATCAATAATCATTGGGCGGACTTGGATCTCATCTCCAACCTCTCTCACCTGAACACCACGGAATCGGATCACTCTCCTCTTCATATCGAGGTCAGCAGTAATCAAACCCACATTAAGAAAGACTTCCGGTTCCAGACCTTATGGTGCCACCACCCCCAATTCAAAAATATTATCGCCACTGCATGAAACTCAGCTGTGACCCGGACCCTATCGTGCGCGTTGCTGCTAAACTAAAAGCTACCAAGGGAGCTCTGGCAACTTGGAGCAGGAATACCTTCGAAAACATTTTCCAAGCTATTAAGTTGGCGGAGGACGACGTCACTCGGGCAGAGATTCTGTATGCCACGGACAGGTCGCAGGAAAACTGTGCCACCTTTCACCTCACCAAAGCTCTTCTCAAGTCCCGGCTGAAGATTGAAACAAAATTCTAGAAGCAGAAAGCCAGGCTAATGTGGGATATTGAAGGAGACAAGAACTCCAGCTTCTTTCACTCCTGTGTTAAAGGCTGCAGACAACAGCTGAGCATGCACCAAATTGCTGATGACACCGATCGTATTCATACTGATCATCAGAACATTCAGACGACTGCCACTCATTTCTACTCCAAACTCTTCTCTGAGGACACTATCAGCAAGGATGAGGAGCTCCTCGCTAAGATCCCCCACTTGATCAACAATGATGAGAACGACCAGCTTCTTACCCTCCCCTCCACAGAGGAAGTCAAGGCCGCCATATGGGCTCTAGACGAACACAGCGCCCCTGGACCAGACGAGTTCACCGGTGTCTTCTTTCGCTCATGTTGGGACATCATCGAATACGACATCCATGAGGCAGCCGTCGCCTTTCTTCAAGGAGCTAGATACCCCAAATCCATCTCTCGAGCCAACCTTATCCTCATCCCCAAAAAGGACAACCCGAGAACATTCAAGGACTTCCGCCCCATCAACTTATGCACCTTTACTAATAAAATCATTTCGAAAATGATCGCGTCCCGCATGTCCATGCTTCTCCCTAAAATTATTTCCGAAGAACAAAGTGTGTTCGTTACGGGTAGGAACATCACCGATAACATCCTATTAGTGTAGGAGATGATCACCTGTATGAAATTCTCCTCCATAAGGAGAAATGTGGCTATCAAGCTAGACATGGAGAAAGCCTATGATCGATTGGATTGGCAATTCATGATCTGGGTGCTTAGGGCATTCGGCTTCTCGGAAGCGTGGATCGACGTTCTCTTCAGATCTTTCAACAACTCCTGGTTCTCCACCATCATCAACGGACAAGCCGAAGGTTTTTTCAAAGCTAGCTGCGGGGTCAGGCAGGGAGACCCGCTATCCTCCAACTTATTCATCATTGCGGTCGAAGCTCTTAGCAGAAATCTCAACAGCTTAGCTAACTCATCGGGATTCCACCACTTCTACTCTACTACCGGCTACCCATTAATTACCCACCTGGCTTATGCAGACGACATCCTCATCTTTTCAGCTGGCGACATCGGGTCGGTAGAGACGGTCCATAAAATGCTCGAGAGATACTCCAGATGTTTCGGACAGCGGGAGAACACTAGTAAGAGCATCATTTACACACATCACAAAGCTGACAGAGCCCACTCTGCGACCCTCTCCAAGCCGACATCCTTCTCCGCAGCATATCCGTCGTTTAATTATCTCGATTGTCCGCTGGTGTACGACAAATCTAACTCAGGTATATTCGATGATCTCGTCAGTAAAATCAGGAAAAAATTGAGGGTTAGCATAATGCTACCTTATCCGCTGGAAAGGAAATGATCCTGATCAAGCATGTTCTCTCCTCCATCCCCATGTACACCCTGGCAGTCTGTTCACCATCGCAGAAGGTCTTATCCACCCTCGAATCCCTATTCTCCAACTTTTTCTGGGGTCACAACGAAGGGAGAGACAAGCACCACTGGGCCAGCTGGGCATCCATGGCCAAATCTACCAGCGAGGGAGGGCTTGGATTCAGCAGACTTGTGCACATTGTTACCGCCAGCTCAATGAAGTTATGGTGGAAGCTCCGTACCAAAAACACGATCTGGTCTTGATTCATGAAGGCCAGGTATTTTCGGTATTCCTACCCTAAGACGGCTGTGGCCAATAGTAGATCTTCAGCCAATTGGCACAATATTCTTAAAGGTCGGACACTCGCGGATCCCTTGATGGTCACCGATGATACGAAAATGCTGAGGTGGTCCCTGAACCCCGACGGCGAATTCACGTTAGCTTCCGCCAGAAAAGCGTTGAGAGGCACATGAGTGCCAAACCACCTCCTCGCCCCTACTGGCAGCCCACCATTCCAACAAATGGTCCATCCTCATATGGAGAGCGCAGCACAGAAAACTCCCCATCGACGATGTACTTACCTCTATCGGCTACAGCCTTGTATCGATATGCCACTGCTGCCCCTCTCCGTAAGCAGAAACTGTGGATCATGTCCTAAACTCTGGTGAGCTTGAAAACCAGCTGTGGTCCCACTTCTCCATCAAATGGCATATACTACAACAGGCTGGAGACTTTGACGATCTTCTCGCCAACTGAGGAAACTCTAACAGGCACCAGATCATCACAGCCGCCGGAATTTAGGTATTATGGAAAAATAGAAATAAGCACAGATATGAAGGTTCCTTATATAACTCCCCACAACTGTACAGAGAAGTCTGCCGACAGGTTCACAAGGCCGGCTATCGTAGCCCTCTAGCCCAGGGCGGCCGTCAAAGGGTTCCGCCTTAACCGCGACCCCGAAGACTTTTGCTTTGGCTCACTACGCCCGGCCGTCAGTTTACTTTACTTGTTTTCAGCACACGAGTTGCGCTTTCCTGTATAGGCTTCGACATTTTGCGCCTTATACATCAATGAAAGGGTATTTTTGAAAAAAATAATATATAATATATATTTTAAATATATATATATATATAGGTATATATTATAGGTATATAATAAATATATCTAGGTATATTTAGTTATTATATATATTAACAAAAAAACACAAATAAACCCAAAAATTGAATAAAACAAAAATTGAACCGATTTAATTCGGTTCGGTTCGGTTCGGTTATTGACCAATTCGATTTGGTTTCGGTTTTGCTTATTCGGTTTCGGTCCAATTTGGTTCGGTTGGAATCGAATAAACCGAATACTCACCCCTAGAGAATTCTCGGACAAACATTAATAGGATTTTGACATTTTTAACTACTGTGTCAAAGAGTTGTTAGGAACCTGATAGTCCTGATTTGTCAAGTCCAATATGAGTGTCAAATTTTGAGGTTTGTGTAATCCCGCTGTTCCATTTTATGAAATTTTAAAGTTTTTCCATAATATAAATTGATTAGGAAAATTCTTATTTAACAAATTTTGTGATTGTTTTACTTGGAGGGAAGATTTGAATTTAAAGCATGGGTGTTAATTTCTTAGTTAGCTACAAACTAACTAGAGTGATTTCCCTAACTTCCTAACAACTTTAACAAACTCTAACAGTTTTTGGGTTAATTTGTAAGTTATATATTTTAGAAATACCTAAATGTAAAATCACCACCTCTTCTCTTTTCTGAATATATGAGGAGGAGGAGAGAGAAATATATTTTCACTCAATTTGTTCATAGTGGAACCCCTCTCCTCCCAAATCCCTAATACCCTTTTCCCCAAGCCTAACCCTAACCTAATTTCTTGAAGGGACGTCCATGTCGAGGATGGCGATCACCTTTTCGGCGATGGCACGGTGATTTCTCTCAGGCTGCGCACGATCGCTCACGGTGGCGCTCGACTGCACAGATCTTTCTCTGGTGATGATCGAGTGGCTCTCTCCTCGGCAGTCGTCCTCCAGTGATCTCTTTCCAACTCTGGCGGTGTACGACCCTCCTTGAGCGGTGGAATAGCTTGACGAACCCGGCGACGACGACGACGTATCGATTTCTTTCTCTGGTGATGATTGTGCGTGACCTCCGGTGACACTCTTCTTCGATTGGGCACCATTTTCATCCACTAGTGGGTGATCGACTCGACTCTATGGTCTCCATTGGAACGACAAGGTCATGATAAGTCGATCTCGCATTTATGTTCATAATTGTACTGTTTTGCAATATTCTTGATGATCGATCGATGGTTCCGATTAGGAACTTGCAGTATGACGACCGATCGAGAGATCAATGATCGATTGGAAAGAGGCTAGGAATTGGAAATTCATAGCTGTTGTGAGTATTCTCTTTGATGTTCTTGATTTCTCAGAAGTTCGTGAGAAGGGATTCAATGTTGCTGATGCTTTACTTCTTTCGTATGTGGAAAACCTGTTTGATGGAATGCTGTAAAAGGACTCAAGCTTGCAACTGGACACGAAGTAGATCGTGTCCGACCACTTAAGGTCGTGTCATCCATTTCAGATCAGTTTCATTACATCCAGGTAACCTCCTTTTCTTAAACATTATAGAATGCTTATGTCATGTATAGATTTAAAGATGTAGTATTGGACGGTTGGATCTTGAGTATTGTAGAGTGGTTTGTGTCCAGGGGTAGCTGTGTTCGTGTCCGGATTTGGTTCATGTCCAGTCTTGGAGTATGGTGTGTACGTGTCCGAGGGTGATGGTGTGGATATGGATCCGAGTAGGCTGTGCTGAGCTTGGGGTCTGCGGGTTAACTACATTCGTTTGTTTTCAAATTTGAATTTCACTATCAATTAAGTTTGTGCTGATTCCTATATTGAATTTATTACTATTGATTTGTATATTTTTCCAACCAAGTATATTATTTTCAGTTTGTACTTCCAATTTATGACTTCTGGGAGTGAATGATTGGTCTGGGCTTGTATTGACATTGTCGAATAAGGTTGTTATCTTTATGTGCTTGGCAAGCTTTGGTTTCAAATATGTCTTATTGAACCTTTGTCATTTTGATTGTTGTTAAGTCTATTTAGCATGTTGTTGATGACCTGTGGGTAGAAAGTTTCAAATTGGCATAGGCGGATTTATGTTAGGGTTATGGCCAAGTGTAGCTACAGATTGATTTTAGGTTTTATGTTAGAACTTTGGTTGGGCTTGTGTGCTAAGTTTGCAAATGGTTGTTAGTGTAGCTTAGTTAAGAGTGCACTGCTGTTGTTGTGATAAACAGGTTCATAAGTTGCATATTTGTAGATCAGCCTATACATTACTGAGTTCTACTTATTGTTTTGGTGCATGGTTGATAGGCAAGTGCAGATCCTGCATTATGCTTTAGCTAATGAACTGTGCTGTCTTAGCTAATTTGTGGTGTTGAAGTTGTTGTGGTTTTGGGCCAAGGACAAAGTCTAGAGATAGGTTATGGCTCGAGTGTGTTCATGGACTGGGCTAGGACAGTCCAAGAGTAGATTGATGTTATAAATGGAATAATACTCAACTTATATTCTTAATAAATGTTTTGGCAACTAATCTTTTACTTGAACCATTTGTGTAGTTATTTCTGTATATTGAAAAGTCATCTTAGTATTAATTCTATTAAATTAGTATGGCTATATATAGGCTTGGCTCATTAAACTATTTTATTAGATAAAATGGTAATATATGGCTAGGTAGTTATATCTATCTAGTAATACTATTTTTCGTTATAGTCAGCCATATAGTGTATCATATGAAGATTTATTTATAGTAATTAGTTGATAGAGTTACGATTGGAAATAAAAAGTATTAGATAGATAATGTTTAGAACTTAACCAATTTATATCATTAATAGGAGCACATCCAGCTCTATCCACTACCCTTGATTTTCCGGAGCAAGGCAAGTACATTCTATGGTTTATGTTCATTTACAGTCATATACTGTGTTTTCTTGTGACACATTGAGACACGATATCCGGTACCCATGTACTTTCATGTCTTGTACTTACTTATGGCCGGGGAGGGAAAATACACTAGATATGTGACCAAACCCAAGATAATAAATTCATGTGAATAGCTTAGGCCTCGCATTGTGCACGCAGGTCCTAAGCCGTACCATTGTTCATGTGCTCATGTGCTTATTCCTGTGCTTACCTCTAGCCGGTCACATATGCTAGTTGTATTTCAAAAACATTGTGCACACGTTAGGATCTGGTAATTTAGGTTCAGGTTTACATGCTTGTACTTTACATTCTCATACTCTCAAGTTCTTTACTTTCAGGTTATTTTCATACCATGTTTTTTTGTACCCATTTTATATCATGATACTTGTTCATTACCTAGAACTGTACTTTGCTCCGCTCCTGATTGGATATGTTGTAGGTGAGATAGAGGATTTGCGTGACACGTACTATGGGCGTGAGCCTGTTGACGTGGTAGAGCCAACTGGAGTTGCTCTGGACTTAGAGGCCGAGGAGGCCTAGTTACCTTACCTTTGGCAGTGTATATTTCTTTGTATCTGAGACTCAAACTTTACTTTTCTTTGCTGGATAAAATGTAATAAAATTCTTAGACGTGTACTTGGATTCTGGGATCGATTATAGATGCTGTGATTTATACTTATTCATATTGCCTTATAGTTTTCCTAGATTGGTACAGCTTACTTCGTCGTATCTAACGACGAAGGCTGGGCGTGTCCGACTCGTGTCCGATTATTCGGGAGCAGGTCGTGACAGTTTGAAATCCTAACTTTGGATGCTAAACTTTGAAAAAAATACTTATTAGGAAAGCATAAACCTAAAATCTAATAACTAAAATATTAAAATATATGAGAATCACATAGAAGCTAAAATTCTCCAAAAAAATAGAATTGGAAAAGGAAAAAAATTGTTCAAAAATAGAAAAGAAGAAAAAAAACCTTGATTGGGAAGTAGCATGGTGTATGCATCTTCCAGGGTTGGAAGAGGAAAATGAAGTGAATTGGAGAGAAGAAAGTAGGAAGAAGAGGAAGAGTGGGATGTTAGGGAAGAAAGAGAAGAATGTTTGTCCTCAATCAATTTTGTGGATAGCTCGTATCTAGTGATGCTCCTAACAATGGGTGTTGAGCTTTTATAAATAACCAAATTTTAATAGTGCATAGGGACTTTAGGCGCGTTTGGGAATATAGTCTAACAAAATTGAGATTTACTAGTACCGATGCTAAGAGCACAACACAATTTGTTAGAAACTATCACTAATTTGTCAAAAATATGCACACTTTTATACCCATAATATCCATTGAAAAATGTTATATGGCATCACATTATTTTAGTATCATTTTTTTGGCTTCCTCTTCATTCCCAAATCCTAGACTTTAATCCATATTGTTTGCATAGTTTCATAGTAAATAATCCAATTTGGACTATTTCTGTATTTTTGAACTCCATTAATAGAGTTTTGAAGTTTCGTTTGGGATGACAAAGGATAGTCAAAATTTTGGTAGTCCTAACAATAGTCAAGACTCTCAAAATTTTGGCAGTTCTAAGACAGAAAACTCTCTATATTATAACTGCCAGAAAATTTGCAGTACTCACTATATATAGGTTTGTCAAAATTTTGGCATTCCTATGAAATTATCTTCAATCATTAGACTGCCAAAATTTTAACAGTCCTAACTATTATTAGGACTGTCATGCGTCGTCTCTAATTCGATTGTCCCTAATTCTAAAGCTTTCAAATCCCTATCATAGGTGTTCAAAACCACCAATAATGGTGTTCAGAAGGAATAAATCCCTAATATACATTAATTTCGATCTAAAAATTAGAAAGAAAAACCCTAAAATAAGTGTGTTTCAATTTTATTTGAAAAAATCTTGCTCTTGAAGAATTCTTGAATTGTGTCATTACTGTCGTAGGTACCCAAAAATAAAACTTATACTTTTAAAAATATAGTAGTGTGAGTGTCACGACCCGCACCCTTTTTTTTTAAAACGGATACAAGACGTGTCCAAGCCAGCCTACGCCGCAGTATCGGCGGTAGAACGCTGTCACGGCCATGAAGATCAAAATCATAAATAATGCTCATGCACATAAATAATTTAACTTTACAATATCCACAAGTTTTACATTTGCAGAAAAAATATAAACTTGTACAAATATTTGAATGACTACAAGTCCACTATCTAGCTAGTCTCTAGGCTTTTGTCTGCAAGTACCCCCGTATCTCCCATGCTAAGTGAAACCACGACTAACCTAAAAAATGTTGGTTTCCAGTCAGGAATGGAACGAGCACAATTCACTGAATGCAATTTCAAATAAAGAAAATGACTATAAAACAAAGGTTAGACATCAATCATGAGTTTTGAAAATAAACAGAAAAGACGGAAATCAGTAGCAAATAAATAAACAAAATACCTTCCCAATCGTAGAAGTACCTTTGATATGTGATCGGTCTCGGGACAATTACACGATACTGTCTATACTGTCTAAAGTTACACTGTCTACACTGTCTAAAGTTAAACTGTCTACAGCAAATAATGCAATAAAGAAACATGGTATACTTGAAATAATAAATCACTGTTTACACCGTCTAATTGTAATAATAAATCACTGTCTACACTGTCTACTTTGCAATAATAAATCACTGGCTACACTGTCTACTTTGCAATAATAAATCACTGTCTACACTGTCTACTTTGCAATAATAAATCACTGTCTACACTGTCTAAGGTCAGATCACACATCCTTGGTACTTCTCATTCCCGACTCAATAATTTATAATAGAAAATAATCACATAACCAATGGCCAATCAATAAAATATAGTGAAAATCAATATCGAAATGCAGACAATAAACTGTACTCGCCTGTGGTCCTCTGCTGGTGAAACCGACAATCTGAACTACTCAATGTGCCACAGTAGTCAAAACCCATACAATAGTCCCCAGAAGCTGAAATAAACATTACCAATGTTCTCAAAATAGTCAAATTAGCTAGGATTGCCTGTCCTTAAGTCCAATTCTGGACACAGAGATAAAACGGTAATTTTGGGCCAAAACGGTGTCCGTCGTTGGACCCGCTTTGCACCGAAAAGCGTGCCAGAGTCAACGGTCTCTAAAGTCGTCAAACTACATGTCTACGGATCCAGTTTTCTGATATGAACCCAACCATATGTCCTAAGTTGGATTCCAGCGGACCGTGCACAAAATCGCCCGTTGAATCGGACCGTGGGGCCCGTAAAACGGCGTACTATTCAACTGTCTTAGAATTGGACCAAACTTGGCATACAGGACTGGAAAAATGATACGGTCCTATTGGTGCAAGTTTCGTCTCGACCTGACAAGCGTGTACAAAGTAATTGAGAAACTTGCATAGAGGCCGATACGGTGAATTTCGACGGATACGCATCAAATTCGTCGCGCACACGCGACCAATTTGAATTCCGCCGAAGCCCACACGACCACGAAGCCGTTACATACCTTTCGTTTCTTTCGGTTCATGACCATGTTGCCCGAATTGGCGGGACGCACATCGTACCCAAGGGTTTTCATAATTTCTAAACTGTTTATACATAGATAAATTCTCAACTTTGAACACTATTTTCTCTGCATGTAATTAATGAAATTCAAAAATACGAAATAGGTTGTGAATTCCTATATGTTGTCAATAATTGCCTTCAAATCGATTATCTAAACTGTCGAGGAATCGGCAAATACTTGCCATCCAAATTGGATTCCCGAAATAGTTTTAATACCCTGTTTTTGATGGTTTTTCCTAAAGTTTCGGGAATTTCTATAATTTATCTAGGGCAAATCAAACCATTCCAGTTGAAGGGATGGATCGGGGGTTATGTGGTGCATGCATGCAAAAATTGGTTCATGAAACAAATCGTTGAGGATGGAGAAATCATACCCGAAATATGGGTGTCTGCAGCGGCTGTTGCTTTCGACCCTGCGACTCGCGTGCGCATGCGCTGCCTTTTTCGGCCGGCGGCAGCTGCTCCCCGGCGGCGTACGGGGTCAGGGCGGGTCGCCCAGCCTCTAGCAATGCTCTAGGGGTGGCATGGCAGCGGATACTTAGGGTTTCGCAATCTCTCGCTCTCGAGTTCACATATATATACTCTCGTATATATCCGCACGGGGGACGGGGTCTGTTCTGTTTTCATAGGGTCGTTTTATTCATAGGTAAGATTTCGTATAGTCCCTACATCTTCACTATTTACCTATGGGTCCCTGCTGGGTCAAATGAACTTATATGTTACAAATAAACTTATTCTCTTCTAATTATATACATATATATATATATATATATATATATATATATATATATATATATATATATATATATATATATATATATACAACCATATATGCACATGTATTGTATATAGATATAACACTATGTAATCCCATACATTTATATCATATATTTTTAGTCTAGGGCCTTGTCAATAAATATGAATATATATATATATTACACATTGATATAACAAATATAATATAATCAATAATAATAATAATAATAATAATAATAATAATAATAATAATAATAATAATAATAATAATAATAATAATAATAACATAATAACCTTAATAAATTAATGATAAATATAACGAAATTCAATAAAATAATAATGGTGTGTATATACCATTATTCGCAGTCTAATTCTCCCAAAATGTACAAAGACTCATTTTATGCAAAAGTCGCTGAATATCACTAAAAACAATATTTATAATATTTAGATTACGAGTACTTAGGAATACTCATTAAATCATTAAATGGAATACAACTCACTCCTACCCTATTATGTCACAAGTATGTCACTAGCTGTATCGCATGACTGCATGGGCTTGGGTCCTGGTCAAGTCCAGACTGGTTTGGTACAACCGGGTCTTCCATAAGTCAATAAACCTTAATAATAAATAATTAAATTATTTATAGAAGTCCAGTCGCAACTTGGCCTGGTTTTCCTAGTCAGGATATCACTATGGCTCGGTCTTCCCCTACCATGGCTAAACTCTAGTCAAGGCACGTCACTGCACTATCCGTGCCATGATTCCTAGTCGTCTGGTACTCCAACTCCTAATCATGACTAAAATTATCTACCGTAATAATAAACTAAATAATTATTTATAATAATCTAAAATCACCATTTAAATAAAATAAATAAAATAAAAATATTTCAAAATTTCCGGAAAGGGGAGCTACAAATCTACCTACCTTAAAAATAATTTCGTCCTCGAAATTCTAACTCGTAACTATTCCTTAAAATTCAAAAGGAAAGTCTACCTTAACCTTAATCTCCTTAAATTTTAATTCCTCAAAATAATTTATATCCTCCTCCTAGCCATTCTGTAACTACAAATCTTTGAGGACTTCTACCCACCTTTGGTCACACTACCCACTTCAAGCACCTGACGTCATAACATTATAACCCTCCAGCTAATTGCAAAAAGTAACTACTAACAGATATCTATAGCATAAGTCATCTACAACACTCTCCTATCTATCAAGCAATCCAAAATTTAACAAGCACAAATTTACACAAGTAGCTAAAAATATTGATAAACTCTAGTAAACGTGACTATTCGTCGTTCCGAAGTATGGAGGACAGGAAGATAAGGCAGAATAATCGGGAGCAACTGTGAAGTTTCAAGAGCAGTGGAGGGTATCCAATGTTACAGATAGAAATGGAGTTTATGAGCCACTGCCTTATTTGCTAGATTGGGCTACTCTAGTTCAGTCACTTGCTAAATCGAAGAATCCTCTGTTCTTAGAGGGGCTTGCAATACGTGTAATACGGAAATTCTGTTCTCGGAGTTAATCTAAAACAAGATTCCAAAATAGAATGGAATTTGAGAAATCAAGATTGGTCTTAATGGGTTCTCTATTTAGGCATCGGTCGTAGGTTGGATGAACATTGGGTTTCAATCTATATGGACTAGACAAGATCCCAACGATAAAACTATTTCTACTAGGTTAGGGTAACCTAGAATAGATTTCCACCCAAGAGGTTGAGCTAGTTGCCAGTCCGGTTGGTTAGCTAGGTCCTTAAAGCCCAAAACTGCGTCTTCAGTGACTTTTGTGTTTAAGTAGCACGAGAAGACACATTTGAATGGCACATTAGTGACATGTGCGTAGTGGCTTCGAGTAGACCACAACCATATATTGGGTAGGATAAATTGAGTCAAAGTTGAGACTCTAGTGGAATTCGGGAAGTATACCGGTATTATGGTAAGGGTTATAGCTAGTCCTTTTACCTGCAAGTCGTGCCATGAAAATAGAGTACAAGGGAACGTGTTTGAGTGGGACATGATATACCTAAAAGAAGGTGGACTCGTCTAGATCTTGCATACAAAATTTGTTGGAAGGTAATAGCTGGTCTCGTGCTTCGAATATTAATGACACAGCCGGGGACACAAAATGATCTGGATGGAAAGTGGAAGTCCATGAGACACTAATTATCATCCTAATGGAAGTTAATCTAATCAATCGACAATCCTCGTATATCCTAAATTTTTAAAAGGATTACAGTCTACCCACCTTAGGAGGTAGGATATGGTTTTAGGAATAATGAGGTTAGAAAAATTTGAAGTCCGGATAGTGTGCCTCGACTCTTATTAATAAACAATATGGCACGGCGGAACGGAATACAGTAGATATAAGTCAAGTCAAGGATCGTTCATTAATAAATGGAAAACAAGTGTGTACAATGACATATGGTCGATAAAATAGAGGAACATACACATCCATAGTATACAAGAGTTATCTATGGGGTAACCAACTCTAAGGCACATCATTCGAAAATATTTCTAATAACTAAGTCGTGTATTTCTATTTGTGTCAAACCTGCCAGACTATTGTCACAAGGATTCTAGTTAAACCAAACTTCAAACAAATGCTTAGAGGCTCACAACATTTGGTCTCTTGAGAATAGAAAATCTCCTAGGTTGGCATTTGGTCAAGGAAAGATCCTAATCATTCTCGAACTCCAATGACCAGAAGATCATGATAGTAGGTTTAGGGTCGCAGAGAGGACGAGTAACTTAAGGCATGGTTCTAGTCTTATGGCTCGCCGATGGTAGCTACACTTGTGTATACAACTATCGTAGCCATGGGGATACTCGGTATCTATCAATTAATTACGAGCTTTCGTCTTTCCATTTAGTGAAAGACAAAAACAATAAAGAGTTCAAGAGAGATGTCACTAAATACAATTACGTGGTTCAAAGGCGAATGCATAATTCAAGAGGAATTGTTAAAACAATCGCGGATGAGATCCTGGATATCTCTACATCTCAATCCACGTAGGATAGTTAAATGAAAAGCGAACCAATTGCATCATGGTTGATCAGACCGTAATACAATGATTCTGGTTAGACAATATGTTAGCGGGTGTCTCCAATAAACATATGTCTTGAATCAAGCTCGATAAAAGAGTAAGCTTGCAAAACTAGGCTGTAATAGCAGCATTGGTTAAGATAGTCAAAATATAGTAGACGAGATTTTTGGAAAGGAGGCACAAGTAGTTCGAGTTTTGAGAAAATCAAAACCTTACCTGGTGTTATTGCTTATACAGTCAATCCTACTATCTTATATTCATAAGGTCTTGGTCGACTAATGGGTTATGGACTTCTGAATTTTATATTCTAAGTAAACCTATTAGTGTCAGTCAATTTCCTTGTTAATAGATCACAAGGCCCACAGAACGCTAGGTTGGGAGGCGTGCCATCCAACTTACAGAACTTTCACTAGTATTGGCTTTGGGTCTTCTGGGACACACATGGCATCTCCTATCCTCTATAGTATCCTAATCTTGTGATCACGTCTAAAATCATTTTACCGAAAATTATGCCTCGCTCATATAATCTGGTTGTAGCAAACTCTTGGTTCCGTGATTCAGAGGTGATATGTTATCAGGTACTCTACCTTATATTGACACAAGGGTATCTAAGATCTAAAGAGGTCAACGAGAACATAGTTTTAGCAATGTTCCATAGACTATGATTCTTCGAAATGGTTTCAATTCTATGGGTTATGCTTCACCAGTGCGCTGCTGGCTGCAGTGAACCCACATTCTCCACTCTCAAATAATTGACGACAGTGCGCTGCTGTCTAAACATTACAGTCGTTAAAATGTTCCAACTATATTTCTAAGAACTCCAAGGAACTGCTAGAGATTCAAACTAGTTAGCTATGATAGAAAGTGTAAACATCTGTCTACAAGTCTCAATCCCCAAAATAAGGAATGATCGGGAAGGAAATGACTGAAGACAAGGAAAAATAAGAACAATCCTAATCTTTATTTCATATGTATTTCAAAGGGTTGAGGGAAACTTTGAATCAAGCCTACCTCGAGGTTTGTATACGAATAACAGAATCAGTAATTATAAATCAATTCCTTACAGCAAAATTGAATTTAAATAGGCAATTCTAATTTATGATATAAGGTTTACAACTAATAGAGCAAAAGAAAATTGAACAGTTTATCAAGATTAAAGCCTTAATTATAGATAAGACTAACTTACCAGTGAATAGTGGATCCACATTGGATCATAATGTCATATCAAAAGTATCAGTGTAGCTATATAGATCTAGTAAGCTATCTAAATTCAATAATTCTAAACTGCATGGCCTATCTAATAACCTTAACTACCCAACGGTCAATTTGAACAAGGGACTCTTAGTCCTAGTTATTTCTCCTAAATTATTTTAATCCTAACTATGAATGAGCATTTCCTGGTCGCAGGCTCGCAATGGTACGTCTAACTTAAGTACCATCACGAGTTCGTAATCTTTTACGAAAATAGACCTGCATGGGCCACCACAAAAACTTGTCATGACCCGCATCTGTTTTTTTTAAAACGGATACAAGACGTGTCCAAGCCAGCCTACGCCGCAGTGTCGGCGGTAGAACGCTGTCATGGCCATGAAGATCAAAATCACAAATAATGCTCATGCATATAAATAATTTAACTTTACAATATCCACAAGTTTTACATTTGCAGAAAAAATATAAACTTGTACAAATATTTGAATGACTACAAGTCCACTATCTAGCTAGTCTCTAGGCTTTTGTCTGCAAGTACCCCCGTATCTCCCATGCTAAGTGAATCCACGGCTAACCTGAAAAATGTTGGTTTCCAGTCAGGAATGGAACGAGCACAATTCACTGAATACAAAAAATGACTATAAAACAAAGGTTAGACATCAATCATGAGTTTTGAAAATAAACAGAAATGACGAAAATCAGTAGCAAATAAATAAACAAAATACCTTTCCAATCGTAGAAGTACCTTTGATATGCGATCGATCTCGGGAAAATTATATGACACTATCTACACTGTCTAAAGTTACACTGTCTACGCTGTTTAAAGTTACACTGTCTACACTGTCTAAAGTTACACTGTCTACAGCAAATAATGCAATAAAGAAACATGGTATACTTGAAATAATAAATCACTGTTTACACTGTCTAATTACAATAATAAATCACTGTCTACACTGTCTACTTTGCAATAATAAATCACTGGCTACACTGTCTACTTTGCAATAATAAATTACTGTCTACACTGTCTACTTTACAATAATAAATCACTGTCTACACTGTCTAAGGTCAGATCACACATCCTTGGTACTTCTCATTCCCGACTTAATAATTTATAATAGAAAATAATCACATAACCAATGGCCAATCAATGAAATATAGTGAGAATCAATATCGAAATGCAGACAATAAACTGTACTCGCCTGTGGTCCTCTGTTGGTGAAACCGACAATCTGAACTACTCAATGTGCCACAGTAGTCAAAACCCGTACAACAGTCCCCAGAAGCTGAAATAAATATTACCAATATTCTCAGAATAGTCAAATAAGCTAGGATTGCCTGTCCTTAAGTCCAATTCAGGACACAGGGGCAAAACGGTAATTTTGGGCCAAAACGGTGTCCGCCGTTGGACCCGCTTTGCACAGAAAAGCGTGCCAGAGTCAACGGTCTCTAAAGTCTTCAAACTACATGTCTACGGATCCAATTTTCTGATACGAATCCAACCGTATGTCCTAAGTTGGATTCCGGCAGACCGTGCACAAAATCGCCCGTTGAATCGAACCGTGAGGCTCGTAAAACGGCGTACGATTCAACTGTCTCAGAATTGGACCAAACTTGGCATAGAGGACCAAAAAAATGATACGGTCCTGTTGGCGTAAGTTTCGTCTCGATCTGACGAGCGTGCACAAAGTAATTAGGAAACTTGCATAGAGGCCGATACGGTGAATTTCGACGGATACGTATCAAATTCGTCGCGCACACGCGACCAATTTGAATTCCGCCGAAGCCCACACGACCACGAAGCCGTTACGCACCTTTTGATGCTTTCGGTTCACGACCACGTTGCCCGGATTGGCGGAACGCACATCGTATCGAAGGGTTTTCATAATTTCTAAACTGTTTATACATAGATAAATTCTCAATTTTGAACACTGTTTTCTCTGCATGTAATTAATGAAATTCAAAAATACGAAATAGGTTGCGAAGTCCTATATGTTGTCAACAATTTCCTTTAAATAGATTATCTAAACTGTCGAGGAATCGACAAATACTTGCCTTCCAAATTGGATTCCCGAAATAGTTTTAATACCCTATTTTCGATGTTTTTTTCCTAAAGTTTCGGGAATTTCTATAATTTATCTAGGGCAAATCAAACCATTCCAGTTGAAGGGATGGATCGGGGGTTATGTGGTACATCCATGCAAAAATTGGTTCATGAAACAAATCGTTGAGGATGGAGAAATCATACCCGAAATATGGGTGTCTGCAGCGGCTGTTACTTTCGACCCTGCGACTCGCGTGTGCGTGCACTGCCTTTTCCGGCCGGCGGCAGCTGCTCCTCGGGGCGCACGGGGTCAGGACGGGTCGCCCAGCCTCTAACAATGCTCTGGGGGTGGCGTGGCAGCGGATACTTAGGGTTTCACGATCTCTTGCTCTCGAGTTCACATATATATACTCTCGTATATATCCGCACGGGGGACGGGGTCTGTTCTGTTTTCACAGGGTCGGTTTATTCATAGGTAAGATTTCGTATAAGTCCCTACATCTTCACTATTTACCTATGGGTCCCTGCTGGGTCAAATAAACTTATAAGTTACAAATAAACTTATTCTCTTCTAATTATATACATATATATATATATATATATATATATATATATATATATATATATATATATATATATATATATACAACCATATATGCACATGTATTGTATATAGATATAATACTATGTAATCCCATACATTTATATCATCTATTTTTAGTCTAGGGTCTTGTCAATAATATGAATATATATATATATATATATTACACATTGATATAACAAATATAATATAATCAATAGAGTGGACGTCTAGTCCATCTTACGGCCTATTGCCGATATCTTGAATATCTCGCGATACGCAATGGTACGACGCGATATTGTCGTCCTAAAACCCCGATTTCAACTCGGGAGCCTACCGCAAAATCTAATTCACGTATTTTAGGTCTCCTCCAAGTTTCATCTCATTCCGACACTCGGGCTCGATTTCACCCTCTAACTCGATCTCCTCTAAATTTCTCTTCTCATTCCTCTTCTAATTCCTATTCTAATTCTTCTCTTCCTAATTCTTCCAATTCTTCTTCTTCTTTTCCTATTCTCCTTTCCCTCATTCTCTTCTAATCCTCTTCTCATTCTTCTTCTTAACTCTTCTTCTAACTTCTTCTTCTTCTAACTTCTTCTTCCTATTCTTCCTCTAATTATTCTTCTAACTTCTTCTTCCCTATTCTTCTTCTAATTCTCTTCCTCTAATTTTTCTTCTAACTTCTTCTCTATTCTTCCTCTAATTTCCTTCCTCTAACTATCTAATTATCTATATAATATATATATTATATATATATATATATATATATATCTATAATATATAATATATAGGGGGTTAAATAGGGGGTTAAAGAGGGGGGGGGCTGAATGCTACTGCTTCTGCTGGAGCGTTTTACTGCTGCTGCAGCTGCATATGCTGCTGCTACTCTACCAGCTGCTGCTGCGCTGGTATGCTGCTGCCACTGCTGTTCTTTTTATTCTTCTTCATCTTCTTCTACTCTCTCACCCCTCAATCTCTTCTTCTATATATATATATTCTTCTATATATTATATATATTATATATATATATATAATATATATATATATATATATATATATATATAACCATCTATA
>JANAVB010003400.1:56409826-56417326 GCA_029216955.1 Iris pallida
CGCACACCCTCACACACTCTCTCACACACACTCACACAAGCACACTCACCATACACCACCACCACCACTCTCATGACACCACAAATACATATATATATAGAATATATATATATAGATATATATATATATATATATATATATATATATATATTAAATATATTCCACTCTAATAAAGAAAAACCCAATTTAAATCCTTAAACTAGATTTTCTAGGGAACTCTACAAATTCTATGGGCAAAATGTAGAGGGTGGTCTCCTCTTCACTTATTGTGAAGGAGTAAATGATGAAGAGGGAAATTAATGAGGATTTAATGCATACCTAGAATTGGTTTTGCTTGGAGAGAAAGAGCTTAGAAAGAAATTTAGAAATGAAGAGAGAGAAAGAGAGGTTGCTTTGTGATGAAGCAAAGGGGAGGGGTGCTCCACTTCATGGCCGGCCAAGGGGGGTTATTGGGTTTGGGTGGTGATCCAATAAGCCCCCAAACCCAATAGATTTGGTTTGGTTTGAAATGAATTCGGTTTGGTTCGTTTGTTTCGGTTTAACTCTAATTCACTAATTAAGCCTCTAAAATGACTAATTAAGCAATGGAATTAGGGTTTATGGTTTTTAACCTAGTTAGGATGGTATGTGGGCCAAGCCCAGCTAGTATGTGGGTCCCACTAGTGTCCAGGCTACCCGGGTCTCCAACTTAAGTCCAAATTGGATAAAATCCAAACCAAATCAAACAAATCCCCAAAAAATCATATAAAATCAAATAAAATTCCTAAAAATTATAAAACTTGGAAAATGATGAAAATATCCCTAATTCAAAACTGGGGGTGACAAATCTACCCTCCTTAAAAAATTTGTCCTCGAAATTGAATGAGAACTAACACAGCAATCATGAATAGAACAAGGAAGGAAAAGAAAGAATTTTACCTCAAGGCTCGAAGAGATATGGGAATCGCCCGCATGTCGTCCTCTCTCCCAGGTAGACTCACCTGGAGAGTGGTGTCTCCATGCAACGCGAACCAAGGGAATGACCTGGTTCCGTAGCACTTCTCTTCGGTCCAAGATCTCAACCGGCTTCTCTGGATAGCTGAGTGTCGGTTCCACTTCGATCTTGGAGTGGTCTAAGACGTGACTGGGATCTGCCACGTACCGTCTCAGCTGCGACACGTAGAACACGCTGTACTCCCTCTAGTGCGGGTGGTAACTCCAGTCGGTAAGCCACTGTACCGACCCTGCCCAAGATACAGAATGGTCCGATGTATCGTGGACTAAGCTTCCCGCCGCCACCAAAACGAATCGTGCCACGCGTCGAAGAAATTGCAGAAACACAAGATCACCAACCAAGAACAAAACACAAGACTTAAAGCTTGATCTAAAACAATCACAATCAGACTCAAATACTAGAAAAAAAATCTAAATTATACCTCAAACTCCAACGGCCTTCGGTGGCTATCGGCCCAATGCCGCTGCCTATCCTGCGCCACCCGAAGTCGATCTCTGATAACCCTGACCTTCTTCGCAGCATCCACTACCATCTCAGGGCCAAGCAAAACCCTCTCGCCGACATCATCCCAAGACAAGGGAGTACGACACCTCCGTCCGTATAGAGCCTCGAAAGGTGACATCTCTATACTGGCTTGGTAGCTGTTGTTGTAAGCAAACTCTACCAAGTGAAGATGGTCCTCCTAAGATCCCCTAAAGTCCAAGACACAGGTACGAAGCATATCCTCGAGGGTCTGAATCGTCCTCTCCGACTGCCCGTCTGTCTGGGGGTGGTATGCGGTACTGAACTTGAGCGATGTGCCCAAGCTAAGCTGTAAACTCCTCCAGAAGTGGGAAGTGAATCGGCTGTCCCGATCCGAGACTATACTCACTGGAACCCCGTGCAATCGGACTATCTGCCGCACGTACATCTCGGCCAACCTCTCCGTAGACAAACCCACCTTGAAAGGCAAAAAGTGGGCCGATTTGGTCAATCGATCAACAATGACCCAAATCGTATCCTTCCCTCCTGGAGAGCGCGGAAGCCCAGATACAAAGTCCATAGTGATATGCTTCCACTTCCACTCAGGAATGGGTAGTGGCTGGAGCAATCCACCTGGTCTCTGCCTCTCCTTCACCTGCTGGCACACCAAGCATCTCGAAACGAACTGAGCCACCTCGTTTCATGCCATACCACCAAACATGCTGTCTCAAGTCTCTATACATCTTGTTGGCTCCGGGATGCATAGAGTACTGAGAACGATGCGCCTCCTGAAGAACCTCCTCCCGAAGTCCTTCGTTCGACACGCATAATCTGGTACCATGCCTCAACGACCCATCTCCCGCTATAGAGAACTCATCCAACAGTCCTGCCCGGACCTGCTCCCTGATGACTCTCAGAGCCTCATCCTCAAACTGAGCTGCCCTGACTCTGTCCAACAGCTCTGACTGCACCTGGAGACCCCACATCTGTGCCTCGAACCCAGAAACTATCACCTCTATGCCCAAACTCTCCAGATCTGCCAGAAGGTGACGATCCATCGTCAAACACATGGCCACGGAATACCTGCTCAAAGCATCCGTGACCACGTTGGCCTTTTCCTGATGGTACTGTAAGGATATATCAAAATCCTTCATCAGCTCTAACATCGCCTCTGCCTCATATTCAGCTCCTTCTGGGTAAACACGTACTTCAAGCTCTTGTGATCTGTATAGATCTCAACTCGCTCCGTACAGATAGTATTTCCACAGCTTCAAAGCAAAGATGACCGCTGCCAGCTCCAGATCGTTGGTAGGATAGTTTCTCTCATGAGGACGTAACTGCCTAGATGCATAGCAATCACCATCCCGTGCTGAAGAACGTAACCCAAACCCCGTCCTGAAGCATCACTGTAGATCGTATAACCACCAGATCCAGATGGCAGCGTCAAGATAGGAGCTGTAGTCAACCTCGCCTTAGCTCCTCGAAGGCGGCCTGTCACTCCTCAGACCAAACAAACTCCTCGTCCTTCCTGGTAAGGCGGGTCATCGGCTGGGCAATCCTGGAAAAGTCCTGCTCGAACCTTCGGTAATAACCTGCCAGACCCCAAAAATTTTGAACCTCTGCTACTGAGCTCGCGTAGACCAGGACTCCACTACAGAAATCTTTCGGATCCACTAAAATCCCCTCGCCAGAGACAACATGGCCTAGGAACTCCACGAAGAAGAACTCGCACTTAGACAGCTTCCCATACAGCTGCTCCCTCCTGAGAGTGTCCAACACTATCCTCAGGTGCTCCTCGTTCTCCTCTGGTGTCTTCGAATAGATGAGAATGTCATCAATGAAGACCACCACGAACTTGTCAAGGTACTGATGAAATACCTTGTTTATCAAGTTCATGAATACCGTCGGGCGTTGGTCAACCCAAACGGCATGACGGTATACTCATACTGGCCATAGCGAGTCCGAAAGGCAGTCTTCGGAATGTCATCCCGCTTCACCTCTAGCTGATAGTACCCGGTACGCAAGTCGATCTTTGAGAACCCCTCGCCCCGCTCAACTGGTCGAACAAGTCATCAATCCTTGGCAAAGGATTCTTGTTCTTGATGGTAAGGTTGTTAAGCGCCCTGTAATCAATGCACAGACGTACCGTACCATCCTTCTTGGGGACGAAAAGAACTAGCGCCCCAAAGGTGAAGAACTACGATCGAATAAAGCTCTTGTCCCCCAGCTCGTCGACCTGTTTCTTCAGCTCTGCTAACTCACTGTTGTTGATTCTATAGACGTGCTGGGAGATAGCTCAACGCCCGGCACTAGGTCTATAAAAACTCAACATCTCGATCTGGCGGCATCCCGGTAGCTCCTCGGGAAAGACATCCAAGAACTCAGCAATAAGTGGATTGGCAACCCACGGCCCCGCCACAACGCTCCGCAGAATCCATCTTCCTGCTCCGCTGCACCCCTGGTGAACTCATACTCCGCTCTCCCGGCGGCCTAAACAGAATCCTGTCCCTCTGCAGTCGATTCTAGCGTAGTACATGCTCAACCAGTCCATACCGAGTACCACATCGAACTCGGGTGGCATTACGAGCAAACCACACTCAGCTCTTGGCCTCTCAAAGAAACTCTTCGCCCCTTGTAAACATTATAACCAGGATGATGCCATTCCCATCATAATCTTGCAAGTCCTATCAATATACTCAGCAATAATATTGTGCCTAAGAGCAAAAAAACAGACCAAAACTATACGTAGTACCAAAAGAATCAACAAGGCTAAAGCTAGAAAAGAATCAAGCAAATAGAACCTGCGACAACATCTGCATGGGCTCTCCATCGCCTTCGCTTCGAGAGCAAAGGCTCTACCCTGACCACCCCTCTGCTGTGGTGCTGAACAAACTGCTGCTGCTGAGTTCTGAATCGGAAGTAGACCCCTCGGCTGCACTGCAGGTACTCTCCCGCCGTGCCCTCTGAGCAGTACCAGTAATACGAGGGTTCACTGGACACTCCCTCAACTGATGGCCTGCACCGCCGTAAAGAGACACACTTCTAGCCTCTTCCGACAAACCTCCCAGACGTGACCAGGCTTCTTGCAGAAGTGGAAAGGACCCCCATGTGTGCCTGCCTCTACTGAGTGTGCTGCACCTGCTGAACCGGTGCTCTGGCCTGAACCTGCGGCTGGTGATGCTGGAAAGAACGATGCTGAAGATGAGGGCGCTTAGCACTCCCGCGCTGCTAGTAGCCCCCGAGAAAAGATCACGCTCCCTCTTGTGCTTCAAGCCCCACTTCCGCTCTACCTTGTGGGCCTCCGCGTAGATCTGGATATAAGTCTCATAGAAGGAGGGAATGAGGATCTTGATATCCCAAGTCAGCCCCTCCCTGAAATAGCTCGCCCTGATCTCTGGGTCTCAAACTATGTACTCTGCGTATCGGCTCAGACGGCCGAACTCCGCGGCGTACTCCTCCACAGATAAACGCCATGCTGCAGATCCTAGAACTGTCGTACCAGGTTAATCTTGTCAATAGGAAAAGAACTTCTCCTTGAAGAGAAGCTTGAACTCTGCCCAAGTATGGCCCTCTCCAGCTAGGGCTGCCTCATTTTTGAACCAGGTGCGTGCAATATTTAGCAACTGCAAACCTACCGTCTCGACCTTCAGGTCGTCTGCCAGGCGGGAGGCCCTCATCTGTCGCTCGATATCCTCGAGCCAATCATCTGCATAGACCACACCCTCGGTCCCGCTAAAGTAACGGGGCCCAAGCTTCTTGAAGTCCTGGATATCTCCGTACCTGGTACGCGTCCCCTGATGCGGAGCCCTCTGCTCCACGGCAGCAAGGGCCAACTGATGGGCATCCTCCATGCCCTGTTGCATCGCGTCTGTCTACCTCTGCTGAACCTCGGCCTGGGCTCTCTGAGTCTCCAACATCTGCTGGAGGAAAGTAGCATCTGCCCCATATCTGTAGGCAGAGGAGGTGGAGTGGAAGTATGTCTGCAACTAGCGGAGGAATCTGCTGCGCAGGAGGAGGAAGAGCACCCGCATCAACCATTGGTACTTCGGCCGGAAAAGTCGTAGCAACCCCAGGGTCAGCCCTCGTAACTGGCGGAGGAGCGCCCCTAAGAGCTGCTGCCGACATCCCGACTACAGCAGGAGTGTCCGGATCAGGTCCACGAGTCATAGCAGACCTCTCATCGTCCGCGGACTCAGGATGTTGGGACCTGGTCTGCACCATCCTGAAGATAGAAATAAAGAAGAAAATCAATACGGCACAAGAAATATGATATCAAGGAGGACAATTAGAATGCAAAATCATATCAAAGACGGTAAGCAGATAAGCAAGAAAAGATCCTACTGTGATTGAGTACTCTTAGCCTACTACCCCCTATATGTAACACAGGCTCGTAGTCGACACTCTAAGACGAGTGCCGCCACGATATCGCACTAATTGCGACTTCAGGACCTGCGTGGGCTACCACTAAAAACGTGTCACGACCCGCACCCGCTGTAAGGACACGCGTGCGTAACAACGCCCAGCCCTCACCGTAAAAATAGCATGGAACGCTGTAGGTTTTCTACTCTAACAATTCATATATAATATCAAAACCTATCGAGAATATGGTCAAACGGAGGGCAAGCAATGATAATATATGAGTGCTTAATCACAACTCTAAGATGATAAAGTAAGACTGATAGATAAAGACAATAAGACGATAAAATATAACCGTCAAGTCCAACACAAAGAATATCAAGTCCAAGTCCAAGTCTCTAATACAATCCAAATAATAACAGTCTCAAAAGTAGCTGGAGACAAGGTCCAGTACAAAAGACCTACTCTAACTAAGCAATAGGTAAAGTCTCGTCAGGCGGAGCTAAGCCCTGCTGGACCAAGGTCTCCAAGTCTAAGCCCACTACGTCATCCGGACTGTAGGTACTGTAATCCCCCTCATCAGCATCTGTAATATTTTGTCAACATATCCAGTCAGGATGGAACGAGTACAAATCAACTAACAACAGTTCACAAGATATGACAAAAGCTATAAGACTGTAAATAGAGAGTATATACAAGAAAATCATGGAATGTACATGTGAGTATCATGGCAAGGTAAGCTGTAAATCTAGAGCTAGAACAAGACAAGTAACACTGATCATGGCATGTACAAGAATCAAGAATCATTTATCTAGGTGTGTGAGTACTAGCTACAATATGTGTCCGACTTGGGAACTTGTACAAATAGTAATAGGCCTGGCTAATCATACGTAGGGTGTATGATCAACACTCACAATCAATAGGTGCACAATGGGTGCACAATAGGCTTTGACCACATATCTACACCAATACTCCCCGCCTCCGACTGGTAGAGTGGATCCAAGCAAGACGTTATGACACGGGATTCTACAAGAAGGGAGCAGTCTCCTCGAGAATCGGTTCCATATACTGCACAAGAACTACAAGGGGGCTTGTACAAGATATACCAAGATAACGAGGAATAACATCTCATATCGGGATCCATGAATACCAATCCGTGTGACCAATGTGTCGAAAACAAGCATATCTACACTAATTACATGAATTATAACAATCATCGTAAATTAGAAAAGTGTCAGAGAATGTACTCGCCTGTAATATGATAAGATATGTCAACGGGATCCAATGCAGCGTCTCGAGGACCTATAGAGAACAAGACGTATCAATACTATGTTTAGAAAGTAAAGTCAAATCAAATTAAACCCTATTAAGTCATTCTAGGTCAAGACAAGTCGAGTTGGGTCAACTTTGGTCATGGGAGAGTATTGGAATTCAATCCGTATCAAACTAGGTCGAAAGTTGACTTATAGTTGACTTTTGGTCAACGGATCAACTCCGATCAACTCTAGGTCAACCCTAGGTCAATCCTAGGTCAATGGTGACTAACAGTTGACTTTTAGTCAACCGTTCAAGTCTAATAGAATTTGGGACTAAATTGGGTAAAGTGTTGACCCATAGTTGACTTTTAGTCTAAAAGTCAACTATGGTCAACCAAGGTCAAGACTAGGTCTAGACGATTATTTCTAATC
>JANAVB010003400.1:56422326-56637326 GCA_029216955.1 Iris pallida
ATATATATATATATATATATATATATAAAAATATATATATATATATATATATATATATATATATATATATATATATATATATATATATATATATATATAGTGTTACTTGAGTGCCGTCGATGATGCCATCGATGACATATAGTGGATATGTGTGTGACCTAGTGTGCTAGTAGACTTCTTCGTGTTAAAGTTATTCTTCAATGACTTATATGACTTGGACACGACTCATGACACAACACTTGGAGTAAGAGTTTCATTGGTTTGACATGGACTATAAGGACCTTGATTTTTGGAATTATTATTTTTTATTTATTTTATATGGTTTTATATTTATTAAATCATATTTTTAGTATTAATTATAACTATAAATGTATTTGTCCGTAGCCTTGATTTTTGGAGCATAAGAAATGCCAATCTTCCGAAACGTCCTTCATGAGTTTTGAAGTAGACACGTAGAGCTTCAATTTGATATAGCATGTCCCATCCAAATTTGTCCTCTAACATTATTTTGACTTCGCACAACTTCGGGTCAATTTAGGCCATTTGACTATTTACCATAATTCTAGACCTAACTTCCCACGTGAGTTCAGAACTCGACATAGATCAAAATCATTTGACCCAATATATGTTTTTGACCCATTTTGAGTCTACGACACACATGCCAAGGGTGTGCCACTCAATCGAGTTCCCATGTGCTATTTATTTGTGAATGACACAAGAGACTCATGGGTTGACTTTTTGAATTCGATTTGATTAGAAAATATATTTGGACCCTAACCTAACAAATCCCACTTAGTAGAGCCATGTTAGGTTGCCATGACTTAGTAGAAGTATTTCTGAATTTATTTGGACCAAATAGAATTAGATACAATTTTGTATATATATAAATGATTATATTTATAATATCCTAATTATATATATATATATAGAAGCAAATGGGTAATTATGGTGAACTCGCCTCCACTGGGGCTCGAACACCGACCTCTTGGGTCGCATGCATCTCTCTTAACCACTAGGATAGAGGTCATTTGCTATATATATATATATATATATATATATATATATATATATATATATATATATATATATATATATATATATATATATATATGGCCTTAGTCACAGTTAAGTTTTGAGATGCATACCGACTAGGAATTTTGGCAAATATAGTGTAGTCGTGTGCTTTGACTAGTATTTTAGCCATGGTAGAGAAGGCCGAGCCATAAGTGGGTCCCAACTAGGAAAACCCACCATATTGTGACACTTCATAAATATTAATACATAATATTCTTATATAAATAAATTACTTTTATTATACGGTTTTCCTGATTTAAGTCAACACGTGTATATATGTGTGTATTTCTAGAAATAAATATTGGATATATATTATTCTAGTGTTTTTGAAATTTATTTATTTTAAACTATAAATATTATTTTAACATAGGTATATAGAATAAAGCGAAAATGTATATATACATATATTTTTATATCGGTTATATTTTATTTAATAGGCGAGCATTGAGTATATATGTATATATTTTTATTATGAGACATATATATTTTAAATTAATTTGAAATAGTTTCTGGAATTTATTATTGGGTATTATATATATATATATATATATATATATATATATATATATATATATATATATATATATATATATTTTTTGAAATAGAAAAAAACATATAAACCCAAATCTCGTGAGAATTTGGAATTCTCGTGAGATGGTCCCCGACCTCTGTGAAAGAATTTCTTGTTTCAGATCTCCATCAAATCCTTCTTAAATCTCTACCAAATCTGAATTTAAATTAATACCTATATCAAATAGGGAATTGGTTTAGAAATTTCGAATTCGTAAATACAAGTATATGTATTCGAAGACAAACTGAACCCGATCCCAGCTTTTGGGAAAGGAATTCTGCAACCATCCTCTAAATTTTGATCACTGAGGTAACCCCTGATATCCTGCGACCTCTGAGCGCCGCCCTGCATGCCGCACGTCGGCGCCAATGACCGGAGTTCGCTCGACAGCCGCAAAAGCAACAGCAGTAGTAACAGTATGGGAAACAGCAGAGGGGCTTCTTCGCGGTGAGTTTTCCCTCTCATCGTTGCATATTTTCCCGCATGGTTTCTTCATACACGTTCACAACATAACCCTCTAGGAATCCCAGCAAATAGATTTCATTTTAGGTAAACACCCTGTCCAGAAAATCGACACAAAGTCGAGGAAAAATACTGCTCTTAACAATTCCAAAAACAGTTAAAGAACCTATTTTAGAAGGCCAATTACTGGCAGTCCGTAGAGAGTTCTCAAAATATACCTGAACAGTATTAGTGACAACCTATACGGCTTTTAGATACTATTTACGGATTTTAATTTCCTCTAGTATACATCAAGAAAAATCGGTTTAAAAATTAGGAAAAACTTAGAATTTCTGTTTTCAAAACTTTAAATTTTTCCCAATACGGGGTGCGTCCTGTCAAACTGGGCGACTTGGTCGCAACCCGAAGGCATCGAAAGGTGCGTACGGATGTTGCGGACATGAGGGCTTTGATGGAACTCAAATTGGTTGCGTGTGCGCGACGAATTCGATGCGTATCCGTCAGAAATTATTGTATCAGTCTCTTTGCAAACTAGCCTATAACTTTGTGCACGATCGTCATCTCGAGACAAAACTTACGCCAATAGGACCGTGTCATTTTTCTGGTCTTGTATGCCAAGTTTGGTCCGATTCTGAGAAGGTCGACCAGAACGCTACTTTGGCGGGCCCGCGATCGGATCCAACGTGCAAATTTGTGCACGGCCCACCAGAATCTAACTTTGGACATACCGTTGGATTCGTATCATCAAATCGGACCCATAAACATGTAGTTTGAAGACTTTAGAGACCGTAGGTGCTGACACACTTTTCGGTGCAAAGCGGGTCCAACAACGGACACCATTTTGGTCCGAAATTATCATTTTTCTCATGTGTCTAGAATTGGACTTATGGGTAGGCTATCCTATCTAATTTGACTATTCTAAACATGTTGATAATATCTGTTTAAGTCCACGAAGACTATTGTGAGAGTTTGACTTTTGTGGCTCATTGCTTGGATAGTTATTGTTGGTTCTACGCGCTACACCAGGCAAGTACACCTTGCCAAACTTTACAGTATTTACATACTTTTTTATATTGCAATTCTTTCATGTCTCGCTTGGTTACATATTTGTCCTGCTCCATGTCATGGTTATTTCCTAGTTTTACGTGCACGTAGACTGTTACTCTTTTTTCTGTTACTTGTTCTATTTTTCTTATCTTGTTCATGCCTAGTGATAGTATTACTTTGCCTATTCCATGATCCCTTAACTTGTTTGACCTGGACTTGAGTTGGACTTAACATGTTTGACCTGACTTGATTGACTTGTAGTTTTAGGTGAGGACCTTGTTATAGATGTGATTATAACTAACCACTCTCAATTGTTAGCAACTACTGGGCTGCAATTGAGATTAACTATAGGTTGTTAGCAACCACCGGGCTGCAATCTATAGGACCGTTAGGAACCATCGGGCTACGGTTTACCTCAATTTCCTGTTAGTCGCATTTATTAGCATGATTCTCGAGGCATGCCATTTCTTTTATGTTTTATTTCTAGTACCGTACTTCCTTCAGTCTCTACTTTCTTGTACTATTTTTCTATCTATCATTGCATGTTGTTACTGTTAAAGTAGGCTTGTATAGTATGTGTCTTGCTAGTCCCCTGAGGACCTGGTGATCTCTCCAGGTATTAGATGGAGGCAGGATACATTGATGGATGATTGTTGCTACACCAAGTCTGTAGGTATATTTAGTTGATATTTTTATCTTTCTCTTCTGTATTTAGATTTTGCCCTTTAAAAAAATTCTCACTATTATTATAGCCTAGTCCTTTATGAGCTTAAATCTTCTTCCAGCTTGTTCATAATAAATGTGTTATTGGAGATCCACTCTAACATATTTATCTGTTTGAGAATCAGTGTATTATGGTATGATCAGCCTTACTGCACTTGATTCGTTATTGTTACCGATGTTTAGTGGATTGAGATGTAGTTGATTATAGAACAACCAGACAACTTATACATATTCGAGCTGGGCTGGAGTCCACTTGATACGTAGCTGGCATGTATACGATCTTCTAGTCCTACGTATTTTGGGACTGGGGCGTTACACGGACCCTGTACTTGGCCGGTGCAAGGGGTTCGTATGACGGATCATATATGACTAGTTGTGTTAGTTTGAGGACTTGCATGTGAGATACGAGTCGTGCGAGCCATGGACATGATCTTGTACTACTCTTAGGCGGGGAAGACTATTAGTAGGCGTACGTGATTACCCTATCATCAGCCTCACTTTTGCCCTGGTATAGGCTATAATAGTGAATATTCCATTATCGTCTATGGACTAGTCTCTGTATTAGATAGGAGTATGCTAGTATATTTGCGATATTAGTTGACGCTAATATTACTACTTACCTATCTGTGCGATTCCAAGTAGTCTTCAAGTGCATTACACTTAGATGGATAGTTTACCTTGTCAGTTATATTAATGTTCATGTATATTACTTTTATCGTTCATATTGTGGCTAGTTGTTGTATCTTGTTACGTCCCTCTAAGGACTTGATGATCTCTCCAGGTGTTTGATGGACTTCAGGAGTACATTTGTTGTGGTGTGTTACTGCTGGATTCAGGTATTAATGGTATTGTTATTTTATTCTTTCCTTCGTGCCTTTTATGTTCTCTTGTACTTCATATTTTTGCCATAATTTCTATGTTGTTATAGTATAGTTTTGCGAGCTTACTCTTTTTCTCTAAGCTTGATCGAACAAGTGTGATATAGGCGACCGACTCTATTATACTTGTTTATTTCTTTATATTTATACATTACTGTGGATTGAGATAGTTTAGTTAGCACATGTTTAGTATATTTTACAACATAATACATCTGGAGTAAGTCCATTAAATTGGGAACTTATTATAGATCATATTAGCTGATATGCTTACGTTCCTAGTCCTATATATTTTGGGACTTGGGCGTGACATAAACAACTAACTGAAACTGAAATAAACAAGTAGATCTCAGTAAGCAGCAGTAACAGTAGCATGCAAATACATAAAACTCACTAATAATATGGAAGTCTAAAAGAGACTTAACCATAACTAATACAAACTAGTGCACAATCAAAGTAAAAAAAATCATCATCATCATCAGCAGACTGAGTCACAAATATCCAAAAGCCCAAAATACCTCGTCAACTCTCATCATCACCAGTGTCAACAAATCGGGTCGGATCAATATAAGCTGCAGTGGGATCAAAGTATCTCCAAGCCTGAAGATCATTAAATCTGGGTCCAGTGAAGTACGGATGACGTAGCATAGGAGTGGGACCAGAGGGATGATGAGTCATAATCTACTGAAGATCAGAAATACCATTCCGTAGGGTCTGGAACTGGTACCTGAGACGGTAGTCTGTATCTCTCTGACGGATGCGCTTTGCCTGATAATGCTCATCCTCAAGAGTACAACGAGCCTCAAAACGCTCGCTCTGAAGTGCCATCAAGGCATAAAGCTGGTCTATGGTGTGAGCAGGAAGGACATCAACAGGGGCTAGTTCAGGCTGAGGGGCCCGAGGAACAGGTGGAATGCCTCCGGCACCAACTGCATGAGGAGGAGGAGGAGGAGAAAACCTACGAGACCTATGGAGTTCAGATGGAGTGTCATCAATGGGACACGAATCCATAGGAATGTCATATCGATAGGAAGAATCATCGGGTAGATAAGGTTTCGACCAGCCTTCCTACAGTTGAGCATAACCGCCATCATACTTTTGGGAAGACTGAAAGGAATCCCAAAATGAATGTGATACATAGCAGATAATTTCAAATGCATGATCTCATCGGTAGATCCAGTTTTAGGCAAGATAGATACCATAATGATCCGATGGTTCGGAGCACACATCGCATCCTTGAAGGTCTTTAAGTTTAAGTCGGGACTGAATTGGACTTTGATGATGTCAACTAGAGCATCTCCAGTATTGGGAACGTGAAGCCATTCACAGTCATCATCATTAAATTCTATCTCGATACGACATACAACATGATGCCCTGTGAATATTGCAAGTTGCAATAGAACATGCGAACTAGATTTCCATATATCGGGTTAGCAACTTCCAAAAATACATGTAGGCCGATGTTTTGAAAAGTTAAACAATATTCTGGAAAAATATTAAAGTTAATGGAATTTCTAGGACAAATAGGTCGTTTATGGTAGTCATTGAACCAAGCTATAGATGTTTCCAAGTCTACAAATAAAGTAGTATCAAAATCATCCTGATCGGATGGAGGAGAAGGACTAAAAAGACTCTCAAGAGGGTCATACAATGGGTTCGCAGTAGAAGCACCATCTCTACTCTTTTTCTTCTTAGAAAATCTAGGAGCCAAGAAAGTGAAAAAAGTACCTAAAAAATGATGGAGATTGGAAGAGAACACTAAGATAACCTTAGATCCAAACTTTGGAGAGAAAAGACCCTAAGATTTGGAAGAAAACCAATACTAGAGTTTGAAAATTAGGGTTTCAAGTCATGTGGTTTTCGGTTGCTGTTAGGAAAAAGGTGGGCAAATATGAAGATATGTAAGTTAAATAGATGTGGGCCAGCAGTCAGGTCTGTTCTGGAGTAGGGGTCACCGAACTCGGACCAAACTCGGACAGAGTTTGGTATGAGTTCTGTATGCCTGAATTCTGTGAAACATGGTTTGTTTTTATGTTTAACAAAAATAGCTAATAACTATTGTTCATTGATCTAATAAATCTCTATTGCTTTGGGTTACCTGTAGGGGACGGATCCCAGTTACGGCAGTCCGAAGACTAGTACACCGTGTCGCTTCAAGCTATTTACACCTATATGACAAAAGGGCCCTTTTGGCTTGTACCCAAAATAACTTTGACTTACAACATCATTGAATAAAGTCTTACGTATTTTCCTGAACATAAAGCTTTATGTTTCCGAGAATTCAAGGATACCTAACTCGCGACGTATATAGTTGAATTGGTCTTCAGCCAATGGTTTTATGAATATATCTGCTAGCTGATGATTGTCAATAAATTCTAAATATATATCCCCGTATTGTTGGTGATCACGTAAAAAGTGAAGACGTATTTTAATATGTTTAGTGCATGAGTGATATACAAGGTTCTTAATCAAATTTGTAGTGTCAGTGTTGTCATAATATATGGTAATCTTAGTGTAGTACAGATTATAGTCTTCTAGGGTTTGCTTCATTCACAAAATCTGTGTACAACACTACATAAAATTTGACTTTTCCCAACGTTTTATAAATATCAAGAAAATTGTTAAAAACGTCGGCATAGGTTTAGTCGACATTTGTCCAACATTTTTTCGAAAACGTCGTCATTGCCCTAGTCGAAACTTTTCGACGGTTCCAACAAACTTCGGTATTGGGTTAAGCCGACGTTTGCTGCAATGTTTAAAAAATGTCAGAAATTGGTTAATATGGTGTCACTCCCGTTTTTCATTGTACGTATTTTTGGTGTACGTTTACGAATTTTTGACATTTGTCAGGTGACCCATATTTAAACTTGTCTTGCTTAGTCTTGGTTTGGTTCACCTTGGTTCTTCATGGCATGTTGGCTTGGCTTGGTTTGGTTTGGGTTGGTTTATTATGTCATGGCTTGGTATATAAACCAACTCTTTCTCTCTCTTCTCATTATTTCTCATTAACTCCTCTCATCTCCTTCTCCATTACTCCTCCCATCAAACCTACGACAAGTAAAACTTGCTCCATGAAGAACATGATGGATCTCCATTTTTGATTGTTCTATTCTCTTTCTTGCATGATTCCAAGTATCTATAGAACTTGAAACTTTTGGTTTTGATGGTTATATTTTGTAGATTTAGGTTTAAGTTTTTATTGTTTTTCTTGGTTTTGATCTCTAAAACCTTGTTATTTTCAAAAACTAATGTTTCTATGTTGTGGAGAATTCAATTCTACCCAATTTTGGTTTTTGAATCGCATGATTTCAACTTATTTTGAGGAAATTATGGTTGTTCTCGTGTTCATGGTCCTCGCACATCTTCGGTGATATCGGGACGATGAACAGTGCCGCGCGCGCGATTCGCATGCCGCGTGCCCGCACGCCGTGCACCTGCGCTCCACACGCACCACGCGCCCGTGCGCTGTGCACCCGCCCTCCACACGCACCGTGCACCCGCGTGTTTCGTTTGCCGCACGCCGTGCATCCGTGTCCCGTATGCCGTGGCCAGTTTTGTCCACTCGCGCCGCACGTTTCACGTGTCGTGCGCTCGCGCATTTTGCATATCGCACGCCCGTACATTTCGTTTGCTGTACGCTTGCACACCGTACATCCGTGCCCCGTACTTCGTAGCTAATTTTGTCCACGTGGCCGCGCGCTTCCCGTGCCCATGCGCGAATCTCTGTCGTACGATATCGAAATGACTGTTTTTGCCTGTTTAAGCTTTTTTGTAGCTAGAATCTTGTAAAACTCAAAACATAAAAGTTGTAGATCTTCATCTTGGCTTCAAGAATGTTCCTGTCTCACTTTAACTGATGTTTATATGTGACTAATAGTTTCAATCACCCATGGATGGTCTTGATCTTCTTTGCATGTTTTCTGTACTTGGCCTAAATTACGATGACCCGACTTGATAATCTTGAGCTAGTAACTTGAACATGGTAATATGATCCCGTCCTGATAATCCTGATAGTGGCCCATTGAGGTGCACTTCTGATAAGTATTCTTGATACGACAAGTAAACCTGTCATGACATGTATAACCTTGATTGCTGTTGCGATATCTATTTCCTGTCTTGCTAGTATAACTCATGTCTTGACTCCATGGTTGATTTCCTGATTGTGGTTATACAAGCGATCTGTCTTGTATTGCATTATGTCTAGGACATGGATTCCTGGTTACTATGGTCAGGGATTCATAGTGAATACTGACTAGGTTAAACGACTAGATTGATCAAGTAGCTCATATAAAGAGATTTCCCAGTTACAGTCGATCCCGTTATCCAAGCCACACCTGTGGACTTGTAGCCTTCCGTTGAGTAGGGCGCATTTTCAGCACATTGTCATGTGTTGCACTTCTTATATCCTAAGTACTCAAGTACACCAGAAATCTTGATAACTCTTATAACTTGATAACTCTTATAACTTGATAACTCTCGTAACTTTCGTCTGGATAGTCTGGATGGTTTGCGGGGCTTATGACTGCGAGAATAACTCAACTGCATCTTGTTAGTATCTAGGCCTGTGATAACCCTAGTTAGCTAATGATAACAAGCTATAGGACTTGACTGGTCGTGCCTGAATAATTGTCTGATGATTAACATGGGAATTATATTCCATCACTTGCTCTTCCTGATGCAAGCATGTATGTTCATTTTAACTCTTGTCATTTATGTTATTATAATTATGTTCTCGTATCAGTTCTTTTATATGCTGGTTTTAGTTCATAAGTGGAGCCTCCCTTGTAGTACTTTCTCTTTATGGGGTCTGACCCAACTGGTTTTATATGGCCAAATTTTGTAGTGACACTCGAGGATCTACCTGTCTTCCAGCCAGATGGTGAACACCAGGAGTAACCGTGGCAACGAGTGGGTTTCTTATTTTGCTCTCCCACTCTAATATAACTTATTCATTTGAGACATTTAGCCGTCGAGCACGTGTCAGCTCGTGTTGAAACTTTATTTCTGTCCGCCTAAGGGCCGTGACATGATTAGAAAATCCTAACGTTGATCATGTATGAATTAACTCTTGCTAGCCTTCGCATTTTGTATGACTAGTTTCTTGATCATCTGAATATGTAATATTTGGGATGCCTTACTTTTATATGTATGATGATCTAACATCTTGTAACATCTATTTGCTTTCTTGAGATTGAGACACTAGGCTTGTTCATAACCGTAGGCTTGTAACATCTATTTGCTCCCAAAAGTATATATCTCTTACAAAATATTGTCTGTTCCAAAAGTATATATCTCTTTGCTCATCTTGTAACATCTATTTGCTTTCTTGAGATTGAGATACTAGGCTTGTTCTAGACAGCCGTGACCGTATTGCAAAGTGTGTTGCACTCCAATGTACGTAGCTGGCTGTGTCTGTCCCCCGCTCTCCAGTATTTTGGTTCTGGAGCGTAACACGATTTAAGTGGTAGCCCATGCAGTTCTTGTAAATCAAGATGTGTGAGAGTTTTTACTGAATAGATGTCTCAATCAACATTCGCCCTTGATCCCTACTCGTGCCTTCTAATGTTCCTGAATCTTGACCCGTAATATGCTCTTATCCTTGATCTATCTTGGTCCTTCCTTATTGTTCCCCATGTCATTTTCTTCAGTAGCATTGTTCCTGGTCCTGCTGATCAGCCGGGCGAAGCACCTCCTGTAAACCAGCAGTAATAGTACTAGCTTCCGAGGCCGTTGCTGCCTCAGGCTCAAGTATTCTAGCAGCAAAGGCCACAACAGTATGCTCAAGCCTAAGCTCAGATTCAGAAGAGACAGAGAGGTCACCAACAGAGGGGACCAGCACCAAGAGGACAAGGTTAAGCTATGGCACTGACGGTGGCAGAAGAATTAGCATCAGGTGAGGTGGTGGCAGGTACCATTCTCGTCAACTCTTTTCCAGCAACAATATTATTTGATTTGTGTACATCGCATTCATTTATGTCTGCACGATTCGCAACACGAATAGGATTGGAGCCCGAGTCATTATCAGTAAGACTCAATATCCATACTGGTAACGATCTTGTGGGAGTAGATAGAGTCTATTCCTCGTGTCAAATCGTAGTTAGCGGTAGAGAGTTTCTCGCTAGATTGATAGAATTTTTGATGACCGACTATGATGTGGTCCTAGGAATGGATTGGTTGAAGGATCAGTATGCGAGAATAGACTGCTATGTTGGCAGGATTATTTTTGGTGTTCCCAGCGAAGTAGAATTCTCATTTTCTAGAGGCGAAGTAGAACCTTCTCCACCAATCTTGCGGATGGCAGTAGCAGAAACAGTTCAGTTTCCTAGAGTAGTAGAATAATTTCCTGACATATTTTCTGAAGAGCTTCCAGGTATGCTGCCAGAAAGAGAGATAAAGTTCACTATTGATTTGATTCCAAGGACGACACTGGTATCAGAAAAAGTCTACAGAATAGCACCAACAAAATTGGAGGTCCTATACAAGATGATTGAAGAACTCAGAACCAAGAGATTTATTCGTGCTAGTGGATCACCTTAGGGAGCCCCGATGCTTTTTGTGAAGAAGAAGGATGGTACGTCAAGATTATGTCTTGATTATCGTACCTTGAATTCTGTAACAATCAAGAACATATATCCCTTGCCTAGGATAGATGATTTATTCGATCAACTCAGTGGGGCAACAGTATTATCGAAGATTGACTTGCGATCAGGGTACCATCAGATCAAAGTCAGAGAGCAAGACATCCCGAAGACGCACTACTAGAATATCGCATATTAGCGACGCGATAAGACGTCGCTAAAATGGATAAAAATGTCGCTAAATTAAATTTCCGACGTAATTGGCGACGTTTTGGTGTTATCGCGTAAAGTCAAGTCGCTGACAGGAAAGACGTCACTGAACGTCGCTCTTGCGACATTTCACAGTGACGTACGTGTGTCGGTAAATCACCGACGTTGAACCAACGTTGTGTCGGAAGTTTAGCGACGTTATTTTAGTCGCTAAACGTCGGTAGATTTGGGAGGAACTAGTGACGTCTTCGGAACTGTTACCGACGTTTAGCGATTCTGTAAATGACGCTAAAACCTAGAATATTTACCGACGTGTAGTGACGTGTGCCGACGTTTAGCGACGTATCGTTCGTCGCTAATTGTCGGCAAATCTGCATAGATAACCGACGTTCAACGACTCTGCGTCGCTAATCACCAACGTTTATCGACGTTTTTTGCATCGGTAGGCGTCGATAAGAGTCAGTAAACGTCGGTAATTTTGCAGAAAAAGTAAAAAATATACATAATGGCATTTTCTCCACAGAATGACATTTTTTTTCTGCAGTTTAATAATTAATAATAAATATACTAGACCCGGAGCAACCCTCCGTTGAATTCCCTGGGTTCGCTGACCCCTTCGGTGGAACACTCAACACCGATAAATTCACATCCAATTGAAACGAATAATAACATAAAATATCTAAAGTCGACACAACAGTATAACAAAAAATATCCAAAGTCGACACAACAATATAACATAAAACCAATATCCAATGTATCATGGGTCTATATAACCATTATATCCAAAGTCTCAAAGTCTACACATAAAATATCCAAAGTCTACGCAACCAATACTCAAAGTGTACACACAACCAATCAACAAGTGCATAACATCAAACCCAATATCATGGGTCTACACACAAACAAATACTAAACATAAATAAACACTAAACTCAAACACTCAATACAAACAATCATCAAACTGTCCTACCTAGGACTACTGCGGATCAGGAGGGGGAGGGGCACCGCCGCGCATCATGGATAAGAACAACTCATACTCCTCCCGTGAAATCGTCACCGATGAAGAAGGTAGTGACGTCGGTGGAGTCGGTGTCGATAAAGAAGGCAGTGACGTCGGCGGAGTCGGTGACGATGAAGATGCACCCGGAGGCCGTATCTGCTCCAACGCTGCTAGTCGTTGGTGGTATAAATCCATGGTAGATAACAGCCTCATACTGCTATCAACCATCAAACCTTTATCAACGTCAGCCTCTCGCCATGGACAACTGTGATGCCTGCAGATCCATCAAGCTGTACTGTGTTGACACTCTAAGATCAGTGACGCCACACTCTGTCCTTTCAATCATAACCCTGAGCTCCATGATGCTGCGGTCGAGCGCATCCAATCGTGCTATGAGCGTAGCATCGTCTGTATGCGGCTGCTCCTGGATCCGTCGCAGCATCTCGTCACAGAGAGACTCAACCATCTCCTGGACTCGAGCAGACTCCTGTGAGGGCTGTAGACCATGCACACTAGTAGCGGAGGCCCTAGAGGACTGTAGCAACTAGAGCACCATAGGATCTCGTACCGTAGTACGTACCCCTATGGAGACCGCCAGCGGTAGTCACCCACAGCTCGTCCTCCGACGGAGCTTGAGCAAGCTGCGAGGAAGTACCGGCCTCTCCCGTAGTAGGTGCACTAGCAGCCGCCCGCTCCCGAAGCTTAAGATAATCGGCCTAGAAAGTATGTATACTCTATAATTTCTAATATCTAATGTACTTATTATTACTAGCTACATGAATATTTGTTTGCATGTATATTTACTAAGTTATATTAAATTAACATGAAGTATTAAAATTAATAAATAGTATTGTAATACTTACATAGGTCTATTCGGCCCTCTCGTTATAAGATTTCCGCCCTTCCGATGTGTTGCCAGGAAGACGGTCACCATATTGGCGTCATCACCCCTCCTTACCTGTTAAAAATATTTTATTTAGTACTAAAATTAAATATCTTTTTCTAGTACTAATTTATCGGGCTTGCATTAAAATAATATGTCTGAAATAAAAAGTCATACCAAACGACGGAAATGTTCCGTCATCGAAATCGACCCACCGCACCAATTTGATGCCTTCTGCCTAGCCGCCTTGGCCTTCTCAGAATTTTCCTTGTATCTTGGCTCGTCGAATCTAACCTTTATCGCAGTTCACTGATCAGGGATGATCTAATCTTGGATCAACTTTCTGGCATGATCACGAGTCTTCTGGTCATTAATAGCATCACGGACCAGCTTAGCAGCGACGGCAGAAAACATCCCCTCGATCAACTCGGCCCGATGAGGTAGATAGAAAAATGTATCCTAGAAGAGTACAAACCAAATATTTATCAGTTATATATAATATGCATAAATTATATGATTCATGTTAAAACCAAATATACTTTTACCTTGAAGCGCACAAACTAAAATGCCTTCCTCTCGTCCGGAGCATTAGAGTAGTTTATCCAAGGGCCACCATAATTGTACCTCAAAAAGTGGCCTATGCGTCTCTATACCGACGAGGGACGATACCTATACAGACATATTATATTCATGAAAAAGTGAATTTATGATAAAAATAAAAAGAAATGATATATATGATGATAAACAAACACACTTATTTTGTACCATCAGCCCAAATCTCCGTCCTCGTCTCGTCTGGAGGTGCGTACGGAGGATCTTGCTGATACTGATCCGGCATCGGCTCAGCCTGCTCGTCCATCTTCTCATTTGTCTCTATCATTTCCTCAGCAGGAGGAACACTAGACGTCTCAGGCCTGGAAGTACTCGTCCCAGGCCTGGAACTACTGGTCCCAGGAGTGCTTCTATGTAACGTTGTGGCAGTCGGAGCTGGTCGATACACTGGAGTACTCGGCGTCGAGGATCCAGAACCAGTACCAGTACCAGTAGGATATACTGGCGGAGAAATCCGACGTCTACCCCCGCAAAACAATCTGCGTCGTCCTGTCATATCTGGTAACAAATATGATAATACAACAAATAAACAAATACATTTATAGTACATTCTACAGTCAGAAATATCAAAGTAAATTCTACAAGTATAACCAGATAGTACACTATACAGAAATATTGAAACTACATAATAACAAAATAAAACTACATTAAAGTACATTCTACATGTGTATCCAGACAGTCCAGATAACATAAGCAAATCTAGATAATAATAACCAATCTACATAATAACAAACTGAAACTACATTTCTCTTAATCATCTTCAGAAAATTTATCTTGTTCGTTTTCCTCGACCTCCTCTTCCTCTTCGTCCTCATCTTCACTTTCATCTTCGACCTCATCTTCGTCTTCCTCCTCTAGTACTAATTCTACCTCTTCTACATTATTAGTCGTATAATGAGTAACTTCCGTGGGGTCCACATCTACAATATTTGTTACAAGAGGTGGCTCGTCCTCCTGATAAGCTTTTTCGTCAATGTCAAAGGTATCTCTAGCTTTAGTCTTGCATACTGCCCACCAGTCAGACCTCGTTGTTCTCCGTCTCGGATAAGCTGTGAAGTACACGAGCTGAGCCTGACTTAATAGGACAAATGGTTCATATCCTTGATATCTACGCTTGTAGTTTATATCTATAAGACCGTGCTTGTCAATTTTTCAACCTTAATTTTCAATCGGATCGAGCCATTCACACTTGAACAACACGATCTTAGCAGGTTCTCTGGCATAATTATATGTCAACTCCATAATCTCTTATAAGATGCCAAAGAAATCATTGCTTGGTTCTACGTCTTTGTAGCTCGAAGATTTGATACACAAACAACTATTTTTTGTAGAATCAAGATCCAGGAAGCTGTCTCTGGTCGGAGCAGTTGTCGACTTAAACCTAAACCAATTCATACAGTAACTTGGCCATATTTTAACGACAGTAGTTGGTCCCTTAGCCAGAGTTCTAATTGATTCAAGCTCGGGTGAAATTAGATGATCAACCTGAATACGAAAGAAATGATAGTAAGTTATTTATTGTGCACTTGCATTAAAAAAAGAGTAATTATCGAGCTCCTTACATATGCGCTCAACCAAGAAGGAAAATAACGTCTCATTTCTTGTTCTAATTCTTCGTCTGTTATGTAGGGTATAACCGACCTCAACTCATCATTATATGTGCTGAAAAACAATAATAAAGAAACTGCCTATTAGTAGTATAATATTAGCTTATACTATTATATTGAGATGACATAAACCAGCTCATCATTAATTACTTACCCCTCTAGCTTCTCCACTTTATCTTCGTCGCAATTGAGTAATATATACAATTGAGCAGCCCTTAGCTCTTCGTCATTCAAATATCTCTTCTTCATTTTCCCCGAAGCCTTTCTGGACGCGTTAAATACTTTTAGTATTGCATCATTAGTTTTCTGATATCTTTCGTCGTTTCTGGGAGCTCTCGTTCATTAGTAGCAATATGAGGTCTGAAATACGTCGAACAAAAGTTTGTAATCTCTTTGATAACATAAGCTTCACAAATATTGGCCTCAACCCGTGCCTTATTTTTTACCTTTCTTTTTAGGTGATTCAGATGTCGCTCGAAAGTGTACATCCACCGATAACCAACAGGTCCACCAACACGTGCCTCATAGGAAAGATAAATTGGCAGATGCTCCATGGAGTCGAAGAATCCAGGAGGAAATACTTTTTTGAGCTTGCACAATGTTACCGCAATATCATTCTCTTGCTTTTCTAGACGATCAACAAGCAACTTAGTAGAACAAAGATCTCTGAAGAATATGCTAAGCTTTGTCAATGGATCCCAAACGACCTGAGGTAAGAATTCCCGAAATGCAATCGAAATTAACCTTTCCATGAATACGTGACAATCGTGGCCTTCATACCGGTCAGTTTGTTCTTCTTGAGGTCGACGCATCTTCTCAAGTTCGATACGTACCCGTCTGGAAATTTTAGGCCCTGAATCCACCCACAAAGTCTCACTTTATCTTCCTTCTCTAGTAAAAAATTCCCTTTGGCTGCTTCAACTTCCCGTTCCCCTCCTCTATCAAATACAACCCAGAACGCCTATATATTTCTTCCAAGTCCAACCTGGCCTTTGGATTGTCTTTCGTCTTCCTCTTTACATCTATTACAGTATTAATTATGTTGTCAAACACATTCTTCTCAATATGCGTGACATTAAGGTTATGTCTTATCAGATTGGTGCTCCAATATGGCAGATCCAAGAATATACTCCTCTTCGTCCAGTTATGAGTGCGACCAAATCCGTCACACTTGTAGCCCTTTACAGGCTCTCCAATAGATCTTGGGAAATCTTTTACCTCTTCCCATATCGTGTATCCAGGCCACCTTAGCGGTGGATCAACCTTCTCCACAACGCCAGTACGAAAAGCATTCCTGTTCCTCCGGTACGGATGATCCTTCGGCAGGAATTATCGATGACAATCGAAAAAGCATGGTTTACCTCCGTGTTTCAAACGGAAAGCCTTTGTGCGGTCCATACAATACGGAAATGAAAGACGGCCATGCGTGCTCCATCCCGATAATATTCTCTAGGCCGAAAAGTCGTTGATGGTTCACATAAGTGCTGTCTGCGTCTGAAAATTCTGCTTTCTAGAAATATCGTAGGTATTGGCACCAACTTCCTATAGCTGATTACTTCCTATAGCTGATTCAACTCATCTATCGATGGTTGTAAATACACATCGATGTTCCTTTTCGAATTGTTCAGACCCGGGATAATAACAATGAGGAACATATACAGAGTCTTTATGCACATCCATGGCAATGGATTGTATGGAATAACAATCATAGGCCAACACGAATACTGCGAGCCCGAAAGTCCGAATGGGGTAAAACCGTCGGAGGAGAGCCCCAATTTGATATTACGCGGATTCGAAATAAAATCTGGATACTCTCGATCAAAGTGCTTCCATGGTTCTCCATCAGATGGGTGATCCAACACTCCTTCGATCTGTTCTCGCCTGTGCCAACTCATGTTTTTTGTAGTCTCCTTCACCATAATTTGTAACCGCGACGTCAATGGTAGGTAATACATCGAATCGGTAGGCTTCCCTGAACCGACAGACCTTCCTCTACCACTGTCCTTGTAGCGATCAGCACCACAAAATCTGCACGCATCTTCATTCTTGTCATCTTTGTAGTACAACATGTACCCGTTGCGACATGCATTGATTTTTTCGTATCCCATCCAGAGCGATCTTACCATCTTTTTAGACCGATAAAAGTCTTTAGGCAACTTAGCACCCTCCGACAAGATCTCTATAATCAACTCCATCAGTCGGTTGTAGCATTCTTGTGACATGTTAAAATCGGACTTGATGCTCAACAATCTTGTAACCAATTCCAACGGTGAATGATCCTCACAACCAGGATATAATGGAGTTCTTGCATTCTCCAGCAACTCCATGAACTTTCTAGCATCGACGTTCGGTGTCTCCTCGGCTGCATCATAATTGTCCAGATCGAAACTTGGCCCCGCCACGTCAAAAACCATGTTCACCCACCCATCGTTGTAAGCAGCATTGTTGTGGACATTCACATAAGGCTCCACCTTCGATGCTAAAGAGACAAGTTCTCCGCGTGTGGTCCACTGATAGTAATTCGGCGTGAAACCCTTCGAGTATAAATGATATGTGACTTCCACTTCTGGATGGTACATCAAGTTGCGACATCTCACACACGGACACTTAATTTTGGTACCATCCATGTATTGAGGGAACGCTTTGGCGAACTGTAGGAACTGCTGTACACCCTCTATGAATTCATGCCGCACATCGCACATGTCATCAGGATGACGGTTGTACATCCACGAACGATGCCGTAGGTAGTAATTCATATCCATTTTAGATACTTCTGTAAGATAGATACAGTGCACATCGTTCAAATGCATGCAAAAGTAATAGCTCGAAGACATGTGGACAACTCCGATTTCAAACTCTATTATATGGGCGACAATATACACACTAGCTCACTCATCCCTCAATCAAATATATACACAACACACCTACAACTCAATAATCTACCCCTCTACCGCTCGACACTCATATATATATATATATATATATATATATATATATACACACTACTAACAATGATATCGCGTCAATAGCAACTCATGTTAACGTGTATGTATCATATCTTAACAACGTGTCCGTGTCATACATTTATAACATATATAAATTTTTTACAAATTTATACTCACAAACAAATTTATACGTGTAATGGACAAAATTGAAGGTCTTGGAGAATTTTAGGGCATCGACATTTGGGGGTAGGACTTCGGATTATGATTCTTTATGTGAGGGCTGTTGTGGGTAGAGTAATTTGTGTTAGTGTATATGTGTTGTGTTCGTGTGTGTGTGTCATATCCATTTTCGTGTGTCATGTCTGCTTTCGTACATGTGTGTGTGTCCGATTAGGGTTAGAGTTTACCTGATGAGGAGCGTGGCCGGAGAGGAGATAAGGGGAGCAGCGGCTGGTGGGGGAGGAGAGCAGGGGCTGGTCGGATGGAAGCAGCGGGGGAGGAAGGGAGCGACGGTCAGGGTCCGCAGCGGGAAGGGAGGGAGCAGCAGTCGAAAGGAGAGGAGCGAAAATTTGGAGGAGAAGTTTTGATTTTGGGGAAGGGATGTGAGGTATACTAATGAATTAGCGATGTTTAACTTAAGATGTCGCAAAACGTCGCTCATTTGATGAATTTGGCGACTCGACTAACGTCGCAACACGTCGCTAATATTAAAACATGTTGGCGACTCATACAACATCACAGAAACATCGCTAAATAACAACTTTTAGCGACGTCCAGCATTGTTTTTTAATACTCGCAAAACTGTGTTGCTAGTCATCGCTAAATGTCGCAAACATCGACGTCATTTATGACATTTCAATAGGACATCGCTAATTCCATAAAAATCAGCAACGTTTTATTTCAGCGTCGCTAATATCGTCGCTAATATGAGTTATTTTGGTAGTGATGAACATTCCGATCAAGATATAGACATTGGGAGTTTCTCATTATACCATTCGGAGCGACCAATGCGCCAACAGTATTTGTGGATCTCATAAATCGTATATTTATTCCCTATTTGGATCAGTTCATGATAGTATTTATGGACGACATCTTAGTCTATAGAAAGAGTGAAGTAGAGCTTGAGCGGCATCTCCGAGTAGTCCTTCAGATTCTCAGAAAGCACCAGTTGTACGCGAAGTTTAGCAAGTGCGATTTGGCTTGATCGTATTTCGTACTTAGTTCACATCATCACCAGATGTGGAGTGGAAGTGGATCCCCAGAAGATAGTGGCTATAGAGACATGGCCAGTATCTAGTACCGTCACAAAAGTTCACAGTTTTTTAGGATTGACAGGCTATTGCAGGCAATTTATATCAGACTTCGCTCGAATTTTAGCACCCTTGACGCAGTTAATACATAAGGATGTGCAGTTTACTTGGACAACAAAATGTTAGAGTTCATTCGAGAACTTGAAGCAATGATTAATTATGACACCCATTCTCACGCTTCCAGATGAGACTGAAGGATTTTCAGTTTATTGTGATGCTTCAGGTAAGGGATTAGGATGTGTCCTAATGCAACATGGCAAGGTATTAGCTTATGCATCACGTTAGCTTCATTATCAAGAGAAGAATTATCCAACATATGACTTAGAGTTAGCAGCGGTGGTTTTTGTATTCAATCTTTGGAGGCATTACTTGTATGGAGATCGGGTAGAAATTTTCACCGACCACAAGAGTCTCAAGTATGTGTTTACCCAGAAGGATCTTAACATGTGTCAGCGAAGATGGCTAGAGTTACTAGTGGATTATGACATCAACTTGCAGTATCATCCTGGAAAGGCCAACGTAGTTGCAGATACGTTGAGTAGAAGAGCATGAGCCTATTTCCTAATAACACAACCTGAGTTATTAATAGATCTTCAAAAGATGGGAGTAGAGGTAGTTCTCTCTAACAACGTGGCATTGATGGCCAGAATGCAAGTTCAGTCCAGCATAGTTAAGAGAATCAAGATAGCTCAATCAACGGATTCCAAGCTTCAACGTCTTAGGACAGAATGTGAAGCGGGACAAAGAACAGAGTTATGCATTTACGAAGATGGCACACTCCGATATGGAAGGCGTCTTTGTGTACCTAGTAGAAACATTAGGCAAAAGATCATGGCGGAGTCTCACAGTTCACAGTATTCAATCCATCCCGGTAGCACAAAGATGTATCATGATATTCGTCAGCATTTCTGGTGGAATGGAATAAAGAGGGAGATAGCTCGATTTGTCTCTCATTGTTTAGTTTGCCAGCAAGTCAAAGCTGAGCATCAGAGACCAGCTAGACTTCTTCAACCTTTACCGATCCCAGAATGGAAATGGGAACACATTACCATAGATTTTGTGACTGGATTACCTAAATCCCTAGCTGGAAGAGATGCCATATGGGTTATAGTTGACAAACTCACAAAAGTAGCTTATTTTCTTTCTTTTAGAATTGGTCAGTCGACGGATCAGTTTACAAAGATGTACCTCAGATAGATAGTCAGATTGCATGGAGTGCCAGTGAGTATCGTATCCGACAGAGATTCGAGATTTACATCATACTTTTGGTAGAGTCTTCAAGAGAGTTTGAGAACTCGTCTCAAGTTTAGTTCAGCTTATCATCCGCAGACAGATAGTCAGTCAGAACGCATGATTCAAATTCTTGAGGATAGGTTACGATCCTGTACACTTGACTTTAGTGGTTCGTAGCTACATTTAGTAGAGTTCTCCTATAATAACAGTTTCCAGGCCAGTATCCAGATGACACCATTTGAGACACTATATGATAGGAAGTGCAGATCACCTTTAGCTTGGGACAATGTAGGCGAGAGGCAGATGCTTGGTCCAGAAATGGTTACTCAGACTATCAATATGGTCAGACAAGTTAGAGATCATCTTCGAGTTGTCCAAGATCGTCAGCACCATTAGTCCGATTGTCATCGATGTCCTCTTGAGTTTTCTAGAGGCGACCATGTATTCCTTAGGATCTTGCCTACCCGTGGCATCATTCGATTCAACGTACGAAAAAAGCTTAGTCCTAGGTATATAGGGCCGTTTGATATTCTCAAGCGAGTAGGTAATATTTCCTATCGTCTCGCTCTTCCGTCGTCGTTATATGAAGTGCATAACGTATTCCATGTATCCCAATTGCGACGATATATCCCAAATCCGGGCCATATCCTTGATTATTTAGAATTAGTGGTTGGTACCAACCTTTTGTATACGGAAATGCACGTATCTATATTGGACCGAAGAGAGAAGGTACTCAAGAATAAGACTATTAGTTTAGTCCATATCGCTTGGGGTCATCACTCTTTGGGTAAGTCAACGTGGGAATGTGAGGATGATATCCGATCATGATATCCACACCTGTTTGACTCGTCAGTTATAATATCATTCTTATGCCTTATGCCATGAATTCCTTGATTGCATGAATGATTGCTTGATTGATTGCTAGACATAGATTGCTTGTAGTTAGTATAGCTTACCCCGACACCTCTAGTCTCTTGATTAAATTCTAAGGACGAATTTTTTTTAAGGTGGGTAGAGTTGTTACTCCCATTTTTCGTTATATGTATTTTCGGTGTACGTATACGGATTTCTAACATTTGTCAGGTGACCCGTATTTAGAGTTGTCTTGCTTAGTCTTGGTTTGGTTCACCTCGGTTATTCATGGCATGTTGGCTTGGCTTGGTTTGGGTTGGTTCATTATGTCATGTCTTGGTATATAAACCAACTCCTTCTCTCTCCTTTCATTATTTTTCATTAACTCCTCTCATCTCCTTCTCTATTACTCCTCCCACGAAACTTAATGCAAGTATAACTTGCTCCATAGAGAACATGACGGATCTCTATTTTTTATTGTTCTATTCTCTTCCTTGCATAATTCTAAGTATTTTTAGAACTTGAAACTTTTGGTTTTGATGGTTATATTTTTGTAGATATAGGTTTTAAAATTTTCTTATTTTTCTTGGCTTTGATCTCTAAAAACTTGTTATTTCAAAAACTAATGGTTCCATGTTGTGGGGAATTCAATTCTACCCCATTTTGGCTTTTGAATCGCGTGATTTTGACTTATTTTAAAGAAATTATGGCCGTTCTCATGTTCATGGTCCCCGCACATCTTCGGTGCTGCTGAGACGATGAACAGTGCCGCGTGCCCACACGCCGTGGCCAATTTTGTCCATGTGTGCTGTACGATTCGCCTGCCATGTGCCCGTGCATTTCGTTTGCCGTGTGCCGTGGCCAGTTTTGTCTACACGTGCCGCACGTTTCCCGTGCCGTGCGCCCGAACATTTTGTTTGCAGCGCGCCCGCGCGCTGTGGCCAATTTTGTCTATGCGTGCCGTGCGCTTCGCGTGCCCATGCACGAATCTCTGTCGTGCAATATCTAAATAATTGTTTTTGCCTGTTTAAGCTGTTTTGTAGCTAGAATCTTGTAAAACTCAAAATATAAAAGTTGTTGATCTTTGTCTTGACTTCAAGAATCTTATTTTCTCACTTTAACTGGTGTTCATATGCGACTGATATTTTCAAATTTCAATCACCCATGAATGTTCTTGATCTTTTTTGTATGTTTTTTGTACTTGGCCTAAATTACGATGACTCGACTTGATAATCTTGAGCTAATAACTTGAACTTGAACATAATAATATGATCCTGTCATGATAATCTTGATAATGGCCCGTCGAGGTGCACTTCTGATAAGTATTCTTGATACGATAAGTAAACCTGACATGACATGTATAACCTTGATTACTGTTACGACAGCTATTTTCTGTCTTGATAGTGTAACTCCTGTCTTGACTCCGTGGTTGATTTTCCGATTGTGGTAGTACAAGCTACCTGTCTTATCATGCATCATGTCTAGGACATAGATTCTTGGTTACCACGGTCAGAGATTCATAATGAATCTGACTAGGTTAAACAACTAGATTGATCAAGTAGGTCATATAGAGAGATTTTTCAGTTACAAGCGACCCATTATCCCAGCCACACCTGTGGACTTGTAGCCTGCCGTCGAATAGGGCGCATTTCTAGCATACTGTCATGTGTTGCGCTTCTTGTATCCTAAGTACTCAAGTACACCAAAAATCTTGATAACTCTTGTAACTTGATAACTCTCGTAACTTTTGCCTGGATAGCCTGGATGGTCTGCAGGGCTTGTGACTGCATGAATATCTCAACTGCATCTTGTTAGTAACTAGGCCTATGATAACCCTAGTTAGCTAATGATAGCAAGCCGTAGGACTTGACTGGCCATGCCTGAATATTAACATGGGAATTATATTCCATCTCTTGCTCTTCCTGATGCAAGCATGTATGTTCATTTTAACTCTTGTCATTTATGTTATTATAATTATGTTCTCGTGTCAGTTCTTTTATATGCTGATTTTAGTTCATAAATGGAGTCTGCCTTGTGGTACTTGCTCTTTATGGGGTCTGACCCAGCTGGTTTTATATGGCCAAATTTTGGAGTGACACCCGAGGATCTACCTGTCATCCAGCCAGATGGTGAACACCAAGAGTAACCATGGCAACGATTGGGTTTCTTATTTTGCTCTCCCACTCTAATGTAACTTATTCTTTTGAGGCGTTTAACCGCCGAGCACGTGTTAGCTCGTATTGAAACTTTATTTCTGTCTGCCTAAGGGCTGTGACATGATTAGCAAATCCTAGGGTTGTTCATGTATGATTTAACTCTTGCTAGTCTTTGTATTTTGTATGACTAGCTTCATGATCATTTGAATATATAATGTTTGGGATGCCTTACTTTTATATGTCTGATGATCTAACATCTTGTAACATCTATTTGCTTGCTTGAGATTGAGACACTAGGCTTGTTCACGACCATAAGGGACTGATGGATTGTAGATTAACCCTCATGCATCTAGACAGTCGTGACCGTATTTTCCAAAAAAATGTTGGTTTTTTGTGTTTCGAACGTTTTCCAAGAACGCTGGGTGTATATTTTCCAGAAATATTGGAAATGCATGTTATTTTGGATGCCAATTTCCAGCATTTTTACAAACATGTTGTTAATATAACAATTTACCAACGATTACCCAAAACGTTGGGTGTTTTATTCATGGGTGTCAATTTTTAAAAATTTTAATTGGCACATCGAGAATCTACTTTTCCAATATTTTATCTAAATATTGGATTTTGTAACAAAATTTGATTAAAAATATCTGCCACATTCACATATAATATAAATGTGCACAAATGCTATTTGCATCATCACAAATATATAAATGCATCCACAACCAAACAAACGGACAAAATATTATTATAAAGATCAATGTAATACAAAATTTTGTCTGTTCCAGAAGTATATATCTCTTTGCTCATCTCCCAAATACTAATTCATTCAAAGTAAATATATTTTTAACAGAACTTTTAAAATTAGGACATACAAGTCAAAAGCGAATATATTTTAAGACTTATGACGCAAGTTTACCTTCTCATCTACTAATTAGTTCTTTTAACCCTCTTCACAGCCATGAGATCCTAGATTAATGAACACAAAAAAAGAGAGTAAAATTTAAGGATATTAAATATAAATGTTAAAGTTCAATGATGCTTTAGAGTAAAGTAGTAAAAAAAAAGTTCAAAATATTAAAATGACCAGTTCACTAACACCGCATATGTAAGCAAACAATCAAGGTAGCTACATATCTATGTCAAATCTTTTTTCCTCATTTTCAGCTCCCTAGGAGAAAAAAATTACATTACAAACTTTACGAGTGATGAAACCCAATAGTAGAGTATTATTGAAGGCAGAGCTCGTGATGTAATTCGTATTGGGTAACATTGTGGTTTGGCTTCTATGAACAAATCGAGATAACATGGATAATTAGTAGGAGAATGAGGCATAAATATATGTGATTGGTCATGGACTTAGTAGGGGGTTCCTTTTAGTTCGTTCAAGTTCAAATGTCGTAGATTTCGATTAATTTTGATTAACTCCTTTTTGGGCACCTCCGTGGTCCAATAAGATGTATGGATATTTTTTTATTTATAGCACCTTCCTAGTCACCCTGATTAATAAAGTTATATAGAACATTATTCCTACTACCATGCCTGTTTATATTTTTTCCCCTAAGTTTTCTTTCTTTTGCAGCTAAATTCATTTAAGGAACAATAACACGCTACTGGATAGTAGCATAATAATTCACTTGTAGCATGCAGATATACCGAATACCACTTTAATGGTAAACAACGGATCCTAGGAGAAGGTCAGGAACATTACTTCTATTCGGGATGTTAACTACATGGTATGGAATCAAGGTATGAAGAAATGACCCTTATACTTACTAAATGAAATTAACTGCTTAGTTTGTGTTTCATCATCTAATTGGTTATTTGAAGTTGGAACTGGAAGAATTTAAAACTAGCAACCTATAGATCTTGCTCCTCTGACATGGGCTGCCATGACTTTGTGCAGATTGAAATGAATACAAAATGGTTTTCATGTTTTGTGTTCTGTAATAAATACATTCTTTGTGATCATTTTAACTAATAAAATAAGCCTAAAAAGAGGAAATACTTGGGCCATGTATGCATGTTGTCCACCAATATACTGCAGCATGTTTTAAGGTCTATTAGAAGGATGTCGTCATCTCTATTTCCTGATTATAATGAATATAACAAGCATCAGGTTCAAAGACGAAACTATATCGGATGGTCCACTATTGTCACAAGAGGTTCAAATTCTGATAATTGGAGTGTGGAAGATAACATACAAAGTGTTTTTGGTATAAAATAGTATGGAAATAAAATTTTCTTCCATCACCATTTCTTTTATTACCCATATTCACAAAGAAAAAAAAAGGTTTTCAGTGATGAAACCAATATTGAAGCTAGCTTGAAGGTCACACGACATAGATTCATGATGTATAATGAAAATTACAGAGTTTCTCTGAATAAAACCTTACAAGATCTATAAATTCTCCAAGAACCAACATTTGCATCAAGATGGGATATTTCCAAATTTTACTCAACTTGTTGATTCCATCCCACAAGAAAGAACCTCAATAAATGTGTTCTTGTGGAATGGAACCGACAAGTAGAGTAAAATTTGGAAATATCCCATCTTGATGCAAATGTTGGTTTTTGGTGAATTTATAGATCTTGGAAGGTTTTGTTCAAAGAAGATATTTCATTCTTCTGAGTACCCTTTTTAAATGTGTTCTTGTGGATTATCATACAAATTTGATCATTTGTTACTCTTTATGATACATTAGTCAGAATTTGACACCTGAGTTAGAATTAATTGGGTATTTTATTTAGTCCATGATAATATCTTTCATTCTTTTAAATATATGCTTTTTTTTCTAATGGTTTACTTTTTTTTTAATCATTTTTCGCTAATTTTGTGTAGTCTATTTCTATCTCCTTTTTAATTTTGGTTTTTTTTTCCATCTTTTTTATGTATCTTACTCTTGGTTTGGTATTACAGCCTTAGCTTTTCAAAAGTTCTTTGATAAAAATTAATAGGCATTTTTTATACATGTTAGTTAGAACCTTCTTTTAAAAAGTTTGTTCGTAAAGTTTATGAAGAACAGTTTGGCAACTCTAGAGGAGGGTGAATAGAGTTTATATAGAAAAATAGCCAATTAAAAATAACTCTTTCACCAACAATAAAAAATCAGAGTAAAGTGCGGAAAATAAATGAAGAGCAGAAGAGCATACGCAAACACAACGATTTTAACCTGGTTTCCCTCGTGGAGGACTAGTCCAGGCCTGAGAACTCTAGCTCAGGATTAAATCCACTATTTGTGAAATAGTAGCTTACAACTCGTGCCTTTTCTTCAGAAGAGCACGTCAACTTCTAACAGAGGATCGCAGTGGCGATTTGCTTGGAATTGTCCAAGCGACTTCTTCACTCTTGCACAAGAATCCTAACTGAGAGATGCTGAGCACTCGAGACTTAGAAGGCTTGTGGCTAGTAGATAGGAAGGGTATGGCTTATTGAGCTTGTAGGAGAGAAGAGAAGAGAAGATTGAGTGAATTGAAATGAGAGAATTCATGCCCTATTTATAGTGTTTTTAGAGGCAGAATTCGGCCAGAATTCGGGTAGGAAAATTCAAAAATTTGGCCGTTGGACAGCTAGCAACCAGCTAACCCTAAAATTAGGGTTCCTGATTTCTAGGGGACAGAGTTCGGCCCGAACTCTGTGTGGAGGCAGAGTTCGGCCCGAACTTTGTCTCCAGAGCACAGAGTGGTCCTAAGTGGGACTTGTGGGCAATTTTTGTTTTGGTGGAGCTTGGGATTTTGGGTAGGCTTATAGACTAAGTTCCAAGAGCTCAGCATAACTCAGAGTACATACTTCTAGACTCAATAAAATGTAAAAGTACAGACTCGAAAATACACTGAGAGTCGGAAACTGAGCTATTGTCTGTCCTGAACTGAATGCAGACGTCGTGTGTCGTATTGAATTTATACAGATATTATTTAGGCAATGTAGTCAATATTTGGTTGACTGTGACTTTGTGTCAACAATCTCCCCCATATTGATAATTGACAAAATAATAAATGTATATTTCAATATTCATACCTGGACACAGTTGGTTAAAACACAGCTCCCCCACAAATAATGCCGAGCTAGAATAAGATAGCTTCCCCGTAATCAGTGAACGGTGCCGAGCTAGAATCAATAGCTCTCCCCCGTAAATAATGCATAGAACCTGTGGCCTGATAAAAATATTTTCCCAAAAGCAAACACAAGCACACAAATATACATATTTCTCCCCCTTTTGGCAGTTAGCAATATAAAGGATCATATAGACTGCATAAGAAAAAGCATGGGAATAGCAGTATAGACAATGAAAAGTAATCCAACCACACCAAGCAGAGAAGAAACAGTATAATACTAATAAAACAAGTCACTGACATAAAGTAGAACTACGAAAAATAGCATAAAATGTTATCCACCAACCAGCACATCATCAGGGTTTGAAGACATAAATCCAGTACATAAATCCATAACAAACTGAAATAACTAAAATCAAAAAGGTAACTAAGACCATCAGCAGTGTCAGCAGCATATCAAGCCAATCTCCATCATGGAGCACGAGAAGGTCCTGGAACATCTGAAGGACCAGGGAATGAGCGACGAGGGTCCACAAAAGCATCATCAGGATCCATATACCTCATGACCCACGGATCGTCTATACGATGACCCGCGCGATCTGGATCCCGCTCAATAGGCACATGCAGATCAGGATGACGAGCAAGTGAATACCGCATATCATGCAGAGAGTTCCCAAGGGCACTGATCTGCAAGGTGGTACGGTAATCCTGCTGCGTCCAGCGATCATCCTCAATAGCAAAGCGATCGGGAAGCATAGTCTGAAGAGACTCAAGAGTGGCAGGAGGAGGAGGTGCATCCTGACCAAGAGGAGGGGCGTCAGGCTCCTCATCAGCAGAATGCTCAGATGACTCAGAAGCAGCGACCGGCTGAAGGCGTCGTGCTTTGGATAGAAAGGCAGGTGCAGGCAGGAACGGACAATCATGGATAGGAATGATGAAAGCATGAAAAACTAAAGGAAGATAGAGAGGATAAACCAAAGCTCTTGGTTTCTTCCGACAGTTGATCATCCAATCCATCATAGTCCGCGGAAAGTTGAATGGAATACGATAGTGGAGATGATATAAGGTGGAGATCTCAAGATAAGTGACTTCATCTGTTGAGCCAGCCTTGGGCAAGATAGTATTGAACACGATGCGATGAAGTTCATAAAAGTAGGGGGTGAGATGCTTGGCCTTTAGCTTGCGAGGACTTACGTTAGGAGCACATAAATCCTCCTTGAATCCTTCAAGGGAAGTATTGCCAACAAATTGAAGTTGACGTGCTTCCACAAGCTTGTCCCACACATCAAGATCCGGGAGAGCAAGAAAGTCTCCCAACTCAGAATCATTAAAGGCAATGGTAATGCCAGCAACCCGAGAATAGATGTGGGTTGCATCGTGAGTCAAATTGCAGTAAAACATTTGAATTGCACTATGGTAGATGACAGAATTTGAAGCAACAAGTTCATCCAAACAAAGATCACGGAATAAAGACTCATATTGTGAAAATATAGTGAAATTTATGGGATGGCCCCCAAACACCGGACGAGTTCTAAAATCGCTAAACCATTCATTAGAGGCTTCTAGCAATACAAATAAACGGTCGTCGTAAGTGTTAGGGTCATCGGGACGCGGCGGATTGAACAACGGATGAATGGGGTGTTGTTCAACTACTTGTTCAATCGGAGGAGGAGGAACCGAAGAGGAAGCACCCTCATGTCGAGTCCTTCTCCCTCGTTTGGACAAGCGAGATGCCATTTGAAATAAAAGAGGAGAACTTAGAAATGATAGAAAAAGAGAGATATACCTGAAAAGAATACTAAACAGTTGAAGAGAATGTTGAAAAACCCCTTTTCCTTGATTTTGAGAAGAAATAGAGCCCTCTATATCAAGAACTAGGGTTAGGGTTTGGAAGGAAGAAGATGGAGGAGGTGGAGAAGAAGGAAATATGGGAGGAAAGAGAGGGAATCCCGAAATAAAGTAGGGCTTGGTCTTTGGTCGGGTGAAATATTGACCATCGGATTAGAATTGATCCAACGGCAGAGCCAGATCCCGACCCTGGAACCTAAGAACCGAACTCGGCCCGAACTCTGATAGGGGCAGAGTTCGGCCCGAGTTCTGGATCAATGGTCCAGAACTGAAAACAGGCAAAGAACATGAAGAAAAAGTTTAAGAGTTAAACAAAAGATAGTTGAGGACAACAAAGAGTGAAAAAAAATAGATAGAGAGGTACTCAGAAAACAGAATGAACTTTAGAAAATCTCAATTAGGCAACATTAAATCGAAAACGAGCCATATAATAAATAAGGACATATACTGTGGTTCAATAGTCCAAATTTGCCATGGGTTAGCTGCAGGGGCCGGATCCCAGCTAGCGGTAGTCCTGAGGACTAGTACACCGTGTCGCTTAGGCTTTTACGCCTTGTTGTCAGAAGGACCCTTTCGGCTTGTACCCATTCCAAATTCTTCGAAAAAGAATCATAATATACTCGATATTTATGCAGGTGAGTTTCAATTTATAACTGCTTCATCTAAAATTCCAAGTTCACGACAAAGAAAATTGAAGCGCTCTTCGGATAGTGGCTTAGTAAAGAAATCTGCCAGCTGATGATCAGTGTCAATAAATTCTAAGTTAATCGTGCCATTTTGCTGATGATCACGCAAAAAGTGGTGTTTGATCTCAATGTGTTTAGTGCGTGAGTGGCAGACAGGGTTCTTAGTCAAATTGATTGCACTAGTATTGTCACAGAATATAGGAATGTGCATGAAAGATAACTTATAGTCTTCAAGGGTTTGCTTCATCCACAGAATTTGTGTACAACAACGCCCAGCTGCTATGTATTCAGCTTCTGTTGTGGATAGTACGACAAAGTTCTGCTTCTTGCTAAACCATGAGACTAAAGCCTTTCCTAATAAATGACACGTGCCGCTCGTACTTTTACGGTCGACCTTGCATCCAGCAAAGTCAGCATCAGAGTAACCGATGAGGTCAAATGATGTTGACTTGGGATACCATAGGCCCACTGTAACCGTACCCTTAAGGTATCGAAAGATACGCTTAAACCGCGGTCATATGAGATTCCTTAGGATTTGCTTGATATCTAGCACATAGGCAAACACTAAACATGATATCGGGGCGACTAGCAGTTAAATAAAGTAAGCTGCCTATCATACCTCGATACTTACGTTGATCAACGGGTTTGCCGCTCTCATCTGGTTCGAGTTTGGTTGAAGTAGCCATTGGAGTGCTGATTGGTTTGATGTTGTCAAGATCAAACTTCTTCAGCATGTCCTTGGTATACTTCGATTGACAGATGAAAGTTCCATTTGCCAGTTGTTTTACTTGCAGACCAAGAAAGTAGTTGAGCTCTCCCATCATGCTCATTTCAAATTCTGTCTGCATACACTTGGCAAATTCTTGACAAAGAGTTTCATTAGTAGACCCAAAAATAATATCATCAACATAAATCTGAATTAATAGAATGGTATCTTTGAAAGATTTGATAAACAGTGTAGTGTCAATTTTCCCTTTTGAAAAACCTTTCTCAAGCAAGAAACTGCTTAGCCTTTCATACCAAGCTCTGGGGGCTTGTTTAAGGCCATAAAGCGCTTTCTTCAGCTTGAACACGTGGTCGGGAAATTTATGATTTTCAAAGCCAGGGGGTTGTTTGACATAAACTTCCTCCTTAATAAAGCCATTCAAGAAAGCACTTTTAACATCCATTTGAAATAATTTAAAGTTTTGAAAATTAGCAAAAGCACAAAGCATCCGAATGGATTCTAGTCTAGCAACAGGAGCATACGTCTCATCGTAGTCGATACCTTCCTCTTGGTTGTATCCTTGAGCTACTAGACGAGCTTTGTTACGTGTGACTGAACCATCTTTATTTACTTTGTTTCTAAACACCCATTTGGTACCAATTATTGAGTGATTAGCCGGTCTAGGAACTAGTTCCCATACTTGGCTCCTCTCAAATTGGTTGAGTTCTTCTTGCATAGCAGAAATCCAAAATTCATCATTAAAAGCTTCAGAAATGTTTTTAGGCTCTACTTGTGAAATGAAGGCAGTGCTAGCAACGGAGTCTCTTAGTGATGATCTAGTAGTTACTCCACGTGAAACTTCTCCTATAACTAAATTTTCTGGATGAGAAGGTTTGAAAGAGAATTTCTTAGGCAAACCCTCCAGAGAATTAGTTTCGGTTGAAGTATTCATTGGAGTAGAAGTTGATGGCTCAACGTCATCATCAAGAGTACTTGCTGCACTGTTATCTTCATCAAAAGTCACATTTGTTGACTCTTCCATAATAAGTGAGCGTTTATTGAAAACTCTATATCCCTTACTCTTGGCGGCATAACCAAGGAAGATACCATCGTCAGCTTTGGCATCAAATTTGCCTAAGTTGTCTTTGGTGTTAAGGATAAAACATCTACAGCCAAAAACTTTAAAATAAGAAACATTGGGGGTTCTCCCAAACCAAAGCTCATAGGGTGTTTTCTTCGTAATGGGACGAATAAGCACCCTATTCAAAATGTGGCATGCTGTACTTACAGCCTCTGCCCAAAAATATTTCGGAAGAGAAAATTTATTCAACATGACTCTAGCCATATCGCCAAGAGTCCTATTCTTCCGCTCCACAACACCATTTTGTTGAGGAGTTCTAGGACAAGAAAATTCATGATCAAAACCATTTGCATTACAAAAACTTTCAAAATCATAATTTACGAATTCGCCTCCATGATCACTTCGGATTCGAGTAATCATGTAGCCTTTTTCGTTTTGAACTTTCTTTACAAAAATTTTGAAAGCAGAAATAGCATCGCTCTTATTAGCGAGAAAGAAAACCCATGTAAATCTCGAAAAATCATCAACAATAACAAATGCATAAAGTTTGCCTCCAAGGCTAGCTATTCTACTAGGACCAAATAAATCCATATGAAGTAGTTGCAAGGGTCTAGTAGTACTTACAGAGTTGATAGAATGAAATGAGGATTTAGTTGCCTTGTTTAGTTCACATTCGGCACATACCGTGTCCTTTTTGAACGTGATTTCAGGCAATCCTCTCACTAGCTTCTTGGTGGAAAGCCTGGATATAGCATCCATGTTGGCATGACCAAGACGCTGGTGCCAAAGTAGTCGTTCGTCTTTGTGGGCATATAGACATCTACCTGCATTGTTAGTATTTATAGAAAGATAGAAAATGTAGATGTTGTCCTCTCTTTTCCCTTCAAAAGCAATGTCTCCTGTTGACCTATCATAGATGTAGCAACTGTTTTGTCCAAAGTTAATATCATATCCATGATCAGCAAGATGACTAATGCTGAGCAGGTTATGCTTTAACTCGGTCACTAGGCAGACATCCTTTATTACAGGAGAAGGAGGATGACCAATGATACCATTACCTATAATGTGCCCTTTGAGATTGTTACCGAAGGATACGTATCCTTCTCTCTTCATCGATAGTGATGTAAAAAGATTTGCGTCTCCCGTCATATGTCGCGAGCATCCACTATCGAGAATCCACTTACTTTCAGTTGAGGAGGGAAGGTCCACCTACATCAAGAGTAGATGTGACCTTTGGTACCCGAGTTCTTGAGGGTCCTGAAAAGTTAGTCTTTGGGAACCAAGCATATATCCTTTTATCTACAAGTCTTCTAACTCTGCACTGTGGTGAGATGTGTCCATGTAATCCACAATAAGTACAGATAGCATTCTTATTTATACTAGGAGCATGAGAATAATATTTATAAGCAACAGGATGAGGATGGACATGATGTGAAGAGTTGGCATGGTGAAGATGATTATGCATGGAATAAGTGGCATGTTGATGGTGTCTATGAGGCATAGAATGATGGTATTGTCTATGATGTGTGACATGCTGATATTGTCTAGATGGCATGGCATGATGATTTTGTCTATATGGTTTATGAGGACCTTGTCTATATGGCATTGCATGATGATTTTGTCTATATGGCATGGCATGATGAATTTTATGTGTGGAGTGATGTTGATTGTGTCTTTGTGCATGATGAGTGTGTACTGAGTGAGAATTGTTCTTACGTGCACGTGGTTTGTGAAAGTTTGTGTATATAAAAGCATGGTTATGTGCTGCATGAGAATGACGTGGTTGACTAGCATGAGTGGTATTGTGCCCATGTGATTAGGTTTGAGGTTGAACAACCTGTTTACCCAATTTGGTTTCTAATCTTTTAGAAACAGCTTGCAGTTCATCAACCTTAATATTTAAGCCATAAATCTTAGTCATGGAAATCTTGTGTCTACACTTTTCTTCAGCAGGCAACGTGTTGAGAGTAGTGATTTCTTGAGTTTGTTGCTCAATATGTGCTTCAGCATCATGTAAGCTTAATTTAAGCTTGGATGCTTCATCAGTGTCATTTGTGGGTGATGTGTTTCTAACATTATCAAGAAGCAAAGAAATTCTTTGTATCTCATCTTCTAGACTTTTGATTTTGTCCTTGGCATGTTTATATTTACCGATGACCTTTTTATGATTATCGAGTAAATCAGTGAAAGCATCGCCAAGTTCATCAAAAGAGAAGTCATCCAGAGTTTCGTTAGATACCTTGTTGGAGGTTGCCATCAGGCACACATTTGCTGTATCTTGAGGAGAGTCCTTTTCTTCCTCAGAGTCACTCGCTTCACTTTCATGCCAGATACCTGTATTGGCATATTTCTTTGATGAGTTCTTTTTGTATGGCTTCTCATAGCGGTTGCTCTTCTTCAGGAATGGGCGGTCTTTTCGGACATGTCCAGTTTTCTTGCAACTATAACAAGTTGGTTCTTCTTCATCGTCTTCTTGAGATTCCTTCTTCCTTCGATTGAAGCGAAGGAATTTCCTGAAGTTTCGAACCATGAGAGCTTGGTCTTCATCATCCGAATTATCTTCTTCGGTCTCATCATGATTAGCTCTTCGTTGATGAGCTTTGAGTGCGATCTCCCTGGTCTTCGGAGCAGGCTCTTCGAAGTCCTTGAGGTCAAGCTCATGAGTCATAAGCTTACCCATCAAGGTCTCCATTGACATTGTTGTGAGATCGTTTCCTTCTATGATGGCTGTCACCTTAGGGTTCCAAATTTTTGGTAGCCCTCTGAGCAGCTTACGAATCTTCTCGTGGTTTGAGTACTGTTTTCCAAGCGAAGATAGAGGATTGATGATGTCGAGGAATCTTGTGATCATTTGAGTGATCGTCTCACTTGGCTTCATCTTGAAGGCTTCGTATTCTTGAGTGAGACGGCTTATTTTAGATTCCTTGACCTGTGTGGTTCCTTCATGCGTCACTTCTAGAAGTCTCCATACTTCATGAGCAGTGGTGCACGTAGAGACCCTGTTGAACTCATTCCTGTCTATAGCACAGAATAAAGCATTAATAGCCCTAGCATCTAGACTTGCCTGTTTCTTCTCCTCGACAGAATATTTGTCGTGTGGTTTCTCAATGAGGTCACCATCGACAACTATCCTGGCGGGCTTTTTGTAACCGTCAGTGACGACAGTCCACAGGTCAAAGTCTAGAGACTTAAGATATAAGCTCATCCTTGTTTTCCAATATGTGTAGTTAGTCCCATCAAATAGGGGAGGCCTATGAGTGGACTGACCTTCACTATGATTGGAAATCAAGGATTGTGTGGTTGCCATGGATCAGCTCTTAGGATGTTAGTCCTTGTAAAGAGAACAGAGCTCTGATACCAATTGAAGAACAGTTTGGCAACTCTAGAGGGGGGTGAATAGAGTTTATATAGAAAAATAGCCAATTAAAAATAACTCTTTCACCAACAATAAAAAATCAGAGTAAAGTGCGGAAAATAAATGAAGAGCAGAAGAGCATACGCAAACACAACGATTTTAACCTGGTTTCCCTCGTGGAGGACTAGTCCAGGCCTGAGAACTCTAGCTCAGGATTAAATCCACTATTTGTGAAATAGTAGCTTACAACCCGTGCCTTTTCTTCAGAAGAGCACGTCAACTTCTAACAGAGGATCGCAGTGGCGATTTGCTTGGAATTGTCCAAGCGACTTCTTCACTCTTGCACAAGAATCCTAACTGAGAGATGCTGAGCACTCGAGACTTAGGAGGCTTGTGGCTAGTAGATAGGAAGGGTATGGCTTATTGAGCTTGTAGGAGAGAAGAGAAGAGAAGATTGAGTGAATTGAAATGAGAGAATTCATGCCCTATTTATAGTGTTTTTAGAGGCAGAATTCGGCCAGAATTCGGGTAGGAAAATTCAAAAATTTGGCCGTTGGACAGCTAGCAACCAGCTAACCCTAAAATTAGGGTTCCTGATTTCTAGGGGACAGAGTTCGGCCCGAACTCTGTGTGGAGGCAGAGTTCGGCCCGAACTCTGTCTCCAGAGCACAGAGTGGTCCTAAGTGGGACTTGTGGGCAATTTTTGTTTTGGTGGAGCTTGGGATTTTGGGTAGGCTTATAGACTAAGTTCCAAGAGCTCAGCATAACTCAGAGTACATACTTCTAGACTCAATAAAATGTAAAAGTACAGACTCGAAAATACACTGAGAGTCGAAAACTGAGCTGTTGTCTGTCCTGAACTGAATGCAGACGTCGTGTGTCATATTGAATTTATACAGATATTATTTAGGCAATGTAGTCAATATTTGGTTGACTGTGACTTTGTGTCAACAGTTTAGTCTACATAATTAATGTAATGGTGCTAGATACATCATATTCATGTTGGAGATTTCTGCTTTAAATTTGTTGCAAGTGCCTTCACTTTTAGAAATGTCTTTGTTTGATGGTTTATTTTCTGTCTTTTTGTGGTCAACTCATTTTATATCCCATCTTTTTTAGTTGAAGAAGAAGCACATGAGAAGACTCAAGAGAAAGCGCCGAAAGATGAGGCAAAGATCTAAGTCGGTGAACTGAGGCATTTGGGCAGTCGCCAGTTTTGCTGTGTTTCATTATGTTGGGGATTGCCCAAATTTTATTTTGAATCTTTAAGAACTAGATGTTGAACATTCCTATTATGTACTCAGATAATCTGGGTGTGATTAGTTTATGTCAATCTGGTGAATATTCATGTTGAGGCTACTTTGGTTACTAGATAATTAGTTTTTGACTTCCCGTTTAATGGCTCAAGCAACTATTATTTAAATGAAGGTGTGTATTGATAGATTGTTTTGAACTATTTGGTCTATTGTTAAATCTTTTATTCTCAGAGTAAGGAAAATAGTTATTTTCATTCCTATTTTCGTTCACAGCATCTTTGACTTAACTTTAAGCCTGATCTCTAGGACCTCCAAATACCCCACACTTAACTTTTGTTCGTCCTCGGACAAAACTCTAATTTATTAATGCCATAAATAAAAAGTAAACTAAGTATATTGTTAAATCTTTTATTTGGTACAATAGACGAAAATAGATACTAGACAAAAGTTGTAGATCTTTGTCTTAGATTTCCAAATCTTGTTGAAGCACCTCAATTGCATTTCGGATGAGAAAGTTGTGCCCATTTTGGTAAAAGGTATCAAAACTGTCCAAAATTGCTATTTTGCTCCATTTTGCACATAGTGTCTCCAACTGCATCTTAAATCAAAATAGAAGAATAGTGAGTACCTTTAGTCATGAAATGAGCATAAAATGGTAGACATTAAGGGATAAAAATATATATTTTATGTTCTTATCAATTGTTTTAAACTATTGGTCTATTGTTAAATCTTTTATTCTCATAGTAAGAAAAAGATTTCTGTCCAGATTGGAAGAAAAATTGTGATTGTTTTGTCTAGGCTTCTGCATTATGTTGTATGCTATTATACTATGCCGCAATAGTTACTACAGGGCAACAGCTAGTAGTTGAATTAGGGGTAGCAGTTTGCTGGAGGATTGTATTGCAAGCAATTGCAGTAGCAGCTGCAGTACCTAGGTACACTATAGTGTAGGTGAAGCCTATATCAAAGTTTATCAATGTACCTAGGTGCCTAGTTGCAAGGAGTTGCGATAGTCAAGGAAACTGATTATGAAGCCCATATCAAAGTTATCGATGTGTGTGAAGCCTATATCAGAGTTCAAAATGTGTGTGAAGCCTATATCAAAGTTCATCTAGAGTTGCGAGAGTATCAGTGAAGGCCTTGTCAGCATAGTGAGGAGCCTAATCAGCAGACTGTTAATAAAGAGCTGCCAGCCTGTAACTAATAGAGGAGAAATAAAAAATTCTTACAGCTCATCACCATAATAGGGTAGAAATAAAAATTCTAACCTCGCAATAGTTTCGAAGCTGAGATCATGGTATGGTCTGTGGTTGCGTCTGCTTTGGTCGTTGCAATTGCGTCTGTTTTGGTGGTAGCTGTAGTTGCGTCTGCTTTGGTTCTTGTGGTCGCCTTTTTGATTAAACATCTGATTGGAAACGTATTGATTGATAAAATATTGGTGGTGATGTGATTGGTTCAAAATTGGTGTCATCAGGAATCTATATAATATCATAAGTACAACAAATTATGTCAAGATTCCATAAAATAAGTTTTGCTCAAATACATCTAATATTTGATAAATTGTAACCTTTCCCGTGCCAGAAGATACATCTTGTGGAGATTGCAAAAAGTACCCATATTACATATATGACTCTCAAGTAAATTTTGTATTTGAGCTTCCATTCGATCACTCATCCGAGATTCCACAGCAGGTAACTTTTCTTGCATTTGGAGTTCCATCTGATCTTTCATTTTAGTTTGTTTTCTCTCATTTTCAGCCACCATCTCACGTCGAACCCTCTCATTTTTAGCCTCTATTTTATGTTGCAGCTTATCCAACTCTTGTTGATGTTGTGTTTCAATCTCCCTCCTCTCATCCTCGGACAGTTTATACGATGGTACAAATACCATAGTCGGGGTGGCACCAAGCCCATATGTCCCACACGACCATGCCTATCATATCCCATAACTTTCCTATATATGTCATCTCGTGCAACACCAGTCTCTGGATTTTGTACTTCTAGCTCATCCATCTCTTGCTGCAAAATCAACTCAAGTTCATATAAATGTAACTACAATTTAGGTAAACATATAAAAAGTATATAAAAAAATTAGAAGTAAGATCATACAATCGCCTTAGCTGCTATTTCATTTACTGTCCCTTTTCCCTTAGTAACATGTGTCTCCTTGTATACCATCCTATGAGTTGGTTCATATCCGTAGGATTTAGCCAGCTATAAATATAAATTATCAATATGTCAGATTATGCTGATAAATATGCTTTTTTGGCACATTAAAAAAATTAATGAACTAATAAATGAAAATAAATTTCTTCTACCTTATTTGTAACTTCAGCATGAGGAATTCTACTAGATGTGTGTGGTGTTGTCAACTTTCCACGAATGACTTTATTCTTTGCGCTTTTAGCCTAGTATAAGGGAAATACAAATATACAATCAAATAATATAATAGACTTAAAACCAATGCTTCTATAAATATAAATATACCTTTCCCTTCTCATAATCCCAATGTCTGGTATATGTCTCCATTATGAGTCCAAATTGTATCCTTCCCAATGTCTGGTACATGTCTCCAATCAAGGTAAGTTAAAGGTGATAGGTGGCCATTTCGTGCTAGAACCCCTAAATTTCAAGCAAGTCTGGAACATGTTTCCTAGTCAATTGGTTGGCCAAGATTATTCATTTGAATCTCTAGAATACTGTTTGCCATAAAAAAAAATCAAAGACAGGTATTACAGAATACTGAAATTGATTGCAAACTCGTTTGTACAAAGAAAAGCCTATAAAGAAATCCTAGGAAACAATCTAAGTACAATTGTTTAGTTTTGATTCTGGGGGGTGACGGTGGAGGCTTGGGAAAGTGTTATCAACTCTGCCTTACTCCGTGGACTATCTGATGCAGTCTCTAGCTCGTGAAGAAATTGCTTTTCTCTTGAAGGTTGCCAGCCCTGGATTGCCAACCATCTTGTAGGGGTGTGGCACCCTGCTATTTATAGTGATTTCGAGATGAAAGATATTTTGAGCTGCATAGATGACCATGTGGCAAATCCTCGGGCCACATGACCGTAATCATGCCTCGAGACTCGGTCTGTGACTGATAGCTGGGGATTTGTTAGGATTTGTTATGATTTGTCGTTGAGCAGTTGAGACCTGGTCAACTTGTTTCGTGCATCAACTAATCTTCATTGGCGACCTGCATGAAGGATATCTCCTGGCCGAGCCGTATGAGGATTATCTCATGGCTGAGCCGCATGAAAGAATGTCTCATGATCGAGCCGTATGAAAGAATGTCTTATGGCCGAGCCGCATGAAGGAATGTCTCATGACCGAGCCGCATGAAGGACGTCTCATGACCGAGCCGCATAAGGGAATGTCTCATGACCGAGCCGTATGAAGGATGTCTCATGACCGAGCCGCATGACCGAGCCGCATGAAGGACGTCTCATGACCGAGCCACATGAGGAATGTCTCATGACCGAGCTATATGAGGAATGTCCCATGACCGAGCCGCATGCCGAATGCCTTCTGACCGAGCCGCATGAGGAATGCCTTCTGACCGAGCCTCATGAGGCCATCTCATGACTGAGCCGCATGAGGAATATTTCATGACTAAGCCGCATGAAGGATATTTTCTGGCTGGATGGGTATGGGGGCCCTAGGAGAAGATGCTGTGCCGAATGTCACGATTTGAGAGAGTTTTGTTTGTCTCCCTTTTGACTTCTCAAAAAAATGAATTTGATCGACCCTCCTCCTTGGCGAGTGTTGGCACTGCCGATCATGGATCTCCTTGTTCGAAGTAGATTTGATGGTGGAATCCTTTAGAAGATTGTGATGCGCTTGACTGAGACGATGCGGCTAACTGAGACATATGAATAATGCATCTAGTTGAGAGCAGGCCGTTACAATGTCTTCAATTGGCATCATGTTTGGAGATTTTGTTGGAAAGGCGCAGTAGGTCGCAGTCGCTGGAACACAGACTGCCTTGATAGTGGAGCCACTGTCTTATGGTCGCGGCAGTTGATGATGGCTTGGGTGCAGTGATGTCCTGGAAAGGGCTCATCGCACGCCAAGGTTGCTTCTCTCTTCTTGCATTTGTGAATGACCACCTCTCACAAGTCGAGAGCAGATTGATCTACCATTGCATCCGTTTTGTAGGCCCAGGTATCCCGAGCGCCCGGGTACGTAGGAATCATATTTGCTCCCTGATCTGAGGCTAGTAAAAGCACTTGCTCTCGATCGTTGTAGGAAGACTCTTAGGACCATCATATTTGCTTCCTGATCTGAGGCTAGTAAAGCACTGCGCTCGACCCTGTCCGTTCTGCATGTGGGATTGGACGCGGGTGGTTCTGTATAACTTTCCATCAGGAGCCCGTATAACAGTTAACGGTGTCCGCTGATGGTCAGCAGCTTGGACAGTTGACTGGACTTGTTGAGCCCGCACTGCCCTAAACTTCTTCGACTTAGCACCCGAAGGTGCGTAATAGGAAGAGTCCAAGTTGGAAGGAGGGAAGGGAAGTTGGTGCCCTTTTCAAAGGAGGCAAGGGACTCTATTTATAGAATGGAGTGAGCCCTTTCTTCTTCTTCTTCTTTCCGATGTGGGACTAAAAGCAATATTTTCCATGCTTCTACAAATGCCACCATCTTCAGCCCATTCACTATGCATTAAAGTGCGGCCACGGACTCGTCTTTACTCCTTTTGGCTGGAATTCGGGTCTAAGTATCAAATAGGTCAATAGAAAAATAATCAGTGCACTATAATATTAAAACCCTGAAAGTTTAACTTCAATGATAGTAATATCACAAATATATTTAATGTTAAGCTTATTATTACCTGTCACTTGATCTTCTAGGTGTTCGTTATTGCCAAACAATGCTCATGTTTGCTCATGCTCCTCAGTAATAGTAGGAGGTGGCCAATTCAATGGAGGATCGGCCATGACAGTGTTGGCACCTACTTGCTCTTGTTCCTCAGTAATAGTAGGCATAGCCCCTCTATTATTTTGGTTGCATCTACTTGTCGTCATGGGATTTTAGCTCGATTATGATCAAAGAAACAATCACAGAAAATGCATGAAACAAATTGACCATACAGTAGATCCGTGATAACATAGCCTACAAAAGAATGTAAATGAGTACAAAAAAGAGACAAATAATGCAAACAAAAACACTCAACCATAAATTATATTAAAACTAGATATGTTCCTAATAAAGTTTTAATAACTTCCTAATACAGAAAAAGATATTATCATGTCAGTTAACCAACATATATAAAAATGTAGTTTCTTCTAAGCCTAACCGAAACATATCAATCAAGTTTAGAGAAGCCTACATAAACATAGATGTATTACTACTCTAACAGTTGAAAACCGTGCTAGCACTTGTACTCTTTGTCTTGAAACAAAATAAAGTATGAACTACTCATTAATGTTTTGCAAGATTCTGGTGCTTGAAAATCGTTGAAGGGGCTGAGATAAGGTAAGAATAATTTTCATGTCGTTAGGTCTCTTACATATCCCCAGATACATATTTTCATTTGGATACAAATAGGGGAAATCAAAAATTGAGGAATTAACTAATACAAGTTAAAATATGAAATTTAGGGAGGTTTAATATTTTTTTTTCTTTAACAGTATACTTTATATTTAAACTTTCTCATATTGGCTCTACTCCTTTAATAGGAGTAGTTGCATACAATTTGCTTGTCCTATCAGAATGTCTTGATCGATAAGCATTTTAGTGGTTTGATAGTTTTGTTTGTTTGAATCTTCAACTTACCGTATTCTTCATCAACAGATGCTTCCGTGCACTATCAGAATGTTTTGATTGATAATTATTTTAGTTGTTTAATAATTTCGTTTGTCTGAATCTTCTACTTACTGTATTCTTCAATCAACAGATGCAAATCTTTGTCAAGACACTTACCAGGAAAACAATCACCCTCGAGGTTGAAAGCTCTGATACAATTGATATTGTTAAAGCAAAGATCCAGGACAAGGAGGCCATTCCCCCTAACCAGCAGAGGCTCATCTTTATTGGGAAGCAACTCGAGGATGGCCGGACCTTGGCTGACTACAACATCCAGAAGGAATCCACCCTCTGCTGGGAGAATGAATTAGGCATAAATCCTACATTACTCGACTAATTAATCAAACAAAATGCAACCTTAAATACTTATAGTTCCTGCAATTTTTTTTGTTTCGGGATTAGCATGGTAACTTGCAAGGAATTAGAAAGGATTGAATATAATTCAGTATCATATTTCCAGTGGGCCAAAATACTGTTTGGACAAGCTAGATGCTAATTCTTCAATTTCCCATCCTAGTTATCCAAATGACACAATAATGATATAAGCAGATCAACTACGTGTAGAAATAAATGTTTCAGTAGTTTCTGCATCCTATTGACTATAGATAAATGATTTCCAGAGTATACATGAACCATAAAAGTTCTTTACTGAACACAAATAGGAATATTGCAATGTTATACAAATAAAACAAGTGAAAGATAATAGATATGGTAAGAGTATACATGAACCATAGAAGTTCTTTACTAAACCATAGAAGTTCTTTACTGAACAAAAATATGAATATTGCAATGTTATACAAATAAAACAAGTGAAAGATAACAGATATGGTAAGAGTATACATGAACCATAAAAGTTCTTTACTGAACCAAAGAACTGAACACAAATATGAATATTGCAATGTTATACAAATAAAATAAGTGAAAGATAACAGATATGGTAAGAGTATACATGAACCATAGTACTCTTTCCAGTAAAAGATAACAGATATGATAAGAGACAATATACAAGTGAGTTATACAAATAAAACAAATAAAAGTTAGACATTGGATGATGTTACTCAAGGACATAATCTCCAAACAAATTTTTTTAAATATGCAATCAGAGTATGGGCATTCAAAACCCACTGGTAAGTGTTCAGGTCAAGTACAAATCATTTCCAACGAACTTTTCTTAGAAACATGACATGCCAAACAACATGAAAAAGGAATGGAATTCAAATTATCTTGCTTAGAAATAGGACACGCCAAACCACATGAAAAGATGTAGAATTCAGATTCACTAATACATGCCAAACTATATGAAACTTCAAACTATGGAATCCAGATTCACTGATACATGCTAAAGTTGTCAAAGAATCAATCACAGAAAATGAAAATATGGAATTTCCTAACCATCTTCATTATCCCCCCACTTGGTTCCTCGTCAACTTCAACTCCATCGACACCTTGTCGAACCCAACTAATATCATCATCACGTGTGAATGGTATCTTGTCCAAATGTTGCTCGCTCCATAACTCTGTTTGATCTGACATAGTTTCATGAGTTGTAAATTGCTCTCCAAACACATCAAAATAGTCTCTAGCCTTTGTCTTAACAACTACAAGCCAGTCATTCTCGGCGGGATCTTGTACGTAAAATACTTGTTTTACCTGAGATGCTATTATAAAAGGTTCATTTGTTATTTGTTATCGAGTATACAAAAAACGACGGAAGTTTACTAGAGTGAATCCAAAATCATCTCTCTCAATGAGACCTCTACTATTGTCAACCCAGTCGCACTTGAACAAAACAAACCTATACTCTTTAGAATAATAGAGCTCAATGATGTTTGTCAAAACTCCATAGAAATTAACATCTCCAGATGTTGGATTTCTATTTCTTGCACTTGCATAACTTTCAGTCGTTGCCTTTAACATAACTCCACTATTTTGCGTGGTTCTTTTTTGCACGCGAGCCTTTGTGTGATACCGAACACCATTTATTATATTACCCTATGAATCGTTTTACTTTTTTAAGGGGGCCCAAAGCTAGCATCCAAATTTTTTGTGATATTTTTACATTAGTTGTCTCGATCAACTTCGTCACCTATTTCAAATAGAAAAAACGTTATGCAATTCACTTAGGAGGTAATCTATTTAACTATAAAAAAATTACATATGTATTTTACTTACATGATCCATAAACCATAAATGAAATGTTTCATTATGAATACGGTCCACATTCTGTTGTCTGAGACGAGAATTGCTCCTAATTGACATACGGTGAACACTGTAATAGAAATACATCATATCATTATGTAATGTCTTAAATGGCTACAAAAATAGGAAACTTAATATTGTAGCATACTTACTCTCGAAATGGTGCAATTGCATCGGTATTGACTAGCACATATCGATGTGCTTGTGCATATGTTATGTCATCAAGTACAAATCCTACTGACTTACCCAATTTACGACCCCCTTCTAAATCAATAGAATTGGATACACCATCATCGTTCCTTACCGATCGACTGGAGTTGGTCTCAATATCATTTAGGTACCTTAAGCAAAATAATAGACACTTTTCTACCCAATATTCTTGTGTAATTGAACCCTCTGGATGACTGCGAGTCCTCACATAATTCTTCAATGTGGATAGATATCTATGGTAGGAATTAGGTTAGTTATAAATAATAATTTTCATAAGAAATAAAATAATATAAATAAAAAATAATAATAATAAATGATAGAGGACCTCTCAACATGATACATAGATCAGTATTGTGCAGACCTCCTATCGTCGCTTCTTCTGCTAAATGAATGACCAAATGTTCCATGACGTCAAAAAATACAGGAGGAAATATCCTCTGCAGGCAACAAGGTACATCTGGCGGATGAAGGTGGGGACAATCAGCTGGCGGACATCACTCCATTTGAGAGAGAAGTTCTCGAGAAGATGCGCGGCTCAAAGCTTGGTTCTGGTGAACGACAAGTCATTCCTGGGGCGCCGTCCACTACAGGAGATTACTGCACTTACTTCTCCCAAACTAGTGCCGGTATACCTCCGCGTGCTCTTGTATCTGTCTCTCAGCCAACTTAGATTATGGACTCTGGGGCATCTTGCCATGTCACGGGGTCCCGGGGTGAGTTCCGGGAATACTCTACTCTAACGTCGCCAGAAAGCATTCAGACTGCTGATGGTACCTCCAGGCCTGTTACGGGTAAAGGTACTGTTGATTGCACTCCTTCCATCACTCTATCTAATGTCTTACATGATCCTTCCTTTCCTGTCAATCTTATATCCATTAGCGCCATTATCCTTGATCGAAACTGTATTGTTTCCTTTGATATTCCTAAGGTAACTTTTCAGGAGAAGGGAACGGGGAGACGACTAGGCACTGGAACATGGCATAAGGGTCTATGGTACTTGGACAGGAACGGTCTGGATAGAGCACTGGCATCTTTGGTTGCAGACGCACAACCGAAAGTCTGAAGTCGAAGTGTCGAAGCCGAGCTGCTCCTCCACCATCAGCGTGTAGAACATTCTTCTTTTCCCGTTATTAGTCGACTGTATCCGTCCTTATATCAAAAAGCAAATAAAGAGTTGTTAGTTTGTGATGCTTGTGAGTTGGGGAAACATACCAGAAGCTCCTATGTGAGTTCTGGGCATCTATGTTCTGTTGCTTTTGATATGATTCATTCCGATGTGTGGGGCCCTTGTCCTACAAACGGTGTTAACGGTTATAGATGGTTTGTTACTTTTATTGACTGCTCTACCCGCGTAACGTGGGTCTACCTGCTGAAGAATAAAAGTGATGTTTTTGAGGCATTTTAAAGCTTCCATCAACGGGTGAAGACACAGTATAATGCTCGTGTTAAGTGTTTTCGGTCGGATAATGGGAAGGAATATACCTATAAGAGGTTTGCTGCGTATTTATCCTCTCATGGTATTCTGCATCAAACCTCTTGTGCATATACACCGGCTCAAAATGGTGTTGCCGAACGAAAGAATAGGCACCTGCTGGAGGTAGCTCGGACAATGATGCTGGCTATGAATGTCCCTAAATTTTTGTGGGGACAGGCTGTCTTGACAGCCTCTTATATCATCAACAGGATGCCCTCTCAATTACTGGACTGGAAGACGCCTTTGGAAATGCTCACAGGGACAACTGCGTACACCGTTCCTCCGAAAGTATTTGGTTGCGTATGCTTCGTCCACGATAACAGGCCTGGCGTTGGTAAGCTGGATTCTCGAGCAATTAAGTGTGTCTTTGTTGGGTACACCGGAACACAGAAGGGTTACGTATGCTGGAGCCCGGTTGAACGGAAGCTGTTTGTAAGCATGGACGTTACATTCAGAGAGCTGGAACCTTATTATGGTTTGGACGAAGGTTCTGTGTTTGGGAACACGCCTCACACAGCGGGTGTTAGACGTGAGGGGGAGGTAGTACGCCCAAATGTAGTTGTCGGATCGGTACCTTGTCCTGTCGTAACAAACTGGAAGAAAGGAGGAGAAAGCATCAATGATACTGATACGGAGGATGAAGAAGACAATACGTACATTACGCAGGGGGAGAAGGAGACAAGGGAAAAGGAGCTCCAAGTTTACAGAAGAAGACAGCAGAGGTCTAGTACTGTACCGTGCCCTGTGCCTATAGTGCCAAGTCCCTCGTCTACTCCTGCCCCGACTCCTGAAGATGTTACTCCTGAACCGGATCGCTCGGATTCGGAAGCGGTTCTCTCCGATTCGGATGGTATGCTTTCTCCACCACCCATTGCTCCCTTAAGGAGGTCTTCTCGCATTAATACAGAAAAGGCTCCTATTCGTTATAAAGATTATGAACATGATATCGCCAACTACCTATCTTATTCTAATATTTCTTCGACTTATCAAACATTCCTCACTTCGTTAGACTCCACTTCTTTACCTAAGAATTGGCAGGAAGCAAAGAAGGACCCAAGATGGAAAGCCGCAATGATGGAAGAACTTGGGGCACTAGAGAAAAATAAGACATGGGAGCTGGTGCCATTACCTGAAGGAAAGAAAGCTGTGGGATGCAAATGGGTTTACACAGTGAAGGAGACACCAGAAGGAAAAGTTGAACGATACAAGGCGAGACTGGTTGCAAAAGGATATATCCAGACATATGGTATCGACTATGATGAGACTTTTGCTCCAGTAGCGAAGATGAGTACCGTAAGAACGCTGGTCTCCATTGCAGCAAACTTTGGATGGAAGCTACACCAGTTAGACGTAAAGAACGCATTTCTCTATGGAGACCTACAAGAAGAAGTATACATGGAGACTCCTTCGGGGTGCTACTCTGTGTCAGATTCAGGTGAAGGAACGTCACATGAAAAAGTGTACAAACTGAAGAAGTCGCTGTACGGGCTGAAGCAATCTCCTCGAGCCTGGTTTGACAGATTCAGAAGGGCTGTCACTGGCATGGGGTACCATCAGACAAATACAGATCATACTGTCTTCCTCCAGCATGCAAGGGGCCACATTACTATACTTGCTGTATATGTAGATGATATAGTGATCACAGGTGATGATGTAGTTGAGATCACTAAGCTGAAGACGAAACTCGCCAAAGAGTTTGAGGTAAAGGACCTGGGAGAGATGAGATACTTTTTGGGTATCGAGGTGTGTAATGGTGAACAAGGAATTGTTCTCTCACAAAAAAAATATGTACTAGATCTGCTGAAGGAGACAGAAATGCTGGGATGCCGAGCAGCAGTCACTCCAATTGACCAGAAGTGCAAGATAGGAGCAGAAGAAGGAAATCCTATTGATCGCGAAAGGTATCAAAGGCTAGTAGGCAGACTGATTTATCTAGGGCATACTCGCCCTGATATCTCATTTGCAGTAAGTGTTGTAAGCCGCTATATGCATGATCGAAGAACGGGTCATATGGATGCAGTATTTCAGATCCTAAGATATCTGAAAGGGACGCCGGAAAAAGGACTGTGGTTCAAGAAGAATGGATGCACAGATGTTGAGGGATACTGCGATGCAGACTGGGCAACCTGCATAGACGACAGAAGGTCTACCACAGGGTACTGTGTTTTTGTAGGAGGAAACCTGGTTTCATGGAGAAGCAAGAAACAGTCAGTGGTAGCACGGTCGACAGCTGAAGCAGAATACAGAGCAATGGCTCTAGGAGTATCAGAATTGCTATGGGTAAAGACGCTGCTGACAGAGTTGAAGCTAGACAAGGGGACACCATTGCACCTTCTGAGCGATAGTCAAGCTGCGATAAGTATAGCGAACAATCCGGTTCAGCACGACAGAACGAAGCACATCGAGATCGATCGATTCTTCATCAAGAAAAAGCTGGAACAAGGGATACAGAAGATTGACTATGTTCGCTCAGAAGAACAAGTGGCAGACTGTCTGACTAAGGGTCTTAGTTCATTGAGTCTGTCAAAGCTATGTAACAAGATGGGGATGATTAATATCTATCGCCCATCTTGAGGAGGAGTGTTGAGAGTAAATAAGGGACTTTAGTCCCACATCGGTTAGATGTAATATGAAGAGGGGTTGGACCCTCTATAAGTAGTAGGTAGTAGCCCTCAATAAAGATATCTGAGATTTAGCCCTCATTTTAACTGTTTCGTACATAACCATGGCAGCAAATTATATGGTATTAAAATTATTGGCCATGTGCTATGCGTAATACTCATGCTCCTAAATGGGTTAAATTCGTCACTCAATAAGCCAAGCTTGACATTTCGTGGGTCCTTAGCAAAATTTGGATATTTCTTATCAAATGTTTCCATGCAATAGAATCTGCAGGATGCCTTACATTTCTATCATTAATGCGTTCATTGGCATGCCATCACATTTGTGATCCTGTCTTTGATGACATAAATAGTCTCTGAAGGCTTGGTATCAATAGGAAGTATCTTACCACCTTTCCAGGAATTTTTTGATCTATATTAACATCCATCTGACTCAACCTTTAATTGTTTATACCTTTGGGTATGGCACTTGTTGCATTCACTCTCTTGTTCTGTCTCATTCTAATACAACATATAATCATTAGGGCATGCATGTATCTTTTTATACTCTAGTCCTAAGTTCACAATCAATTTTTGTGCTTCGTAAAAGTAGTTGGGTGTAACGCACCAGTCCCAAAATACGAAAGACTAGGAACGTAGACATGCCAGCCGTATAATAAATATACGTAAGCTGTAAATGTAGTAAAACCAAGGCTAACTAATCTCATCCACAAAAATAAAGAATACAAAGATATCATGATGTCAACTATGAATTGTCTTTATACAAGATGTTGGGCAGAGACAAATCCACTATCGACTATTTAAATGAAAAGAATAAATATAAATGGGAAAAAATGTCAAGCGAAGCGAAAGATGACCCATGAGCACGTCATCTACAAAGGAATGGAGAAGATCACGGCCTTGGCTAGAATACCTGTGAAAAGTCAAGAGTACACACCTAGAGATCACCAGGTCCTCAGAGGGACGTAACAAGACACATAATATCATGCCATAAAACTGAATATAAACTGCTCAATAATAATAAGTAATATTGGATCATAACATGGTCCAATACTCCACCATTGAATTAGCGTACCATCCCCCCAACCAAATAAGGACAGGAGATGGCACCCTAATCCACGATGAAGTATCTTTCCGCGCCGTGAATCCAATATGGTATCCGGACCACAACAAGGTTTAGTACCTTCTCATCGAAGTAGTGAGCCACACCTACAACCAAACAACCGTATGTACAAAGTTGAATTCCGGTGGGCCGTACACAAATTCGCCCGTTGGAGCGAGTTACGGGCCTGCCAAAAAATATGTTCCAGTCGACCTTCTCAGAATCGGACCAAACTTGGCATGCTGGACCCAAAAAATGATACGGTCCAGTTGGCGCAAGTTTTGTCTCGATACGACGAACGTGCACAAAGTTATGGCCTAGTTTTCAAAGGGACCGATACAGGGTATCTCGACGGATACGCCTCAATTTTGTCGTGCACGTACAACATAATTGAGTTCCGTCGAATCCCTCACGTCGACAACATCCATACGTGCCTTTCAATGCTTATGGGTTACGACCACATCGCCCGGTTTGTCGGAGCGTATACTGTATCGACATTTTTTCTAAAAAATTATGTTTTGAAAACTTTTTTTGTCGAATTTGGGAATCGGTTTCTCGACACCTAGTCTACGAAATTTGAATCTACAAGAGGGGTTGTACATCCCTTTAGGTGTCTATAACTGTTTTTAATTAGTCTTAGAAAAATTCTTTAATAGACAATCAAAATCAGTCTTCAAAGTTGGTATCTTAACATCCAAGAACAGAGTGTACTAGTACTGTTTTCGTCGAGATTCGTCTTGATTTCCCTAGGGTTCTGGTTGTCTAGATTTTAAACAAATTGAAAGGAATCAAATCCGTATATGTTGTGGGTATACCTGAGCGATCGGTTCAAAAAATGTTCGAGCGGAGAGGAGAAAAGCATGGCACAAAGTTGGGTTGTTAGCACGCTGTTGCTTGCTGTTCTGCTACTGCCTATGGCTAATGTCGGCCATCCGGCGACCTACTGCGGTGGCCCTGATGTCGGCGTGCGGTCCATGTGTGTCGGGAAGGTGCGCTGGGGTTGAGGGGTGGATTTAGTTTAGGTTTCGGGAAAACATGAGTATTCGAATACATATATATATCCTCAACCTACATACGTCGTATTCGAATTAAATCATAATTTAAATAGGATTCATTCAAATTGTTGATTGGATTGTGGTGGATTTGATCTAATCTATAGGATAATTTGTATAGGATTCAAAATTTGAAAAGATTTGGAGGATTTTTGGTTTCAAAATTTGTTGATTCAATTCGATTCCTTTGCGTTTCTGTACGCAAGGAAGAGAACAAAGTTCTCGGCTTTTGGTTCCTACTGTTCCTTTGGGAACAGTAGGTTCGGCTATCCCCTTATTTTTTTTATTTTCTTTTTACAATAACTTACTTGTTTATATATATATATATATATATATATATATATATATATATATATATATATATATATATATATATATATATATAATATTATATATATATATATATAAAATCTATATTCTAAAACTAGTATACCACTGCCTCTCTAATAAAGTTCTGAATATAGGTATTACAAAAATTTCCAATGTATACATAGACTTGGTATATATACATTTATAGTATATTATAAGATTTATTAAGCATACACACAAATACATATATCGTAAACAAATATACTTTTTCTTTTATACATGTGCACATATTTGTAATACATACAAAATACTTATAAAAATATTCTTTGTAGGAAAAAAATCCATGTGTCATAGAAAGAAAAGTATTTGTTACATATATTTTATATAAATAATTCAATACTAAAGTATAGTTATAAAATTCTAGAAGCAATAATAATAATGATAATAATTATAATTATAATAATTATAATAATAATCATAGTTTAGTAGGGTATCATAAATCTGGAAAGAGTACATAGTACTACTGTATTATTTTTTTTTACAAACAATATAAATTTTCCAATCCTTTCGAAGAAAAACTTAATAAATGAATAAATATTAAAGAATTTAAAAGAAAACTGATTTATGATTTTGATAAATTTAATGAACAGGATAATACAATACATAAATCTAGTGACGCCTATAGCTAATGTGCTAGTCAAGGCACTTGACTGTACCAGTCGTGTCATGTTGTCTAGTTAGTGTGCATGACAAAAACTAATCATGACTAAGGCTATATTTATAAATAAATAATAAAATAATTCAAACAAATTATTTAAGAGACTAAAAATATCAAAAATAAATACTCGAAAATTTTAGGGGTTTACATCCTACCCAACTTATAAAAATTTTGTCCTCAAAATTAAAATAAATCTTAATATATAAGAAATATAACAATAAATCTTAATATTTAAAAATATAGTGAGGCTGAATACGAAAAGAGAGTAAGTTTATTAATTCATAACTTGTTTTCTGTAAAGATGAAGGAGGTAGTTGTACAAGAATTTCAAATTGGTACCATATTCTACAAGATAGGGTATTCTTAGTCTTGCATGGATCATGGGTATTTAGTTCGTTTGAAGGAATTGGTCGATATTGCATGGTTAAAGTCAAATGGAACAAAAATGGACATACGTGGTTTGTTCTAAGAAATAATGTGTCATACATGTGGTGTAATTAAAATGGAGCACATGATGGTGTGTTTGTATGGAACATATATGTCATGTGTGTAGAGTGGCTCGTCTAGTTCATGTGGGTAAAATTTGTTAGAAGAAAATGGCTAGTACTGTTTTGTTCTAAGGAATAATGTGTCATACATGTGGTGTAATTAAAATGGAGCACATGATGGTGTGTTTGTGTGGAACATGTATGTCATGTGTATAGAGTGGCTCGTCTAGTTCATGAGGGTAAAATTTGTTAGAAGAAAATGGCTAGTATTGTGCTCTAAATATCAAAGTCACGGTAGAGGTATCAAGATGATACGAATAGAAATATATGTTATAAATCATTGATTTATTAGTTCCGTTGAAGCCATTCTTTGATTTGGATTTTAATTTATTAGCTGGACAAGATACCTAAAACTAATCTAAACCATTCCTACTAGGTGAGGGCGGCCTAGAATAAGTTTTAACTCGAGTAGTTGAGCTAATTGTCAGTCGGATGGGTTACTCGGTTCCTTAAGCCCAAAAATATGCCTTCTGACTTTTGTGTTTAAGTAGCACATGGGGACTCCATTGAGTGGCACACTAATGGCATTTGTGTAGTAGGCTTCGAGTGGATTACAACTGTATATTGGGTCAAAAGATTTGAGTCGAGGTTGGATCTCTAATTGAGGTCGGAAAGTACATCGGTATTACGGTAAGGGTTATAGCTAGCCTTTTTGACCTGAAAGTCGTATCATAAAAATAGAGTACAAAGGGACGTGGTTTAGTGGAACATGATATGTCTAATTGAATGTGGACTCGTCTAGGTCTTACATATAGAATTGGTTGGAACGTAACAATTGGTCCCATGCTCCGAATAGCAACATCACGGTCGAGGACACCAAATGATCTAGATAGGAAATGGGTGTTCATGAGGCACTAATTTATTATCCTAACAGAAACTAATTATCCTAATCAATCGGTAATACTAGTAAATCCTAAAATTTTAGAGGGCTTACGATCTATACTCTACAGAACTGAGACACCAATTTAGGTTTAATGAGGTTAGAAAAAAATTTCAAAAGCCGTGATGTTGTACCTCGACTCTTGATTATAAATGAATACTATACAACGTAATAGAAATTATGATACAGATTGATATGAATCAAGTTTGGTGTTAGTTCTCCGATTTCGAATAGACGGAACGATTGTGTACATATAGCTTTCATGGCCATAGAAGAGTACTTCGTGTCTACGAGCGTTTGTTTTTTGAAATAGGTGACGAGAAATAACAAGAGTTCGAGGAAGATGGGATCGAATAGCAAATATTTGTTCCAAAAACGATTTAATAGTTCAAAAGAGAGTTGTCAAGACCGTTGGGGATGAGATCCTAAAGGACGAGTTTAACTATATCCCAGTCCATGTTGAGTAATCATAAAAGAGTGAACCAAGTTTACTAGGTTGATCTGACCATCATGCACCGATTCTGATTAGACATTATGTTAGTGGATATGCCCAGCTAACATATATCTTGAATAAGCTCGATAAATGGATAAGCTTGCAAAACTAGGCTACAATAGCAGCATTAGTCAAGATAGTTAGAATTATGAGTACGTGAGAAGATGAAGAAAGTGTAAATAGTTCAAGTTCTTTAATAAAATCTAAAACTCATCCGGTGTTTGTGCCTATATACTCCTTCTATCGTCTTCTTGTCTAAGGCTTTGGTTAAAGTCAAAGGAAGTTAGGTTGTGAGGCCTTCTACCCAACTTATAAGAGTTAAACTTGGTTGGGTGATAGAGTCAATGGGGAATACAGGTCATCTTCCTAACCTCTATTAGGTACGAAATGAAAGAGAAGAGATCAAGCAAGATGCAAATCATAGAGTCACGCGAAAGTTCGAAAATGGAATCGAGGAAGGAGGTCAAGTATGTGGATGGGTTTCTAGACTCTAATCGTATGTGCAGGCTTGCTTGGTATGGTAAAGTAACCAAACAATTTATCGTGGATCTGCATGGGCCACCACAAAAACATATAACGCTCCAGTCCCAAAATACGAAAGACTAGGAACGTAGACATGCCAGTCGTATAATAAATATACGTAAGCTGTAAATGTAGTAAAACTAAGGCTAACTAATCTCATCCACAAAAATAAGGAATAAAAAGATATCATAATATCAACTATGAATTGTCTTTGTACAAGATGTTGGGCGGAGACGAATCCATTACCAACTATTTAAATGAAAAGAATAAATACAAATGGAAGAAAATGTCAAGCGAAATGAATGACGACCGAGGAGCACGTCATCTACAAAAGAATGGAGAAGATCACGGCCTTGACTAGAATACCTATGAAAAGTCAAGAGCACACACCTGGAGAGATCACCAGGTCCTCAGAGGGACGTAACAAGACATATAATATCATGCCATAAAACTGAATATAAACTGCTCAATAATATTAAGTGAAATCAGATCATAACATGGTCTAATACTCCACCATTAAATTAGCATACCATCCCCTCAATCAAACGAGGACAGGAGATGGTACCCTAATCCGTGATAAAGTATCTTTCTGCACCGTAAATCCAATATGGTATTCTGACCACAACAAGGTTCAGTACCTTCTCATCGAAGTAGTGAGCCACACCTACAACCAAACAAGGACAAGATGTGGCAAACTAGTCCGTGACAAGTTACTTTTCCAAGCCGCGATCAGATATAAGTACTCAAACCAAAAGTACCCATACCTAATGGATAAGGTAGCCTAACTATTCTAAGTGAATGCAGTTTTAAGAACACACCTCCTGCGCATGGGCTCTCTGGCTAAAATAAGATCGGCATGGTCTCTCCTTGGGGCACCGGAGGCCCAGTAAGAGCATAACATTTCGCAGAACGTCAGTGGCCGTCAGTATCCATGGGTAATCTCACCCGCGTCTCCGACGAAGCTCACGGGTTACAAAAGATAAAGTGTATAGTAGCACATATGCTAAGGTATTATTCTCCCTGCCCCATGCCTACTATGTTGTATCCAAAACACGTATAACCTCTATTAACCACTAAGTCAAACTATCATGCAATACTATTAGCGGTTAACCCTATCGCACGACTTATACATACTGGTGACCAGCTAGTCACGCCTGTCCGAGTTCTATATTCGACTCACGACATTGTGGTACAAATGTGTCAAGGCCTATGAATGTAACACACAAACGGTGGTCCCTTAAATCTAAGTCCAATGTGTATAAAAATAATAAATGGCGGGAAATAGCACTACACAGTATAATGTATCTAAATATGACAACATAGCACAGTTTATTTTACAGAAAAAGAAATAAATGCATGAAATATGAGCTAAAGTAAATAGACAGCAAACAACAAGGTATCTTGCCTAAGGTTGTGTGCAAAAAGGGCGACGTCCAATAGCTCGAATCGATAGATTAGTGAAGCAAAGAAAGTCAAATCTCACAAACGTCCTCGGATACTGAAATAAACACCACAAATATTTCCAAATTAAGGAAAATAGCTAGAATAGACTACACATAAGTCCAATTCTAGATACAGGGGCAAAATTGTAATTTTGGGTCAAAACGATGTCCGCCGTTGGACCCGTTTTGCACTGAAAAGTGTGCCAGTACTTGCGATCTTTAAAGTCTTCAAACTATATATCTATGAGTCCAGTTTGACGAGACAAACCCAACCGTATGTCCAAAGTTAAATTTCGGTGGGTCGTGAACAAATTTGCCCGTTGGAGCGGGTCATGGGCCCGCCAAAAAATGCGTTCCAGTCGACCTTCTCAGAATCGGACCAAACCTGGCATGCAGGACCAAAAAAATGATATGGTCCTGTTGGCGCAAGTTTTGTCTCGATACGACGAACATGCAGAAAGTTATGACCTAGTTTGCAAAGTAATTGATATGGGGTATCTCGACGGATACGCCTCGATTTCGTCGCGCACGTACCACGAAATTGAGTTCCGTCGATTCCTTTACGTCGAAAATATCCATACGCGCCTTTCGATACTTATAGGTTGCGACCACGACGTCCGATTTTTCAGGGCACACACCATATCAGCAATTTTTCTAAAAAACAATATGTTTTGAAAACTATTTTTTGTCGAATTTGGGAATCTGTTTCTCGACCCCTAATCTACGAAATTTGAATGTACAAGAGGGGTTGTACAGCCCTTTAGGTGATCTGTTACTGTTTTTAATTAGTCTTAGAAAAATTCTTTAATAGACAATCAAAATCAGTCTTCAAAGTTGGTATCCTAACATCCAAGAACAGAGTGTACTAGTACTGTTTTCGTCGAGATTCGTCTCGATTTTCCTAGGGTTCTGGTCATCTAGATTTTAAACGAATTGAAAGGAATCAAATCCGTATATGTTGTGGGTATACCTGAGTGATCGGTTCGAAGAACGTTCGAACGGAGAGGAGGAAAGCACGGCACAAAGTTGGGTTGTTAGCACGTTGTTGCTTGCTGTTCTACTACTGCCCACTGGTATTATTTTTTTTTTACATATTACTACTGGTATTATTTTTTTACAAACAATTTGAATTTCCCAATCCTTTCGAAGAAAAACTAAATAGATGAATAAATAGATAAATGAATAAATATTAAAGCATTTAAAAGAAAACTGATTTATGATTTTGATAAATTTAATGAATAGGATATTATAATACATAAATCTAGTGATGCCTATAGCTAATGTGCTAGTCAAGGCACTTGACTGCACCAGTCGTGTCATGTTGTCTAGTCAGTGTGCATAACAAAAACTAATCATGACTAAGGCTATATTTATAAATAAATAATAAAATAATTCAAACAAATTATTTAAGAGACTAAAAATATCAAAAAAAAATACTCGAAAATTTTGGGGGTTTATATTGGGCAATGTCACACCATCAGGGAATGCATCATTTAATAGCTCAAGCAACATTGTGAAGAATTTGTTGCTCCATCCACCAAGGCACTTGACATGCAACAGCCAGACAGGAAACGATAGTGTTGAATACTTCTTATAGTTTGGATATAACTCTCACTCGGCTTCTTTTACCAAATTAAAGAATTTATTTGTTTCTTCATCATGACCTTCCGTATGTGGATGATAATCAACATCGCCCATAATGTTTATTGGGTCAATTGGAGGAATTCCAAAGGCATTATATATCATCTCTCGCATTTCATCATCGACAACAGACTCGCAAGAAGGATTTGAAGATGATGAAGATTCTCCGTGAAAAATCCAACACATGTATCTCTCTAAAAAATGATTTAGTAGTATATGTTCAACCACATCATCTTTCTTAACATATATCATATTGCAATATTTCTTACACGAGCACAATATTCTTTCAGCATTCGGTCTATTAGCAGAAGCAAACTTCACAAAATCCTCTGCTCCTTTCTCGTATAAAGGATGGCCTTTGTTTTGTATACTAATCTAACTCTTGTCCATAAGTACGTTCATGTATAACAACTACAAACGAAAATTCAAGGAGTTTAGTAAAATAGGAACAAAGATCCAATTTCTATATTCTTCCTCTATATGCATATGAATATGTCAATGACACATATAAACCAAATATATAATAGAATTGATATGAACACAAATTAGAATAAAAGATCTACGCAATTGTATAGGAATTGGTACCAAAAGACACAATTGCACATGAATCACCAAATCTAACCATGCACATCATGGTGTACCATGACATGATCGCTACATATCCAATTGTGGACACTAGGACACAAGCACAAACCAATTAGACACCAAAATTCCCTTTGGGAACAAGTGTCAAACACTTGGTGATCAAAATTCATAATTAACACAATTTAGCATAGAAATCATCATTCCTCATGGTGAAACCTCGATCCATCAAATTGAAGGCTTCTAACTTCTAGATCTAGCATTAAAGAGTCACTTACACCTATAGGAGGGTTCCTATGGGTTCAATTGGTGTTCCTAACCATAAAATTGGTGGAAAATAAAGAAGTACCTATAAAGTGAAAGTCTAGATATTGCATTAGGCTTATTTTTGAACATCAATCTTGATGCCACTGGGTGCTGACCAAATATAGTGGATGACGTACCACTTGTACATTAGAACCTTCATTCTTTGATCCCCCTAATGCATAGAGATAATAAGCCTGCAAAATACTTGTTTTTTTGGTTTCTCGTTGTTATAAATGTAGTAGATAAGTACTATTTTTGGAAGTTTGTAATAAAAATTTTCTTAATCCTTTCTGGTTGTTATAAATATCGTAGTAGATAGATCAATTTTGACTTAGAAGATCGTCATAATAATTTATTTAAGGGTTCTTTCGAACTGATACATTCAATCCAAATATTCTTCAAGAATTTAATTGTATTACCTTTACAACATATTACAATTGTTAAATAGAATGGAAAAAGTTATTAGAACCTTGGGCCAGCCCTACATTAGTTGGTTATATCACTCTTAGTCATCTTAATCTTCTTTAAAACTAGAAAATAATGCTTTGGGCATAATCTGAAAATACCGATCAATACAAATATGAAAAATATTGATTAATACAAATAATGTTCGATTTTTATTTTTATAATTAGAAAACTGCATAGAAATATAAACATATATATATATATATATATATATATATATATATATATATATATATATATATATATTTATATTTATATATTTTTTATATATTCATATATATATATTCATATATATATATATATATATATATATATATATATATATTCATTAGTATTTTTGAATAAATATATATTAACTATAACTTCTCAATTGGGTGTCAATCAGAACATAATTGTCATGATTCATTCTTCAAAATTTTTTTTTACATGTATCATTAGGACAATGTATATATGAACCTCTGGATGAAAATATCTTATGAAAATAAAGAAATAATGTTACAATATACTTGGCCAAAAGAAAAGATGACCTGGCCGAAAGAGAGGAGAACCATTCGTCTTTGGTTTTGATTGCAGTAACCGATAGAGAGGAGGACCTAACCGGGATCAACTTCTAGTAGGCGAAAGAGAGGAGAACGGTTGCCATCCTTGTTTTTGATTGCAATGGTCATGATCGACTTATAGTAGACGGCTGAAAGTGAGGAAGGTTGCCTTCTAATCAAAATGGGAGGTCTCGACCGAAGACTTGTAAATCGATGAATAGGGTTTTTTAGTAGGGAAATTAATATTTTGGGGTTAGTTGTAGGGTTTAGGAGGGAAATATTAGAGGAAAGAAAATATTGGGTCGTAATTTTATCTTTGTACCCAATTTCTTCTATGTACTTGTATATATAGAGACCCAATCTTGGACATATACCCATATACGATCGACCGACGTTACCATATTTGAATGCCAGGTTTAATTTGGGTTAATATTGATCTGTTGACCGACATTACCATATATAAATGCCAGGTTTAATTTCAATTTGGGTTTATGTAAGCATTTTCCAACGCTTAGTTCAAAACGTCGGGTTAATTTACATATCTCGACGTTTATGTCAGGGCGTTGGTAGATGTCAGAGAAAAACGTCATTATATTCGACATAGCCGACATTTTGGCCAAACGTCGGTAAATTTAATGACGTTCAACATAAACGCTGGTAATCCTCAATGTTTATCTAAAAACATCGGTATATAATGAAGGAGACGACGTTTTTGGAAACGTTGAACAAAAAAAAGTTGGCAAAGCCCGACTTTCTTGTAGTTTTAACGACCTGTAACGAAATACTCGGCTTTGGTTGTTGACAATACAACCGAATTTTGTGTCTTGCTAAACCAAGAGAAATGACATGTACCGTTGGTACTTTTGGAGTCTACTTTGCATCCAGCAAAATCAGCATCATAATACCCAATTAGGTCGAATGATGTAGTTTTGGGACCATAAGCCGATAATAGAAGTACCATTAAGGTATCGAAAGATACGCTTAATTACACATAAGTATGATTCCTTAGGGTTAGCTTGATTGTTTGCCATTACAAAGTGTTGAAGAAAACTTTTATAAATAATAAACAAAACAGAATACAACATAGGATTTTGATGGAATCCTTAGAGTACACTTTTGTTTTTCTGGGAACCGTGGCGATGTAGAGTTGAGTTTTTACTCCGTTGATGATCTGACGATGATCTCGGGCTCTCTGAATGTCTGAGTTGCTCTGGGGAAGGTGATGAGTCAAAGCTGTTGAATAGCTTAGAGGATTTGATAAAATGATGCTGAAGAAGATTGAATGAAGGATGATCCTTCTATTTGTAGATGGCAGAATGATCTGCTTATGCGCGCATGTATGATGCGCACATGGAGATTTTGCACACAAGAACGTTACACGCATTAATTTATTTTGGCGCAGGGATGCTACGTCGAGGAGCTCGAACTGAATCTGTTCATAACTGCATTGTTGGGCTACGGAGGAGCTGACACGTGGCAGTTGTTAAGGTTTAGTTGTTGCTCAGATCTTGGGTGGTTAGCACCCGTTCTTAAGCAGAACTGAGTCAATGACATGTGTCGCGTATACATAGCTCAAAGATCTTTGATCTATTGCAGGTTGATTTGGTTGGATGCGCTTAGGATCTGGCGCATGAAGAGACTTTAACATATGACTTTTGGGGTCAAATGGCAAGTCTGGGCGCATAGCTGCAGAGACACATGTAAATTTGAGTGCACGGCTATAGAACTGCATGTAGAAGCATGAAAACTTTAGCAAACTTGACAACCATGCGCCCAAGCCAGGGAGTCATATGCGCCCAAGCCAGGGAGTAATATGGGCCCAAGCCAGGAAGACATATGCGCCCAAGCCAAGACAACCCACATGTGCCCAAGTCACCAGAGCAAGCTATGCGCCCATACTGGACTCCTCCAGAAAGGGGTGCGTTGCCCTATTTCAGGCTATGCGCCTTGTAGAAGCATGGAAAAGAATAAAGAAAGATCCATGCGACCAATGTAAGCACACTTCCCAATTTTTTTTAATTTTTTAATTTTATTTGTTTATGATTAATTTTATGGCCATTGTGAGTCATGTCAAAGCTTGTAGGTGGGATATGACCATATTAAGGTCATATGACCTCTAGATAGCTTATATATGTATTATTTAGCTATTTTATATTTTTCTACAATTTTTGGATATTTGTAGGTATTTAATATTTAAGGTTTTATTATTTTTTAGGACTTTCAGGATTTACTGTAAGGTCATACGGGGGTATTTTGGGACCAAATATTTTTATTTGGGCTCTAAATGACTAAAAATATTTTCTAGAATATTTTAGAATTTTCTGGATTTTTTAGAATTTTTGGAAATTTTTATATAATTAAAACCTATAGAAATAATATTTTATAGGCTTTGAAAATTTACTGTGAGGTCACATGATGATATTTTGTGTTAAAAATGTTTTATTTAGATTCTAGACACTTAGAAATATTTTCTAGAATTTTTCTGGATTTTTCTGCAATTTATTTTGATTTATTTGGACTTAAAATAATTTTTAAATGATTTTCTGAATTAAATAAATAATTATCTAATAATCCACCCGGGGGGGCCCACATGTCGGTGCTGCTACAGAAAGTGCCTCTCTCTCTCCTATATATATGCATTGTATATTCACAAACCCTAATTAATTATAGCCTCCTTCTTTTAGAGTTTGATCCTGGTGATTCCTCGATTTTCTGAGGCGATTGCCGTCAACTCGGACCTCATTTTCACGTGCCGTTTTTTCCGTTGTAAACGTATTGAGGTATAGTTTCTGAATATCTAATTTATTTTCATAATTTATGAACCTAAATTTCTGGAAAATTCATAGAGTGTCGGTTGTCCGAAACTTGACACGTTTTGGTGTTTTCGAGATTCCGGGAGAATCAAAAATCGAAATCACGAACCATTTGAAGTTTCGGAAAGCTAACACAGAGCGCTACGACATATATTTTTTCCAGAAATTATTTCGTTAATTTAGTATTTTATTTTTTCTGTTGAACTCAGAACTGATCGGTTGATCTCCGTTTTGGTCACGATTAGCCATAACGGCGATATCTTTTGACCAAAGCGTGACTTTGTGGCATGGTTGATTCTAGCGCACTCGTGGCACTGAAATCTACCAAGGTGCACTTTTAAAATCTAGAGTTCACAACGTTTGACTAAAAAGTCAATGGCACGTCTCGATTTACGTGCCATGGTTTCCAAAATTGAGAAACACGACTTTTGATGGCCAAACTTGCATGTTTATATTATATTTAGATTATTATTAGGTTAAATTAGGTTTTTAAGTAAATTATTATAGAATTAATTATTATTAGATTAGTAACCCAACTAGCCACTATTTAGAACTAGAACATTAGAATTGATTTGTGGTTTTCGTGCACGGTTCGTGGTGCGTTATGTGTTATAGGTTGACAGATTCTAGATCAGCATCCCCTCATACTCTACTTGTGGCTACGGTTTGTGCAAGGATTCAGGCAAGTGCACTTTCTAATTGCTTTCCGATTCATAGTAGTCTTTTCATTTTATGTCTATACATATATCTTGCTGCTTGTTGACACGCTCGTCACACGGAGTAGTCGGGAGGGGAAATATCTTAGTATACATGTGGACTACACATAACTATTCCAATATGTCTAATCGTGAATGATAGCAGCTGCACACGACACGTGCAGTGAGCCATATTTATCCCTAGCCGTTCACATGTTGAAAATGATATTTCACACCACCTAGATAGATGTCTTTTATTAGTTTTTCCTTGTTTTCTTCTCTATCGTGCTATGTCATCAGTTATCTACCAGTTTTTATCTCTCATATGTTATTTTCATGTCTTGTTAATTCTATTGTGTTTTCGTATTGCCGTCGGTTTGTGTACTTGTTCCATTCCTGACTGGAAACCAACATTTTTCAGGTTTAGCCGCGATCACTCTTAGCATTGGGAAGGCTTGGGTATGCTGAGGTCAACCTAGAAATAGAAAGCAGTTGTATCAATTCCATTAAATGTAAAGTCTTATATTTTCTTTAAATATAAATCTTGTAAATGTTGTAATAAATTTAGAAATGTGAATGAGCAGTAAATATGATTTTTGAGCATTTATTTCTTGCGGGCTTGACAGCGTTCTACCGCCGACTCTGCGGCGTAGACTGGCTTGGACACGTCTCGTATCCGAAAAAGCGGGTGCGGGTAGTGACAAGTGTAACGCCCCAGTCCTAAAATACGTTGGACTAGGAACGTAGACATGCCAGCTGTATACATACGAAGTACATGGCCTTGTATGTATACATAAGTTGTAATATGCAGTATAAATCATAACAACTAATATCATCCATAAATAAAGGAAAATAAAGAATTCATATAATCATCTATGGAAATGTATTTGTACAATATGTTGGACGGAGACAAATCCACTACCAACAAGCAAAGGACGAAATACATGGAAAATAAAATAAGTTTGGCAAGCGAAGCGAAGACGATCCAATGCAATCATCCTCGAAGATATAGCAATGATCACGGCTAGAGCTAGAACACATGCGTAAGACAAGAGCACACACCTGGCGAGATAACCAGGTCCTCAGAGGGACGTAACAAGACACATAATATTATGCCAATAATTAAATAATAGAAGCTCAACATAAAAGTATATATATGACTAAACCAATAAAGGTACTTAACCATTATATGTGAAAATGCACTTTGAAGACAACGTTCCACACAAGGGCTCTCGAGACTAGAAACACGGCGCATTAGCATTTCAACCAAGGCACTAGTGGCGTCTAGAGAAAAGTAAATGCACGGCCCATTAGCACTCGAGTGAGAGCTAAGGGGCATCTAGAGAAATATAAATGCACGGCCACTAGCTCTTGGGTGAGTCACTAACGGCAGCTAGAGGAAAGTAAATACACGGCACATTTGTGTTTCAACCGAGGCACTGGTGGCATCTAGAGAAAAGTAAATAAGTGCACGGCACACTAGCTCTCGGCTGAGTCACAAATGGCAGCTAGAGAAAAGTAAATGTGTGAAAGACCCTGCGCCTAATAACTGTCTTCACCCTCCCCATGTACTACTCGTGCTGAATCCACACCACGATATTTCTAATAACCGCTAAGTCTTCTAGACAACTATATTAGCAGTTATATCCTAATGCTCGTCCTGTACGCACCGATGTACGGTCGATACGCAAGTTCGAATCTATATGAGACACGTGACATTGTGGCACACATGTGTCGAGTCAATGAATGCGGCACAAACAAAGGTAGTCCCTTAACTCTAGGCCAAGTGCATAAAAAAAACTAAAGTATAATAATTTGCAACTACATATGGTTTTGAAAGAACAATAACTAAAACATGCATGATATTGAGCAAGAATTTAAACAGTAAAGGCAAGGTGTCTTGCCTGATGTTCGAGTGAGGTAAGATGATGTCCTGGCGACGAATCAACAACAGCGCACAAAGAGGAAGGTGCAGGAACAACTTCAGATGCTGAAAATAGTCTATTATCTAATTATAATTAATACTGCACCCATTATATTTATTTAATAAATTCTGAAGTTAGGATATGGTATATGTTTTCGTATTAGCTTTCCGAAAAACTAAACGGATCGCATTTTCGTTTCCGGAATCTCCCGAAATCGCAAAAATACTGAAACACGTTTATTTTTGGGACACTAGATACTCAAACATTTTTGTAGAAATCTACAGAACGAATTTTGTCTATTAAAATATGTTTTTGGAAACCATACCTCGATATGCTTCTTTTAAAAAAAATTGGAGGCAAAACGGAGTTCGGATCTAGGCGATATCGTCGTTCCAAGTTGCTCTTGCTGCTAAAAAGCGGGGCTGAATTCTAATGACGAATTTTAGAGTTTCTATTGGACTAAAAATAATTTCGAATTATGGCTGATATAAGGGGGATGTATTGGGTTTATATAGGTATTTATTTCAGATTTATCTCCTAAATTAGATAGGATTTGATTTAAATAAAAAATGATCTAATTAATGCTAGATATGATTCCAATATGATAAAAATTTCTAATGGATAAATCTTCCCATAAATTTAATTCAAATAAATTATTTAAAAGACAAATTAATTTGATTGTAAATCTTTAAATGATCACCATAATAACTTTAAGTATTATTCTATATTATCAAATAATTCAAATCATATGAATCCAAATCCAAATCAAACTCAAAATAATAACTTTAAAATAATATCTAATATTTATCAAAATAATTTAAATCAAATAATAAATAAATTATTTAATCAAATAACATTTTAAATCTAGATTAGACAAATCGTAATGCTCCAATTAGTCATCGTAAGTATTTTAAACAATATTTAAATTATCAACCTAATTTAAAGTATAGTTGGTAATTTAAATAAATTCAAATATAATCAAATAACTGATTAACATATCGAAATAATACTCGATGTCATTAAATATTATAAAACTTACTTTTATAAATCCAAATCATTATTTAAAAATAAATAGACAAAAAAAACCTTTTATCGCTCAATTTTTTTTTAAAACCAATTTTTAGAAGACCAAAAATAATAAAAATATATTTTATATTTCAAATAAAAATTTGGGAACATTTTTTTTTAGAAACATTATTTCAAACCATTAATTTAAAACTAGTTTTTGGTAACAAAAGTAATCACAAAATATCTTTTACAATTTTTTTACTAAATTACTTTTAAAACCGAAATTAATAATATATAGTTATAATTTAAAAAATAATAATTTCGGGAAGATGAGTTACAAATCTACCCACCTTTGAAAATTTTCGTACTCGAAATTTAAGGACTACTAGGATAGACGGACTTGGTTGATTGGTTAAAGGATAGTAAGAATTTGTGATAAGAGAAAATAGATGGAAGGGAAAAGAGAATTTCTTTAATGAGAACATTAATCAATTTGGATGAAAAATAGAAGAAGTGAATGGATATGGCTTGATGTGCACGAACACGATGCATAAACACATTTGTAGGTGGAGAAAATTAATGGAATAGAGAATAATAAGTCTCTCCTTATATAGGAGGTGGAAGCTACTATTTAGATAAGGATTATGATAGTTGCAAATCCCTTTAGATAATTCCTCTATTTATTTTAAATCAAATTCAATAAATTTCAATCCAAACCTAAATCAATTTAAATCTAATTAAATTTCATCCTTTAGTTTAAAATCAATCAAATTTCAAATATATATATTAATTTAACTATTTAAATAAATCCATAAAATCAAATCAAGATTTAAATCGCCACAATAATTTCAAAATATATTTTCCAAAAATACTAATAATAATAATTTTGAAAATTATATTATTATTTAAAAATAAACTAATAAATAATTACGAAATATATATGTATGTCCAAATAATATTTACATAAATATACTTTTCTAATATACCATTTTATAGGAAAATTATTTATTATTATATATGTATAAATGAAAGGCTTTTCATAATTAAAATTATAAACTTGAAAATTTAGGCACGATAGCTAAAAATAATTATTATCTATATTATTTTGAAACTATAAAAATAGAAAAAAATATTTTTCAAAAATATGTATGCTCGCACATAGTCGTATAGTCGAGCAATTACGAAAAACAAAATTTTGCGCGCGACGTACAATGCAACTACGCGATGTACAATATACAAAAATAAAAAAATCAGTATCAAATTTATTTAAAAAAATAGTAGAAATTTAGGGGTTTTACATCCTACCCAACTTAAAAGAATTTTGTCCTCGAAATTAAGAATTAGTAGGAGGGTTAAAAGACACAAGAGGGTATCGGTGTGGAACAATCAATTATAAGGCTCAACAAAATCATGTCGTAAGAAGTTCCGATCTAGATCTTAGAAAAATAATACGGTTATGGTCGTGGGTAGTGAATGAGGGTCATAAGTTTTAAGCAACAATTAAAAAATTAAGGGTTAAAGTTAGTCATGATAACATGCAAGGAGTAATATGGTATCAAGAGGATAAATGGAAGACCTAAAAAGATATGTTTTGAGAGTAGGTTGAGGGCACGATTTAAGAGAACGAATTTAATTTTACTCCTAAATTAAGCGATTAGAAGGTCATGATAATAAATATAGGGACGAAAAAAAGGACGAGTAGTTTAGGATGAAGATATAGCAACATCGAGTGAGAACGGTCATTGTCGATAGGATGGCTAGAGGAAGTTCTAGTGTAACGCCTTCATCCTTCTAAAATAGGTGAAGGCGAAAGCAATATAGAGTTTGAAGGAGGCGTTATCGAATACGAATACGTGGTTCAAAGGCGAACGAATAATTCAAAAGGAGTTGCCAAGGCAGTCACGGATGGGACTCTAGAGGACAAGTTTACCTATGTCTCCATCCACGTAGAACGATAGATGTAAGCGAACCAAAGTGCACTAGGTTGATCAGACCATCATGCACCGGTTCTGAGTAGACAATACGTTAGCGGAGGCCTCCAATAACATATGTCATAAACAAGCTTGATAAAGAATTTAGCTTGCAAAAACTAGGCTACATTAGCATCATTAGTCTAGATAGTAAAAATATAGGCACGAGAGTTTAAAATTGAGAGGGAGTATAGTCGAACTTCTAAAGAATCTAAGTCATGTCCTGTGATGGTCTGTATACAGTCGTCTTATAGTCTTCTTGTCCAAGTCCTTGGTTGTCTAGATGGGTTAGGGTCCTCTAAATTCTAGAATCTAAGTAAACTTACTAATATAGGTCACAAGAAAAAAGGGATTACTAGGTCATAAAGCATTCTACCCAACTTAAAAGAATTAAACTAATAGTATTTGGGATATCTAACTAGCAGGGTCAATTTCTAGCAAACACAAAGGAAAGATAAGAATAATGATAGGAGGAATCAAGCAAGATGCAATTGATGAGTCGAACGATAATTCAAATATGGGATCGAGGAAAGAGGTCAAGTATGTGGATGAGATCCTAGACTTCTAATCCTATAAGCAGGCTTGCTTGGTACGGTAAAGTAACCAAACAATTTATCTAGACCTGCATGGGCCACCACAAAAATATGTAACGCCCTAGTCCCAAAATACGTAGGACTAGAAACGTAGACATGCCAGCTGTATACATACGAAGTACATGGCCTTGTATATATACATAAGCTGTAATATGCAGTAGAAACCATAACAACTAATCTCATCCACAAATAAAGGAAAATAAAGAATTCATATAATCATCTATTGAAATGTATTTGTACAATATGTTGGGCGGAGACAAATCCACTACCAACAAGCAAAGGACAAAATACATGGAAAATAAAATAAGTTTGGCAAGCGAAGCGAAGACGATCCAATTGCAATCATCCTCGAAGATATAGCAATGATCACGGCTAGAGCTAGAATACCTGCGTAAGACAAGAGCACACACCTGGCGAGATAAGCAGGTCCTCAGAGGGACGTAACAAGACACATAATATCATGCCAATAACTGAATAATAGAAGCTCAACATAAAAGTATATATATGACTAAACAAATAAAGGTCCTTAACCATTCTATGTGAAAATGCACTTTGAAGACAATATTCCACACAAGGGCTCTCGAGACTAGAAACACGACGCATTAGCATTTCAACCAAGGCACTAGTGGCGTCTAGAGAAAAGTAAATGCACGACCCATTAGCACTCGAGTGAGAGCTAAGGGGCATCTAGAGAAAAATAAATGCACGACCACTAGCTCTTGGGTGAGTCACTAACGGCAGCTAGAGGAAAGTAAATACACGACACATTTGTGTTTCAACCGAGGCACTAGTGGCATCTAGAGAAAAGTAAATAAGTGCACGGCACACCAGCTCTCGGCTGAGTCACAAATGACAGCTAGAGAAAAGTAAATGTGTGAAAGACCCTGCGCCTAATAACTGTCTTCACCCTCCCCATGCACTACTCGTGCTGAATCCATACCACGATATTTTTAATAACCGCTAAGTCTTCTAGACAACTATATTAGCAGTTATATCCTAACGCTCGTCCTGTACGCACCGATGTACGGTCGATACGCAAGTTCGAATCTATATGAGACACGTGACATTGTGGCACACATGTGTCGAGTCAATGAATGCGGCACAAACAATGGTAGTCCCTTAACTCTAGGCCAAGTACATAAAGAAAACTAAAGTATAATAATTTGCAACTACATATGGTTTTGAAAGAACAATAAATAAAACATGCATGATATTGAGCAAGAATTTAAACAGTAAAGGCAAGGTATCTTGCCTGATGTTTGAGTGTGGTAAGATGATGTCCTGGCGACGAATCAACAACAGCGCACAAAGAGGAAGGTGCAGGAACAACTTCAGATGCTGAAAATAGTCTATTATCTAATTATAATTAATACTGCACCTATTATATTTATTTAATAAATTCTGAAGTTAGGATATGGTATATGTTTTCGTATTTGCTTTCTGAAAAACTAAACGGATCGCATTTTTGTTTCCGGAATCTCCCGAAATCGCAAAAAAACACGTTTATTTTTGGGACACTAGATACTCAAACATTTTTGTAGAAATGTACAGAACGAATTTTGTCTATTAAAATATGTTTTTGGAAACCTTACCTCGATACGCTTCTTTTAAAAAAATTGGAGGCAAAACGGAGTTCGGATCTAGGAGATATCGTTGTTCCAAGTTGCTCGTGCTGCTAAAAAGCGGGACTGAATTCTAATGACGAATTTAAGAGTTTCTATTGGACTAAAAATAATTTCGAATTATGGCTGATATAAGGGGGATGTATTGGGTTTATATAGGTATTTATTTCAGATTTATCTCCTAAATTAGATAGGATTTGATTTAAATAAAAAATGATCTAATTAATGCTAGATATGATTCCAATAGGATAAAAATTTCTAATGGATAAATCTTCCCATAAATTTAAATCAAATAAATTATTTAAAAAACAAATTAATTTGATTGCAAATCTTTAAATGATCACCATAATAACTTTAAGTATTATTCTATATTATCAAATAATTCAAATCATATGAATCCAAATCCAAATCAAACTCAAAATAATAACTTTAAAATAATATCTAATATTTATCAAAATAATTTAAATCAAATAATAAATAAATTACTTAATCAAATAACATTTTAAATCTAGATTAGACAAATCATAATGCTCCAATTAGTCATCGTAAGTATTTTAAACAATATTTAAATTATCAACATAATTTAAAGTATAGTTGATAACCATCAAGGTAATTTAAATAAATTCAAATATAATCAAATAACTGATTAACATATCAAAATAATACTCGATGTCATTAAATATTATAAAATTTACTTTTATAAATCCAAATCATTATTTAAAAGTAAATAGACAAAAAAACCTTTTATCGCTCATTTTTTTTAAAATCAATTTTTAGAAGACCAAAAATAATAAAAATATATTTTATATTTCAAATAAAAATTCGAGAACATTTTTTTTAGAAACATTATTTCAAACCATTAATTTAAAACTTGTTTTTGGTAACAAAAGTAATCACAAAATATCTTTTACAATTTTTTACGAAATTACTTTTAAACACGGAATTAATAATATATAGTTATAATTTAAAAAATAATAATTTTGGGAAGATGAGTTACAAATCTACCCACCTTTATAAATTTTCGTACTCGAAATTTAAGGACTACTAGGATTGACGGACTTGGTTGATTGGTAAAAGGATAGTAAGAATTTGTGATAAGAGAAAATAGATGGAAGGGAAAATAGAATTTCTTTAATAAGAACATTAATCAATTTGGATGAAAAATAGAAGAAGTTAATGGATATGGCTTGATGTGCACGAACACGATGCATAAACACATTTTTAGGTGGAGAAAATTAATGGAATAGAGAATAATGAGCCTCTCCTTATATAGGAGGTGTAAGCTACTATTTAGATAAGTATTATGATAGTTGCAAATCCCTTTAGATAATTCCTCTATTTATTTTAAATCAAATTCAATAAATTTCAATCCAAATCTAAATCAATTTAAATCTAATTAAATTTCATCCTTTAGTTTAAAATCAATCAAATTTCAAATATATATATATATATATTAATTTAACTATTTAAATAAATCCATAAAATCAAATCAAGATTTAAATTGCCACAATAATTTTAAAATATATTTTCCAAAAATACTAATAATAATAATTTTAAAAATTATATTATTATTTAAAAATAAACTAATAAATAATTACGAAATATATATGTATGTCCAAATAATATTTACATAAATATACTTTTCTAATATACCATTTTATAGGAAAATTATTTATTATTATATCTGTATAAATGAAAGGCTTTTTATAATTAAAATCATAAACTTGAAAATTTAGGCACGGTAGCTAAAAATAATTATTATCTATATTATTTTGAAACTATAAAAATAGAAAAAAATATTTTTCAAAAATATGTACGCTCGCACATAGTCGTACTAGTCGAACAATTACGAAAAATAAAATTTTGCGCGCGACGTACAATGCAACTACGTGATGTACAATATACAAAAATAAAAAAATTAGTATCAAATTTATTTAAAAAAATAGTAGAAATTTAGGAGTTTTACAACAAATTTTTGTGGTGGCCCATGCAGGTCAGATTTCGCAAAAGATTACGAACTCGTGATGGTACGTTAGTCGTACTATTACGAACCTGCACTCAGGAAATGCTCATTCACAATTAGGATTGAAATAATTTAGGAGAATAACTAGGACTAGGAGTCCCTTGTTCAAATTAACCGTTGGGTAGTTAAGGTTATTAGATAGGCCATGCAATTTAGATAGCTTGCTAGATCCCTATAGGTATACTCTTACTTTTGATATTACAATGTGATCCAGTATGGATATACTAATCGCTTGGTATGTTAGACTTGCCTAGAATTAAGGCATTAACTTCGATAAACTGTTCAATTTTCTTATTTAGATGTAAATCTTATATCATAAGTTAGAATTACATGTTTTAAATTCACTTTTACTATAAGGAGTTAATTTATAATTTCTGATTCTGTTATTCCTGTATGAATCTCGAGGTAGATTGATTCAAAGTTTTTTCCTCAACTATTTGAGAGATATATATGAGATAAATGTTAGGATGTTCTTATTTCCCTTGTCGTCAGTTATTTCCCCGGTCAACCTTTTACCTTAAGGATTGAGACTTACAGGCATGTGTTTACGCTTTCTACCATAGTCAACTAAATTGAATCCCTACCAGCTCTTTGACATTCTTAGGAATATAGTTGGAGCATTTTAACGACTGCGATGACTAGACAGCAGCGCACTGGTGAGGCACAACCCATAGAGTAGAAACCATTTCGAAGAATTGTAGGTTAGGGATTATTGCTAAAACTATGTCGTAGTTGACCTCTTAGATCTTAGATACCCTTGTGTCAATATAAGGTGGAGTATCTAATGGCATATCACATCTGAATCACGGAGCCAAGGGTTTACCTCAGCCCAAGTATACGGGCAAGGCATAATTCTCAGTTAAATGATTTCAGGCGTGATTACAAGTTTAGGATACTATAGAGAATATAAATGCTCTGTATATCCCATAAGACCTAAAACCAATACTAGTGAAAGTTCTGTAAGCTGGATAGCGTGTCCCCCGGCCTAGCCTTCCGTGGTCTTTGTGATCTATTGACGAAGTAGTTGACTGATATTAATTAGTTTACCCAGAATAAATTTTTTTTAGAGTTCCATAACCCATTAGTCGACCAAGGCCTTAGAGATAGAAAGATTATAGGAAGACTGTATAAGCAAGAACACCAGGTAAGGTTTTGATTCTCTCAAAACTCGAACTACTTATTTCCTCCTTCCAAAAATCTCGCATACTTGTATTTTGACTATCTTGACCAGCGCTGCTATTATAGCCTAGTTTTTGCAAGCTTACTCTTTTATCGAGCTTGATTCAAGACATATGTTTATTGGGGACGCCTGTTAACATATTGTCTAATCAGAATCATTGTATTACGATCTGATCAACCATGATGCAATTGGTTCGCTCTTCATCTAATTACCCTATGTGGATTGAGATATAGATGTCTATAGGATCTCATCCACGACTGCTTTAACAATTCGTCTTGAATTATTCATTCGCCTTTGAATCACGTAATTGTATTCAGTGACATCTCTCTTGAACTCCTTATCATTTTTGTCTTTTACTGACTAGAAAGACGAAAGCTTGTAATTGATAAATAGATATAGAGTATCCCCATAGCTATAATAGTGGTATACGCAAGGGTAACTACCATCGGCCAGCCAGGTGACTGGAACCTTGCCTTGAGATACTCGTTCTCTTTTCGACCTTCAAGCTACTATCGGGACCTTCTAGCCATCTGGATTTGAGGAACGATCCTTGGCTTGAGTTATATCTACCGTATCCTATTACACTGTGCCTTGTTCTTTATTAACAAAGGTCGAGGTACAATACCCAGACCTTGAAATCCTTTTAACCCTATTACTCCTAAAACCATAGCCTAGCTCCTAAGGTGGGTAGACTGTAAACTTTCAAAAAAATTTTGGGATATACGAGGAATTACCGGTTAATTAGAATAATTTCCATTAGGATAGTAATTAGTGCCCCTTGGACTCCCACTTTTCATTTAGATTATTTTGTGTCCTCGGCCGTGTCATTAATATTCGGAGCACGAGATTAGCTGCTACCTCCCAACAAATTTTATATGCAAGATCTAGACGAGTCCACCTTCACCTAGGTATATCATGTCCCACTCAAACCCGTCCCCTTATACTCTATTTTTGTGCTACGACTGTCAGGTTAAAAGGACTAGCGATAACCCTTACCATAATACCGGTACACTTCCCGATTTCCACTAGAGCCTCAACCTTGACTCAATTCCTTCGACCCAATATATGGTTGTGAATCTACTCGAAGTCCACTACGCACATGCCACTAGTGTGCCAATTGATAGAGGTCTCTTGTGCTACTTAAACACAAAAGTCACTGAAGGTGCATTTTTGAGCTTTAGGGACCTAGCTAACCAACCTGACTAGCAACTAGCTCACTCCCTTGGGTAGAAACCTATTCTAGGATACCCTAATCTAGTAGGAATATTTTATCATTAAGATCTTGTCTAGTCCATATAGATTGAAATCCAAGATTCATCCAACTAACGACTGATGTCCAAATAGAGAACCCATTAAGACCACAATCTTGATTTCTCAAATTCTGTTCCATTATAGAACCTTGTTTGAATTAGAATTTTAAGAACGAGACTTCTGTATTGCACGGATTGTAGGCCACTCTAAGTAATGAAGGGCACTTCGACGTAGCAAGTGACTGAACTAGAGTAGCCCAATCTAGCAAATAAGTCAACGGTTCATAGACTTTCTTTCTATCTGCAACATTGGATACTCTCCACTGCTCTTGAAATTTCACAGTTGCTTCCGATTATTCTGCCTTATCTTCCTGTCCTCCCTACTTTGGAGCGACGAATAGTCATGCTTACTAGAAATTACCAATATTTTTAAGCTACTTGTGTAAATTTGTTGCTGTTAAATTTTGGATTGCTTGATAAATATGAGAGGAGTGTAGATACCATATGCCTAGATAATTGTCGGTTGGATTGTTAGCAACCAGTTAGAAGATTATAAGATTTTTAGTTTGATGGAGTAGTGTGACCAAAGGTGGGTAGAAGTTCTCAAGTATTTGGAGTTATGAAATGGCTAGAAAAGGTTATAAAATATTTTGAGTGATTAAATTGAGGAGATTAAGATTAAGGTAGACTTTCTTTTGTAATTTTAAGAATAGTTACGAATTAAAATTTCGAGGACGAAATAATTTAAGGTGGGTAGATTTGTAAGCCCACTTCCCAATTTTTTTTAATTTTATTTGTTTATGATTAATTTTATGGCCATTGTGAGTCATGTCAAAGCTTGTAGGTGGGCTATGACCATATTAAGGTCATATGACCTCTAGATAGCTTATATATGTATTATTTAGCTATTTTATATTTTTTTTTACAATTTTTGGATATTTGTAGGTATTTAATATTTAAAGTTTTATTATTTTGTAGGACTTTCAGGATTTACTGTAAGGTCATACGGGGGTATTTCGGGACCAAATATTTTTTGGGCTCTAAATGACTAAAAATATTTTCTATAATATTTTAGAATTTTTCTGGATTTTTTAGAATTTTTGGGAATTTTTATATAATTAAAACCTATAGAAATAATATTTTATAGGCTTTGAAAATTTACTGTGAGGTCACATGATGATATTTTGTATTAAAAATATTTTATTTAGATTCTAGACACTTAGAAATATTTTCTAGAATTTTCTAGAATTTTTCTGGATTTTTCTGCAATTTATTTTGATTTATTTGGACTTAAAATGATTTTTAAATGATTTTCTGAATTAAATAAATAATTACCCAATAATCCACCAGGAGGGCCCACCTGTCGGTACTGCTACAGTAACCGCCTCTCTCTCTCCTATATATATGCATTGTATATTCACAAACCCTAATTAATTATAGCCTCCTCCTTTTGGAGTTTGATCCTGGTGATTCCTCGACTTTCCGAGGCGATTGCCGTCAACTCGGACCTCATTTTCACATGCCGTTTTTTTGTTGGAAACTTATTGAGGTATAGTTTCTGAATACCTATTTATTTTCGTAATTTCTGAATCTAAATTTCAGGAAAATTCGTAGAGTGTCGGTTGTCTGAAACTTGACACGTTTTGGTGTTTTTGAGATTCCGGGAGAACCAGAAATCGAAATCACGAACCGTTTGAAGTTTCGGAAAGCTAACACAAGGAGCTATGATATATATTTTTCCCAAAAATTATTTCATTAATTTAGTATTTTAGGTTTTCTGTTGAACTCAGAACTGATCGGTTGATCCCCATTTTGGTCACAATTAGCCATAACGGCGATATCTTTTGACCAAAGCGTGATTTTGCGGCACGGTTGATTCTAGCGCACTTGTGGCACTGAAATCTACCAAGGTGCACTTTTAAAATCTAGAGTTCACAGCGTTTGACTAAAAAGTCAATGGCACGTCTCGATTTATGTGCCATGGTTTCCAAAATTGAGAAACACAACTTTTGATGGCCAAACTTGCATGTTTAGATTATATTTAGATTATTATTAGGTTAAATTAGGTTTTTAAGTGAATTATTACAGAATTAATTATTATTAGATTAGTAACCCAACTAGCCACTATTTAGAACTAGAACATTAGAATTGATTTGTGGTTTTCGTGCACGGTTCGTGGTGCGATATGTGTTATAGGTTGACAGCTTCTAGATCAGCATCCCCTCATCCTCTTCTTGTGGCTATGGTTTGTGCGAGGATTCAGGCAAGTGCACTTTCTGATTGCTTTCCGATTTATAGTAGTCTTTTCATTTCATGTCTATAAATATATCTTGCTGCTTGTTGACACGCTCGTCACACGGAGTAGTCGGGAGGGGAAATATCTTAGTATACATGTGGACTACCCAGAACTATCCCAATATGTCTAATCGTGAATGATAACAGCTGCACACGACACGTGCAGTGAGCCGTATTTACCCCTAGCCGTTCACATGTTGAAAATGATATTTCACACCACCTAGATAGATGTCTTTTATTAGTTTTTCCTTGTTTTCTTCTCTATCGTGCTATGTCATCAATTATCTACCAATTTTTATCTCTCATATGTTATTTTCATGTCTTGTTAATTCTATTATGTTTTCGCATTACCGTCGGTTTATGTACTTGTTCCATTCCTGACTGGAAACCAACATTTTTCAGGTTTAGCCGCGATCACTCTTAGCATTGGGAAGGCTTGGGTATGCTGAGGTCAACCTAGAAATAGAAAGCAGTTGTATCAATTCCATTAAATGTAAAGTCTTGTATTTTCTTTAAATATAAATCTTATAAATGTTGTAATAAATTTAGAAATGTGAATGAGCAGCAAATGTGATTTTTGATCATTTATTTCTTGCGGGCTTGACAGCGTTCTACCGCCGACTCTGCGGCGTAGGCTGGCTTGGACACGTCTCGTATCCGAAAAAGCGGGTACGGGTCGTGACAGCCAAGGATCCCCATGCGGCTCAGGGATCCATACGGCTTAAGCGTCTATGCGGCTCGAATAGTTCTATGCGGCCCAGAGAGGAGCCATGTGGCCCTCAACAGCTCTTCCCTTCGTCTTTACTGCATTTAATGCCTTGACGGATGACAGCTCTGACCAATGACAGCTCTGACATAAAGACGCAATGATGACTCTGTCATAATGGCAGACTCCTAGGGAAATGAAGGAAATCTCTGGCACAATCCATCAAACCCCAAAGACCTTTATGCGGCCTTGACACGTGGACAGTCGCATGCGGCTCAAACAGAGGCTACCCATGCGGCTCAGGCAGAGGCTACCCATGCGGCTCAGGCAGGGGCTACCCATGCGGCTCACGAGGACTATCTTCATACGGCTCACTGAGAAGCCACCCATCATGCGGTCGCCTACGCTCATGCGGCTCAGATCATCTCCATGCGGTTCAAATGTTCAGAGGCCACTCCCAAGCAGCCTTGATACGTGGCCACCCTTATGCGGCTCAGCAGGGGGGAATCTTCATGCGGCTCAAATTCTCTAAGTGACTCGCAGTTTTACCAGCGTCCCTACAGCTATCAACCTAATAATAGTGGGACACGTGGCAAGATTCATCAACAAATCCTAACAACCAGGTTTAGTGCCATCCTCATAATTACTGGGATCAAATCAGATCATTTGCAATCAATCAAATTGAACAAGTGGCAGGAGATCCGAGCTTGGCATAACAAATCATGAGGATTTATGGCGATCATCATTAATTGCCCACAGAGATTTGATACAATCATATTAATTGCTCAAATCTATTATGAACGGCCTAGATTCATTGATCCTTAACTGCCAACTTTTGAGAATGTGCAATCATTGCAAACCCTAATGATGCCCCCCACTCTTATAAATAGCGAGGTGCCATTCCTTTACAAAGGAGCGGAGAGCAGAGAGAGAGAGAGAGCACACCCCCCCTCGGGTCCAGAGAGTTAGAGAGAAATTGAAAGGAGAGCATTTCTTCATCAATGCCAAGCAGTTCTTCTACAGAGCCAAGGCTGCACCCGATCGTCCAAGGAGTAAGGCAGAGCTGCTGTCGCTTTTCTGAGCCTCTATCGTCACCCCCCAGAATCTAAAATAAACAATTGTACTTAGATTGCTGTACCTAGGTTTTCGTCCCTAGGCTTTCTTTGTACAAGCGAGTTTGTATTGTGAGTCTAAGTTCAGTCCTCCGATAATTGTTCTGTTCTTTTACAATCAATGGAAAACACGATGGCGACTCTGCTGGAGACAAACTTCTCCACGGCTGAGGAGTTGGTGACACAATCAGATGCAGCCAAACTTGGCTCCACGCAACAGAAGATGGTCGTCCGCTTCAACCAACAGGCGTTTAAAGAAATACTCTCTGAAGGAAGCGCTGGCCCGGTCCAGAAGCGAACCCGCACAAAGAAAGCTTACAGCGAGTGGAGGCCAAAGTCATTTGCTCCTTCCCAAGCTCTGGACGAAGTACTCTCTGCTGCCCAAGACGGCGAAGGCGACTCTCGTGCGGCCCCACTTCAAGCCATAGAGGACTCTGCTGTCCCCAAGTCCGGCAGAGGAAAGCACTACGATGCTGGACTTGCAGAGGCAAAGAGCGATTCTATGTGCTCCAGGAAGAAACCGAACAAGGACACTAGCCGCAAAACGAAGATTCATGCGGCCAAGATTGCCAGCCGCATGAATGATGACCATGCGGCTGAAACAGCTAGCCAAATGCATAATACTCACGCGGCCAGGATTTTCAGCCGTATTGAGAACACTCATACGGCCAGGATTTCCAGCCGCATGGAGAAGACCTATGCGGCTACCAGCCACATGAAGATTATTGATTCCAGCCGCATGACGCCTACTCCACGCGGCTCTGTCTTCGACCGCCTCTCCTATGGTCCTGATCTCTTGTGCTTCCAAGAAGACATGTCTGATTCTCTCCAGCACCACTTAGACTCTTCCTACTATGTGCTCTCGTGCGCTAGAGTGAAGAAGTCTAGGGCAGCACGAGCTTGGCAAGCTCGATCCGCTGATCCGACCTCTGACCATCCGAGCATCCCATATACTGTTATGCGGGCCTCTGATGGAAAGTTGTACAGAACCACTCGAGTCCAGCCCCCGACGGCGAACGGACAGAGAGGTTCCCAAAAGTCTCCCAAAATCCAGGTAGCAAACATGGTCGATCCGGACCCATTTGACTTACGTGAGGCCATCCTCCACAAACACAAGGAAAGAGAAGGTGCCTCGGGGTGCAAAGAGTCCTCCCACGGACGTCACTGCACCCAAGTCATCGTCAACTGCTGTTGCAATAACGCGACGGTACGAGAAGACCGATAGTCCGTCTTCCAAAGACTGCAACAACCATGTTCAGAGGATGAGGCACCTCCCGTCGTCTCCTGTAATTCTGCTCAGAAAATCTCCGCCGATGGGAGAGGGAAGAAGACCAATGCTCCCAGCCCGAAGGTTTCAACCACTATGACTAAGAGACTATCGTCTAAGCGGGTGCACACCACCGGAGTTTTCTAAGGTACCCGTTCAAAAATGAAATCTGCTACAGTGGGAGATTCATCATCCAAGAAGACGATGCAAGAAAGTGCAAAGCCTGCCAAGTCCACGCGGACTTCATCCACCAACCACCCGAATATCTACATCCGACAGTGGCGTCCTGGCCATTCGAAGAATGGGGAATGGATATCATCGGTCTGATCGCTCCACCTTCTTTCCGAGGACATCGCTTCATACTCGCAATCATGGATTACTTCTCCAAATGGACGGAAGCTGTCCCGCTTACAGAAGTAAAGACTTCAAACGTGGTCAGCTTCCTCAAGCATCACGTCATCTATCACTTTGGACTGCCCCAAAGGATCATCCACGATAATGGTCCACAGTTTGCAAGCCACGCCTTCTATCAATTTTATGACAAGCACCACATCCAGAATATTGCTTCAACGCCATACAATCTAGCAGCGAATGGGTTGGCAGAAGCATTCAACAAAACAATCATCAAACTTCTCAAGAAGTTCGTATCGTCCAACAAACGCGACTGGAACGAGAAGCTTAGTGAATGCTTATGGGCATATCGTACTACAGTCTGAACAGCCACTGGAAACATGCCGTTTTCCCTGGTGTACGGGAGTGAGGCAGTCCTCCCGTTGGAAACTCAAATACCCTCACTCCGCGTCGCCCTTACTTACCAATTGACGATGGATGATAACTACCGTCGCCGACTACAAAAGTTGGGGGCCCTAGATGAAAAGCGCCTCTTGTCTCAGCAACGGATCAAGCTATACCAAGCACGCATCTTCGGAGCCTTCAACAAGAAGGTTAAAATCAGAACATTCCAAGTGGGCGATCTCGTTCTGGCAGTCCGGAGGCCGATGGTCCTGACTCACAAAACCGTCGGCAAATTTTAGACAAAATGGGAAGGTCCATTTATCATTGAGGCCGTATTCTCCAACGGTGCTTACCGCCTCGCAAAACAAAATGGAGATTTGCTCATGTTGCCCGTCAACGACAAGTTCCTGAAGAAATATTATGTCTAAACGACATTTTCCAGATCATCGAGTCATGTACCCGCCGGTACCACTGAACTCATATCACATTTTCCAGATTGCTGAGTTATGTACCCGCTGGTACCACTGAACTCATATTCCAAAGTTCCAGATTATCAAGTCATGTACCCTCCGGTACCGCTGAACTCATATTCTAAATTCCAGATTATTAAGTTATGTACCCGCCGGTACCGCTGAACCCACATTCACAATCCCAGATTATTGAGTCATGTACCCGATGGTACCGCTGAACTCATATCCACAAAATTCTAGATTATTGAGTCATGTACCCTCCCGTACCGCTGAACTCACAATCTCCCAGATTATCGAGTTATGTACCCGCAGGTGCCTCTGAACTCACATTCCGGTCACTCTTTCAGATAGTAAGTCATGTATGACCATACCTCTGAACTTTCTTCCTGAAAGAGATCCTCCCTCATGATCCACTATCCGCACTCCCAGTGCACAAAAAGGGTAACAGATCCACAAATTTCCAAAACGGCCATGTCGATGTTACCTCTGAGTCGTTTCACTTCTGCCAAAAACAAATCACCCCTTTACATAGAACTTCCATGTCCTCATTACCTCTGAGTCATTCCATGTACCCCCCTTTATTGAGTCCACTCATGCCATGTCCTCATTACCTCTGAGTGGGAAGGCTCCGTCGAAGAAACCTTCATGCTTGCCATGTCCTCATTACCTCTGAGTAAGTATGTTGATTCCCTTTCGACTTATTATCCGTACCCACAACTGGAGTACACCAAGGATAATAGTCCACAAATATCCTCCGTTGAGTCCACCCCTGCCATGTCCTCATTACCTCTGAGTAGGAAGACTCTGCGGTAAAACCCTCATGCTTGCCATGTCCTCATTACCTCTGAGTAAGTATGTCGGTTCCCTTTCATCCTATTATCCGTATCCTAAGCCAGGGTACGCCAAGGGTAATAGGTCCACAAATATCCTTTGCTAAGTTTCTTAGTACAGGCCCATCATTTCTCATCATACCCCGGGAGCCCAGCTACTCCATGGCATTCTCTCTCCCGATACCCGGAACATCCATGATCACCTTGCCGTAGAATTGTTCTAGGTATCCCCAATCAAACTTGTTATCCGTACCTAAAACCAAGGGATGCCAAGGGTAACAGGTCCACAAACAAGCCCCCCCCCCATGCGGTGCAAACACCACAAACACAACAAGGAGTACAAATAAAGGGTAAAATAAAACATACTCTTTTATTTGGAAGCTAAAAAGCATTACATGTTTTGGGACCACGTCCCTCTCAAAAAGAAAAGAAAAAGAGAACAAAAACAAAAGGAGAAAAGGGCTAACTATAGTTCGGCATTACATAATTCCAAGAGGCAGTTTCTCACCGAGATGGTCCCCCGCTCAAGCCGCTGTCTAGCTCTACGCTCGGCTTCCTGGGACAACTGCTCCGCATCATCCAAGTACATATGTGCCCGCCAGTCCCCCTCAAACTTCTTCAGAGTGCATTCCAAATCAGTAAAAGCTCTGGAAACCCTTTCGACATCCTGAACAATCAGCTCCTTGTCAGCACGAGAAGCTTCAAGCTCAGACTCTAAGAAGGCCAGCTTCTTTTGAAGCTCGAGAATCTGCTCCCTGGTAGCGGATATCCCCTGGGAGGCGGCCTCCTCCCGAGCCCTGCAAGCCTCACTCCGGTGGCTCAGTTGGTCATACAAAAGAGACAAGTCGCCAAGGTCCTTTGCTATAGCCGTCTTAGATGTATCTCGCACGAGCCTTATCTTCTCCAGGGAGGTGGTGGGGAGCTCCCTCTCCTGACCAATTGCTGCAGACAAATCAGCTTGTCGCAGCATTTCAAACTGGGCCATCTGCTGATCAGCCTCCAGCAGCTTGGGCTCCAGAAGCGCGGTTATCCCTTCCCCGCCAGAAAGGGTTTTAAGAATGTCAATCTGGCCCTGGGTCCATTGCCGAGCCAAGGTGAAAGGAGTCCCCCGCTCCACAGCAGCGTCTACTCCCCTCTTCAAATGGCGATAGCAGCTATCAACCACATCCTACGATACCTCATCCAGAACTTCTGTAGAGGACGGTGTCAGAGGAAGTGTGGCCGACAGTGTCAAGGAAGACGCAACAGAACTTGCCGCCCCTGCCACAAGGGAAATAAATTCCGAGCGAAAGGACGTCTGAACAGCGGCCAATTCCTCCTCCGCGGCCCGATTGATTTGGATACTCGGTAAAGCTGAGAGGTCAACCCCCAAAGTCGTACGAGCAGAGGAAGATACAGGGGCAATTGCCCTTTGTTCGGGCTGTGCCGCCATGTGAACTCCTAGACTCGATTCGGCGGGAGACCTCTCAAGACAGGCCGGAAGAGTAAGGGGCATGCTCCCTTCCGCTAGATTCTTTCTGGCAGAGCCTACCATAATAATGTCCGTCATCGGCAATGAAAGGGCAGGACCTGTATGCCCAGAACAACCATCAATCAGTCTAATCAGAAGGATGTGATGATAGAGCGAATAGGCCTCCTCGTTGGTTAAAATATGGCTTATCTTACCAGGGGATGGTTGTGAAGGCTGAGGCTTGTTCACAACCACCATAGCCCCCTCACCTATGACCTCCGGGCCAAATTTGGTTGGCTCTTCTGCTCCAGCCGCCTCGGAGAGGGATACGACTCGATCAACGTCACCTTGACGAAATTCAGCAATCTCGGGGACAAGTTCATCAAAGCCCCCGTCCTCTCGAGTCACGACCTCGGCAATCTGAGATTCCTCTTCTTCTGACACCTACGAGAGGGAAGGAAAATAATTAAGATCAAAGCTAGAAGAAAGGAAGAACTAAATAAGAGATGGTAGTGACTTGTTTACCTCCGACGCGGAGTCGACTTCCTCGTCTCTTTCCCTTATAGTTAGCTTGCGATGTCTGGTCGCATCCAATTTCCAGGAGCGAATAATATAGCCAATAGGAGAAATCTGCCTGCTATGCTTTTGTATGGGATCGGGTACAACGGGCGGCTGATCTGCCACCATCTCATCTGGCAAAACAGACGGATGATCCGCCCCATCATCCTCCACCGGAAGGGAAGAATCATCTGCATCATGCTCGTCGCCCTCATTATCCGCAATAGTGGAATCCAAATCTGGCACTTCGACTCTATTCTTCCTCTTCCTCATCTTGGCCCCCTGGGACCTCTCATCCAGGCCGGTACCAACAATAAAACTGGCACCCGGATTGAAACCAACAGGGAGTTTGTTCGCCATAACTTGGTACAGAGCCGCCATATACAAAATCTCTACCGACGCCTTAATAGCAGGGACCGAAAAAATGGTACGGGTATAGAATGTATCATAGTAGTGCCAGGCCCTGATACCGTCAAGAAGGCTACCTTCAAAACCCAGACAAGAGCTGGGACTGTCCAGAAAAACCTGGCTATATCCAAACTGTCGGGCAAACCTACTGGGCAGATAAGGTTTCAGGAAGACAGCATTGCGGTTGCGATACACTAGATGAGCGGGGCGAATGTTACGCAGCCACAGAAGCATCTGGCCGTCCAGAAGCTGAGGGGGCCCAATACCGTCAAGATGTACAGCCGCTATTTCCTCAGCAGTAAAACGAGGGACAGATACAAAAATGTTGTACATATCTGCTCTCGCTAGCGCCATCCGGCAGGCGCGCATGGTCTCGTACTCCCAAATCTCATTACGATAACGGAAGATAAAAGCGTCGTCGTCAGTTACGCCGTCTTCAGAGCCCGGCCTCATCAAAGACGGATAATGCATCAGCAGCCACCCCATCAGATAATGATAGGGCAGCTCAGTCCGTTCGAAATCTTTTGTCACATCGCGGGCGATGACCTTGGACGTAAAAGTGCGGAGGCCACGGTGTATGATGCATACCATGGCCGGAAGGAGATCTAGCTTGATTCCCAAAACTAGCTTTACAGCGGGAAGGATAAAATTACGACTGATCCTCTCAATAGAACCAACTCCTCCCGAGACTACGCAATTCCGCAGCCATACCATCAAGAATCCCGCCAGGAGCGCCTTCTCTGATAGATCTTGAGTATCCTGATAAAAATAACCAAAGGAGTCGGTTTGACTTCCAAATCTTTCACTGGTGGTGGTCACCCTCTTGGCCGACGACACCAGGGCTTGAACCGCCTCCCGGGATTGAGGACATCGAGAAGTAACTCGGCCTGAGGCACCCATCGAAAAGAGATAGCATACCCAGTCCTTAGTGTGGGGAGCATTTCCTTCCGAACTGCTGTCCTTCTTGGCTATCTGCTGACATGTGCTATAGTGGCATAATATCTTTTGATAGATAGCCACGAAGCCTGGATACCGTTCCTCCAACTCCTCGAACTCCTCATTCGTAGGAGTGTAAGCCTCAAAAGCTTCATCTTTCCAAGGAAGCTTAGAAATCGCATGCATTTCATGGAGTGCAAGCCCCTTTCCCCTACGGGTGTATAGAAGGTTCCCGTACGACGGTTATACATCTCCAACAGAGATATAAACAATCTCTTGTTTATGGGCAAGCCATGGCTGGTACCCCGAATAGCATGATAAAGATCGATCTCACACAGAAAGGCCTCATACTTTCACGAGATCCACATAGACAAATTGATCCATGAGGGAATGGGGTGTATCCAACTTGGGAGCGTCAACCGGCCAATGGAATAGGAGCCCTTCCGAGCAAGTTGGTTCAGAAAAGTGTCGGCTGCAGAAAACGTAAAATTGGGACCCGACACATTCAAGAAAGTGCCCGGGGTCAATCCCATTACATAGCGGCTGGTATGCACCTTGCCCGCACACACTGACTTCATGCTGTTGTTGTAATGGATGTCTCCCATAAACATCCCACTTCGGGTATGAGTCAAAGACTCTTCCATCTTCCGGTCTAATGGAAGCATATTAAACCAAGATAGTGGAAAGTGACGCTCCATTTGGGGGATGCGGATCGCCATCCTGTTGGAAATAAAACTCCAGTTCTCTGACACATCCAGAACGTGATTGTTCTTCACAATCAAGGCATCTCCGAAGAAGAACGCAGGCTTCAGGTATTCCCCTTCTAATTTCCCCGAGTTCATCATAGCGTTGAGAAAATAGAAAGGTTGGTTCTTGAGGGCATTCAATCTCATCGGAGGCTCGTCACTAGGTAACTGGTCTGCCACATACCGAACTATATGGTCGTACCTATAGCCCATAGCGGCCTGGGCACGACCTACCAGGGGTTCTCCAGCAGCGTTAACTGGCAAATTCACTAAGACAAAGACAAAGACAAGAGAAATAAGTTAAAAAGATGACTGAATAGTGCCCGCAAGCCTATGTGGCTCGGATTCAATGAAGCTTCAGGTGGCCCAACTCAGAAAAAAGCTTATGTGGCTCCAACTAGTGGAGACTCATGCTACAGTGACTAAACATAGTTATGCGGCTCTGTTCAAACACAGCCTCATGAGACAGAGTTCGAATAAGTTTAAAAGGCTCATACGACAAGACGAGTTCAAGCGAGCATATGCGGTCCAAATCAAGTGAGCTTATGCGGCCCCGTTAGAGACACGCTTATGCGGCTCAAATGCAGATAAGTTCATGCAGTCCAATTCTAATAGGCTTATGCGGTCCAAATTAAGTGAGTTTATGCTGGGCTTATGCGGCCCCGTTAGAGAAGCACTTATGCGGTCACAACAACAGATCTCATGATGCTCAGACATGGAACATATCCCATGCGGCTCGAGACGTGTATGTGGCACACAGGAAGATGAAGGCTCGCGCATAAAATATGCGACGTAGCTATGATAGTCAGGGTTCCAAACTCACACAAAGGTCCTTACCATCGATAGCGGGGAGGACGTCGGGGTGAACTACGGGCACGTCAGCTGGCGGTGGAGCTGCCACATTCGTCGCCGCAGAAACAGCTTTCTTACCCTTCGTCGCCGATGAAGACTCTGCCTTCTTCGCCGCAATAGTCTTCTTGGGAGCCATTACTATGATCAGAGAAAGAGGACGAAGACAAGAGAGCTAGGGAAATAGCAGAAAGTAAAAGAAAGTCTTTCTCAAACACCCTGCTATTTATAGGCAGAACCCCAATGGACCGACGCATCGATCCACGAGCAGTATAACCGACTCTTCGGTTATCAAGGCGATCTAATTATTTATGGCTGGACTCTTGGGATCCTGCCCCATAAAGCGGCATTAAATCTGATAGCAAATTAAACATCAATTAATGCAAAAAGATTTGCACACGAGACAGGATGACTGGCAAGGAGACTCATGCGGCCAGACAGCCTATGCGACCAAAGGGTCCATGCGGCTGATTGACCAATGCGGTTGAGGAGGCTATGCGGCTGGGACATCCATGTAGCCAGGACATCATATGCGACCAGAAAAGTTTATACATAGCCATGCTTCTTATTCAAAGTATTTCAATTTTGCAAATTAAAAACTTTGAAGGGGGTCTTGTAGAAGCATGGAAAAGAATAAAGAAAGATCCATGCGGCCAAGGATCCCCATGCGGCTCAGAGAGCTCATGCGGCTCAGGGATCCATGCGGCTTAAGTGTCTATGCGGCTCGAATAGTTCCATGCAGCCCAGAGAGGAGCCACGTGGCCCTCAACAGCTCTTTCCTTCGTCTTTACTGCATTTAATGCCTTGACGGCTGACAGCTCTGACCAATGACAGCTCTGACATAAAGACGCAATGTTGACTCTGTCATAATGGCAGGCTCCTAGGGAAACGAAAGAAATCTCTGGCATAATCCATCAAACCCCAAAGACCTTTATGCGACCTTGACACGTGGACAGTCGCATACGGCTCAGACAGAGGCTACCCATGCGACTCAGGCAAAGGTTACCCATGCGGCTCAAGCAAGGGCTACCCATGCGGCTCACGAGGACTATCTTCATACGGCTCACTGAGAAGCCACCCATCATGCGGTCGCCTACGCTCAAGCGGCTCAGATCATCTCCATGCGGTTCAAATGTTCAGAGGCCACTCCCAAGCAGCCTTAACACGTGGCCAGCCTTATACGGCTCAGTAAGGGGGGGCAATCCTCATGCGGCTCAAATTCCCTAATTGACTCACAGTTTTGCCAGCGTCCCTATAGCTATCAGCCTAATAATAGTGGGACACGTGGCAAGATTCATCAACAAATCCTAACAACCAGGTTTAGTGTCATCCTCATAATTACTGGGATCAAATCAGATCATTTGCAATCAATCAAATTGAATACGTGGCAGGAGATCCGAGCATGGCATAACAAATTATGAGGATTTATGGCAATCATCATTAATTGCCTACAGAGATTTGATGCAATCACATTAATTGCTCAAATCTATCATGAACGGCCCAGATTCATTGATCCTTAACTGCCGAATTTTGAGAATGGGCAATCATTGCAAACCCTAATGATGCTCCTCCACTCTTATAAATAGCGAGGTGCCATTCCCTTGCAAAGGAGCGGAGAGCAGAGAGAGAGAGAGAGCACACACCCCCGGGTCCAAAGAGTCAGAGAGAAATTGAAAGGAGAGCATTTTTTCATCAACGCCAAGCAGTTCTTCTACAGAGCCAAGGCTGTACCCGATCGTCCAAGAAGTAAGGCAGAGCTGCTGTCGCTTTCTCGAGCCTCTATCGTCACCTCCAGAATCTAAAATAAACAATTGTACTTAGATTGCTGTACCTAGGTTTTCGTCCCTAGGCTTTCTTTGTACAAGCGAGTTTGTATTATGAGTCTAAGTTCAGTCCTCCGATAATTGTTCTGTTCTTTTACAATCAATGGCAAACACGCCTAAGTCAGGACAGCCCCTGACTCGGTCAAACCTGCGATCAATCATGCACCGAAGCATACGGCTACGTCAGTCTCCACGAACAGTCGTGCATCGAAGCATACGGTCACGTCAACCCCATTATCAACCTACGATCACGCAGTCTGCATACGCCTACACACTATGCGCCCAAAGCAGGACTATGCACCCACATGAAAATTAATGTATTTTCTCATATGGGCGCATAACATCATTCCAGCACGAAAACGACAATAAAAAGGGGTCTCATACCTCTTCAAAGCACAGAACGGAGAGCATTTCAAGAGACAAATTATTGCACTTCTTGCCAGTGAGCCGAGAGTTAGCAATTTTCTTAGGTTTTCTTCCACTTTTGTAATCGGAGTGTCAACAGAGTAAAGGAGCAACTGCTGCTCGATCTTCATCGTCCCATTCCCCAGAATTCTTTTTGTACTCGGGGATCCTCAGCGCAGGATCTCTCAGGCGTACTCGATTTATGGTGCCTTGCGCCAATAAGAAAAGATAGCATTTCTTCTTCTCTTTTGTGTGTGTCCATAAAAATGGCGACTCTGCTGGGGACTACCCTTTCCTCTAACGAGAAGGTGGTGACGCAATCCAATACTGATAAAGTGGGGAACAGTCAGAAGATATTGATCGTGAAGTTCGATCAGCAGGCGTTTGAAGAGATGCTCTCGAAGGATGGCTCTACTCCCTCAAAATCAGTAAAGCCAAACAAGTCTCGCAATACTTGGCTTCCGAAGGCTCGTGGTGCATATCCTGCCAGTGTCATAGAATATATACAACTGAAGGACTCTGTCACGTGGGCGCATAGGCCTTTTACGTGGGCGCATGGAGCTCCTCTGTGGGTGCATAGCTCTGCCATAGAGGCTCCTGACATAAAGAAGGCACATACCATTCCGGGCTCTACTAGCCCAGCGACTTCTTTCTTGTGCAATCAACAACAAAGTGTTCAACATTCGATACTTGGCAAAGAAAAATACTACGATGCTAGGAATCAAAGTGTTCGACGCTCTGGGCAAACTCAGCAAGGCTCACAAACGAAGGAGGCAAAACTGGAAGAAAACAACACTGCTTCACCAAGCATGTGCCCAAAGCTATGCGCCCAAGAGGGTATGTGGGCGCATAACTCTGGCCAGAAAACTTCTGTCTTTGATAGACTATGCGCCCAGGGTCATGCGCCCAAGGCTATGCGCCCAAGCTCTACTGACCCATACTATGTGCCCACACCAAGGAAGCTCAGGCATGCTGCCAAGACTTTTCGCAAGCATGTGCCCAAAGACAGACTCCTAGGTCTATGCACCCACAGCAAAAAGAAAGGCCCCAACACGTATAGCACGGGGCTGTCTTCAAGGTTATCACAGAACTTAGGTGTGGGGGTTTCCCCTGTATGTGAACTAAGTCCGGATGTGCCAACATTCCTTACAAACCCATATGTAAAGCTCGGCGATGCATGTGACATGAGTTTTAAGGCAAAACTCCCTTCCGCTGACTTACGCGACATGATAAATCGTAAGCGTAAAGCGAGAGAGGATACGGAAATTCATGGCGTACATCCATGCACCAGTATTGTCATCAACTGTTGCTGCTCCAAAGCAACGAGAGTGCCTCAGAGGCAGTCCGTGTTTCGACGACTGCATCGCTATGATGATAAAAAGCCGCTGTGTGTTTCATCCAACATGGCTTCATGGGGTCCTCCTTACGGGAGCCCCAATCAAAGTAGGTGGACCACGAACCCAACTTTTTCTCTCAGTTCTGCGAACAGAAGAAGAAGAAGTCTGCCAACAGATATCCAGCGAGCTGTTATATCTAAAGGAGTCTATATGGGTACTCGGTCAAGGACGAGATTCTGTATAGATGACGAGGACTCCTAAGCTGGAGGTGATGATCCTTCAGCTGGGGGTAGTATTCCTTCAGAGTCTGAAGCAGATGACCTTCACACCGGGGGTAGCCTTCCAGATGACGATGATCTCTCCGAGTCTGATGGTGACTATCTACCTCCCCTACCTGAAGACGAGAGACTTTTCAACTCAGAGACAGACAGTATCAGCACCAGTTGTACTATTTTCTCTGTTCATTCTCGCATGTTATCTACATACATGGCGGATGGAGAGAGACATGAATAAGCCAGTGATCAGACCAACAAACGGCTAGAGGGTCTTGAAACAATATTTGCCAAGATCACTGATATGCTTACCAGTATCATGGCAGTCCAAACTGCTGGGGCTGTTCCTCCACCTCAACCAAATGTCTCAGCACAAGTTAGTTCGGCTCATAGCAACAACCCTCCTTCACTACGGAAGGAGTATCATTCCGTTGTGCCTCCTCCAAATCTTGCAAATACTGGGGGTGGTCCTTCACCAATGATGCATGACAACCGTACAGTAGCCATTTCTCAACGTCTGTTCAATCAACGGAATGCAATTGATTCTCTTGTTGTCCGTCTCGACACAATCTCATACAAAGACGTGCTTCAGAAGGTGGGGATATCTTAACCTTATCCTCCTGAACGGGAGAATGCTACTTGCCCTCCTAACTATAAGCCATTAGCGCTAAATTCATTTGACGGGATGACTTCTCCTCGTTAACACATGACATACTTCAACATGTAGACTCTACACTTACCCAGAGACGATCCGTTCTTGTCAAAGCTGTTTATTAGCACCTTGTAGGGGGTAGCTTTTGAATGGTTATGCAGTCTGTCTGACGGTTGTATTAATTCCTTTAAAGATTTGGAGAGGTTATTCCTCAACAGGTTTTATAAGAGTGGCATGCATGTTAGTATGTCCACCCTCATTGAGACCAAGCAAAGGAGGACTGAATCTGTTATTGCTTTCATCGAACGCTTCAGGCGACTAGCATTGAAGATGCCCTTCGGTATACCAGACTCAGAACTCATGGATACTTGTCGACATAACTTTCTTCCTACAGTGAAGTTCTATCTGGGTATACATAAGTACGATACATGGCCTACTTTCATTGGGGCCGCTGATGCTGCTGAAAATAATGTCCCTAATATGGAATTACTGGGGTTGAAGACACCCAAATCTGAAGACAAAGGCAAGCACCCTCAAACTATCCCTGTCCGTGGGGGTAAAGGGAAAGAAGTCTTGAAGGTCGACACTTCCAAAGGAGCTTCCAATTCTCAGGACGCTCCTGACAAACCTAAGGAGACTTTCTCCTTTGACGAGAATGATGTTATTACCATTTTCACACATTGACGAAGGGTAATAAACTGACATTGCCTCCACCACGACGTCCTGTGGAGGCAAACCAACTCAACGATCCCAAGTACTATCTTTATCATCAGTACGTGCACCACTCTACCAAGGATTGCATCATCTTGAAGAAGAAGATACAACAGCTTATCGACAGCCAAATGATCAACCTCGAAGCTGAAGATAAGGTCGTATCTTCTAACATGATCTCTCTTCAATTTAGTGGCTTTCCTTCCACAGAAGTCCTAGACGGCGTAGTCCTAATCCCCTAGGCAATAATGGAAGATGTCAACCCGTCGCCAGCTCGCAACTCAACTTTGGTGCCACTCACAACTGAATGTAGTGAGATCATGTGGGTCCATCCGAACCTTGTGCAAGAAATGACATAGGGGGTGGTATCTTCCAAAGTAAAGAGGGGTAAGAAATATAAATCATTCCATATGGTGTCTTCTCCTATTTACGAAGTTTTATCTGGCGAGACGCGATCTGGAAAGGCTTACCTACGGACTTATTACCCTATACAAGAAAAAGCAGTATCTTCTCAAGCTCCTGCTGCCCCCACAAGTTCAGAAGCCGGTCCGTCTAAGCCCTCAACTACCGACAAAGCCAAGCAGAAGGAGACACGATTTGACAAGTCTCTGAAGGTGCCAACTCCCGAAGGCATGGATCGGCCTTACAACTTTGACATACTGGCACAGTTGGCCAATACACCTGCCAGGTTGTCTTTGTTCGATCTATTGCGACTCTCCAAAGAAACACGGAAGGCCTTAAGTGAGGCATTACTACATGCCGACTCTTATCTAACTGAAGTCAAAGCCCCCGCTGAAGATCCTGTCTCCTGTCCTTACTGCCACAGTACTATAGAAGTGGTGCCCAATATCACCTTTTCACAGAAGGACATGCTACTAAAAAACAATCGTCATGATAGACCCCTATACTATACATGGTATATCGGGGCGATTAAGGTGGATCGGATGCATATTGATCCAGGTTCCTTCCTAAGCATAATTCCTAGAAGTTTACTCCAAATTATAGGAATCCCTCTACACAAGCTATCTGCAACCAATACAACTATCATGGCTTTTAATACTGGAAGAAGCAACCCGCTGTACAAGATCTGTCTCAATTACAAGATTAGTGATCTCCGAACAGAGATTTCTTGCTATGTAATCGACACCAATGTATCCAACAACGTCTTGTTTGGACGTCCGTGGATACACAAGAACATGATCGTTCCTTTTAGACCTCACCAGTGCTTCAAGTATGTCAACGGTGATAGCATCGTGAAGACGGAGTTTGCCGATGTCGATCCTTTTAAGGGCATTGAAGCATACTACGGAGATTCGGTACTTTATCCATCTCAGCCTCCCAAAGTTGACGACAACGAGGCTGATGATGAAGCTGAAGTGAGTTCATCTGCCAGTGATGGTCCCCTGATTATCCGAGTCAAAGGACGTACTACTCCAAAAAGTATGCCAAAGCCTCTCATAATCTGGATTAAAAAGAAGAATCCTGATAAGGTCAAACCATTGACCATTACTCTCTGCAGAATACCGTGGGTAGAACCTGCTGAAGTCCGTCCTCCCAATCCTGAAGAGTTATCCTATGTGGCAAACTTGGCCAAGTCTGTGGCTCTTGTTCCAGACAATGATCCTCTCAATGAGTATATCAATACTTAAAATAATGTACCTTCAGTGGATAATGTTATCTCTGAAGAAGAACTTGCATATTTTCTAAGTAAAGGTTTATCTTTGAATTACTCCGATGTCTACCAATCTGTAAACCAGTACATAGATACGATATATGTCCTAGAACATGGCATAGGACAACATTTCTGCATGCCGGTCACGATGCCTCATCTACGGGAAAAAGTCTGGCCAGAAGATATCCACTACTTCATCTTTCCTTCTAGAAAGAAGGGTGAAGAATCGATCATCTTCGGTCGAATAATTGGCGAAAGAAAGTTCGTTCTGGACTCTACTTCTCTCAATCACAACACTGAAGCTGACTATGACTCTGGGAAAATGCTACTTTTTCGATATAGTTGGCAGGCTATGAATATCATCCAGAACATGGGATATGATATGAAAAGCGACCAGGGCTACACTACGGTCAGGGACGACGATTGCCAATACGTCACTTTGCTCCTCCCGGCAAACCCAAAAACTTTTATCAACAAAACGACGTTGGTTTGGGTTACATCACTCCTCCAACAACTCCTGAAGGATCAGACATCGAAGCAGATCGTTGTTCTCATTATTCTGATTCCTGCATCTGGGATTCAGACTCCAGCATTGGAGACATGTTCAAAGCAACTTTGTCCGTCAATATGTGTCAGTTGACCAAATTGCAGACGATGTCCAATCGATCGAGCTTGAACAATGGGCTCAAAAGATGGATACTAGGTGGGAGTTACGTTTCGAACAACATGAACCACCTACCGAAGACGAAGTTGTCCAAGTTAATTTAGGAGATGAATCATCTCTTAAACCAATCTTCATCAGCAAAAGTCTGTCTGGCGAAGAACGATAATCTCTTATATAGCTTATAAGAGAATAGATTGATGGCTTTGCATGAAGCTATAAAGACATGCCAGGCTTGGACCCTAAAGTTGCTATGCATCGCCTAAATATCTCGTCCAAAGCTAAGACAGTGAAGCAGCAGCAATGACGATTCCGACCAGATATCATGGAGGCCATCGAAAATAAAGTCAAGAAGCTTATTTCAAGCGGGTTCATTCGCGAAGAACAACGCCCTGACTGGATCGCTAACATTGTGCCAATTATGAAAAAGAATGGTAAAGTTTGAGTCTGTATCGATTACCGCGATTTGAACTCTGCATGCCCGAAAGATGAGTTCCCTCTACCGATCACCGACGTAATGATCGACAATACTTGCGGCTTCGAGTGAATGTCCTTCATGGATGGGTTCTCAGGCTACAACTTGATCAAGATGTTCTCCGACGATGAGAAATACACATCTTTTCGAACACCGTTAGGGGTATACTGCTATACGGTGTTGCCTTTCGGATTGAAACATGTAGGGGCGACATACCAGCGAGCTATGAACACAATTTTTTGTGATCATTTGTGCAAAATAGTAGAATGCTACGTAGATGATATCGCAGTTAAAAGTTATCTCAAGGGCAACCACCTCCAAGACTTGAGAACGGTATTCGAACTAATGCCTGCACATCAACTCAAGATGAATCCAACCAAGTCTTTTCTGGGAGTCTCCAGCGGCAAGTTCCTTGGTTTTGTTATCACTTCAAAGGGTATACATCTTGACCTGGAGAAAGTGAAAGCTATCCTCGATATGCATCGCCCAAGAAACCTCAAAGAGCTACGCAAACTTCAAGGAAGGCTAGCCTACATCAGACGATTCATTTCAAACCTTTCTGGAAGGTGTCAATCATTTACTCAGCTCATGAAGAAAGAAGTTTCCTTCGTCTAGACTGAACAATGTCAAAGCGCATTTGATAAATCAAGAAGTATCTCACAAGCCCCCAGTATTGGTGGCTCTAATAATGGGGAAGCCCTTCTTACTATATGTCCGTGCTACGGATCATTCCCTTGGTGCCCTATTAGCTCAGAAGAATAAAGGTGTCCATGAACATGCAATCTACTACCTCAGCCGCACGATGGTGGGTACCGAGCACAGATACACACCTGTGGAAAAGGAATGTCTCATACTGGTATTTGCTATCCAGAAGATATGCCACTATGTGTCTGGACAGACTATCCACATCATATCTAAAGTCAATCCTCTTAGAATACTGATGACTAAACTGGGTTCTCTTAATTCCCGTTTAGCTACATGGGCAATGCTATTGACTCCATACGATATGTTATTCGTCCCTCAGAAGGCAGTAAAAGGCCAAGCGTTAGCTGATTTTTTAGCAGCTCACCAAGTGCCATAATCTTCCAAACTCTACGATGAAATTCCCGATGAAGTAGTGGAGTCTAACACCGCAACTGAGGAAATCCCCAATTGGCGAATGTTCTTTGACGGTGCATCAAGAACATGACCTAAAAGAAATATCATGGCCGGAGTAGGCATCGTGCTTGTGTCACCCGACCATCTGGTTATACATCGTGCATATTCTCTCGTGGAACCCTGTACTAATAACATAGCAGAATATAATGCCCCACTGATCGGCCTTCAACTGGCAAAACAACTGGAAGTTGACTATCTAGAAGCTTAGGGCGATTCTAAGCTAATAGTTAGTTAGGTCTGAGGGGATTATTGTCACGACCCGCACCCACTGTAAGGGTACGAGAACGTAACAACGCCCAGCCTACGCCGTAGTGTCGACGGTAGAATGTTGTCCTAGGTCACAACATCTAACAATATAAGGTGATGCACAGTTATACTCCCCGAATGGGGCTGACATAACAGAATACAATCTCAATCACATCTAGGGTAGAAGTACGATAAGATAGATAGAAAGATACGAAATCCAAATCCACAAGGCATATAATAGAGAGATGATACTAAGTGTCTAAGATACAACTCAACAATATCCAGAATATACAGATCCCAATATACAACTCAAACTCAGATGATAAGAAAATAATATAAGCCAAGACTAGGGAACCTTAGTCTCTACAGCTAGTGGATCCGGCTGGAAGTCCGGGTCACAAGTGTCGTCTACAGCTGTCCCATAATAGGTGTCTACGCAGGCCTTATCCTCATTCTCTGTAAAAGTTTCAACAGTGTCCAGTCAGGACAGGAGCGAGCACAATATATCTCACGCAGATCATAACAGGTTAGAAAATATAACGTGCAATAGAGTAAGATACATGAAACGCTGAAAGAAGATGTATATGAAAAACAGAAGGATATGATAATAGGAAATATCTATATATGATAAGTAAGAACTATAAGCAATGTGATTTAGAGTACAATATGGTTATGTAAACGGGTTAGATTATACAATAAAATGGGACTCCTTTGTACGTGGGTGTACAATGGACATATACAATTTCTTATACAATAGGATTGATCACATAACCATTTCTACTCTCCCTCCCCAATCAATACACAAGGATCCAATTCAGTTACGTTACCTTATACAATGGCTTGTACAATAGAGCTCAATATGATAATGAGAGTACAATATGCACAATGAGTGTACAATGATAAGGGTATTCAATAAATACAATATGTTAGTGAAACGCACATCACAATATGTATTTAGTGAACACAAGAAGATAACATCGCAAAAGAAGATCCATATAGTACCAATCCGTGTTACCAACGTGTCAGCATCAAGTAAATTAATCTATGGCAAGAATAGACGTTCTAGCAAGTATGAAACGGTCAGAGAATGTACTCGCCTGATAACCTGAATGTCCTGCTGAGAATATAGAGTCCCAAGTGAGGTACCTGACTCCTATTTAGAACAACATAAGTCACAACATGTCTAGAATAGTAAGGCTGAAGATTTCAATGCATTCTACATGATTCCTAGGTCCTTCTACACCCAAGTCAACTCTTGGTCAACCATCAAGTCAAACTATGGTCCACTAGTCCATAAAGTCTAAGTTAAACCATTCTAGGCTAATCACTATCTAGGCATATATATGCATATAACATAGGAACCTCAACTTACACATTATATTCATATATTTATACACACTATCTATGTAGGCTATTCCTACATTAGATTACTATTCACATTGGTTGCATGTATATTATTACATATATATACATGTGTACACATAGAGAGTTTAGAGAGGGGAAACCTACATATGTGAGTGTGTGTACATGTGTGACAGAATTGGGTGTGAGGGTGTTTGTGTAGTGTTATCATTAGTGGTATGGTGTCAAGTGACAGAACATGGCAATGGATAGTTAAGTGTTAGGTTAGTGTCACATGTGAGTGTTTAGAGTAAGGGTGATATATAGTGTATGGCAGGAATTGGGAGTGTGTGTGTTGAGTGGAATGTGAATGTAAATCTTTACATGTGTGCGTGTGAAGGAGGATATGTGAGTGATGTCCAGATTTTACCCATGTTTCATACAAAACCCAAATCCACATTTCAGTCATCTGTGAATGTAAATCTTTACATGTGTGCGTGTGAAGGGGGATTTGTGAGTGATGTCCAGATTTTACCCATGTTTCTTACAAAACCCAAATCCACATTTCAGTCATCTGTGTGTATGATAGGTTTCACTGTAGCAGTGATATGTGTGTGTGGTTTTCAATATGTGACAGTATGGTATGGAGTTCTCAGGCTTAGTTAAAAATACTCAAAATTAGTTCACTTATAAACTCAGATTCATGCATAAACCCATCTCATTTGAATTTCACTTATCATTAATCTTAGTTTAAAAATATCAATCAACTTAGTGAAAGCCTAATCAATGCAACATCAAACCTATTTAAAACAACAACCCAACATTTTAGTAAACCATGACAGGAATTCTCAGGTATACACAATTGCCATCTCAGGATTTCATTTCCAGGTTTAACATTACCTATATCTCAGGTTTTTGACATTGAATCTCGGGAATAGGCTCGATTGTTCTCAAGTATAGGTGTATATTATCTGATAGTAAAGAAAGCCAACTGAAATTCCCAGTTTTAGTTTTCAGGTTCAGTTTCCTGAACCTGTTGACATGAATCCCCAACTCAAACACAAAAACCTATTTCGATGATTTCCCCTAACCCCAAACAACCACAACTACATATTCCACTATTAACAAATATGTTGGCAAGTCCTAATTTAATCAACAAAACAAACAAAAAAGAAAAGGAAATGAATTAAATCAAATTCAGAAGGAATACATTCGGCCATACCATCAGTCACTTGGGAAAAATCAGGATTTCGACCCTAAAAACATCATAAAATTTACAAGTAATCACGTATACTATTTCTTAACATGTAGGTGAACCATTAATCCTCATAAAACATCAGTTAAAACAGGAAAACAAAATCAATTTCCAGAATGAACACTCAGCCAATGCGTATCAGTGAATAACAGTGTACACTAAGGAATTCAAAATTTCGAATTCGAATCTCCATCAAAAGTGCAAATAAAGTGTTGGTAATTGATATCAAACAAGTGAGGGTATATGAGAGTGTCCTCGTGTCCAAAAATTGGACACGAAATGTGTTCCAAACTACTGTACAAACACAAACCCAATCAGTGCACAACATCGTCGTGCACGCGTGCACGCGCGTGTAACACGCGACACACGACACGACACGACACGTGCTCGTATCCAGAGGTTCACCTAGATTAGCCCTAGGTCTGACACATCCTGTACTGGGTCTACGAGTCCTACAGACATGACACGACACGCGTGTCAGTCGTGCCTGTGTACACGCACAGCAGCCCGCACGCGACAGCGCGCGACCAATACGACCTCAATATCTCCGCGCACAGACTACGAGACATTCCCAAATTTTGGGAGCTTGGTGGCAGACATTGCCCTAAGATTCCCCCAAAATTTTAGGACACGACGTGTCCTGTGTCCCGAGATATGGACCCCGTGATGCAAGACACGGCCTACGGGCTCGTACTGTGTGTCCACGCGTAAAAACAGGACACAAATGGACACGAAATACTAGGACACCTTCACAAAAATTAATACTCACACCTAGATCTACAAATCCATGCAATCATTTTTACAAAAATCGAAAATCAAATCCTAAGTGGCATTTCTACAAATACCTAGGTATCCTATTGGATACGTGTCCGATACGGACACGAAATGAATCCACCTTGACACGAAACCAAGTCCTACAGCTAGGGGACTCCTAGGGCTTTCCAAATATGCAAAGAAATCAGGGAAACTATAGGTTTAGGGATCATTTACCTATTGATGAGCTTTTCAAGAAAAACCCCTTTCTAGAACTTTTTCCTTTGATAGCAAACTCCACCAAATTGCTCCCCTACTGAAATTCCCTTCCATGTACAGAAAGTATAGATGAATTAGAACCTAATGCAACTTGTTTGGATTAAAAAGGAATTAAAATGGATTTACTAGGAATTTCTAAATTTGGGGATTTACCTCTTTCTAAACTTGAGATCTATTTCCAAGGGAGGCTAACCCTAAATGAAGGAGGCATTAAATAGGGGTAGGGTTCCCTAGATGGCTGGCCATAGTGGGTTAGGGTTAGGGTTTAGTTGGGTTTGATGGGCTATGGGCTTCTTGGCTAGTTTCAAGTCTCTCTACCAAAAGGCCCCTTTGCTATATCAATTTCTCTCCAACTAAAACCTCTAATTAGGTAACTAAGAGAATATTCTAGTCATGACTAAAATCACCAAGTCCAACTTAGCTTATTGGTTAAGTCTAACTTCTAGGTTAGGCCAAATCTAGACCTAAGACTAACATAGCACATAGCAATATTTAATTAATAATAAATTCACACAAATTCCGATAAATCATAATAAATTCAAATAAATCCTAAAATGACCAAAATACCCTCTAGGCTAAAATGTACTAGTTAAACATCCTAATCACATGGCTAGGTTCTAAGTCAACAGTCTCTAAGGTTACACTAGTCAAACACCAAAATCATAAGTTATAACTTAAAATAGTTCTTTTAAAAAGATTAAAATTCACTAAAAATTATATAATTATTTAAATATCATAACTAAATAAATTAAAACACAAAATTTCAAAATTACCCTCCTTTTAGAAACTGGGTGTTACAAGTCTACCCACCTTAGAAAAATTTTGTCATCGAAATTAAAATGGTAGTAGTCCTTCAAGGTCAAACACCCCACAATCAAAGTCTCAAACATACCGTCAGATAATCATATGCGTCTGTCCTAAATCATGATACTTAGAATCTTCGTCGTGCTAGTGAGCAAGGATACAATAATCACAGAGTCCTCGGCTAAGGCATATACCTCTAGAATCATGGTATTTAAAATTTTCGTATTACCGCATGCTTGGCAGCGAAAACCATAAATTCCTACACCCGAGAAATACGTCCTAAATCTGACTATATGTCCTCACTATGCTAGATAAACACGACCATCGAAGATTCTAGATCCCATAACTGAGGTGACCTAGCCCATATGATTCATCTCAGAAGAAAATCAAACATAACACACGAACAACAGAACAAAGTTGATAAATCAACCAGGAACATAGGGAATCGAATTTTCAAGGCAGTAATTATAGAATTTGAATCAAAAGAACGGAACCTGCAACTAGATCTCCAACGGCCCGAGCATCCTCGGCTGTCATGGCGAAAGCTCGCCCTGGCTGGCCTCCCCTGGCCTACTGCTGATGCTGTACGAACCTCTGCTGCTGAGTCTGCAATGGTGGTCCCCTCTGCTGTCCTGCCGGAGCCCTAGCTCCTGGTGCTACCTGAGCCAATGGTGTCGGGTTCTCGGAAGACTCTCTACACTGATGCTCCGCTGAATCGCAAAGTAAACACATGTCCATCCTCTTCCTGCAATCGTTCCACCAATGGCCTGGCTTCTTACAAAAGTTGCACACGGTGTCCTGCTGATATAGTACCTGTCTCTGTCCCTGATGCTGAACAGGCCTCTGTTGTAGCTGATGTATCTGAGCCCTCGGCTGCTGGTGCTGCTGCTGAAACTGTATACGGGGCATCGGCTGCTGATACTGCTGCTGAAACTGATGCTGAACGTGCAGCCTCTTGGCCGATCCTCCGCTGCTGCTGTCCCCAATAGGGTCTCGCCCCCTCTTAAGCCTCAGCTCAAGATCGTCTTCAGCCAATAAAGCTCCCATCAAAATCTCTTCGAAAGTGGCATCCCTGTTGTCCTTGGTCAAGGACTTGACTTCCTTGACCAGACCCTTTCGGAACCTCTAGGCCTTCGCCGTCTCGCTCAAGCCCTCTACGAATCTGTCGAGGCGGCCGAACTCCCCAGCGTACTCCTCTACTGACAGGCTCCCCTGAACTAAGCTCTCAAACTGCGACTCCAAGGCTCGGAGCGCTGCATCTGGAAAGAACTTCTTCTTGAAGAAGCCCTTGAACTCCTCCCATGTCTGTCCAGCTACCCCCATCCTGGGGTCTAACTGATACCAGGTGCAAACAAGATCTCGCATCCGGCTAGCTGCTGCCTCTATCTGGAGATCTGCCGGTATCCGGGCCAGACGAAAGATCTCCTCTATATGCTCGATCCACTCGTCAGCATATAAAATCCCCTCTGTCCCCAGGAAGTCTCTGGGGCTCATCTTCTGGAACTCTATCCCCGGTGTCTTTGACTGTTGGACTGCTGGCCAAGCTACGACTGTCGTAAGGGCCAACTCCATGCTCCTGGCCTGCCGGGTCAGCTGCACCTCCATAAACTGCTGGAAGTAGGCGAACATCTGTGTCGCGTCCATGTATCCTGTAGGCGGCGGCTACTGGAAAGGCATCTCTAGGATGACTGGGTCCTGCCTCCGAACTGGTGGAGGCATACCCCCTGCTGCTGGCGGAGGGGCTCCTCCGAACGCAGCTGAAACGCCTACCCCAGTTGGCATGACTGGGGCTGCGGTACCAGGGGCTGGCTGCTGAGTATGAGAGGTGGCAGACCTCTCATCGGCGTTCTCCTGGCCCTGGCGATGTGATCTCGTCTCAACCATCCTGGAGACAGATCAAAGAAACAATTGCTGAGAATGAGTTGAAATAGCAAGGGAGGACAGTTATATTCAATAGAGACAATAAGCAGCAAAATGTAGATATACGGAATCTGAATAAGTTTTTCCTAATGTGATTGAGTACCTCCAAAAATATCCTAATCCTACTGCAGGCTGTAGTGATACTCTAGTTCGAATACCACTACATAAACTCGACCTGCATGGACCACCACTAAAAACGTGTCACGACCCGCACCCACTGTAATGGTATGAGAACGTAAAAACGCACAGCCTGCGTCGCAGTGTCGGCGGTAGAACGCCGTCCTAGGTCACAACATCTAACAATATAAGGTGATGCACAGTTATACTCCCCGAATAGGGGTGACATAACAAAATACAATCTCAATCACATCTAGGGTAGAAGTACGATAAGATAGATAGAAAGATACGAAATCCAAATCCACAAGACATACAATAGAGAGATGATACTAAGTGTCTAAGATACAACTCAACAATATCCAGAATATACAGATCCCAATATACAACTCAAACTCAAATGATAAGAAAATAATATAAGCCTGGACTAGGGAGCCTCAGTCTCTACAGCTAGTGGATTCGGCTGCAAGTCCGGGTCACAAGTGTCGTCTACAGCTGTCCCATAATAGGTGTCTACGCAGGCCTCATCCTCATTCTCTGTAAAATTTTCAACAGTGTCCAGTCAGGACAGGAACGAGCATAATACATCTCCCGCAGATCATAATAGGTTAGAAAATATAATGTGCAATAGAGTAAGATACATGAAACGCTGAAAGAAGATGTATATGAAAAATAGAAGGATATGATAATAGGAAATATCTATATATGACAAGTAAGAACTGTAAGCAATGTGATTTAGGGTATAATATGGTTATGTAAACGGGTTAGGTTATACAATAAAATGGGACTCCTTTGTACGTAGGTGTACAATGGACATATACAATTTCTTATACAATAGGATTGATCACATAACCATTTCTACACTCCCTCCCCAATCAATACACAAGGATCCAATTCAGCTACGTTACCTTATACAGCGGCTTGTACAATAGAGCTAAATGTGATAATGAGAGTACAATATGCACAATGAGTGTACAATGATAAGGGTATTCAATAAATACAATATGTTAGTGAAACGCACATCACAATATGTATTTAGTGAACACAAGGAGATAACATCGCAAAAGAAGATCCATATAGTACCAATCCGTGTTACCAATGTGTCAGCATCAAGTAAATTAATCTATGTCAAGAATAGACGTTCTAGCAAGTATAAAACGGTCAGAGAATGTACTCGCCTGATAACCTGAACGTCCTGCTGAGAATATAGAGTCTCAAGTGAGGTACCTGACTCCTATTTAGAACAACATACGTCACAACATGTCTAGAATAGTAAGGCTGAAGATTTTAATGCATTCTACATGATTCCTAGGTCCTACTAGACCCAAGTCAACTCTTAGTCAACCATCAAGTCAAACTATGGTCCACTAGTCCATAAAGTCTAAGTTAAACCATTCTAGGCTAATCACTATCTAGGCATATATATGCATATAACATAGGAACCTCAACTTACACATTATATTCACATATTTATACACACTATCTATGTAGGCTATTCCTACATTAGATTACTATTCACATTGGTTGCATGTATATTATTACATATATATACATGTGTACACATAGAGAGTTTAGAGAGGGGAACCTACATATGTGAGTGTGCGAACATGTGTGACAGAATTGGGTGTGAGGGTGTTTGTGTAGTATTATCATTAGTGGTATGGTGTCAAGTGACAGAACATGGCAATGGATAGTTAAGTGTTAGGTTAGTGTCACATGTGAGTGTTTAGAGTGAGGGTGATATATAGTGTGTGGCAGGAATTGGGAGTGTGTGTGTTGAGTGGAATGTGAATGTAAATCTTTACATGTGTGTGTGTGTATGAAGGGGAATGTGTGAGTGATGTCCAGATTTTACCCATGTTTCATACAAAACCAAAATCCACATTTCAGTCATCTGTGTGTGTGACAGGTTTCACTGTAGCAGTGATATGTGTGTGTGGTTTTCAATATGTGACAGTATGGTATGGAGTTCTCAGGCTCAGTTAAAAATACTCAAAATTAGTTCACTTATAAACTCAGATTCATGCATAAACCTATCTCATTTGAATTTCAGTTATCATTAATCTTAGTTTAAAAATATCAATCAACTTAGTGAAAGCCTAATCAATGCAACATCAAACCTATTTAAAACAACAACCCAACATTTTAGTAAACCATGACAGGAATTCTCAGGTATACACAATTGCCATCTCATGATTTCATTTCCAGGTTTAACATTACCTATATCTCAGGTTTTTGACATTGAATCTCAGGAATAGGCTCGATTGTTCTCAGGTATAGGTGTATATTATCTGATAGTAAAGAAAGCCAACTGAAATTCCCAGTTTTAGTTTTCAGGTTCAGTTTCCTGAACCTGCTGACAGGAATCCCCAACTCAAACACAAAAACCTATTTCGATGATTTCCCCTAACCCCATACAACCACAACTACATATTCCACTATTGACAAATATGTAGGCAAGTCCTAATTTACTCATTAATCAACAAAACAAACAAAAAAGAAAAAAAATGAATGAAATCAAATTCAGAAGGAATACATTCGGCCATACCATCAGCCACTTGGGAAAAATCAGGATTTTGACCCTAAAAACATCATAAAATTTACAAGTAATCACGTATACTATTTCTTAACATGTAGGTGAACCATTAATCCTCATAAAACATCAGTTAAAACAGGAAAACGAAATCAATTTCCAGAATGAACACTCAGCCAATGCGTATCAGTAAATAACAGTGTACACTAGGGAATTCAAAATTTTGAATTCGAATCTCCATCAATAGTGCAAATAAAGGGTTGGTAATTGATATCAAACAAGTGAGGGTATATGAGAGTGTCCTCATGTCCAAAAATTGGACACGAAACGTGTCCCAAACAACTGCACAAAAACAAACCCAATCAGTGCACAACAATCGTCGTGCACGCGTGTACGTGCGTGTAACACGCGACACACGACACGACATGACACGTGCTCGTGTCCAGAGGTTCACCTAGGTTAGCCCTAGGTCTGACACATCCTGCACTGGGTCTAAGAGTCCCACAGACACGACACGACATGCGTGTCAGTTGTGCCTGTGCACACGCACAGCAGCCCGTGCGCGACAGTGCGCGGCCAATACGACCTCAATATCTCCGCGCACAGACCACGAGACATTCCCAAATTTTGGGAGCTTGGTGGCAAACATTGCCCCAAGATTCCCCCAAAATTTTAGGACACGACGTGTCCTGTGTCCCGAGATATGGACCCCGTGATGCAAGACACGGCCTACGGGCTCGTGCTGTGTGTCCACGCGTAAAAATAGGACACAAATGGACACGAAACACTAGGACACCTTCACAAAAATTAATACTCACACCTAGATCTACAAATCCATGTAATCACTTTTAGAAAAATCGATAATCAAATCCTAAGTGGTATTTCTATAAACACCTAGGTATCCTATTGGATACGTGTCCGATACGGACATGAAATGAATCCACCTTGACACGAAACCAAGTCCTACAGCTAGGGGACTCCTAGGGCTTTCCAAATATGCAAAGAAATCAGGAAAACTATAGGTTTAGGGATCATTTACCTATTGATGAGCTTTTCAAGAAAAACCCCTTTCTAGAACTTTTTCCTTTGATAGCAAACTCCACCAAATTTCTCCCCCACTGAAATTTCCTTCCATGGATAGAAAGTATAGATGAATTAGAACCTAATGCAACTTGTTTGGATTAAAAAGGAATTAAAATGGATTTACTAGGAATTTCTAAAGTTGGAGATTTACCTCTTTCTAAACTTGAGATCTATTTCCAAGGGAGGCTAACCCTAAATGAAGGAGGCATTAAATAGGGGTGGGGTTCCCTAGATGGCTGGCCATAGTGGGTTAGGGTTAGGGTTTAGTTGGGTTTGATGGGCCATGGGCTTCTTGGTTAGTTTCAAGTCTCTCTACCAAAAGGCCCCTTTGCTATATCAATTTCTCTCCAACTAAAACCTCTAATTAGGTAACTACGAGAATATTCTAGTCATGACTAAAATCACCAAGTCCAACTTAGCTTATTGGTTAAGTCTAACTTCTAGGTTAGGCCCAATCTAGACCTAAGACTAACATAGCACATAGCAATATTTAATTAATAATAAATTCACACAAATTCTCACAAATCATAATAAATTCAAATAAATCCTTAAATGACCAAAATACCCTCTAGGCTAAAATGTACTAGTTAAACATCCTAATCACATGGCTAGGTTCTAGGTCAACAGTCTCTAAGGGTACACTAGTCAAACACCAAAATCATAAGTCATAACTTAAAATAGTTTTTTTTAAAAAAAGATTAAAATTTACTAAAAATTATATTATTATTTAAATATCATAATTAAATAAATTAAAACACAAAATTTCAAAATTATTCTCATTTTAGAAACTGGGTGTTACAATTAGGAAGTTCGTCACGAAGACCTCATCCCATATCACAAAGCGACAATCGAATTGACTTCTACTTTTGCTGGATTCTTCATCGAGCACATCCCTCGATTACAGAAAATAGAAGCAGATGCTTTAGCAGGTCTTGCTGCTTCCCTGACTGCTTCTGTCAACACTCAGCATTCGATCACAGTGTCTGGTCGAGAACTATTCTGTGTGAAAGATGCCTTGCATATTCATCACAGTTACGTAACAGAAACAAACATCAACGTTAAAGACTGGAGATTTTCTTTCATAGACTACGCCATCTATGGAATCCTTCCCGAGGACCCAAAGGAAGCAGTGTCTGTCCAAAGGTGATCCCTCAAATTTTACTATGATACAACTACCAAAATGCTGTACCGACGCGCTTATGATGGGCTACTATTATGATGTTTATCAAACACAGAAGCCAAATATGTACTCCATGAGGCTCACGATGGAGTTTGTGGTGCACATCAACCAGGCCCCAAATTACAAGATTGCCTTAGACGAATGGGTTATTATTGGCCCACGATGATAGCAGATGCTATTGAATATACAAAGAAGTGTAGGGCTTGTCAGTTCCACGCCGACTTTATTCATCAACCTTCAGAGTTTCTACACCCGACGACAGCATCTTGGCCTTTTAATGCCTGGGGTATGGACGTTATAGGCCCAATCAGCCCACCATCGGTTCATCCTAGCTATAACCGATTACTTCTCCAATGGGCGGAAGCTATACCGCTCCCTAAAGTGAAGACGTCGTATGTGATCATTTTCATCAAACATCACGTTATCTATCGCTTCGGCCTACCTCGCAGGATCATCCATGAATGGAGCCTCTACTGCCTATAATCCAGCGGCTAATGGGTTAGCAGAAGCCTTCAATAAGACCTAAACTTCTCAAGAAGTTCATGTCTTCAAACAAGTGCGATTGGAATGAGAAGCTCGACGAATGTCTCTGGGCCTATCGTACAACGGTCCGGACTCCAACAGGTAATATGCCATTCTCTATGGTTTATGGGAGTGAAGCAGTTCTTCTCCTAGAAATCCAGATTCCTTCTCTTCGAGTAGCCTTAGCCAGTGAGTTGACTGCCGAAGAAAGTTACCGTCTGCGACTACAAGAACTCGAAGCGCTAGACGAAAAACGCTTACTAGCTCAACAGCGTATTGAGCTATACCAAGCACGCCTTTCCAGAGCCTCTAATAAAAAGGTGAAGGAAAGAATCTTCCAAGTTGGTGATCTGATCTTAGCAGTGAGAAGATTAATGGTCATGACGCACAAGACAAAAGGAAAATTCCAGCCTAAATGGGAAGGTCCTTTCGTTATAGAATCAGTATTCTAATGGTGCATATCGAGTAACCAAACTTGACGGTGACTTGCTCATGATGCCGATCAACGACAAGTTCCTAAAAAAATATTATGTGTAACCTTTGTAAACAGTGTTCACATATTTTTAGTCATGTATATGTACAGTGCAATATTTATGTGATTCAAAAAAATTATTTAACTATTATCCATATTTCAAGAGTCTTGAATAAGCCATGGATAATAGGTACTCTAAAAAGATTCTCCAGTGGAATTATTTCCGTTTTTGACTCTGTCCAAACTCGGTCTGACGAAAATAAGTCACGTCCATATTACCTCTGAACTATTTTTCGATAATTATTTCTCCAGTGGATGATTAAGAAATATTTTGCCACGTCCATATAACCTCTGAGCAAAGCATTCATCAAGGATAATCACGTCCATATTACCTCTGAATTATCCACTCCTACCTAATGTTATATATCCTTCCACGTCTATATTACCTCTGGTCAGATATAGAATATCCTCTACTATTACGTCCTCATTACCTCTATTAGCAACTTTTTTCAACTTATTATCTATATTCAAGAACCTTGAATATAAAACGGATAATAAGTCCACATCAAATTCCCTAGCGGAATACCCACCAGAAATATCCTTACTACGTCCACATTACCTTTAGTTTTGATATTTCACAAACTTTATTTATAAATTTTGAAAGCCAAAAGATTTTTTATTAAAAACGTCTATCAAAAGACAGAGAAAAGAAAGAGATACAAGAGTCTTGACGGCTAATTTGAACCTATTAGAAGAGAAAATTTAAGGGATACACAATCGATTGATACTATCCCTTAGAGCCATAATTTCGGCTTCAGACTTCGCGGTAGCACGACAACGCGCCTCTTCTTGACGAGCAGCCTCATCCTGGAAGGGGATCAGATTCACATGCTCTCCCTCCAACTTTACCAGCTGTTCTTTTAAGTGGTCAGAAGTTGTGGCGGTCATGGCAGCCTGAGCTAAATAGTCCTCCTGTTCAGACATCGTTGTCTTCAAGCTGGCCTCAGTTGAGCAATCTTACTTTGGATTCACACAATGTGATTATATTTCTCATAATCTGTGCAGCCAGCTCATTCTTCGAAGCAGCACGTATCTCACTCACATCGTTGAACTGCTCATATTGATCAGCCAATTCACTGATCTCATGAACGAGGGCATCCTTCCTTGCTTGGAAAGTAGCCTCCTCCTTCGCGAGAGCCGCGATTAAAGCCTCGTCTTCTGCACGAAACAGCGACATCGGGCTCCGTTGTTTGGCATCCCGGAATCTGGCCACCGGACCCTCTAGATTATTCAGAACCCTCTTTAGAGCATTAGCTCGCTCTTCATAGCCGACGATGCTCTCAAGGGCTGCCGCTTGGCATTCAGCAACAGCCTTCACAGGGCCAAAGGCGGCGTTCCGATTCAGAACTCTAGGAAGCTTTACTTTCAGGACAAAATAGAAAGCTTTTATGACTTCCTGGGCCATCTCGTCGTCTTCGGTGGAGGTCGTTGGGAAAGAAGCTTGATGAGGATCTTTCGCTCCAGGAAGTGATGTCTGACAAGAAGCTGAACCTGACAAGAAAATAATATATGTATCAGTAACAAAAAGGAAGAGTACGAAAGAGTTGTAAGTTCGTACCTTCAGCATGCTCAGCGCCAACTTGGGCTAAGTCATCGGTCTTGGCTTCAGGAAAATCGAGAGCAGGCCCAGGTTGTTCAAGAAGAACAATATCGTGGCCGCAAGCAGCATCAGACAGGTATCTTCCACGGCCCCAGCTGGATCGGAAGCAAATTCAGCAACAACAACCATAGTAGGCTGTTCAACCTCTCATGCTGCAGTCGATGTCGGCTTACTAATAGATCCCTCTGCACCAGTAAATTCAGAGGAACCAGGGACAACCTCTTTTTCTCCCTCAATTCCTTGGGCTATCTCTATGAGTGGTTCCTTCTCCTTATCTACAAGGGAATATACAATGGCAGTCAGCCTCACGAGGAGCACGCAAAATCAAAGTCGAAAAATCTCATCCGAAGAGAGGTGTAAAGATAACGTACCCACGGGAGGGTGAGCCGATTGGACTTGATTCTCGTCCAACTCCTTCGTTATGGCCCCGATTTTAGACATCGCCCCGAAGGAGATATCGAAAGAAGGACTGGCGTTCTGGTTGCCACCATTATCCGGGCATTTGCCCTGATTATCCTTTGATTCAGCCTCCTTGACTGGGGAATGCTGAACGTCGTCTGTCGGTCGAGGACAAGGAGGGGACACTGTTGTCACATCCACTTCCTCAGACATGGAGGCACCTGCCTCAGCTGCAACTTCAGAGTCCTGTGCAAAGGATAAACGCAAGGGTGAGAAAGCTTCTAATGGCTTGACCAAAACGGCTATGGAGTCTAGGAAGGGATCTACCTTCCGAATGGTAACGGCCCGCAACGCCGTTCCACATCTTCTAGTTTGTCGGAAAGACCTTCTCAAGGAAGGTGAGCCAGCACCTACTTCCTTGGCTCTCCTTAGGGCAACAGTCTTCTTCTTTCTCTTAAAAGTTGGCTCCTGGGCTAATTTAGTTGAAGCTTTCCTCTTTTGAGGAGGATTGGGAAGAGCAGAATCATCTTTCGTACCCTCCTTTGGAGGCACTGCCTGCTCCCTAAGGATAGCCCTCGGCCGTGATGCTGCGGCTAGCTTCATGGCTGGAGCATCGCTCTCCTTCTTACGGCCCTTCGGCGCCTCTCGGGCTCGTTTCGTAGAAGGGGGGCCAAACCGAGTCCCAATATCAAGCTCTGTTCACGATCATACCGGGGGTGAAAGGTATTAATCTGAACATAAATCTTGGCGGTAGCATAGCACAGGTGGATCTCGGGCTAATCTCGGGCAGAGTGATGATTGTCCCCGTGCATCCGGCGTTGTAATATATCCAGGCACGCGCCCCATCAATTATGTTGCCTATTGACTCCAAATGCGGGGTAGCATTTCCCTGTAAACCCCCATAATTTATAATCTATTTTTTTATAATTTAAATTAATTTTGTACGTATTTTATTAGTTATGGATTATATGTTACTAGTTTAATAGTATAAATAATGTTTGCGTGTATATATATATATATATATATATATATATATATATATATATATATATATATATATATATATATATATTATTGTAGGCGTGCATGTTAGTATTTCTATTAAATAAGGAATATGATAGAATCTAGGATTTTTTTAGGAATTTAATGAATTTTTTTTTTTTGAGAATTTTTGGTAGCTTAAAAGATATAAATATATATATATATATATATATATATATATATATATATATATATATATATATATATATATATATATATATATATATATAAATATATATATAAGTATAAGTATATATATAAATATAATATATATAAATATATATATAAGTATAAGTATAATATATAAAAAAAGTAAATGAGTGGGCCCGGTCCAACCCCAGCATGGGGCGGCCACACTTGGATTGCTGGCAGTCCACAAAGGCTTGGCCGAGCAATACAAAAACAAGAGAAAAAGAAAAGAAAAAAAAAGGCAAAGGGTACTGTTCCTGTGAACAGTACCCGCCCCCACCCGATATTGAACGCAGCAGCTGAGCGTGACATCGAGAGAAGTTTAAATGCCAACTTCTCCAAATCTAAACCAAATTGAATTGAATTTTTTTTACAAAATCCTAACTAAGATTCTCTCCTATCCTAAGCGACCAAAACCAAACCTAATCCTAGCCCCATACGGATTTTAATCCGATTGGAAATAGAAAAATCAGGACATCCTATAAAAGTTCGGGAAATAGGGTTCTTCGAAGAAATCATCCGTCAAACTTCGTCCTCAGCCCGAACGTCGATTCCCGAGACTCCACCACACCCCCGCGCGCACCGTTGATGGCCTGCCCGACGTCACCGACGATTGGATCGCCGGACAACCGCGCCTAGCCGAGAAGAAACAAGGGATACTCTGTTTAATTCAGAACTCAGGTACCCACTTTTGAATCCGATTTTCTTTGTTTGTGTTCGACGAAAAGTCGATTTATCAACTTCTGTACTTAGACAACCTAACCATCTCAAAACCCTAGCAATTAGAAAAATTTCTAATGCACAGGAAGTCCCGTAAAATTTTCGAAAAAGTAGAGGAAAAATCCTCGAAAAAGAACCCGAGAAATCATCCGAAACCCTGACTTTGGAAGGGCGATTTCGGCCCAAATATTGAGAATTTGTAGAAAATAATTTAGACAGTCCTAGCTAACCTATATGTGATGGAAACCCATCTGTTAGATTCAATTTTTATGTAATATACAGGAAGTTACGGATCGATGAACTTCAGAGAAAAACTGTTTTAAAAATACTAAAAATTTAGAATTCTGTCCGATACGACGTACGCCCTGACAAACCGGGCGACGTGGTCGCACGCTATACGCATCGAAAGGCGCGTATGGACGTTGCGGATGTGTGGGAACTGACGGAACTCAGTTTTGTTGCGTGTGCGCGACGAAATCAACGTGTATATGCCAAGATACCCCCGTATCGGTATTTTGCAAACTTGCCCATAACTTCGTGTACAGTCGTCGAATCGAGACGAAACTTGCGCCAACTGGTCCGGATCGAAATTCTGGTCCTGTATGCCAAGTTTGGTTCAATTCTGAGAAGGTCGAATCGAAACCCCTTTTTGGCGGGCCCGCGACCCACTCAAATGGGCGATTTTGTGCACGACTCATCGAAATCCAAAACTGGACATACCGTTGAGTTCCTCTCCTCAAACTGAATCCGTAGACATGTAGTTTGACGACTTTAAAGACCAAAGACTTTGGCACGCATTTCGGTGTAAAGCGGGTCCAACAGCGGACATCGTTTTGATCCGAAATTATGATTTTGCCCCTGTTCCAGAATTAGACTTTTGGACAGGCATTTCCTAGGCATATCTTTTACATCGAGTGCATTTTTGATGTTTGTTTCAGCGTCCGAAGTTGTTTGGAGATTGTGACGTTTCTTGGCTGACATTGTGTTTACCTGGACTTGGCATTTTTGCACCATCAGGCAAGATACCTTGCCACCTTACTCTGTGATTATTATATTCTTACTTTTGGTTGCTATTTTTAGCATTTCTTATTTATTAATATTTAAACTGTGCGTCCAAGTCACACTTGGGTGCAAGCGACTCTATCGGTCGTTTTTCTCGCTTTATTTATTTTTCTTGTATTGTCTTAGTCTAGTGACCACCCATTGATATTGAGATATTGGTATATCTCATACGGCCTTGACACTTGCTTTACCACGTATTGTGAGTCAAATATAGGACACGTATCCGCGTAGTCGGTTGGCCACCGATACGTATGGAGCGTGCGACGGATAGGAGTAACTGCCAATAGAATTGCATGCTAGAAGACTTGGCAGTTACCAGAGGTTCATGAGTCATAGATGTGACCCTATTAGGCATTGGGTGGGGAGAACAGTGTCCTTAACGTATGGGTCCTTATGCACTTACCTATTACTGATACTGCTGGCCTCTGACATTCGAGGAATGTTATGCTTTGAGGTCCCTGGTATCCTGATGGGGCCATACCTGAGTTACTGCTACTGAGCCAGATACCCATGCGTTGAAGGTCTGTTCTTAACTGCATTTTCACTGTAGAATTGGTAGGCACCCTAATGCATGCATCCCTTTTCCTTCTATTATATTATCACAGTTTATATGGCATGGTGTTTTCTTGTATCATGCTATGTCCCCTGAGGACCTGGTTATCTTTCCAGGATTAGACGACTTTCCACAGGAGTACGGGGCGGCGCTGGATCCATCTTACATCGATGACGAGGCAGTCACTCACTACTGATTTCTAGTTCATTCTATATTTGAGACATTAGTGGACATTATTTTTACATCTTATTTCTTTATATTTTGTGGAGGTTGGACTCCGATCTTGTGAGACTATTTTTCATAGCTGTTTGGAGTGAGTATGTTCACCCGGCTATCTTTTGAGATACTTATTTATTTATTTGGACTCTATTATCATCTGTGTTGAGCTGTGATGAGATTAGATTATGTATTTTTGGCCTGTAATTATTTTATTTTACAGCTTATGTGCATATATGAGGATTCCATATATTGGAGTATTCTTCGTATATGTGCAGCTGGCATGTTCACGTACTTGGTCCTATGTATTTTGGGACTGGAGCGTTACATGTTTTTGTGGTGGCCCATGCAGGTCAGATAATATTGTTGGGTTACATGACTGTGCCCAACAAGCCTGCATATAGGAATAGGAATATCTCATCCAGAACTACTTTTTGACTTCCAATCTTTTAAAACTTCCTTGATTATTTGATTTGTCTCACATTTAATCTTTCCTAATATCAACCTATCTTCCTCGTGCCAACAGTATGAATCTACGAAGCGGACGCACTTCTGCCTTGGCCCTCACATCTGGTGAAGAGGCTACTCCGGAGGGACAGAATCACCCAATGACTCCAGTGACACCATACCAGCCAGGACAGTCGCAGCCCACTACGACAACGGCGATGGCGTACCCAGAGGTCGCAGCACCCCCAGGCAGCCAGGCTGGACAGACCACTACCATGCCACCGGTAGGGAGTGCACCGCTGCCACCACCACAACCATTCCCTCAGCAGTTTCCCCCACAGTCGGGACCTCAGATGCCTCCACCACCGACTGATGGGAGCCCTACTACTCAGTTTATGTATGCCATGATGCAGGCTCAGTGGCAGCAGACTGAGCTAATGAGACAGACGATGATGGCAGCCATGGCTAGACCTCCACCACCACCTCCAGCACCAGCAATAGTACCGGCTCTGCATCCTTATGAAGGCTCTATCAAAAATTTCACAGATATGAACCCCAAGGCCTTTAGAGGAACAGAGAAGCCATTAGAGGTGTCACAGTGGCTTATTAGTACCGAGAAGCTACTGAAGGCATCCCAGTTGTCAGCTCAAGATTGGATAACAGCAGTGGACCTACTGTTAGAAGACAATGCTCACCACTGGTGGAAGGCGGAAGAGAGACGATTATGCACTGGGATCACCTGGAAGCAGTTCTATGATGCATTTTATGAGAGGGTATTCCCTATACATGTTCGAGATGGTCTCTATGACCAGTTCCTTCATCTGAAGCAAGGGAATATGACAGTTCATGAGTATGACTCAGAGTTCAACCGCCTGAGTCGATTTGGTGCGGGATTGATTCCGATCGAGTTAGAGAAGGCGAGAAGATTTCACCAGGGGCTGGCACCAGAGCTCAAGTCTTATACGACTACCCAGTCTCGAGTCTCCCATTCAGCTGTCTTGGAAGAAGCTCGTGCTCAGGAGATTCTTCGTAAGGAGCAGCAGCAGACATTGAGGCGCCATACCCCAGCAGTTACACCAGCTTGGGCTACTCAGAGTGGGCCTATTAGGAGGGCCATCAGACAGTTTCAGCAGAGGCCCACACATTATCAGAAGCCCACCTGCAACTTTTGCGGGAAGCAGGGACACATTTTGAAGGATTGTCGAATTCGACTGGGATCATGCTTGAGATACGGGTCAGGACAGCACAAGGTGAAAGATTGTCCGGAACAGCAGTCCTTAGCCCCAGCACTTCCAGCACCTCAGCCAGCGGCAGGAGCACCTCGCCCGCCATTACCACCTCAGTCAGCACAGTTCGAGAGGGCCAGAGCTCAGGGCCCCGGACAGAATCATGGGAAGGTATTCTCACTTGCTGTTGAGGATATAGAGACAGAGGCAGAGGTTATAGCAGGTATGGTTTTAGTTGCATCTTTTCCTGCTATTACATTATTTGATACTGGAGCCACTCATTCATTCATAGCCACTAGTTTTTCCACTAGACACAACATTTCCATCACACCCTTAGCTAAGAATGTTAGAATCCTTACTGAAAGAGGAGTTGTACCTGTTAGTGGTGTTTGTAGACTTTGTTCTGTAGTGATAAGTGGCAGGGAGATGATGGCCTGACTTCCTGTATTTTCTATACCGACATTTGATGTGGTACTTGGAATGGACTGGTTGAGCCAACATTTCGCTCTCATAGACTGCCGTAGGAGCAGTATCATCTTTAGACCATCGAATGCGGTAGAGTTTGAGTTCACCAAAGAAGACGGAGAGAGTTGTGAGGCACCCGCATCAGGGACTCATATAATGATGCATGATACCCCTCAGCACCCTATTATCATCGAGTTCGAGGATGTATTCTCCGAGGAATTGCCAGGACTGCCACCTGACCGAGATATTGAGTTTTCTATTGAGCTTATTCCCGGAGCCGAGCCTATTTCATCTCGAGTATATCGTCTGGCACCCAAGGAGTTGGTAGAGATGAAGACGCAGATTGATGACTTATTAGAGAAGGGATTTATTCGTGCCAGTGCGTCACCATGGGGAGCACCCGTTCTTTTTGTGCCTAAGAAAGACGGAACAGTACGCATGTGCATCGACTACAGAGCATTGTATGCAGTGACGGTGAAGAACAAGTATCCATTGCCGCGTATAGATGATCTATTCGATCAACTGAGTAGAGCAAAAGTATTCTCCAAGATTGACTTACGATCATGCTATCACCAATTGAAGGTCCGGAAGGAAGACATTGCAAAAACGGCCTTTCGATCGAGGTATGGACACTACGAGTTCTTGGTCATGCCTTTCTGGTTGACCAATGCTCCCGCAGTTTTCATGAATTTAATGAACAAGATCTTTCACCAGTACTTGGACAAATTTGTAGTAGTCTTTATAGATGATATCTTGATTTACTCCAAGAGTCAAGAGGAGCATGAGCAGCATCTACAGATAGTTTTAGGAACATTGAGGAATGAACGACTTTTTACGAAGCTTAGCAAGTGTGACTTCTTTCTCAAGGAGGTATCATTTCTGGGTCATATTGTTACAGGTGATGGTATATCAGTAGACCCAGAGAAGATCACAACAGTCAAATCATGGCCCGCTCCCACATCAGCTTCTGAGGTGAGAAGTTTCCTCGGACTTGCGGGTTACTACTGACGGTTCGTGGAAGATTTCTCTCGAATGGCGGGGCCTATGACTCGACTAACTTGCAAGGATCAGGAGTTTGTATGGACAAATGAGTGTCAAGCCGCTTTTGACGAGTTGAAGAAGTGATTGACCACAGTACCGATCTTGACACTACCATCGGGCCCGGAAGGATTTGAGATCTACAACGACTGTAACGACCCGCTCCGCCCTAGCAGAAACGCCGATTCAAATGGCAAGTACAACGACTCGAACGAGCCATCGACCCGGAGAGTTGGCATCGACCTGATGAAGAATCGATGCAGGGCTTACATTGGCCCGTCAAGATGAATCCAGACTTAGACTTTCAAAGGCGCGCTCGGAGTATCGCTCGGCCGATGCGAACATCGCTAAGGTGGGTGGCTCCGATGAACCTGTCTTTGCTTAGCCTAGACATATAATAATGCGGCACACTTGCTAGAATCGCTAGGCGATAACACCGTGAATGCTAATAAATGACTCAATGCACCTAGCTAAGGGAATAATCCCATCTTGCATGCTTGTTTAGAACTTGGAAAAGAACTCGGCAAATATAGAAACTCTCGCACCGCGCTCTATGCTCGTGCAAAGGCACAAGCTTACGTTCAAGTCCCTTACGCGTTCAACAATGAAACAATGAATGGTTTAAAATAATGAAACGGAAGACTATCGACATAGTCCTTCCGAGTAGATTATAGAAACATTGAAAGACTTCGGGACCGATGGGTCGCCAAGACGACTCCCGTACGGAGAGTTGCATAATGTATGAATGAATGAATCAATGAATTAATGAATAAATGAATGAATACGTGAAACATGAATGAATGAACGAACAAGTAAAAGAAAGAAATGAAAGAGTGAATACAAGATAAGACATGAAAGACGTTAGCGACAGGTACGACGGGCACGTACAACGGGGCTCGCTACCATCGCTGTACGGACGCCAACCTGGTCGATAATGCATTATGGCAAGACAAGTTGTTATATTAAATAATAAGTAAAATATGAAATGGTCATGGACAAACGGCACGAGCGATGGGAGGAATACCGTGGCCGTCATAAGGAAGGATTCTGCGGCACGGGCGATGGAGGGGAATACCATGGCCGGCCTAGGCGGAATCAGACATGGGGCTTACGGGCTGCTTTGAGTGGGGGCTCGGCCACTCAAAGAGACGTAAGGCCAGGCATTTCAAGAAACTATCAAGGTGTACCAGCCATCACGCTTCGATAGGTGAGAATGCCCACGTGATATGTCCAAAATGTAATACTCTGAACAGTCCTGAATATGCTTGAAATGAAACATCCTGAACATGAACGTGCTTGAAATGAAACATCCTGAACATGCTCGAAATATAATACTCTGAACATGCCTACGACGTGCTAGAACATGCCTACGACGTGCTAGTACACGAGACATGGACACGCCCGTAACATTGAATATTTACATGAATTACGTTAAGTTACTTCATGTTAATTATTGACTAACTTAGTTTACTTTGGACAGGGAAGGCCGGACAGTAAGTATGGGTAAGTCGTGCATGTATTTTTCATGCGACACTTGAATTCGGCAACACGAGATAGGTCATGAAACGTGCCATAAAACTGATCCTAAGGCAAGATTAGAAAGACAATGAATGATAGACGGTGCACGAAAGTAAACGGAACGTGTTTGGTAATGATAGCATTGTGGACGAGGTAGCCTCCCCACCAGTGCATAATAATGTACTGATAACCCCACGGTCTGCTTGCAGGATGCAGGAGACGTCGGCGGGTGCGGAGCTTCCATCGAACGTGTTAAGGCGCGGAGCCAACGCTGGGGCCTTAGAATGTTGCAAGGAGCTGAAGCACCCTATACAGGACATAATATATCAGAACATCGCCATGAATCATTCTATCTTGTAAGCCACTTGGCACGCCTTTTATGTCTCAGAGAGAAAGCTTGAGCGACTTGTAATATCGGCCTAGCGTCGCTTGTAAACTTCTTGAATATCAATAAAGAGTTCGAAATCGCTTCTAATTGTGTTCATTTACTTTCCGCTGCAATGGGGACACTCTGTGCGACTCTGTGGCCTAGCTCAAATCGGCCGTTTCTGGACTTGGCCGTGCACGGGCGCAACCTAGGTCCGTGCGGCATCACGCCTTAGCGAGGACGATCGCTCATACGGGAGCGGGGCGTGACAGATTGGTATCAGAGCACGGCTTTACGTCCTTGGACTTCACGTCAATTTCTCAGTTTTAAAAGCTCGTTGGAAATAATGAAGTATACGCTCTCTCTCGTTGTGCCTTGGGATGTTCCATACAATAAGTCTAATATTTTCAAAAGCTCGTACAAGTACTCGGTTGAACGGGATCGATAGGCAAAGGCCTTTGTGCCAAACCACGACAGACTTGAGTCGAAGGAAAACTAAAATGCTAGAAGTTAGCAAACGCAAGGTGTGCTTGAATAACCATACGCTAACAATGTCGAACGATGTTAAACTTGACCCGATAGAGAACTCATGCTAAAGTTAACGTGTCACGTACGTGCCTAACTAGTCCGACGTTGACCCTAGCAAGTGAGCGTGCAAACTCAATGTATAGTCCGTACGGGATGGTTATGCGGCACAACTTAGTCCGCGTGTCGCGCACCTCGACTTCTGGTGCAATCGAGTTGCGAGCGATATCAAGTACCGCTCGGTCGGGAACGGAGATACACTTAGAGTGTATATCGATAGGAACGCTATCAAACTAACGCTTAGGCGTGCACAAAAGATTGGCTTGGATTTTGAGGATTAGTGCGAATGACTTAGTACGTCGAGGCGATGTGAGCGATTACGCTAGTGATTCGTCGAACGAATCTGAAGGATATCTTAGCGTATGACGCGAACGTGATTGAGGACTAGATCGTATGGCTTGAATTCGAGTGGTGTATGTGATAGGTTCGGAGAAGAATAAGAATGAGTGTCGATGACTAGTCGAGTGGCTCGAACCCTGAGTGGTGTATGGACGTCATAGAAATTGTTCGAACGAGACTAAAGGATTTACGGATCGTACGAGTATGTCGGCAAGCGATGCGATTGCGCAAAGCCTTAGAACGTGTCACGCTTAGTTGGCCGTGACTTCAAAAGTCCCAAACGAGATGTCGCTGGACAACTTGTCAATGGGTAACGCAAGCTAGAAAAATGACTCGAAACGATGAATGAAAATGAATGGTCTTGATCGAAGAAACTTAGAGGATCGCGCATACGATTTTGGATTGATTCAAAGGAAATGTGACTTGAGTTTATAACAACGATCTTGAAATGAGCTTGAGGAAGAGCGACGGAACTTGATCTTGAATATCGAAGAATGGTGGTTATCCAGTTCGGACAATAGCATCAGTCGCATGACTCAAAATTGGTTGCAAAAGAAGATCGTCAGGTTACGCATATCGTCGATGATATTGAGGGGTATCAAAGATCAATATGCGATAACTCGGGGGTACTCTGACTCGGCGAATGATGATCGTACAAATGTCATTGTTCCGATGGATGCTATACTCGGGATATTGAAACGTGTCGAGGAAAATATAAACGTGGTTCGAGGATTTTCTGGTTGAATAAATGACGGTCGGACTAACGAATAGAGATCTCGGCTTGGATGAAAACGAAATGTTTGGATTGCTTCGACGATAACCCTAATGTCGACATTCCTGTCTTATGCGAGCGCAACTCCAGCCTCGCACATGCGTCGTGCCGATTAGGGCGGTCACTCCGTGTGAGCGCTGGTATGGTGATTCATACAGCGGGAGTGATTGAACTTGTATGGCGTGGCAATTTGATTGCTTTGACTTGTGGTCTGACGCGAAGGTAAACTCGAGAATGATTCGGTGTACTTGATGATTAAGTTTGAGGATTGAGTAGGTCCAATCTGCGTATCGAGAATGAATTAGTCTAGAAGCAAGCAAGAGTTACGCCCCGATGAGAATGATTATTCTGCGGGAGCGTTGCATGGTGATTCATGAACCACCGTGGATAATCGGACTCGCATGAGATTGGGGCACAACATATTGTCAAAGTTAGATGAACTCGTGATCGAATACATGAATTGGTTAGAATGGATATGTGAAGTATGTCGATTGGGTGATTTGAATGGAATCGAATATGCGTGACGAATACATTGATGCAAATAGGTGATCGTGCTCGATATTTAGAAATCTGAGTGACGCGAGCTTGGGTAGAAAACCCCGTACTACCGACTTTGGTTCGACCCTAGGATTTGGGGTCAGTGTTGGCATTATTGTTGGAGAACTATGATTCCAATTCTGACATTGACTTAGCCTTGAGAAATGGCCTAGCGGTTAGGCGAGACGCACCTGTTTCAAGTGTTAGCAATCAAAAGATTGATCTTGAGGATTGGAATGGATGGATAGCGTGAATCATGAATATAGAAAACCCTGCTCACGAGACTCGACTGACATGCATATATTTCAGGGACGCCTGAGTATGTGCACGATGCGACTCGAGTGAGAATGACGAATTCTCTATCATGCGGATTGGCTGAATGCACGTATTCTGGGGACGCCTAGAATGCGTGCACGTTCCAGCCAAGTGATACGTTGAGTACAAACGAGACTTAAGGAATGGATGAGTGTCGAGAACTTGAAATCGTGTTAAAAGAAAGGAATGATACAAGTACGAGCGTGGCTCGGAATCAAGAAATGTGTAGGCAGAGTGTGCGTGAACGACGACGAGATTAGCCCTAAATAAGTGAATGGTATGGAATCGATATCGTGAAAGTAAAAGTTGGTATAATGAATTGAACCATTGATAGGAAGATATGCTCGACGATAGTGCAATACTTAGTCTTGAATTGGACGAAAATTACTTAGACTTGGTCGACCCCGCTAAGAAGAAATCATACTGATTTCGTGGACCAGAACGCTTGAGAAGCGAATCGGGTCATCTCGATGACCGAGATAAATGAAAGTGAGTTTGCCTCAGCCAGCGACCCTCGCATTTGACGAATTACAATGTGCCTCGTGAAACCATTTTCGTCCCATGACACAGAGAAATAGCAACCAAGACGAAGAAACACTTGAATTGAATAAGTACAATCAACTCTAAAATGAATGAAAGGCTATTCAATAAAATCGACCAAACGTATGCGACACGGAACTTAGAAAAGTATCGAGCATGGTTCGATGCCATCGAACGATAGAGCCGTTCAATAGAATTATCTAAGAAACACGACGACACGAGTTAAGGAATGATAGGATGACCTGCACTCAAGAAGTCTCGAGGACGAGACTTATTTTGAGTGGTGTATTATGTAACGACCCGCTCCGCCCTAGCGGAAATGCCGATTCAAACGGCAAGTGCAACGACTCGAACGAGCCGTCGACCCAGAGAGTTGGCATCGACCTGATGAAGAATCGATGCTGGGCTTACATTGGCCCGTCAAGATGAATCCAGACTTAGACTTTCAAAGGCGAGCTCGGAGTATCGCTCGGCCGATGCGAACATCGCTAAGGTGGGTGGCTCCGATGAACCTGTCCTTGCTTAGCCTAGACACACAATAATGCGGCACACTTGCTAGAATCGCTAGGCGATAACACCGTGCATGCTAATAAATGACTCAACGCACCTACCTAAGGGAATAATCCTATCTTGCATGCTTGTTTAGAACATGGAAAAGAACTCGGCAAATATAGAAAATCTCGCACCGCGCTCTACGCTCGTGCTAAGGCACAAGCTTACGTTCAAGTCCCTTACGCGTTCAACAATGAAACAATGAATGGTTTACAACAATGACATGGAAGACTATCGGCATAGTCCTTCCGAGTAGATTATAGAAACATTGAAAGACTTCGGGACCGATGGGTCGCCAAGGCGACTTCCGTATGGAGAGTTGCATAATGTATGAATGAATGAATCAATGAATTAATGAATGAATACGTGAAACATGAATGAATGAACGAACAAGTGAAAGAAAGAAATGAAAGAGTGAATACAAAATAAGACATGAAAGACGTTAGCGATAGGTATGACGGACACGTGCAACTGGGCTCGCTACCCGCGTTGTACGGACGCCAACCTGGTCGATAACGCATTATGGCAAGACAAGCTGTCATGTTAAATGACAAGTAAAATACAAAATGGTCGTGGACAAACGGCACGGGCGATGGGGGGGGAATACCGTGGCCGTCATGAGGAAGGATTCTGCGGCACGGGCGATGGGGGGAATACCGTGGCCGGCCTAGGCGGAATCAGACATGGGGCTTACGGGCTGCTTTGAGTCGGGGCTCGGCCACTCAAAGAGACGTAAGGCCAGGCATTTCAAGAAACTATCAAGGTGTACCAGCCATCACGCTTCGATAGGTGAGAATGCCCACGTGATATATCCAAAATGGCTTGTAAAGCCAGCGACCCATGCATGTAGATTAAGTGGACTATGCTGGTGGCAATGCACGTGCAAGTCTTTGCATTGAAACAAGTAGTCTAAGTTAACCAAATGAAGTGACTTCTGAAAACATGCTCGAATTGTAACACTCCTGAACATGCCTGAAATGTAACACTCCTGAACATGCTTGAAATAAAACATCCTGAACATGAACGTGCTCGAAATGTAACAGTTGAACGTGCTCGAAATGTAATATTCTGAACATGCCTACGACGTGCTAGAACATGCCTACGACGTACTAGTACCCGAGACATGGACACGCCCGTAACATTGAATATTTACATGAATCACGTTAAGTTACTTCATGTTAATTGTTGACTAACTTGGTTTACTTTGGACAGGGAAGGCCGGACGGTAAGTATGGGTAAGTCGTGCATGTATTTTTCATGCGACACTTGAATTCGGTAACACGAGATAGGTCATAAAATATGCCATGAAACTGATCCTAAGACAAGATTAGAAAGACAATGAATGATAGACGGTGCACGAAAGTAAACGGAACGTGTTTGGTAATGATAGCATTGTGGGCGAGCTAGCCTCCCCACCAGTGCATAACAATGTACTGATAACCCCACAGTCTGCTTGCAGGATGCAGGAGACGCCGACGGGTACGGAGCTTCTGTAACGCCCCAGTCCCAATATACATAGGACTAGAACATAATTATGCCAGCGGTATACATACAAAGTATATGGACCCTCGTATATATGCAAAAGCTGTAAAATGCAGTAACCAAGGTACTAAATCTCATCCACAAAGATAAATATGATATAAAAGTAACTATGAATTTGTCATGTACACAATAGATTGGCGGAGACAAAGTCCACTACCAACCGAATTATATATGGAAAAAAATATACAAGGAAAGAACTTAGCAAGCGAGAGCAATGGCGAGTCCAAGAGCAATCACCACGAAAGAAGGAATGGCCTTAGCTAGAGCACCTGCAAGAAATCACGAAACACACACCTGGCGAGATAACCAGGTCCTCAGAGGGACGTAACAAGATACATCAACATGCCATATGAACTGAATATAAATATGCCACAATGAAAGAAAGTGACAAGACACAATAAGGTAATCTAACCAAACTAAAGTGAACATGCAGTTAAGAACAACCCTCCAATGCATGGGTATCAGCAGTAACTCAGGCATGGTCCCATCAGGATACCAGAGACCTCAAAGCATAACATTCATCGAATGTCAGAGGCCAGCAGTATCAGTAATAGAAAAGTGCATAAGGACCCATACGTTAAGGAAATGTTCTCCCCACCCAATGTACCTATCATGTCGCATCCACGACCATGTAACACTACTAACCGTCAAGTCTTCTAACATACAACTATTGACAGTTAGACCTAACGCACGTCCTGCATGCATCAGTGATCAGCCAACACGCAAGTCCGTAGACTATATGCTACTCATATCTCACACATCTCGTGGCACAACAGTGTCAAAGTTTATGCAATGCACTAAGCTAGTGGTAGTCCCTTAACTCTAAGTCCATATGCAATCAAAGATAAATAACAAGGTACAACTAATATCACTGAGCAGGCAGTAATCAAGAACTAGAAATAAATGAACAGTGATATGTAATAAATAAATGCAACTAATTTATAAACAGTAAATTGTGGCAAGGTATCTTGCCTGGTGTGTCACCTGGTGTTGTGCAATGATCCGACAAGTCATGTTCTGTCCGATGGCTAAGATCAATGAGTAAAGGTACGAGTCCATAAGAAAATATGAAGCATGATTTAGTAACGATAAATGATGATAATCGGAAGAATTTTCGAAATATACGTTCATAGACTATTTTAAAAATATATTAATATTTTGTAACTATATTTTTGTTACTCAAACTATTTTTTGAAATCTGAAAATCATCTATACTAAAACTCTATTTTTGGTAAATATAATTTTTTTAGATCAAAACTGTAGATATATATATATATATATATATATATATATATATATATATATATATATATATATATATATATATATATATATATATAAAAATATATCTATATATATATATATATATAATATATATATATATATATATATATATATATATATATATATTTATGAATCAAAAATACTCTTCTTTTTTTTGTTAAAATAATAATCATAATAATTAAACATAATCATAATAATAATAATAATAATAAAAATAATAATAATAATAAAAATGATAATAATATGAATTATAATAATACAAAAATATAATAATAATAACAGTAATAGTAATATACTAATAATACTTTATAACAATAATAATTATTGTTATAATAAGAATATAATACATTAATGTTACTGAGACAGCATACTGCTGTCCTTTAGAAAAAATGAGAAAGGGGAGAGGAGAGAGAGTATCGAGAGAGAGGGGAAGGGTCGGTGGCGACTCACCGGGTTCCGGCCGGTTGCGGCTCGCAAGGCGGCGGCGGTGGGGCGCTGGGAGAGAACGGCGTAGGGCGGTGGAGTCGGAGTGAAGGAGCGCGGGAAGCGGGCGGATGGCTCGGCGGTCGGAGCGGAGGTCTCCTGGTGGCGCGGTGGCTAGATTCGACGGCGGGTGACGGCGTTCTGGGCGCCATGTTTTGGGTGCACGCCTGGCCGGAGGCAACGTGAGGGTTCGGCACAACTCCGAGGTTGGTGAGGCGTCGCGGACGCTCTGGCGGAGTACCGGAGGGTCGCGGCCAAGGGCGACGCGACGGTCGGAGGGGGAGACCACGCGAGGGAGGCACAGATCTCGCTGGGAGTGGCGTACGCGCTCGCCAGCGCGGTGGAGAAGAAGCACGGCGGCGACTCCCGCTTCGTGCGGGTGCAGAGAGGAGAAGGGGCGGAGATCGGCGCGGTGGCGGCCGAGGATGGGCGGCGGAGAAGTTAGGGTTTGGCTGCCGTACTCGCTCTTGGCGGCGCATGGGCTCCCTGGAGCGGAGACGGAGAACTCCGGTGTGGAGCGGCAGTATCGGGAGGTAAGGGTTCTGCCCCCTCTTCTTCTTTTGCTGCGGTAGATTTTTGGTGGTTTGCGGATTGGGTGGCGGCTGCCGGAGTCGGCCACGAGGCGACGAGGATGGCGATGGTGGTGCAGGGGTGAATTGCTTTGGTGGGTCGCCGACCATCGGTGGGGTTGGTTTTGGCCAGGAGATGGGGTGATAGCCAGGGGGTTGTGGTGGTGCCTTGGTTGACGGCGAGGGCTGGGGTATCGACCAAGATGGTCGGGATGATGGTGGTGGTGATTGTATGGTGGCTACGGCAATGGTGGGGTATTGGCAGTTGGCGGGAGTTGGTGTGAGATCAGGAGGGTGGTGGTGGTGACTGGAAGATTGAAAAGTCCGTGTCGGTTATGATGTTGGCGATGTTGAGCGAATCCGTGTCGGGGATGTCTGACACGGCGGGGTAGACGTCCGGGATTGTCGGACGCGGAGATCTGTATTTGTAAAGGGGGAAAATATAGTGAAGAAGATGAGGCACAGACACGATGCACCTGTGATGGAAATTGCTGGAGGAGTACCTCTCCTTTTATAGGAGGTGGGAATACCCAGTTAGATAAACATTAGGATTTATTTAAATCCTAATTAGATAATCATCATGTGATTAAATAGATTTAAAGCCAATTCAAATCAAATCCAAATCCAAATTAATTCCATACTTAATTTAAAATATTTTTAAATAAAGCCAATAAAATCTTTTGCAATTTAATTTACCATATTTAATCAAATATTAAGTAAACAAGATCTCAAATATTATTATCATAGTTAAATATTTATGGAAATAATTAATTTCGAAAATCACTTATAAATACTTTAAATATCTAAATCATAAAGTAGCTTTTGTAAATATCAAGATTTATTAATAAACAAATTTTTACATTTCGCAAAATATTAAACCAAAATTTCCAAATTACCATTTATTTGTAAACGGTGAATAAAATAACCTTTTTATACAAAAATAAAAATATTATAAAATTTATAATAAAATATTTTTCTAACATATGTACCTCGGCACATATTCGCACTCGTCGAGCAATTACAAAAATAAAATTTTGTGCGCGATGTAAAATACGACTACGCGACGTACAATAATAAATTTTAAATCAGTACCAAAATAAAATAAAATAAAAATCAGTAGAAATTTAGGGGCTTTACAGCTTCCATCGAACGTGTTAAGGCACGGAGCCAACGCTGGGGCCTTAGAACATTGCAAGGAGCTGAAGCACCCTATACAGGACATAATGTATCGGAACATCGCCATGAATCATTCTATCTTGTAAGCCACTTGGCACGCCTTTTATGTTTCAGAGAGAGAGCTTGAGCGACTTGTAATATCGGCCTAGTGCTGTTTGTAAACTTCTTGAATATCAATAAAGAGTTTGAATTCGCTTCTAATTGTGTTCATTTGCTTTCCGCTGCAATGGGGACACTCTGTGCGACTCTGTGGCCTAGCTCAAATCGGCCGTTTCTGGACTTGGCCTTGCACGGGCGCAACCTAGGTCCGAATCGAGATGAAACTTGCGCCAACAGGTCCAGATCGAAATTCTGGTCATGCATGCCAGGTTTGGTTCGATTCTGAGAAGGTCGAATCGGAACCCCTTTTTGGCGGGCTTGCGACCCACACAAATGGGCGATTTTGTGCACGGCTCATCGGAATCAAAAACTGGACATACCGTTGAGTTCCTCTCCTCAAACTGAATTCGTAGACATGTAGTTTGACGACTTTAGAGACCATAGACTTTGGCACACGTTTCGGTACAAAGCGGGTCCAACGGCGGACATCGTTTTGATCCGAAATTACGATTTTAACCCTGTTCCAGAATTAGACTTTTGGACAGGCGTTTCCTAGGTATATCTTTTACACCGAGTGCATTTTTGATGTTTGTTTCAGCGTCCGGAGTTGTTTGGAGATTGTGACGTTTCTTGGCTGACATTGTGATTACCTGGACTTGGCATTTTTGCACCATCAGGCAAGATACCTTGCCACCTTACTCTGTAATTATTATATTCTTACTTTCAGTTGCTATTTTCAGCATTTCTTATTTCTCGATATTTAAACTGTGCGTCCAAGTCATACTTGGGTGCAAGCGACTCGATCGGTCGTTTTTTTCGCTTTATTTATTTTTCTTGCATTGACTTAGTCTAGTGACCACCCATTGATATTGAGATATTGGTATATCTCATACGGCCTTGACACTTACTTTACCACGTGTTGTGAGTCACATGTAGAACACGTTTTCGTATAGTCGGCTGGCCATCGGTACGTATGGAGCGTGCGACGGATAGGAGTAACTGCCAATAGAATTGCATGCTAGAAGACTTGGCAGTTACTAGAGGTTCATAAGTCATGGATGTGACCCTACTAGGCATTGGGTGGGAAGAACTTTGTCCTTAACGTATGGGTCCTTATGCACTTTCCTATTACTGATACTACTGGCCTCTGACATTCGAGGAATGTTATGCTTCGAGGTCCCTGGTATCCTGATGGGGCCATACCTGAGTTACTGCTACTGAGCCAGATACCCATGCGTTGAAGGTCTGTTCTTAACTGCATTTTCACTATAGAATTGGTAGGCACCCTAATGCATGCATCCCTTTTCCTTCTATTATATTATCACAGTTTATATGGCATGGTGTTTTCTTGTATCTTGCTATGTCCCCTGAGGACCTGGTTATCTTTCCAGGATTAGACGACTTTCCACAGGAGTATGGGGCGGCGCTGGATCCATCTTACATCGATGACGAGGCAGTCACTACTGATTTCTAGTTCATTCTATATTTGAGACATTAGTGGACATTATTTTTACATCTCATTTCTTTCTATTTTGCGGAGGTTGGACTCCGATCTTGTGAGAGTATTTTTTATAGCTGTTTGGAGTGAGTATGTTCACCCGGCTATCTTTTGAGATACTTATTTATTTATTTATTTGGACTCTATTATCATCTGTGTTGAGCTGTGATGAGATTAGATTATGTATTTCTGGCCTGTGATTATTTTATTTTACAGCTTATGTGCATATATGAGGATTCAATATATTAGAGTATTCTTCGTATATGTGCAGCTGGCATGTTCACGTACTTGGTCCTACGTATTTTGGGATTGGGGCATTATATTCCCAAAAGGAGCTAGCTGTAGCCAAACTGCCGTACAAAATGACTCGACAGGTATGGCTCCAGATAGGCATGGTTCCTGTTTCTGAGCACCAGATGCGACGAACTAATTGACTGAAGCCAATAAAATGCCCCAGCAGTCAAGCTAGTGGTATGAACTCCCTCATCCACTAAAGTATCTCCTGTACTGCCACTGCCAGATGGAGGGAATACCCTGAAGAACTCGTAGTTCTGCAAGAAGCTTAAAACCCTTCTACATGCAGGTACACCAATGGCGACCCAGTCTGCGTCACGGAATCTGCAAAGAAAGGCGTCTTCCGCCAAAGAGTCCGTCGCCGACCTAGCGTTCATCAGGGTAGGACAGTGCAGCAACAGCCACCCCATCAAAAAATGATACGGAAGTTCGGTCCGGGCGAAGTTGGTTCTGCCGTCAGGAGTCATCGCATTTCTAGCAAAATCCCGTAGACCCCGTTTAGTGGCACAGACCATCGCGGGAAGCAAGGCAAGCCGGTATCCGAATACCAGCTTCATAGCCGGTAGTATTATGCTCTGGCTCATCCTCTCAATAGTCCTTGAACCCCCAGGGACTATACAGTCACGAAGCCAAGAAAGTTGCCAGCACGGCTTTCTCCGACAACGGATATTCAGTTTGACGAAAGTAGTGGGCGATTGGGGACTTCCCCTCAGGATCATCACTGTCCTCAGTATCCGTTGTATCATAATCTGCCATCTAGACTTCTATCTTGGACTTGTTCATAGGTTTTAAATCAAAAAGGAGGCCGGATCCTCTCCTTCTCCTTGAACGAAGACGTAGCCCGTCCAAGCTCTTGTGTGGGGATTGGCCCCCTTGGTCCTTCCTTTCTTGTTGATTTTATGACAGATTAGGAGGTGGCAGAATAACTCCTTGTATACTTCCATCATCTCAGAGTTCTCGTTCTTCAGGTCTCGGAGCTTCTCATAGGCACATATCTTCATACGGCTCTGTGCCCCAAGCTTCGACACTTCCTGCATCTCGTGGAGAGCCAATCCCATCTCCCCGCCTGAAGTAAAGAAAGTACAAGTGTGAAGATTGTATAACTCTGCTAAGGAGACAAACATTGGCCATTTGACCATTACGCCATATTGGGTGGCCCTAACAGCATAAAGAAGGCCAGCAGTCTTCAAAGTGGCTTCATACGTGGAAAGCTCCCAGCCAGTGAGATTGCTCCAGAGGAAACTGGATACCTCCAGCCCTCCATCCGCATCTTCCCCACGGGATACGACACGTCCCCCGACATTATCAGATTGCAAAGCGTGTCGGTAGCATAAGGGTGCAGGTCAGTCGGGATGTCGTTTATTACGGCACCAGGTTGCAGCCCCCTCGTCGAGTAAGATGTAGAGCCCCTGACACACTTGAAAGTGTCCTTCCGATCTCCCAAGTCGAACTATATTCTTTCAGAGATGACCCCGGGGAGCTCAGGGGTTAGATCCGATTTCATTTGACGCCGCACGGCTAAGACAGTGAACGCAGACAAAGGATACTAACGCTCCATCAACGGTAGCCACATCCTCTGATTGTTCAGCCTGACCACCAGTAGGCTTCTCAAGCGTATCGTCTCGCCATCTTCGAACCCCATACTCTCACCGAACAGGAAGTACGACTTCTTGAAATGATATACCCCTCCGAGCAAGAGCTTCTCATCGTTAATCATCTGCTTCAGGAAGGTCTTGTCCTGTTCAAGTATGGTGAGCGTCCATTCCGTAGGCTAGTTATGACTGATCTTGGCCTAAACCTTGCTAACCATGTTGGTTATGAGGCTTGTGCCGAGGACTTGGCAAGCAGAGCCGAAAGGGATTCCACCAAGTTTCGGGACAAATATATTAACTGCAAGGACAGAAGAGAAAGACAGACTTAGAATCTACAGAAAAAAACTAAGTGCAGGAGGAATCCTATGCGCCCAAAGGGTTATGCGCCCAAAGGGTTATGCGCCCAAACAACATATGGGCGCCCAAACATAAAAATAGCATGTGGGCGCATAACATGCAGCAGCATGTAGGCGCATAACATGCAGCAGCTTGTGGGCGCATAACACACCACAGTGTGGGCGCATGCTTCTGTGGGCGCATATGAATGCTCACAGAAATATGTTGCCTTGGGCACATGCGTCCAGACAGAGGAAAAGTCTGAGTGTCGCAAATTAACGCTCAAAACTTTGTTTTGAGACGTAGCCTCACCCAGGATCGGGTCTTGGACTAGCGAGGACGCTGTCGCAGGAGGAGAGCCACTCGGTGCAGCCCCTTGCCCTTCAAAGATCTCTTGGCGGCCTTGGGAGACATGGTTCATGCAGAGAAGAGATGAAAAGTCTTTTGAAAGTTTTGAAGGAAAAGAGAGTAATGAATCTTCTCTCTTCAAGGCCTATTTATAGGCATGGGCCAAACACTATGTGCCCACTACTCCTATGCGCCTACTGCGTACTAGGCGCCCACTACTCTTATGCATCCACTACGACTTATGCGCTCACATGAAGACCCAGTCTCTTGCACATTATGCGACTACCACTTGCTGACATGGACAACGCATGAAGGATGGACCTATTCAAATTCCACTCTGATGAATCTGTCAGTTCAGATTTTCGAGGAAGATCTCAACAGCCATCTCTCTGACAGTCTTGCCAAACTCTATGCTCCCAAAAGGAGAGCTATGCTATGCGCCCACTGCATCACGAGAAGATGGTCCATACTTCTTTCAAAGTATTTTAAACTCGTTCACGTATCGAAAACTTTGAAGGGGATCTTGTAGAAGCATGAAAATTTCAACAATCTTGTCAACCATACGCCCAAGCCAGGGAGTCATATGCGCCCAAGCCAGGGAGTAATATGTGCCCAAGCTAGGAAGACATATGCGTCCAAGCCAAGACAACCCACATGTGCCCAAGTCACCAGAGCAAGCTATGCGCCCATATTGTACTCCTCCAGAAAGGGGCACATAGCCCTGTTTCAGGCTACGCGTCCAAGTTAGGACAGCCCCCGACTCGGTCAAACCTACGCTCAATCGTGCACCGAAGCATACGACAACGTCAGTCTCTACGAGCAGTCGTGCACTGAAGCATGCGGCCACGTCAACCCTACGATCAACCCACGATCACGCAGTCTGTATGTGCCTACACTCTATGCGCCCAAAGCAGGACTATGTGCCCACATAAAAATCAGTATATTTTCTCATATGGGTGCATAACATCATTACAGCACGAAAATGACTATAAAAGGGGTCTCATACCTCTTCAAACCACAGAACGGAGAGCATTTCAAGAGCCAAATTGCTGTACTGCTTGCCAGTGAGCCGAAAGTTAGCAATTTTCTTAGGTTTTCTTCTACTTTTGTAATCAGAGTGTCAATGGAGTAAAGGAGCAACTGCCGCTCGATCTCCATCGTCCCATTCCTCAAAATTTTTTTGTACTTGGGGATCTTCAGCGTAGGATCTCTCAGGCGTACTCGATTTGTGGTGCCTTGTGCCAATTAGAAAAGATAGCATTTCTTCTTCTTTTTTGTGTGTATCCACAGTGCATGCTAGTATTTAGTTGGCCACGTGGCAGAGTATACCCGACAAAATAAGTAATGATGGTGCTGATGTCGGTGGCTCTTCATTTTTCGAAAAAGCTGTCAATTATTCAGATTTCGAGACATGTGTTGACGACTCCTGTCACTTAGCATTAAATGCTTGATAGGTGACGATTTTAGGTGGACGCATCTGTTTGTGCACCACTGGGCACATCAGATGTGAAGAACATAGAGTTGAGGGGCGCATCAGCTGCGTGGCATATCTCATTCAGTCAACTGTGTTGAGCATTTTGAGGCAAGAAATAAATAATTCTTTGACTTGGCTAAAATCAATGTGGTAGATTCATTGCCATTAATGCTAAGTTCATCGCATTAATTTTAGGAAGAGTTGCCACTTGGCGCATAGGTTTAGGTTACCCTGGCGTATAAATAGAAGAGAGGTTTGCTCTTCATTTTGCATAACTTTTTTTTGAGAATGAACTCGACCGATCCTCCTCTTTGGCAAGATGCTGCACTGTGGGTTGTGGATCTCCTCGTTCAAAGAAGCTTTGACTTTGATGACAAACTCCTTCAAAAGACTGAGAAACATTGAGTAATCTGTGGACAACAGTTCATGCTCAAGTACTTTAGTGGCAACATTCTTCTACGAGATGACATCGAGTGCCAAGTTGCATACAGGTTTTGGAGTCGTCGTGTCCCAACTTTTGTTATGCTGGAAGAGCCACAGGCTGACAGACGCGCTTGTGCATTGACGAGAAAGTGATATGCTCATTGACAAGGAAGTGATTTGCTCACGACGAGGAAGAGATGCGTCTATGCTGAGACGTCAGAGTGATGCGCCTAGTCATGGAGTTTAGACTAGGCCGTTTGTAGTAGTCTTTCAATGTAATGCAAAAGCCATGTAATAGATTTTTATACAAATAAAAATCTCTTTTTTATGTGCTTTCATTTTTACTGCCTTTGAATGATGCGCTGACATTTGTCCTACATCTTTGGCGTATGATGTTTGTGGCGCATAGAAACTTCGGCCCCCCGATGCTCTGAAATTCCATGCTTTTACAAGACTACCTTCGAAGTTTTCAAAACTTTTAGATAAGTTTTGGAATACTTTGAACAAGAAGAATGGGTAGTAGAGACTTTGGGTGCAGTGTTGTTTCTGCGCATGTCTATGTTGGTGCATGCTATTTGTTTGGCTGAGTAGATAACGCTTTGGTTTTTGAGTCAAGCAAATGATAAATCTTGAAGATTTTAAAGTTGCTTCCTTCACAAAACTCGAAGCGTCGCTGACATCGTGTCTTATCGGGTTACGTGCACAGCCCAAGCCTATAAATAGGTGTCTGGGTGGAAGAGAGAGACTCTTCTGCTCTCTTTCTTTTTTTCTTTCCTTTAGAGTTTTTTTTCTCTCTTTCGAAGAAAAAACCCTAGTTCTTGTGCGATGGCCCCCAAAGCTTCCCGTAGTGCTGCTGGCAAGGGAAAATGTAAGGCAAGAAGCCCGTCGAAGTTGACGCCGACGAGCCCCAAGTCGTCGATACGATGCACACCGATGTGCGTAGAGAAGACGTCGGTGGGTGGTTGCTACTTAGAAGTTTTTTTTTTAAAATACACAGTCACTTGTGCACGGTTGAGCGCATGGATGGGCAACCATTTTAGAACGTGCGCCAAACCACTCCACTGAAGCACATAGGTATGGCTCGACGAGCTACACCTTGGAAATGAGCCTAAGCTTCACTACGCTGACGTGCATAGACTTCGGTCCTGAAGATGCTCTGCGGTAGAGCTCAGTCAACACGCATGGACTTCTGTCCTAATGATGTACCGAGACTTTAATTTTCGCAGATGTACGAAAGTTTAGATGCGCCTGTTTAACCCCTCTTCCCAAAATTTTTTAAAAAATATATTTTATTATTATTTTTTATTTGACTTAAATAGGGATTTATGGAATTTATAAATATTTTTCTAAATTAATTATTATTATAGAAGGCCTTAGTCATGGTTAAGTTTTGAGGTACAAGATGACTAGAAATCATGGCATGGATAGTGCATGTATGTGCTTTGTCTAGTGTTTTAGCCATGGTAGGGAAGGCCGAGCCATAGGTTTGTTCTAACTAGGAAAACCAGTCAAAATTGCGACTTGACCCCCATAAATGAATTAATTCATTATTTATTAAGATTATCTTTTAGGAGACCCGGTTGTGTTAAACTAGTCAAACTGGACCCGAACCAAACCCAAGCCCACATAGTCAAGTGGTCCGTCCAAAGACGTTCATGTAGCTGTATATGGTATATATGTAATGGTAGTTTATTTTACTGATCTAGTAATTATATTTTTATAAATAGTTATCATATATAATATAAATGTCATTTGGTATTAAATATATATTCATTAATGAAAGCTTTTCTTGGAATACTAGTATCCTATATACTATTTCCAAATTAATGTGTATATACAACTTGAGTATATACATAAAAGACCAAGTATTTTATTATCATTTGCAATTTTATTATAAGTTAGGAATATACATATATAAATAGGATTTTATTATGATAAATATATATAAGAGATGACCTAGTAAATTATATGGTATGCTTGTTATATACAAATATTATGTATATAGAAAATATGGCCATTATTTTATACACATGTATATGATAGTATACATACGTATATATATAAATACATATGTATATAAAAGAAAAGAAAAAAAAACAAAAATCCAAAATCTCGCGAGAAATTGAATTCTCGTGAGATGTTGAAACTGCCCATACCCGATAACTGAGCAGATTTGCTAAATAAAACAAAACTATATATATAGAAGAGGGGTACATCGATCGAAACCCTAGCAAATCCATGCATAACCCAAAACCCTAGCGCGACCCAGCACTTTGGACATCCCAGCGGCCTCCTCGCCACCGCTTGAATACCGACGATAGTCGAAGGTCGCCGAAAAATGTGCCTGAATGTACGACAGCAGCGCACAGAGCAGCAGCAACAGTCGTATCGGCGAGCAATCTTCGCAACATAAGTTCTCCATTGTTTCTTCACGAATTTACACGATAATTTCGGGGATTAGAAGCCAACCTAACCACCTTTGAAACCTACTAATTAGCTTGATATGGATCTGTAATGAACCGATCCCAATATAATGGGTCCAGTCGGATCATGCCCAACCTGTACCAATGTGGGACGACGACAGTAAGCTGTATCAAGCGGTAGAACACAAGCAGATAATATCTAAAGCGAAAAGGAAATAACATTTTATTGAATCTGGAAATTAACTAAGAGTCTAAAATAAAAAATACAAGCAAAACAACATTCAATTATTATTTCGGTTCTTATTACAACTGGAAAGAAAATAACTAAACGATGGCATAACTAGTAATCTGGGGTTCCCTGGTCAGGTTCAGCTACCTCGTCAGGGCTCGGACCAGGTCCGTAGAAAGAACTAAAAACAAGATCTTCGTCATCACAGTCACCTAAAAATGTTGGTCTCCAGTCAGGAGGGGAGCAAGAACATATATCCACATCTAACATTCTAAATAATAATAAATGATCCAAGGCATTTTAAAAATATTATATAAATTTTCTAGATAATAATAAAAAGAGACAGCATGCAGTAATCTCAGAAGCTACAATGATGCAATCTACAATGAGTCAATAGTGTTTGTGAGTATATAACAGACCTGTGACCGGCTGATAGAGGTAATGTGTATACTAGCATTTTAGCCAAGTGATAGTATACGGTACGGCTCAACCCCCGGTGCAGTAGGGGTTAGTACGATAGAGGCAATATTCGGTAAAAATAACTTTGGTCACAGATGTTATACTACTCCCCCAATCAATCCCCGAGTCAATGAGTCAATCAATCAATCAATCAATCGATGTCGAGTCCGAGAGGGATCTACTATGAATCGGTGTCGCTACAATATACATGTTTCTACTGATGCATCACATTTAATTATTAAGTAAAACATAGACATGAAAGATATAAAATTTGCCTTGGATGTTCCTCGGTGTGAAAGGTAACGACATGAAAGTATTGGTTAGGGTCCGGGATCTGAACCTACATTAATCATAATCCGTTCTTAGAACTTATTCCAAAGGTTAGCTAATAAAGCCACTAAACATATCTATGTTTTATTATAAACATTGCCCTTTTTATTTGAGAAATAATAACTTAATTATATATAATAATTTGGTAAAACTATTTTACTAGTATTTTATAAATAGAGCAGAAATTAATATATTTTGGAATATTACTAAAAATAGTAGCAGTTTTATCGTAAATCATTTTAATAGAAAATATCGCTTAAACTCAGAAATATTCAAAATATAATTTAATATTTATTTAAATAAAACTTTATGAAATATTTACTAATACTATTTCCTTTAATAAAGAATAACCATTTTAATAATATAAATACGAAAACCTAATTTTAGTAAAACTTAAGATTTTTACAAAAGATGTTAATATATCTAGTTTTTAATACCATAAAATTTATTAATAAAAATAATAGTTAATTAAGAAAATAAACCTTTTTATCAAAAAAACATAAATATATAGTTTTTGGCCTATAAAATATTATTTTCTATTTTAAAGTATATTTTTGCTGTATAATTATTTATTTTGAGACTAAATTTATCAATTACTAATATTTAGTGAAATTATGGCAATAATCCTATAATTATTAATATAACAATAACTCTACGTTATCCGTAACACAATGATAATCCTAATATCCACTAAGCTAATAATTATAATTAATCGTTCTAATTGAAACGCTACTAACATTATTACAGCGCCTAAAATAGGAAACTACTCTAAACTATCTATCTCATAATTGACAGAGCTGTATTCTGTCAATTCCGGTCGGAAGCAGATTGGTTTATGGGTTCAGTAAAATAGACAGAAGGTACGAAAAATACCAAAAGTTGTGACGGAGCACCGGGAGGATGCCTCAGACGTGGAACGCATGCAGGCACGGGCATGGACACGTGGGGCGCACACGTGGACATACGGACGGTGTATACGGACACGCGCGGGAGGTCTGGCGATGCACGGGAGGCACGGGGCGCGGCCACGCGGCAGCGGGGGCGCTGCTCGTGCGCTTGCACGCTGGCGATGGCGGGGGAACACGGGATACGCTGGCGGCTATCCTCGCGTGGCGGGGACTGCTGGTGTAGCACCCAGTTTCCCAAATGAGGGTAATTTTGAAATTTCGTGTTTATAATTATTTTAATAATGATATTTAATTCATGATATGATTTTTGGTGATTTTAAATTATTTTAAAATTATTTAAATCAATGACTTGTGGTTTTGACGTTTTGCTAGTGAAACCCTAGAGACTGTTTGACCTAGAGCCTAACCATGTGATTATGATATTTTAATATCATTTTTGGCCTAAGGATATTTTTTCATTTGACCTCTTTGAATTATTTTGATATTATTTTATTATTTATGATATTGTTTTGGGGTTATTTGAGTCGGGTTCGAATTTTAACTCAATCCGACTTGAAACGGGGACCCGGGGGGTAGTTTGACTCTAGTGGGACCCACACACTAGTTAGGTATGGCCCACATGATATTAATTTTAGTCCACATGATAGAAATATTTTAGTTAGAGGTTAGACTAATTATTATGGATAAGGTTAGTGTGATTAGAGACTTTAGAATGACTAATTTAGCCCCAACCAATTAGCCCTTTCCTAATACTCATAGAATAGGTTAGTAGGGGCTTTTGGACTTTTTCTAATAGGACAAAACCACCTTTATGGCCAGCCACAATAAGGATAGGGTTGAGCCTCCCATTTGTCATTATCCATCTATTTTTCTCTCTCTTGTTCTTCCCCAAATTCCTAGAGAGCAATCTCTAGCAATTTCTTCACCAAATCCTTCCATTTTACCACCAAATCTTCTTCTTTCCTTCTCCATTCTAGCCAAGGAGGAAGCTACCCAAGTTTGGGAGGATTCGGAGCTCGTTCGTGTCCTTTTGGAATCTCTACGTGTCGGTGTCGCTCCGGGAAGGTTTTTCTTCGATTCGATCTACCGGGAGGTATAAATCCCTTCTCCTTTCATTTCCTCATGCATATAGGTCTATTTTGAACCCATAAGAATGACCCCCATGGTTGTATCTCCATTTGTGTCCATTTTGTGTCCATTTGGAGGTCATAGGAGTGTCCTTTGTGTTGTGGATGTGTTCATGTTACATATATAGATTTATATATATATTGTAATGAGAGTGTATCTATATTTATATATGTAATAAATGGTTCATGATGATTATATAATCAAGTTTGTGAGTGTGGTTCCTCATATTATTATTGCTATTATTGTTGTGGATAATTAGGATATATATTGTGTATTTTTTTGGCTCAAACTATCTAAATCCGTCATAATTTTTATCCACGTTTTAAATTTCAGCCCTAACTTAGAAATGTCATAACTTCTAGCTCAAAGCTCGGTTTAATCTTCCGTTTTTTTTAAAAGAAGCGTATTGAAGTTAGCTTTCCAAAAACATATATTAATAGGCCTAATTCTTTCTGTAACTTTCTGGAGAATTATTGGAGTGCAGCTGTACGAAAGACAAACGCGTTCTCGGTGTTTTCGCGATTCCGGGAGTTTCCGGAAACGAAAATGTGATCCGTTTAAAGTTTCGGAAAGCTAAAACATAGATCTATAACATACTTTAATCCTAAATTTTAATTCATGCTGAGATGGTACAGTATTGATTATTAGTAGGAGTTACTATTCGGCATATGCATTTTGTGCACCCTTGTGTGTAATATAATGTTCTATTTGATTTTAATCCATATTAATGTATATACATTATGTAATTAAATAGAGAATACAAGCATGAGTAAATAATTAAATAAATGATGTATGAGGTGTAAGTATCCTATCTAATGTAAGCATGTATAAGTATGGCTTGTAATGAATATGTAGGTTCCATAGTATGTAATGTATGGTGCATATAGTGGTGCAAGAGAATAATAAATGATGAATGAATGCAAGCATGAATGTAATATAATAATAGATGTAATGTATGCAATATACAAGTTAATGAGATGTAATGTTCTATGTTAACACAAATCCTATATTACCTCATGTACCCCCTTACACTATGTTGACACTATCACACTTGACACATTGTTTACTTACACTTTGACACTCTTTGATATGTATACACTATGTATGCCCATTTAACCCTCACTTGCCCCTTTTCCATGTTTACATACACACACATAGCCTCTTGAATAAGTATTTATAAATACAGTTAACTTAGCTATGTATGTATATTATATATATGTTAGCATATTGTGTTGTAATATATAAGTTTATATAACCATTTGAAATGCCATGATTATAGACCTAATGTTGAATACCAATATATGCATGTGTATATATGTGTAGACATATATAGTTTAAAGTAATATATTATCTAGTGTATATCCAATGTGAATTCTTGCCTATTTGAGTATTGAATAATTGCATGCTATATAGAGTTGGGTGTCTGTTGGCTTGTATAGCCTTGTATTAATGTGTGCTTGCTAGGATAGTCTTGGTTAGGCCTAGTAAGACTTGCTGGGTTAGGACATGACCTAGTTTGACCTAGTTTGACTAGTACAGTTGACCAGAGTTGACCAAGGGTTGACTTTGGCCTAGTTTGACCTAGATTTATGTAGAATGCATTGTAGTGCTTTATATTACCCTTCTGGACATGTTGTGACTTGTGCTGTTCTAATTAGGAGCCAGACACCTCTCTTCGGACAGTATCTTTACCTTGGACATTCAGATATCAGGCGAGTACATTCTCTGATCGTTTCATACTTGTCACGACTTATATTCTCGCTCTAGATTAATTTTACTTGATGCTGTCATGTTATCATCACGGATTGGTACTATATGGATCTCTTCTTGGGATGTTATCCCCTTAGCGGGCGTATCGGATACTTTATGACATGTGTTTCATGTACATCATGTATTCTTTGCTTCTGCGTTATTCATGTACACTCATGTTCTCTCATGTTCTTACATGTACGTTCATGTACTCTCATGTTCTTTCATGTACGCTCATGTTTCCTCATGTGTTTCTTGTATAACCAAAACATCATGTCCGTAACGTAACTTGAATAGATCCTTGTGTATTGATTGTGGGTAGGGGTGAGTATAAATGGTCATGTGATTTATCCATCATGTTCACTCTGTTACTTTTCATGTTTTATCATGTACAACACAGTCTTATTGGTTGATGTCTTACATGTTCACTCATGTACATCATGTTCAACCTAAGCCAATTACATGCCATCTCGTACTCTAAATCACTAGTCACTTACAGTTCTTACTTATCATGTATATATTTCCAGTTATCAAATATCTCTCATGTTTTCATGTACATCTTCTTACAGTGTTTCATGTATCTTATTCTATTGCCTGCTTTATATTTCCTGACATGATATGAACTGCATGAGATGTATTGTGCTCGCTCCTGTCCTGACTGGACCTGTTGATAAATTTTACAGATGGCCTGGGATTGCCTGCTAGCCTAGAGGAGACACAGTAGAGGTTGTTTAGATAGTTATTTCATTTTGTCGGGAGTTGTATTTATTTTGTGGATTACTGTATTTGAGTTTTGAGATGTACTTCTGGATTTATGTATCTTAGACACTTAGACTTCTATCTCCTGTATCTTTTTTGGATTTCATGTTTTATCTATCTTCCATTATGCTCTACCTTAGATGTGATTGAGTTTACATTCTGCTATGTCACCCCCATTCGGGGAGTATAAACTGCTTAGCCTTATACTGTTAGATGCATGAGACCTAGGACAGCGTTCTACCGCCGACACTGCGGCGTAGGCTGGGCGTTGTTACGTTCTCGTGCCCTAACTCTAGGGTGCAGGTCGTGACACGTTTTTAGTGGTGGCCCATGCAGGTCGAGTTTATGTAGTGGTATTCGAACTTGAGTACCACTACAGCCTGCAGTAGGAATAGGATATATCTTGAAGGTACTCAATCACAGTTAGGAACCCTTGAGAGATTCCCGGAACGACCCTTGAGAATCTTATTTTAACTTCGATTTGAGAACTCTTTTTCCCTTGATTTGATTTATTTTTACTTATTGTTGTTAAATTTGATTTTGATGGATTATGGTTGAATTTGAGTTGTATTCATTGATTTTGATGAATGATTGTCGAATTTTGAATCTTGATGATAGCTGTTGCATCCGAGTTGTATTTTGATAGATTTTTGTTCATTTTGAATTTTGAAGTTCGTTGATAAATTTGATTTGATTTATGGGTATTTATTGTTGATTTAATTTATTTTTTTTTGACAAGATGAAATTATATGGGCTAGGTCATCTATGTTATGGAATCTAGTCTTCTATAGTCACATTAGCCAGCATGGTGAGGACATATAGTCTGACTCTGGATATATTTCTCAAGTGTAGGAATTTAAGGTTTTCTCAGCCAAGCTAGCGGCACCGCGAAAATGTTAAATACCACGATTCTAGAGGTATGTTCATAAGTCAAGGACTCTGTGATTATCGTAGCCTTGCTTACTAGTATGACGGGGATTTAGAGTACCATGATTTTGGATAGACGTATATGATTATCATATTGTACCTTAAATATTTTCAAGCATGTTTTCTCTACTTTGATGCAGTCCTTCAAAAAGAATTATTATTTCTTTTGCTTTGTTTTCCTTCTAATTATTTAACTTAGGAGTAGCTTGTGTAACTTCTTGCTATGAGTTTCTTCTTAATACAATGAATCGATGATTTTGCTAGACTTTATCTTGGATTTGATATTTATCTCTGGTTTCAAAATGGTTCCTTCTTTTAGGCAAATAAGCAAACAGCTTTTATCGTTATTTCCTTCTTGCTATTATTCTAGTATTGAATAATAATAATAATAAAACTGCCTTGATTTCGTCAATCACCTATTTTGCGATCTTGGTAGGAATCTAAATGTTGGTCTTAACTTAGAATTAATTTTTTTTTGGGACATGAGAATATATGAGTATATTTACATAGTGGATACTTGTCTGATACGTATGCATGCTACACTTGATTTTCCACCTATCTAAATACATATTAATATGTTGTAAATGTTAAAATTTTCAAAACCCCAATATTTCTGGTTTTCTGCTTTTCCAGTTTAAATTCGTAATTTAAATATAAATTTCATGTTATTAGTTTTGTCTACATAACTGCACATGTATGATATCTGCAGAGTTTAAATTTTTAGAAAAATTGGTTAAGTTATGTTAAATTTGTAAAATCTGAGACTGCATTATGTTAATATTACACTGGTTTAAATGTTAGCTTATTTTCAGATTTTGTATATAAATGCTGAACTAAAACTGGGTTTAACCTTTCAATACTAAGCTATAACCATGTACAAGGACACACACACACCCTAACTTAGTATACGCTGTCATGTAACCTAACCTTTCCTCTCTATGTTATGATCACATACTTGTATAGATATATTTGAGCTTAGGCATACATGTTATAATATATGTATATACATAACTAAATCTCTACCTCTTATAGATGTTTATGGTTAGCCTTGCATGTTATGATTAAATAGGTTGTGTATTGTAGGTTGTTAACCCATATGCCATGAGTAGTGTAACAGGATAGCTCATATACAATTTCATGTATATTTCACATACACCCATACACACACAAACCACATAACATTACATAATGCTAGTTTTTCCTCTCTAACGCTCTCTCTGTATATATATATATATATATATATATATATATATATATATATATATATATATATATATATATATATATATATATATATATATATTGTGATTTGGATTTCAATGCAAGTGATTTTCAATTCCTTAATTTTTGCATTTAATTTTCTGTACCCTTTTTCAGATAATTGGTAGTTGCCTTTATTTTGTTTTGATAAGTACCAGTTTCATATAGGATGGTAGACCGCCTTACAGTTTTGATGGTTTGTTGTTTCTGTAACTTCTCTAGTTTAGCACCCTAGATTGCTTGTATGTTTTGATACCCTATGACCGTTTCGGTTAGCATGATTAGTATACCTAGATGAGACTTTCACTACCACCGTATGCCATGATCCTGTATGTCGTCCTTTTGATCACATGATTTGTTTTAATCTGGGATTTTGATTGTGGGGGTTTGACCTAGAGGGAGTATGGACATTTTAATTTCGAGGACAAAATTTTTCTAAGGTGGGTAGAGTTGTAGCACCCAGTTTCCCAAATGAGGGTAATTTTGAAATTTCATGTTTATAATTATTTTAATAATGATATTTAATTCATGATATGATTTTTGGTGATTTTAAATTATTTTAAAATTATTTAAATCAATGACTTGTGGTTTTGACGTTTTGCTAGTGAAACCCTAGAGACTGTTTGACCTAGAGCCTAACCATGTGATTATGATATTTTAATATCATTTTGGCCTAAGGATATTTTTTCATTTGACCTCTTTGAATTATTTTGATATTATTTTATTATTTATGATATTGTTTTGGGGTTATTTGAGTCGGGTTCGAATTTCAACTCAATCCGACTTGAAACGGGAACCCGGGGGATAGTTTGACTCTAGTGGGACCCACACACTAGTTAGGCATGGCCCACATGATATTAATTTTAGTCCACATGATAGAAATATTTTAGTTAGAGGTTAGACTAATTATTATGGATAAGGTTAGTGTGATTAGAGACTTTAGAATGACTAATTTAGCCCCAACCAATTAGCCCTTTCCTAATACTCATAGAATAGGTTAGTAGGGGCTTTTGGACTTTTCCTAATAGGACAAAACCACCTTTATGGCCAGCCACAATAAGGATAGGGTTGAGCCTCCCATTTGTCATTATCCATCTATTTTTCTCTCTCTTGTTCTTCCCCAAATTCCTAGAGAGCAATCTCTAGCAATTTCTTCACCAAATCCTTCCATTTTACCACCAAATCTTCTTCTTTCCTTCTCCATTCTAGCCAAGGAGGAAGCTACCCAAGTTTGGGAGGATTCGGAGCTCGTTCGTGTCCTTTTGGAATCTCTACGTGTCGGTGTCGCTCCGGGAAGGTTTTTCTTCGATTCGATCTACCGGGAGGTATAAATCCCTTCTCCTTTTCATTTCCTCATGCATATAGGTCTATTTTGAACCCATAAGAATGACCACCATGGTTGTATCTCCATTTGTGTCCATTTTGTGTCCATTTGGAGGTCATAGGAGTGTCCTTTGTGTTGTGGATGTGTTCATGTTACATATATAGATTTATATATATATATTGTAATGAGAGTGTATCTATATTTATATATGTAATAAATGGTTCATGATGATTATATAATCATGTTTGTGAGTGTGGTTCCTCATATTATTATTGCTATTATTGTTGTGGATAATTAGGATATATATTGTGTATTTTTTTGGCTCAAACTATCTAAATCCGTCATAATTTTTATCCACGTTTTAAATTTCAGCCCTAACTTAGAAATATCATAACTTCTAGCTCAAAGCTCGGTTTAATCTCCCATTTTTTTTAAAAGAAGCGTATTGAAGTTAGCTTCCCAAAAACATATATTAATAGGCCTAATTCTTTCTGTAACTTTCTGGAGAATTATGTGAGTGTCAGCTGTACGAAAGACAAACGCGTTCTCGGTGTTTTCGCGATTCCGGGAGTTTCCGGAAACGAAAATGCGATCCGTTTGAAGTTTCGGAAAGCTAACACATAGATCTATAACATACTTTAATCCTAAATTTTAATTCATGCTGAGATGGTACAGTATTGATTATTAGTAGGAGTTACTATTCGGCATATGCATTTTGTGCACCCTTATGTGTAATATAATGTTCTATTTGATTTTAATCCATATTAATGTATATACATTATGTAATTAAATACAGAATACAAGCATGAGTAAATAATTAAATAAATGATGTATGAGGTATAAGTATCCTATCTAATGTAAGCATGTATAAGTATGGCTTGTAATGAATATGTAGGTTCCATAGTATGTAATGTATGGTGCATATAGTGGTGCAAGAGAATAATGAATGATGAATGAATGCAAGCATGAATGTAATGTAATAATAGATGTAATGTATGCAATATACAAGTTAATGAGATGTAATGTTCTATGTTAACACAAATCCTATATTACCTCATGTACCCCCTTACACTATGTTGACACTATCACACTTGACACATTGTTTACTTACACTTTAACACTCTTTGATATGTATACACTATGTATGCCCATTTAACCCTCACTTGCCCCTTTTCCATGTTCACATACACACACATAGCCTCTTGAATAAGTATTATAAATACAGTTAACTTAGCTATGTATGTATATTATATATATGTTAGCATATTGTGTTGTAATATATAAGTTTATATAACCATTTGAAATGCCATGATTATAGACCTAATGTTGAATACCAATATATGCATGTGTATATATGTGTAGACATATATAGTTTAAAGTAATATATTATCTAGTATATATCCAATGTGAATTCTTGCCTATTTGAGTATTGAATAATTGCATGCTATATAGAGTTGGGTGTATGTTGGCTTGTATAGCCTTGTATTGATGTGTGCTTGCTAGGATAGTCTTGGTTAGGCCTAGTAAGACTTGCTGGGTTAGGACATGACCTAGTTTGACCTAGTTTGACTAGTACAGTTGACCAGAGTTGACCAAGGGTTGACTTTGGCCTAGTTTGACCTAGATTTATGTAGAATGCATTGTAGTGCTTTATATTACCCTTCTGGACATGTTGTGACTTGTGCTGTTCTAATTAGGAGCCAGACACCTCTCTTCGGACAGTATCTTTACCTTGGACATTCAGATATCAGGCGAGTACATTCTCTGATCGTTTCATACTTGTCACGACTTATATTCTCGCTCTAGATTACTGTTACTTGATGCTTCACGTTATCATCACGGATTGGTACTATATGGATCTCTTCTTGGAATGTTATCCCCTTAGCGGGCGCATCGGATACTTTATGACATGTGTTTCATGTACATCAAGTATTCTTTGCTTCTGCGTTATTCATGTACACTCATGTTCTCTCATGTTCTTACATGTACGTTCATGTACTCTCATGTTCTTTCATGTACGCTCATGTTTTCTCATGTGTTTCTTGTATAACCAAAACATCATGTCCGTAACGTAACTTGAATAGATCCTTGTGTATTGATTGTGGGTAGGGGTGAGTATAAATGGTCATATGATTTATCCATCATGTTCACTCTGTTACTTTTCATGTTTTATCATGTACAACACAGCCTTATTGGCTGATGTCTTACATGTTCACTCATGTACATCATGTTCAACCTAAGCCAATTACATGCCATCTCGTACTCTAAATTACTAGTCACTTACAGTTCTTACTTATCATGTATATATTTCCAGTTATCAAATATCTCTCATGTTTTCATGTACATCTTCTTACAGCGTTTCATGTATCTTGTTCTATTGCCTGCTTTATATTTCCTGACATGATATGAACTGCATGAGATGTATTGTGCTCGCTCCTGTCCTGACTGGACCTGTTGATAAATTTTACAGATGGCCTGGGATTGCCTGCTAGCCTAGAGGAGACACAGTAGAGGTTGTTTAGATAGTTATTTCATTTTGTCGGGAGTTGTATTTACTTTGTGGATTACTGTATTTGAGTTTTGAGATGTACTTCTGGATTTATGTATCTTAGACACTTAGACTTCTATCTCCTGTATCTTTTTTGGATTTTATGTTTTATCTATCTTCCATTATGCTCTACCTTAGATGTGATTGAGTTTACATTCTGCTATGTCACCCCCATTCGGGGAGTATAAACTGCTTAGCCTTATACTGTTAGATGCATGAGACCTAGGACAGCGTTCTACCGCCGACACTGCGGCGTAGGCTGGGCGTTGTTACGTTCTCGTGCCCTAACTCTAGGGTGCGGGTCGTGACAGCTGGCGGGGTCGATCGGTGCTGGCGGGACCAAAAATGGCTGTTGGGCGCCGGTCGGCAGTCAGGGACCGGCGAGGAAATGGGGCGAGTGTGGTGTCGAAGTGACCGGGGTATCGCGGGGAGCGTCGGGGCAACTTCGATTTTAGGAACGGAGGAGCAGGGAAGGAGATAGGTGGAATTTAGGAAATGGAAGATTTGAGAAGTTCTGTGAAGGGGAGATGGGTTTCTGAGTGGTTACATTACGTGAGAAAGAGGGAGTACGTGGGGGGAGGGGGGTTCCGCACAGAGGGTGGATCTGAGTGAGAACCTGGTAGAGTGGGGACCGAGTGTGTCATGAGTTTTGTGTGGGTTCGGGTTTGGGTTTCCAATGGGCTTAGGTTATGGGTTTAAGTATTGGGCTCAAGCAATTACTACTAATAAAATATGAAGAAAAATATAATACAAAATTATGGGCTTCACAACCTTCCCTCAGAAAATTTTGTCCTCGAAATTTCAAACAATAAAAAAGAGAGGGTTAGAATATACCTAGAAAAGATGAGGAAACTTCTCCCTCATCTCGTCCTCTCGCTCCCAAGTAGCCTTGCTTGGGGAGTGGTGACGCCAAGCTATCTTGACTAGTAGAATCATCGTGCCCCTCAATCTCTTCTCCATGCGATCTGTAATCTCTATTGGCGGCTCTGGCACGGTGAGGCTAGGTCCAACTTCCAATTCAGATTGATCCACTACATGGCTCGGGTCCGGTACATAACACCTCAGTTGCGTTACGTGGAAGACGTTGTGCACGCCTTCGAGACTGGATGAAAGAGCCACTTTGTATACTGCTTCTCCAATCTTGCCCAATACCTCAAACTGACCAATATAGCGGGGAATGAGCTTCCCAGCTTGGCCTAATCTGATAGTGCCTCTGGAAGGAGAAATTCTGACAAATACCTGATCTTCTGCCTCAAACTCCAATATTCGATGCCAACTGTCTGCCCAATGCTTTTGGCGGTCTTATGCAATCCTCAGCGTCTCACTGATCATCTTCATCTTTTCAGCGGCATATATAACCATCTCTGCCCCCAACATGACTCGATCACCAACGTCGTCCCATGCAAGTGGAGTGCGGCAACGATGCCCATGTAACGCGTCAAACGGTGTCATCTGTATGCTTGCCTGGTAGCTATTATTGTAGAAAAACTCAACTAGGTGTAGGTGGTGATCTTTCCAAGATCCTCCAAACTGTAAGACGCATGATCTCAACATATCCTCAAGCGTCTGAATGGTCATTTTGGACTGGCCGTCGATCTGTGGGTGGTATGCCATGCTAAACTTCAGCTGTGTACCCAAGCTTTCCTGCAAACTCTTCCAATAATGTGAAGTGAATCGGGTATCCCTATCGGATACAATGTTGACTGGAACTCCATGAAGCTGGTATATGTTTCGCATGTAGAGAGCTGCTAGCCTTTCGGTGGATAAACCAACCTTGAAAAGAATAAAATGGGCAGACTTGGTCAGTTTATCTATAACTATCCAGATGGCATCCTTCCCTCCTTGGGATCTGGGTAACCTTGTTACAAAATCCATGGTAATATGCTCCAATTTTCATTCCAGAATGGGAAGCGGTTGTAAAAAACCTTCTGGCCTCTGACGATCTGCCTTCACCTGAGGGCAGATCAAGCACTTGGAGACGAATTCCATCACATTTTGCTTCATTCCAAGCCACCATATATGTGCCCTAATGTCCTTGTACATCTTGCTTTCTCCTGGGTGTATAGAATGCTGCGACTGATGTGCCTCCTTCATCAGCTAGTTCCTCAGTTCGCCAGTCGGCACACAAAGCCTCGTGCCATGCCTCAAAGCTCCATCTCCAATTGTGGAAAAACCTTCATGTGTTCTAGCTAACACTCGGTCTCTCAACTTACACAGTATCTCATCCTGGAACTGAGTCTCCTTGACTTTGCCGATTAGACTGGACTGTACTTGTAGTTGCATCATAGACGAGTCCATGCCTAGTATAATTTCTACTTTCCCAAGCTTCAACATTATTTCTTCTGGTAGCACAATCTCCAGTCCGAGCTTCTCCATGTCTTCTAGCAGGTGTCGGGTATTCGTTAAAAACATATCCATCGGGTACCTGCTAAGTGCATCAGTAACGACATTAGCCTTACCTGGATGGTACTGCAGGTTGATGTCAAAGTCCTTCATAAGCTCCAACCATCGCCTCTGGCGCATGTTGAGCTCCTTCTGGATAAAGACATACTTGAGACTTTTGTGGTCTGTGTATTTGTCTACCTTTTCGCCATAAAGATAATGCTTCCAAAGCTTCAGGACAAAGATGACTGCTGCTAGCTCCAGGTCATGCATCGGGTAGTTCTTCTCATGGTTCCGTAATTGCTGACAAGCATAAGCAATTACATTTCCATGTTGTTGTAGCACACAGCCCAATCCTTTACCTGAAGCGTCACTGTAGATAGAGAATCCACCTGATCCCGATGTAGCGTCAAAATAGGTGTTATTGTCAACCTTCTTTTTAGTTCCTCAAATGATGCCTGACATGCTTCGATCCAAACAAACTCTTCGTTCTTCCTGGGTAGCTTCGTCATAGGCTCAGCGATCCTTGCGAAGTCCTTTATGAACTTTCTGTAATACCCTGCTAAGCCCAGGAAGCTTCTGATCTCCGCAACTGAACTGGAGGTTGTCCAAGACTCCACTGCTGCTATCTTCTTGGGATCTACAGATACCCCTTCTCCTGTGACAACATGGGTCACGACCCGCACCCATTTTTTTTTTAAACAAATGCGAGGCGTGTCCAAGCCAGCCTACGCCGCAGTGTCGGCGGTAGAACGTTGTCACGGCCATGAAGATCAAATCAAAAATAATGCTCATTCACTTAATTAATTTAACTTACAATATTCACAAGTTTTATATTTGCTGAAAAATACAAACTTGTACAAATATTTGAATGGCTACAACTCCACTATCTAGCTAATCTCTAGGCTTTCCGTCTGCAAGTATACCCGTCACTCCCCAAGATAAGTGAAACCACGGCTAACCTGAAAAATGTTGGTTTCCAGTCAGGAATGGAACGAGCACAATTTACTTAATACAATTTCAAATAAAGAAAATGACTATAAGACAAAGGTTAGACATCAATCATGAGTTTAAAAATAAACAGAAAATACGGAAAACCAATAGTAAATAAATAGACACCAAATACTTTCCCCAACTGTTAGAAGTACCTTTGAATGTGATCAGTCTGGGCCACTACACCGCACGGTCTACAATGTCTACTTGCAGAAAATAAGCACTGTCTACAATGTCTACTAGCAGAAAAATAAGCACTGTCTACGATGTCTACTTGTAGAAAAATAAGCACTGTCTACGATGTCTACTTGCAGAAAAGTAAGCACTGTCTACGATGTCTACTTGCAGAAAAGTAAGCACTGTCTACGATGTCTACTTGCAGAAAAGTAAGCACTGTCTACGATGTCTACTGCATGAAAATAAACACTGTCTATGGTCGGATCACACATCCTTGGTACTTCTTATTCCCGACTCAACAATTTATAATAGAATATAAAAATCACATAACCAATGACTAATCAATGAAGTATAGTAAAGATCAATATCGAAATGCAGACAATAAACTGTACTCGCCTGTGGTCCTGTGCTGGTGTAACCGATAATCTGAACCACTCAGAATGCCACAATAGTCAAAACTCGTACAACAGTCCCGAAAAGCTGAAATAAATATTACCAATGTTTTTAGAATAGTCAAATTAGCTAGGATTGCCTGTCCTTAAGTCCAATTCTGGATACAGGGGCAAAACGGTAATTTTGGGTCAAAACGGTGTCCGCCGTTAGACCCGCTTTGCACCGAAAAGCGTGTCAGAGTCAACGGTCTCTAAAGTCGTCAAACTACATGTCTACGGATCAAGTTTTCCGATACAAACCCAACCGTATGTCCAAAGTTAGATTTCGGCGGGCCGTGCACAAAATCGCCCGTTGAGTGGGACCGTGGGGCCCGCAAAACGACTTACGATTCAACTGTCTCAGAATCGGACCAAACTTGGCATACAGGACCAGAAAAATGATACGGTCCTGATGGCGTAAGTTTCGTCTCGATCTGACGAGCATGCACAAAGTAATTGGAGAATTTGCAAAGTGTACGATAGGGTGAATTTCGACGGATACGCATCAAATTTGTCGCGCACACGCGACCAATTTGAATTCCGTCGAAGCCCACACAACCACGAAGCCGTTACGCAGCTTTCGATGCCTTCGGTTCGCGACCACGTCGCCCGGAATGGCGGGACGCACGTCGTGTGGAACAATTTTCTAGTTTTGAAAACAGATTTTTGGGAAACTTTGGGATTCGATTTCTCGACACGTAGTCGATGATTTCCAAATCCACAAAAAGGGTCGTAAAGCCCTACATATTATCTAAAAGTGTGTTCAAATAGAATTTCTAATATGGGACTGGACTAATCGAAAACGATCCTCAAATATGGGTTCATGGACTGCTATATTCTCTGTTTTCTAACAGGTTTTTGATCAACTTCGTGTCGATTTCTCGACAAATATAATGCATACCAATTCGATCTAATTGCAAGGAAATACTCTTGTATAGGTTGGGGACGTACCCGAGAAAATGAATCAAAAAATTATGGAGCGACTAGATCGCAATCCGGCCGCGAAGTTGGCCTTCTCCTCGCAGTTGCTATTCTCTTCGTGCTTGTACGCGCGCGCGTGTGTGGTTTCTGCAGTCCAGGCCGGCACTGCCAAGGTCGGCCAGCCACCGTGATGGCGCGTACGAGGTCGCTGGCTGTCCAGGCTGTGGCCGATGGACTTCGTTAGGTGTTTTGGGTGGCGGCGTCGAGAAACCTAGGGTTTGCAGACATCCTGTGTTCTCCCTCGAACTGTCGACGTATATATACGTAAGTATATATGAACCAAACGTGCTGCTTGGGCTTGGGAAAAGGTCGGGCTGGTTCTGCTGAGAGCAGAACGAGAGGGGGAAAACTTCCCTGTGTGGTTTGGTTGCTGGCCCATGGGGCCGGTTCGGGAAGCTATTGCTTCTCTTCGACTTAACCCATCATTTGAAAGTTGAATCCCATGAAGCATGGGCACTCTAGCATCAGGTGTCCTTCTTGGCTTATACTAAATTGGGGAGTTGCTGTCAACAACAAATAGATACCAAGTTTGCTCCCAAATTTTAAATGTTTGCCAAATTGATTAGCTAGCTTCTCATTTAATCTCTATTTCTTTTTCTTTTCCATTTTCTATTTCCTTTATATTATATATATAAATATATATATATATATATATATATATATATATATATATATATATATATATATATATATATATATATATATATATATATATATATATATATATATATATATATGTATATACCTGTATACACACACATATATATATGTATATTTCTATATATACATATACGTATGCACTTGTATATCTATTCGTATATACACGTACATATATTCCTTTATATATTTATATCTATATATATATAAGTAGCTATGAACCCTTATACATATATATGTAAATATATAATATGTATTTATATATAAATACACGAATACACACAAATACTTATATTGTATATATTTATATACACCAACGCGTATATATATATATATATATATATATATATAATTATTTACACAAATCTATATATGTCCCTATATTCCTCTTCATATTTATATATTCATACACACACCTATATTATAATATATTTATTTATACATACAAATACACACGTTTATATAGTATATTTATTCATACAATTTATTCGCATATACAAAAAAATTACAATAATAACCATATAATAATATTAGTGCCAACGACCCACTAGAACAACCAAAAGAGTCTTGGCGAACATATTTAGCCCTAGAAAATTATACCAATATTCTAAAATCCTATTTAAATATTAATAATACCCATTTTGTACAAATAACCAAATATTTTAGACAATATCATTAAGTCTACCCAAAAGCTAGGAAGTATTTGTACATACCTAAAAGTATGTCTACATAGGCTTGGGCTCGGTTTGGGTCCAATCTGCACTAGTTTGGTACAACCGGGTTCCCTAAAACTAAATAATATAATTAATAAATAAATAATCTTCGATAAGGGTTACGTCGCAACTTGGCCTGATTTTCTTAGTTATGACGTCTCTTTGGCTCGGTCTTCTCTACCATGGCTAATACACTAGTCAAGGCACGCCACTGCACTACCCGTGCCATGATTCCTAGTCACCTTGTACTCCAAATCTCAACCATGGCTAAAATCATCTACCATAATAATTAACAAAATAATTATTTATAAAATCTAAAAATCACCATTTAATTTAAATAGATAAATAAAAATATTATCAAAATTCCGGGAAGGGGAGCTACAAATATACCCACCTTAAAATAATTTTGTCCTCGAAATTCTAATTCGTAGTTATTCCTTAAACTTCTAAAGAAGTCTGCCTTAACCTCAATCTCCTTAAATTTAATTTCTAAAAATCGTTTGTATCCTTCTCTAGTCATTTGGTATTTACAAAATCTCGAGGACTTCTACCCACCTTTAGTCATACTACTTCCTTGAAACCCAGGTCACTAAAATATTATAATCTTCTAACTAGAGTCTAATAGCTCTTTTAAAATATCTAGGACATATGGTCTCTATAATCCTCTCGTATCTATCATGTAACCCAAAATTCAACAAGCAACAATCTTACACAAGTAGCAAAAAAAATGTTGATAAACTCTAATAAGCATGACCATTCGTCGCTCCGAAATAGGTAGGACATGAAGGTAAGGAAGATTAATCGAGAGCAGATATAAAGCTTCAAGGGTGGTAAAAGTTCTTAATAATACAGATAGAAAAAGAGTTTACGAACCATTGTCTTATTTACTAGATTGGACTACTCTAGCCTAGTCACTTGCTAAATCGAAGAAGTCTTCATTTCCTAGAGAGGTTTGCAATCTGTGGACTATGGAAAATCTGTTCTCTAAATTAATCCGAACAAGGTTCAAAAATAGAACGGAATTAGAGAAGTCAAGATTGTGATCTTTTCCGTGGTTATTTAAACACACAAGCAAGGAATATAATTGTAATGGAAGATCGTATCGTGACTTCTAGGTAGATGGAATATGGGTTACAGATGGCATCACATCCTAAGAGGTGGAGATTACATAATAGGTATAGGGTCTGATTTCAAAAATAGTTCAATTCTATAGTCCAAATATGGTGGTATGTCTGGACGGGTTTTACTGGGTCTTAATGGGTTCTCTATTCGGTCATCTCTCACTGATTGGATGAACTCTGGATTTCAAATCTACATTGAGTGGACAAGATCCCAAGGATAAAACTATTTCTACTAGGTTAAGGTGACCTGGAATAGGATTCAACCCGAGTGGTTGAGCTGGTTGCCAGTCAAGTTGGTTGGCTAGGTCCCTCAAGCCCAAAATGTACTTTTAGTGACTTTTGTGTTTAAGTAGCACACGAGGCCCCAATTGGGTAGCACACTAGTGGCATGTGCGTAGTGGGCTTCGAGTAAATCACAACTATATATTGGGTCGAAGGAATGAACTGAGTCAAGGTTGAGGTTCTAGTGGAAGTCGGGAAGTATACCGGGTAGGGACTATGGTAAGGGTTATAGCTAGTCCTTTTAACCTGAAAGTCGTAGCACAAAAATAGGGTACAAGGGGATGGGTTTGAGTGGGACATGATATACCTAGGTGTAGGTGGACTTGTCTAGATCTTGGATATGAAATTTGTTGAGTGGTAACAGCTGGTCTCGTGCTCTGAATATTAATGGCACGGTCGGGGACACAAGGTGATCTAAATAGAAAGTAGGAGTCCATGGGCACTGTTCCTCATCCCAATGGAAGTTATTTCAATTACTCGGTAATCCTTGTATATTCTAAAATTTTAGAAGGCTTACTGTCTACCCACCTTAGAAACAAAGACATGGTTCTAGGAATAATGGGTTAGAAGAATTCCAAAGTCCGAATACTGTACCTCGACTCTTGTCAATAAAGAACAAGGCACGATGTAATGGGATACGGTAGATATAAGTCAAGCCAAGGATCGTTCCTCAAATTCAGATGGCTAGAAGGTCTCAATAGTAGCTTGAAGGTCGAGAGGAGACGAGTAACTCAAGACAAGGTTCCAGTCACAGGGCTGGCCAATGGTAGCTATACTTGCGTATACAACTATCATAGCTATGGGAATACTCTGTAGCTATCTATCAATTACGAGCTTTCGTCTTTCCAATCAGTGAAGACGAAAACAATAGGGCTCAAGGGAGACGTCACTAAACATAATTACGTGATTCAAAGGCGGATGTATAATTCAAGAGGAATTGTCAAGGTAGTCGCGGATGAGATCCTAGAGACCACTACATCTCAATCCATGCAGGGTAATTAGATAAAGAGCGAACCAAATGCATCATGGTTGATCAGACCGTAATACAATAATTCTGATTAGACAATATGTTATCGGGCGTCCCCAATAAACATGTGTCTTGAATCAAGCTCGATAAAAGAGTAAGCTTGCAAAAACTAGGCTGTAATAGCAGCATTGGTCAAGAGGGTCAAAATATAAATATGTAAGATTTTTGAAATGAGGCACAAATGGTTCGAGTTTTGAGATAATCAAAACCTTTCCCGGTGTCATTGTTTATACAGTCTTCCTACTATCTTCTGATCCACAAGGACTTGGTTGACTAATGGGTTATGGTCATTCTAAATTCCATATTCTAGGTAACCCTATTAGTGTCAGTCGATAACCTCGTCAATAGGTCACAAGGACCACGGAATGCTAGATCGGGAGACGTGCTATCCAACTTACAAAACTTCTACCAATATTGGCTTCGGATCTTATGGAACACACAGGGCACTGTCCTATCCTCTATAGTATCCTTAATTTGTAATCACGTCTGAAGTCATTTCACCGAGGACTATGTCTCGCCCGTAAAATCGGGCTGTGGTAATCCTTGGTTTCGTAACTCAAATATGATACAAATCGAACATTACTTAACTCTATCCAATATTGGCTCAAGGATAACTACGATCAAGAGTGGACCACTATTCATATCTCTAGCAAATTCTATAACCGATATTTTCCTAATCGCATTTCAACTCTAGGGGTCGTGTCTCGCCAGTGCGCTGCTGGCTGCAGTGAATCCCTAGTCTCCAAAATTTAAATAAATAGCGACAGTGCGCTGCTGTCCTGCCAGTATAAGTTAACTAACATTCTCGTAACTATTTCTGTAAATAAATCCCTGAGCTTCTAGAGATTCAAACAAGTTGACTATGAAATAAGGCATAAATATTTGCCCTATCAACCCTTAAAATAAAAGATTGAGCGGGGAGGAAATAACTGAAGACAAAAAAGATACACAAACATTCTAATGTCTATTCCATGTGTATTCAAACATTGAGGAAAACTTTGAACCGAAACTAACTCGAGGTCCGTATGGGGATAACAATAATCAGAATTTATACAAAATATTAATTCCTAGGGCAAATAGAAACTAAATAGACAGTTCGACTAAGATATGAGGATGATATCTAAGAGGCAAAGAGAAGGATCTGCCGAATTCATCCAGGTTAGATCATAAATTATATGAAGCCCTGTCTCACCAAGTGAATAATCTATCCACTTTGGATCGTGTCGCCATATCGAGAGATAATAGTGTACATATAGGGATCTGACAAACAATCCACATTAATAACTCCTCATCTAAATTGCATGGCCTAGACTATCCATCGGTCAATTTGTATAAGGGACTCTTAGTCCTAGTCATTCTCTTAAATTAAATTAATCCTTGTTTGTGAATGAGCATGTTCTAGTCGTAGGCTCACAACAGTACAACTAACTTAAGTACCATCACGAGTTCACATGATTTACGAAAACAGACCTGCATGGGCCACCACAAAAACTTGTCACGACCCGCACCTATTTTTTTAAACGAATGCGAGGCGTATCCAAGCCAGCCTACGCCGCAGTGTCGGCGGTAGAACGATGTCACGGCCATGAAGATCAAATCACAAATAATGCTCATTCACATAATTAATTTAACTTACAATATTTCACAAGTTTTACATTTGCTAAAAAATACAAACTTGTACAAATATTTGAATGGCTACAACTCCACTATCTAGCTAATCTCTAGGCTTTCCGTCTGCAAGTATACCCGTCACTCCCCAAGCTAAGTGAAACCACGGTTAACCTGAAAAATATTGGTTTCCAGTCAGGAATGGAACGAGCACAATTCACTGAATGCAATTTCAAATAAAGAAAATGACTATAAGACAAAGGTTAGACATCAATCATGAGTTTAAAAATAAACAGGAAATACAGAAAACCAATAGTAAATAAATAGACACCAAATACTTTCCCCAACTGTTAGAAGTACCTTTGATATGTGATCAGTCTGGGCCACTACACCGCACGGTCTACAATGTCTACTTGCAGAAAAGTAAGCACTGTCTACGATGTCTACTTGCTGAAAAGTAAGCACTGTCTACGATGTCTATTGCATGAAAATAAACACTGTCTATGGTCGGATCACACATCCTTGGTACTTCTCATTTCCGACTCAACAATTTATAATAGAATATAAAAATCACATAACCAATGACTAATCAATAAAGTATAGTAAAGATTAATATCGAAATGCAGACAATAAACTGTACTCACCTGTGGTCCTGTGCTGGTGTAACCGATAATCTGAACCACTCAGAATGCCACAATCGTCAAAACTCGTACAACAGTCCCCGAAAGCTGAAATAAACATTACCAATATTTTCAGAATAGTCAAATTAGCTAGGATTGTCTGTCCTTAAGTCTAATTCTGGACACAGGGGCAAAATGGTAATTTTGGGTCAAAACGGTGTCCGCCGTTGGAACCGCTTTGCACCGAAAAGCGTGCCAGAGTCAACGGTCTCTAAAGTCATCAAACTATATGTCTACGGATCCAGTTTTCTGATACGAACCCAACCGTATGTCCAAAGTTGGATTTCGGTGGGCCGTGCACAAAATCGCCCGTTGAGTGGGACCATGGGGCCCGCAAAACGACGTACGATTCAACTGTCTCAGAATCGGACCAAATATGGCATACAGGACCAGAAAACGATACGGTCCTGATGGCACAAGTTTTGTCTCGATCTGACGAGCGTGCACAAAGTAATTGGAGAATTTGTAAAGTGCACGATACGGTGAATTTCGACGGATACGCATCAAATTCGTCGCGCACACGCGACCAATTTGAATTCCGTCAAAGCCCACACGACCACGAAGCCGTTACGCAGCTTTTGATGCCTTCGGTTCGCAACCACGTCACCCGGAATGGTGGGACGCACGTCGTGTGGAACAATTTTCTAGTTTTGAAAACAGATTTTTGGAAAACTTTAGGATTCGATTTCTCGACACGTAGTCGATGATTTCCAAATCCACAAAAAGGGTCGTGAAGCCCTACTTGTTATCTAAAAGTGTGTTCAAATAGAATTTCTAATATAGGACTGGATTGATCGAAAACGATTCTCAAATATGGGTTCATGGACTGCTATATTCCCTATTTTTAAATATATTTTTGATCAACTTCGTGTCGATTTCTCGGCCAATATAACGCATACCAATTCGATCTAATTGAAAGGAAATACTCTTGTATAGGTTGGGGACGTACCCGAGGAAACGAATCAAAAAATTATGGAGCGACTAGATCGCAATCCGGCCGCGAAGTTGGCCTTCTCCTCGCAGTTGCTGTTCTCTTCGTGCTTGTACGCGCGCGCGTGTGCGGTTTTCGCAGTCCAGGCCGGCGCTGCCAAGGTCGGCCAGCCACCGTGACAGCGCACACGAGGTCGCTGGCTGTCCAGGCTTTGGTCGATGGACTTCGTTAGGTGTTTTGGGTGGCGGCGTCGAGAAACCTAGGGTTTGCAGACATCCTGTGTTCTCCCTCGAACTGTCGACGTATATATACGTAAGTATATATGAACCGAACGTGCTGCTTGGGCTGGGGAAAAGGTCGGGCTGGTTCTGCTGAGAGCAGAACGAGTGGGGGAAAACTTTTCTGTGTGGTTTGGTTGCTGGCCCATGGGGCCGGTTCGGGAAGCTACTGCTTCTCTTCGACTTAACCCATCATTTGAAAGTTGAATCCCATGAAGCATGGGCACTCTAGCATCATGTGTCCTTCTTGGCTTATACTAAATTGGGGAGTTGCTGTCAACAACAAATAGATACCAAGTTTTCTCCCAAATTTTAAATGTTTGCCAAATTGATTAGCTAGCTTCTCATTTAATCTCTATTTCTTTTTCTTTTCCATTTTCTATTTCCTTTATATTATATATATATATATATATATATATATATATATATATATATATATATATATATATATATATATATGTATATACCTGTGCACACACACATATATATATGTATATTTCTATATATACATATACGTATGCACTTGTATATCTATTCGTATATACACGTACGTATATTCCTTTATATATTTATATCTATATATATATATTTTTTTTTTGTTTTTTTTTTATATCTATATATATATAAGTAGCTATGAACCCTTATACATATATATGTAAATATATAATATGTATTTATATATAAATACACGAATACACACAAATACTTATATTGTATATATTTATATACACCAACGCGTATATATATATATATATATATATATATATATATATATATATATATATATATATATATATATATATATATATAATTATTTACTCAAATCTATATATGTCCCTATATTCCACTTTATATTTATATATTCATACACACACATATATTATAATATATTTATTTATACATACAAATACACACGTTTATATAGTATATTTATTCATACAATTTATTCGCATATACAAAAAAATTACAATAATAACCATATAATAATATTAGTGCCAATGACCCACTAGAACAACCAAAGAGTCTTGGCGAACATATTTAGCCCTAGAAAATTAAACCAATATTCTAAAATCCTATTTAAATATTAATAATACCCATTTTGTACAAATAACCAAATATTTTAGACAATATCATTAAGTCTACCCAAAAGCTAGGAAGTATTTGTACATACCTAAAAGTATGTCTACATAGGCTTGGGCTCGGTTTGGGTCCAATCTGCACTAGTTTGGTACAACCGGGTTCCCTAAAACTAAATAATATAATTAATAAATAAATAATCTTTGATAAGGGTTACGTCGCAACTTGGCCTGGTTTTCTTAGTTATGACGTCTCTTTGGCTCGGTCTTCCCTACCATGGCTAATACACTAGTCAAGGCACGCCACTGCACTACCCGTGCCATGATTCCTAGTCACCTTGTACTCCAAATCTCAACCATGGATAAAATCATCTATCGTAATAATTAACAAAATAATTATTTATAAAATCTAAAAATTACCATTTAATTCAAATAGATAAATAAAAATATTATCAAAATTCCGGGAAGGGGTGCTACAACATGGCCAAGAAAATCTACTTTATCTAAGAAAAACTTACACTTGGACAACTTACCATATAGCTTCTCCTTAAAGTCTCCAAGACTATTCGCAAGTGCTTCTCATGCTCTTCTTGGGTCTTCGAGTAGATCAGAATGTCATCAATAAAGGCAATGACAAACTGGTCCAGGTACTCATGGAAGACCTTGTTTATGAGATTCATGAACACACTTGGGGCATTTGTAAGTCCAAAGGGCATGACCAAGAACTCATATTGTCCATACTTGGTGTTGAATGCCATCTTTGGAATTTCCTCCTCTCGTACTTTGACATGGTGATATCCCGACCTGAGGTCAATCTTCGAGGAAACCTTTGCTCCGCTCAGCTGACCGAAAAGGTCATCGATTCTAGGTAGAGGGTACTTGTTCTTGATGGTGATGTTGTTCAATGTCCGATAATCTATGGACATCCATATGGTTCCATCCTTCTTGGACACGAACAAAACTGGTGACCCCCAGGGTGAAGCTCCATCTCTAATAAATCCTTGGGCCTTGAGCTCATCAATCTGGTCCTTTATCTCCTTAGCCTCCTTGGGGTTGACTCTGTAGCTTCTCTGTGAAATAGGGGAAAGGCCAGGTATTAGATCGATAGTGAACTCCACATCTCGATCAAGGGGTAATCCAGGAAGGTTGTCGGGGAAGACATTTAGGAATTCTGCTTTCAGGGGATGAGGGGGTCCGAAAACTTCTGTGATGGAGGTGTAGGAGACACAACACATGCTCTCTGGTGCTCGAGCTATCTCAAACTTAGGTCCTCCAGGTGGACTAAAGATAACATAACCCTGATGACAGTCTATCAGGGCATGTTGCTTGCTCAGCCAGTCCATTTCCAAGACTACATCGTAGTTAGAAAGAGGCATAACTAGAAAGGGTGCTAGGAAGGTGTGACCGGAGATAACGATAGGGCAGGTACATATCTCTGTGATAGGGATAGGCCCTCCTCCGATCATTACTCTACAGATCAACTTACTATACCCTATATCTATATCGTATGCAACAATAAAATCCGATGATATAAAACTGTGTGATGCTCAAGAATCAAATAAATCTAAAGTCGGGTAGGAATGTAATAAAATGGCACCTGCGATGACATCTCCTTCAGTCTCCGGCTTTGCTTCTGGCTCCTCAACGGCTAAGGCAAAAGCTTGCCCGGCCCTGTGTTGGTTGTAGCGCTGCTATGGGGTAGGTAGTCGACCTTTCTGCTGTCCAGCTCCAGTTCTATTGAATGCCATACGACAATCCCTGACCTGGTGGGTGGCAGACCCACAAGCAAGGTAGTGTCCTAGCTTCTTCCGATAGATCTTTGCTGTGTGCCCGGGCCTCTTGCAGTAGGTGCAGTTGGATGTCTTCTATTGGTTCTTTCGGGGTGCTTTGTGCTGCTGTTGCTTTTGATGGTGAGAGGACCTGTTGTTCTTGTTGTTAGGCCTCTTGAGGTTGCCCTGGTGGTTGTTGCTGGATCCTGGGTGCTCTCTCTTGGATCGGGTAGACGAGCTGGCCTCCTCATCTTGGGCCACCTTCAGCATTTTGTCGTATGTCCTTGCTCCATTAGCGGCAACCATGGTGCGGATCTCTTCCCGCAGTCATTGTCAGAACTTCTGGGCATGCTCCATTGGGTCTGCTACTAGACGGGGTACAAACTTGTTGAACCTGTTAAACTCGGCTGCGTACTCCTCTATGGTACGACCCCCTTGCTTCAAGTCATGAAACTGCCTTCCCATGGCTTATAGGGCAGCTTTCAGGAATAACTTCCTCTTGAACTGCTTCTTGAAGGAATGCCAAGAGGTTCTCCAGTCTGGAATCTGGACTCGTTCTTGTACCATTTGTGGCTAGATCCCGAAGCTGTTGGGCTACAGCCTCTACCATAAGGTCGGCTGGGATTCTAGCGACGCTGAGGAGTCGCTCCATGTCATCCAACCATTAGTCAACTTATATGAGGCCTTCGGTTCCCTTGAAAGGTTGCGGATCCATCTTCTTGAAACTTTCAATATTTTCAACTTTTTTATTGGCAGGCCTTTGTTCCATCTGTGATGAGTCCATCGCTGCCATAGCGACATTATGGGCATTCTTTATACCCTCCCTCATGATCGCGGTCTGTTCGTGATTTGCTTCTGCTTGAGCCCTCTGGGCCTCAAGTACTACTCGTATTAGGCCTACGAGCTCGGCGGGGCCACTAGCACTGGTGGAGCAGCTGGAGGATTCACATCAGCAATTGATAGTGTGGACCTCAGGGGAATCGGTGCAGCTGCATGCATCTTGGAGGTGTATGTGGCACGGGGAGTCCGTACAGCACGAGGATGGGTAGTGGGCTGCACCGAAAAGGGGTTTAATTGAGCCTGAGTAGGGGTATTCCCAGAGGAAGAAACCTCTTCGTCAGCAGGCCCAGAATGAGTCGTCTTCCCTTTCACCATCTTCTGAAAGGTTTGGGTACAAACATAAGCAAGGTAGCCTATAGGACTATAAGCAAGCAAAAAATATATATTTAAATAGATAATTTTGGCCCTATGTTGTAACAGGGTGAAAATAATCTAGGTGTTCTAGTTGTTTCTAGAGTCTTTTTCCTAAACTTATTCCTAGACCTAGGTCAGATTGCAGGACTACATGCTGGTCTAGACTAGTTGACTAGACCAATTTACAGAACTGGACCTGCATGGGCCACCACTAAAAATATGTCACGACCCGATCCCAATATACTGGGTCCAGTCGGATCATGTCCAGCCTGCACCATTGTGGGACGACGGCAGTAAGCTGTATCAAGCGGTAGAACACATGCAGATAATAACTAAACTGGAAAAGAAATAACATTTTATTGAATCTGGAAATTAACTAAGAGTCTGAAATAAAAAACACAAGCAAAACAACATTCAATTATTACATCGGTTCTTATTACAACTGGAAAGGAAATAACTAAACCGATGGCACCGCTAGTAATCTAGGATTCCCTGCTCAGGTTCAGCTACCTCGTTAGGGCTCGGACCAGGTCCGTAGAAAGAACTAAAAGCAAGATCTTCGTCGTCACAGTCACCTAAAAATATTTGTCTCCAGTCAGGAGGGGAGCAAGAACATATATCCACATCTAACATTCTAAATAATAATAAATGGTCCAAGTCAGTTTAAAAACATTATATAATTTTTTTAGATAATAATAAAAAGAGACAGCAGGCAATAATCTCAGAAGCTACAGTGATGCAATCTACAATGAGTCAATAGTGTTTGTGAGTATATAACAGATCTATGACTGGCAGGTAGAGGCAATATGTATACTAGCATTTTGGCCAAATGATATTATACGGTACGGCTCAACCCCCCGTGTGGTTGGGATTAGCACGAGAGCGGCAATATTCGGTAACAATGGCTTTGGTCACAGATGTTATACTACTCCTCCAATCAATCCCCGAGTCAATGAGTCAATCAATCAATTAATCAATCAATCAATCGATGTGGAGTCCGAGAGGGATCCACTGTGAATCAGTGTCTGTACAATATACATGTTTCTACTGATGCAGTATATTTAATTATTAAGTAAAATATAGACATGAAAGATATAAAACTTGCCTTGGATGTTCCTCGGTGTGAAAGGTAACGACAAGAAAGTATCGGTTAGGGTTCGGGATCTGAACCTACATTAATCATAATCTGTTCTTAGAACTTATTCCAAAGGTTAGCTAATAAAGCCACTAAACATACCTATGTTTAATTATAAACATTTCCCTTTTTATTTGAGAAATAATAACTTAATTATATATAATAATTTGGTAATACTATTTTACTAGTATTTTATAAATAGAGTGGAAATTAATATATTTTAGAATACTATTAAAAATAGTAGCGGTTTTATCGTAAATCATTTTAATAGGAAATATCGCTTAAACTCGAAAATATTCAAAATAATTTAATATTTATTTAAATAAAATTTTACGAAATATTTTCTAATACTATTTCCTTTAATAAAGAATAACCATTTTAATAATATAAATACGAAAACCTAATTTTAGTAAAACTTACGATTTTATTGGAAAAGACGTTAATATATCTCGTTTTTAATACCATAAAATTTATTAATAAAATTAATAGTTAATTACAAAAATAAACCTTCTTATCAAAAAAACATAAATATATAGTGTTTGACCTATAAAATACTATTTTCTATATTAAAGTATATATTTGCTGTATAAGTATTTATTTTGAGACTAAATTTATCAATTACTAATATTTAGTGAAATTATGGCAATAATCGTATAATTAGTATTATAACAATAACTCTACGTTATTCGTACCGCAACGATAATCCTAATATCCACTAAGCTGACAATTATAATTAATCGTTCTAATTAAAACGCTGCAAACATTATTACAGCGTCTAAAATAGTAATCTATTCTAAACTATCTATCCCGGAATTGATAGAGCTTCATTCTGTCAATTTCGGTCGGAAGTAGATTAGTTTATGGGTTATGTGAAATAAACAGAAGGTAGGGAAAATACCAAAAGTTGTGACGGAGCACCGAGGCGATGTCTCAGACACGGAATGCACGCGGGCACGGGCACGGACACGTGGGGCGCGCACGTGGACATGCGGACTGTGCACACGAACACATGCAGGAGGTCTCGCGATACACGGAAGGCAAAGAGCGCAGCCACGTGGCAGCGGAGGCGCTGCACGTGTGCTGGCTCACTGGCGACGGCATGGGCATGCGGGATGCGCTAGCGACGGTCGCCGGCACGGCAGGGACTGCTGGCGAGGGTCGGCCGACGTTGGCACGATTGGGAATGGCTGTTGGGCATCGTTCGACGGTTGGGGTCCGACGGGAAAACGGGGCGAGTGTGGTGTCGAAGACACCGAGGTGCCGCGAGGAGCGTCAAGGCTACTTCGGTTTCGAAAATGGAGGAGCTGGGAAGCAGATAGAAGGAATTTAGGAAATGGAAGATTTGGGAAGTTTTGTGAAGGGGATATGGGTTTCTGAGTGTTTACATTATGTAAGAAAGAGGGAGTATGTGGGGGGGGGGGTTCGCGCAGAGGTGGATCTGAGTAAGAACCGGGGAGAGTGGGGACCGGTGAGTCATGGGTTAAGTATGGGTTCGGGTTTGGGTTTCCAATGGGCTTAGGTTATGTGTTTAAGTGTAAAATCCCTAAATTTCTACTATAATTTTTAAAATTTTATAAATAGGTATTTAATGGTATTTAATTTGTACTTCGTATTTGTACAGCGCGTGCAAGCTCATGTTCTCATAATTGTATGTCGCGTGCGAATTTATATTTTTTGTAATTGCTCGTCGAGTGCGAATATGTGCGAGGTACATATTTTTATAAAACGTTTTATTGATTTTAATTATATAGAAAAAAAACTACAGGTTCAAAACAAATGTGATAATTATTTTATTTATTAAAGTTATAAAATGCGTCGTATCGTGGATTGCCAAACTTTATTCATTTTATTTACATAAAAAAGATTATTTTATTTTCTTGTACAAGTATAATTAGTAATTTAGAAAAACTGTGTTTATGTAAAATATTATTTTTGTATGCGAGTGTATATATATTGGTATTTTTGAAGTTAATTATTATTATATTTTATTATATATGAAAATGATATTTGAAATTTTGCTTGAGTTAATATTTGATTAAATATGATAATTTAAACTAGAAAAGATTTTATTTTAAATCAAATAAAGGGTTTATCTAGATTTAAATCGAATTTGATTAGATTAATTTTTAAGTCGATTGAATTAATAGGGAATTTACCTATTGGGGAATTTAAACAATCCTAGTCTTTATCTATCTAGGAGCACCGCCTCCTATATAAGGAGAGGCTCCTTTGTTCTTCTCCATAGAAACTTTTACCATCCAAATTCTCCACCGGTGCATCGTGTCCGTGCCCTCCCGTCCCCTATATTTTTTCCAATAGAAATACATATTTCTCCGTCCGACAAACCCGGACATCCATCTCATGTCGGACACACCCCTAACTCAACCCAACCCGACATCCCAAATCCTAGCCTACATCTGCCACTGTCATCATCACCATCTCCATCGCCGCCACCCAAAAACCACCACCACGTCATCGTCATCATCACAGAAATCACCACAACCTCTTCCAGCATCTCCGGCACAACCAAGAGTCCGCCCTGACACCACCGAGACCACACATCGCCATCAACAACCACCAGCGGCCGAACCCGGCCAACACACCACCTGCTTCACCACCCGACACTCACCGACCACCACGTCCATCGCCATCACAACCACCGAACCCCTCGCCGCTGGAGATCTCATCTCGCCGGAACCCCCAACCACAAGCGAAGAAAAACACAAATAGAGGCCAAAAACCTACCTTTTCCTCGTCGACCCAGCGTTGCGCTGACCCTCGAAGCCGACCGGTGAGCTTTCGCCCGGCCGTGCCTCCAAAAACCTGCCGATCGTCGCCGGATCCTGCGCCCTCCGAGAGCGCCGCCAGTTGCGCAGCTCCGCGTCCCCTCTGCCGCACGGCCATCCGGCGTTAGCCGCCCCACCAGATCTCTGCCTCTCTACGAGCGCCGCCCTCCGTCGTAGTCGGGTGCCTCGCCTTCGGTCATGAGCGCCTCCATCGCGCCCAGAGCTGGCGCTGCCCCCATCAGCCTTTGCCGTGCTTTGTCGTCGGCGACCGCACTATAAGCCCTTCGACTTCCCGCTCTCCCTCTCTCGCCCTCTCCCACTCGCTCACTAAATCCCTCTCTCTCCCTTTGCTTATATGTTTATATTTCTTTCTCCTGCTATCTTTCTCCTCAAATGAGGGGAAACAACAATGCTTAAGAGTCTTTGTTGTAGTTTTTTTATTATTTTAATCTTATATTTGTATGTAGCTATAAGAATAGTAATTATAAGTATTGGTATATTATGCATAATATAGTATCATTATTGTTGATATTATTATGATTACTCTTAATATTATTATTATATTTGTTGTGGTATATTATTATTTGCCTTATTATTTTTATTTTAGAAATTTTACAACTATTTATAGCTAAATTCAAGTTAAATTTTTACATACTAAAATATTCCCCTAGATTATATGTACTATCTAAAAATATTTTTTTTGACAAATGAAAAGTTAGTTTCCTACAAACATTTGTATATTTTACGAACTTAGAATCTAGTCTAAAAATGATTTTTTATTCTTCAATTTGTTTTCTAGACATATATCGTACTAATAAAAATGTATTTATCAAATAATATATATCTAAAGTATTCAAGAAATATTTTTACTAACAGAAAGTAGTTACCAAATTTATATAAGGATTTCTAGTATTTACAAATGATTGCGAAAGTATAATTTTAGGCTAATAAAAACTAGTTTCGAAAATAGTATAAATTTTTTTTCTAAAAAGTATTTTTTCCTACAAACTCCATTCACTTATTGTCGTTGACCACCACTGATCAGACGTCCTTGTTTCGTCGCAAATTCAGACCATGTTTGCATGGACCTTGACTATGGGACAAAATATGACATCTTGATCATCGCACAACACCCGGCGTCACACCAGGCAAGATACCTTGCCATAATTTACTATTTATAATTAGTCTGTATTTTATTTATGGCATATCACGGTTCACTTATTTCCAGTTCTTCTAGCTGTACCATTATTACAGTTCCTGATTTACTACCTGCTTAGTAATATTATCTTACTTTATTTATTATCTTTTGATTGCATATGGACTTAGAGTTAAGGGACTACCGTTTGTAGTGTATTGCATATACCTCGACACAGTTTTACCACGAGTATGTGTGAGATGAGTAGCATATAGAGGTCCTTGTGTGTTGGCTGATCACCCGTGCGCATGCGTTAGGTCTAACTGCTAATAGAGGCATGTTAGGAGACTTAGCAGTTAGTAGAGGTACATGATCGCGGATGCGACTTGATAGGTGCATCGGGTGGGGAGAATATTTCCTTGTCGTATGGGCTTCTATTACACATTCCCTTGTAACCCGGAAGCTTCGCTGGAGATACGGGTATGATTAGCCCCTCAGGTTGGCCACTGTCGTTTTTGAACGTCATGCGCTTAGGTCCCTGGTGTCCAAGTGGGGACTATACCAGATCCTATTTATAGCCAGGGCCCATGTGACGAAAGGTCTGTTCTTAACTGCATGTTCACTTTAGTATATGGTTAGATTACCTTATTGGTGTTTTGTCACTTACTTTTATTTGTGGCATATTTTATATTCAGTATTTACATAGCATATTCTTTATGTATCTTGTTACGTCCCTCTGAGGACCTGGTAAATTCTTCAGGTGTGTGTTTATGATTTTCGCAAGTGCTCTAGCCAAGTCCATTTCTTCGAGAATGATTACACTTGGATCGTCTTCGCATCGCTCGACAAAATTTTGTTATCATGTATTTCTTTCTTTTTGTTGGTAGTGGATTTATCTCCGTCCAACAACTTGTAAATGATAATTCATGAGTTTATTATAAAGTCTCTACTTCTTATTTATGGATGAGATTAGTATCGTGGTTTCCTGTATTTTACAGCTTATGTATACATACGATGGTCCATATATCGGAGTATACATCGTATGTATGCAGCTGGCATGTCGACATACTTAGTCCTAAGTATTTTGGGACTGGGCATTACATATTTTTGTGATGGCCCATGCAGGTTAGTTTATCACTTCGGTTACGTTACTGTACCGATGTGAGCCTGCGCATTGGATTAGAGTCTAGGAATCTCATCCACATACTTGATCCCTTTTCCTTGATTCCAATTCTTGAACTCTCGTTACCATCCTTGATTTACATCCTGCTTGAAATCTTTCTACCGTGAATTCTTATTTTTCGTTCTTAGTGACAGCTAGGAAGATACTAGTATATGCTCATAGATCAAACATATGGCTAGAAAGGTTACATTGACAATTAATATGCATTGAGGTTCTATTTGAGTTATAAAGACTCTTATTTTCCTAGAAAGTATGATCCTAAGGATTAGTTAATTTTAAGCTGGGTAGTAGAGATGGAGATAAATTTATTTTGATACTACTAGAGGATTGATAGATTCCATAAAAGATTGAGAGAAAAAAAATTTAAATTTTGATTTTTTGAGATTGTGAAATAGTTATGATTTATTGGGATATGAAATCGATTTGAGAAATATCTTAGAGTTTTAAATTATGACGCATGATTTACGGTTAAGTTTAAATTTGGGTCGTAATATGCTAAAGTTTATCTCGAAGTTTATTAAAGAGTTTCGAATTATAAGTTATGATTTTGTAGACAAATAGAGAATATGGAAGTTTAGTTTGAAAGAAAAAGAAAAAGAGAGCTTAAGGTTTTAAATTGAGTCGTACGATTTACGATTTATAAGTTTATTAAATTTTGAGCTTGAGGAGATGATGGTAAATTTTTTGGAAGATATGAAATCAACTTTGAAGGAAAAATTGAAATTTCAAGTTGTGCCTATGATTTATGATTCATAAATTTACTTAGATTTTGAGTTTAAAAGTTTTGATTATGGATATTGAAAATCTTGGTAAAAAAAAAATAAATTGAGTCACATGATTTACGATTGATGAAATTATTTAAAAATCATGAGCTTAAGTTTTGGATTGTGTAATAGGCTAAGAGTTTATCTCGAGGTATATTTGAGAATTGAAAATTTTAAAGTGATGGTTTGTTATGAAAGTTTAGTTGTGATGCATTTGATATGATAAAGGCTATTGAAATTGATTAAAGGAATTTAAATTTTAAAAGTTATGATCATGTTTGAAAGTTTTGGTAGATTATCTTGAGAGCTGTATTGAGGGAACTTCTGAGGAAATAAAATTCATAGAATTAGAATCTATATTGATAGGCAACCAAGATAGACAGAAGTATTTCATATTAATTGACATATCACTCATGACCATGATAGTAGTATATACTCGAGTGTAGTTAGTCATCAACCAAACTATGTGACTATATCTCAATCTTGACTCACTCGACCTTCCCTCGTGACCTTCTAACCATTTGCAATTTGAAAAATGGTTTGATCGTTCTTTGATCGTATCCATCTAAGAGGCTATCTCCTCTTTAGAAACTGTCTCTAACTTATTTTAGTTGATTTACAAGATTCCTTTATTATCTTGATTTCGTGCTTTAACTTAAATTTTTGTACCTCATGCACTCCCACTTTCTATTTTAGATCTTTTGGTGTCCCTTACCGTGACTTCAATATTCAGAGTGTAATACTAGATGTTACCTTCCAACAAATTTTATATGCAAGACCTAGACAAGCCCACCTTCATATAGATATATCATGTCCCACTAAAACACGTTCCTTTGTGCTCTATTTATATGATACGACTTTCGGGTCATAAAGACTAAACTATGACCATTACCATGTTACCGGATTATCTCCAAAGACTCAAGCTTGACTCAAATCTTTCGACCCACTATGTGATTGTGTTCTACTTAATTCCTTAAATACTTAAATATTTTATCTTGATTGCTTGACCCATTGTCCCATCACACTACTAGTAAGTTTGGTAGAATACCTCACGACCTAACAAACCCTTTGTCCTTGTGAACCATATTGATAAGTTTACTTAGACTATAGAATTCCGAGGACCCTAACTTATCTAGCCAACCAAGCTGTAGATAAGGAAACACTAGGACGACTGCACGGGCCCAAACTTCGGGCAAGACTCGAATTTTAAATGATCTTGGTCTATTTAATTTCCTTCGTTATTACCCGCTACTTATATTTTGACTATCTTATACAGCTAATTTAGCCTAAGTTTCGCAAGCTTATTTCTTTATCAAGCTTGATCATGACATGTTTTATTGGGTGCGCACCCACTAACATATTGTCTAATCAGAACAGGTGCATGATGGTCTGATCAACATATTGCACTTTGGTTCGCTTCTCATACATTGTTCTACATGGATGGAGACATAGTTAAAGTTGGCCTCTAGAATCCCATCCGCGACTGCCTTGGCAATTATTTTGGAAATTTTCAATCATTTTTAAACCAATTATTCGTATTCGATAAATATCTTCTTCGAACTGTTTAATATTTTCGTCTTTTTCATGTTTTAGAAAGACAAACACTCGTACTTGATATTCCCTTAGCTGCCTACCAGCTACTGCCAAGATAGTTAGCCACTGACCAACTAATGTGACTATATTTCCGTCTTGAGTTACCTTTTTCCTCGACCTAGATTCATTATCTCGACCTTCTTGAAACTCGAGAACAAATCAAATCTAAACCTAGACGACTATGTTCTCTCAAGGAATCGTCTCTCCTAAATGTCTAAATTATTCTCTTTAATCTATTCGGTTTCTTACTATTCTCTAATTCGTGTATCATGATTTTATTGCCTTAACTAGCGACCCACATTCAATTCCATATACATGATTTATTTTTTTGAGATATCGAAATCGCGATTTTTTAATGCATGTTTGTATTGAATGCTGTATCCTTGCCTCACCCAATAATTTGATCATATTTCCTTATTGATAAACTCTTGCACCTTCTCAACCCTACCTACCCTAGCTAGTCCTAAATTTCGAGGACGAAATTCTTTTAAGTTGGGTAGGATGTCAAACCCCTAAACTTTTACTACGATTTTAAAATTTTTTAAATAAGTATTTAATGGTATTTAATTTGTACTTCGTATTTGTACAACGCATGCAAGCTCATGTTCTCATAATTGTACGTCGCGTGCGAATTTACATTTTTCGTAATTGCTCGTCGAGTGCGAATATGTGCGAGGTACATATTTTTATAAAACGTTTTTATAGATTTTAATTATATAGAAAAAAACTACTGGTTCAAAACAAATGTGATAATCATTTTATTATTAAAGTTACAAAATGTGTCGTGTCGTGGATTGCCAAACTTTGTTCATTTTATTTATCATAAAAAAAGGGTTATTTTATTTTCATGTACAAGTATAATTAGTAATTTAGAAAAACTGTGTTTATGTAAAATATTATTTTTGTATGCGAGTGTATATATTGGTATTTTTGAAATTAATTATTATTATATTTTATTATATATGAAAATGATATTTGAAATTTTGCTTGAGTTAATATTTGATTAAATATGATGATTTAAATTAGAAAATATTTTATTTTAAATAAAATAAAGGTTTTATGTAGATTTAAATCGATTTTGATTAGATTAATTTTTAAGTCGATTGAATTAATAGGGAATCTATTAGGAAATTTAAACAATCATAGTCTTTATCTAACTAGGTGCATCACCTCCTAAATAAGGAGAGGCTCCTTTGTTCTTCTTCATAGAAACTTTTACCATCCAAATTCTCCACCGGTGCATCGTGTCCGTGCCCTCCCGTCCCCTATATTTTTTCCAATACAAATACATATTTCTCCATCCGACAAACCCGAACATCCATCTCATGTCGGACACACCCTCGACTCAACCCAACCCGACATCCCAAACCCTAGCCTACATCCACCACTGTCATCATCACCATCTCCATCGCCGCCACCCAAAAACCACCACCATGTCATCGTCATCATCACAGAAATCACCACAACCTCTTCCAACATCCCCGGCACAACCAAGAGTCCACCTCGACACCACCGAGACCACACATCGCCATCAATAACAACCAGCGGCCGAACTCGGCCAACACACCGCCTGCTTCACCACCCGACACTCACCGACCACCACATCCATCACCATCACATCCACCTTCACCACCACCGGACCCCTCGCCGTCGGTGATCTCATCTCTACTTCTTATTTATGGATTGAGATTAGTATTATGGTTCCTGTATTTTACAGCTTATATATACATACGATGTTTCGTATATTGGAGTATACATCGTATGTATGCAGCTGGCATGTCAACGTACTTAGTTCTAAGTATTTTGGGACTGGGGCGTTACTTAAGTATTGGGCTCAAGCAATTACTAATAATAAAATATGAAGAAAAATATAATAAAATATGGGCTTCACAGGATCGGTCTGGGATCGATAAGAAAAAAAGATCAAAATCAGGAAAAAAAACCCATGGAATATTTGTTCCTCCATTCTAATTTTCAAAATCGAGAACCCTACTTTGGAAGGCCAATTGTTGTCTGGCCTAAGATTATTTATGAGAGTTAATTAAATAGAAAAATAGACCATATGAATAGCTTCTAAACTCTATTTTTAGTTTTTAATTTTATCTATTTTATATCAAGTAAAACCAGTGTATAAATCGAGAAAAAACTATAAAAACAGGTTTGGAAAAACTAGAATCTTTTCCGAAATGGAGTGCATCCTGTCAAACTGGGCAACTTGGTTACAACCCATGAGCATCGAAAGACGCGTATGGATGTTGCAAACATGTGGGATTCGATGGAACTCAATTTTGTTGTGCGTGCGCGACGAAATCGAAGCATATCCGTCAAGATACCCCATATCGCCCTCTTTGCAAACTAGCCTATAACTTTGTGCACATTCGTCTTCTTGAGACAAAACTTACGCCAGTAGGACCATGTCATTTTTTTGGTCAAGTATGCCAAGTTTGGTCCGATTCTAAGAAGGTCGACCGGAACACTATTTTGGCGGGCCCGCGACCCGATCCAACGGGCGAATTTGTGCACGGCCCACCAGAATCCAACTTTGGACATATGGTTGGGTTCGTATCATCAAATCGGACCTGTAGACATATAGTTTGATTATTTTAGAGACCATAGGCTCTGGCATACTTTTTGGTGCAAGGCGGGTCCAACGACGGACATTATTTTGACCCGAAATTATAGTTTTGCCCCTGTGTCTAGAATTAAACTTTTGGGTAGGCGTTCTTCGATATTTCTTTTATACCAAACGCATTGGTGATGTCTGTTTCAGCATCCAGAAACTGTTGCGCGAGTTTGACTTTTGTGGCTCACTGAGTGGTTGGGTATTATCGGTTTCACCAGCAAAGGACCCCAGGCAAGTACATATACTGATTGCTTTTAATTCCTGATAGTTTTCCATTACATGTATACATATGCTTCTCCTGCTTGTTGACATGCTTATTATACGGGTTAGTATCATGGATCTCTACATACTATATTTTTTGATTATCATTCACATGCTTCCGTGTTCGTGACTTGTTCGAGTCCATGAGTACTAGTCGGAAGGGAAAATATCCTAGTAGACGTGTGAACTACCCTTTCTATTCCTATTGTCTTTCTTCGAGAATAGCAATCGCACACGACACGTACGGGGTGCCGGATTTACCCCTACCCGTTCACATGTCGAACACGATATTTTAAAATACATAAATAGTTTTCATTTACTTGTATCTTCTTGTTTTCTTCACCACTTGCCATGTCACTTATTTACATGCTTTTCTTCTAGTTGATATATCCTATTGTAGAGTAACTTCTTCATTCTATATATGCCATGATAACAGTTACTACCTAGTTTCATCTCACATATGCTGTTTCATGTATTACAAATTCTATTATGTTTTCGAATAGTCTGTTAGTCTGTGTGCTTGTTCCATTGCTGACTGGAAACCAACATTTTTTAGGTTAGTTGTGACAACTCTTAGCATTGGGGAGGCATGGGTATGCTGAGGCCAACCTAGAAGATTAGTTAGATAGATTAGGGATTTTTTTCTGTGAGACATTGTACTTGGATTAAATATAAACTTTGAAATGTTATAAAATAAATTAGATGTTGTGAATGAGAAATAATAAATGTTTTATGAGCATTTTGCTTTATTGTGGCATGGACAGCATTCTACCGTCGATACTGCGGCCTAGGCTGGCTTGGACATGCACTCGTATCCCGAAAAGCAGGTGCGGGTCGTGACAGCCGGTGCCAGACTGCGCATAACTTTCGTCTTTTTATCAAAAAGGGCCAAGTTTTTGCTAACTCTTTTTCCCTTTTGTCTTTCTGTAGTGTCTATGACTTTGCCTCTTTCGAACGAAGTTTTGTTCGACTACTCCCTCTTTCAGATGGTTCTGAACTTCAATGAAGGAGTAGTCAACCCAGCTAAGGCTGCGATTATGTCGGACCAGGCACCAGAGAGGATGACACTGATCAGGGATCAGCCTTCTTCTGTCTTTCAAGCCATGTTGGAGAGCGGAAAGATTCGTGCTGTCGAGCATGCCACCTAGGCTTACTTGAAGCCCCAATTTTTGTTTGGAGATCGACTATCTTCTTATGAAGCAAAGGTGTTGAAGATCAAAGAAGACTGGTTCTTCAAGGCGTAGGGCCTTAACATGTAAGTACCGAAGATAGAGTGTCAATTGCCGTTAACTGCCTTCATTTGCCTAGCTTCGAAAAGGAGGATGCAATAAGAGCTTACCCCAACTCAGGGAGGAGCAGTTTTGGGATCTTTCAGGGTTGACACCATTTCTGACCAGAAGGATATTTTTTATTTTCGTGCGAGGCGGGGCATCTTACTCTTTGCGAGTTTTGCGTCCTGAGAGTATATATAACGATGTTCCCCCTCAAACCTCTGCCTTCAGTGTCTCAACTTTTGTCAATCGTATGTTGGCAGCCAAGATTTCATATCCGAAGGAGGAATTTCGTGTCGAAGGTTGGTGACACCATATGCCAAAGTGGGATGATCCGACACTTTGGATCTTGAAAAAGTACAGGGACGAGCTCAGGGGATCGGTTTGACCTTTGCCATCCAGGCCACCCAGACTGGTATAGATTGTCACAACCCGCACCCAGTGTAGGGACACGAGAAGTGGGTACGTCTGGCCTACGCCGCAGTCTGTTCTAGGTTGCTAACTAAACAACTAACGCAATATATATAATGTACCTGTCAGATCTCAACTCCGAATGGAGGATAAGTATAAGATATAATAATACTCAGTCATAGTCTAAGCACGATAAGATAACACAGAATCACAAAGCTATACTAACTCCAAACTCCAACAACTGATATAAACTACTAAAATAATAATATCTCAAACAATCTCAAAACAAAGTCGAGATCTCAATTTATTACAATACAAGTTCAAATGAAAGTCTAATACAAGTCTACTAAACTAATCTCCCGATCACTCCTGAGTGTCAGGGCCAAAGGTAACTATGCTGTCTCCGGATCCTAAGCAAGTAGGGCAGGTGTGCTCAAGACAACCATCTGTAATATTTTCAAAAGGTCCAGTCATGACAGGAACGAGTAAAATACATCTCATGTAGTTCATATCATGACAGAAAATGTAAGCATGCTATAGAGTAAGATACATGAAATGTTGAAGAATATACATGAAGTAAAAGAGATGACTGTAAAGAAATATCTACTATAAGTAATGAACTATCAGTGGCTAGTAATGTAGAGTACAAGATAGACATGTGAACGGCTTGAATTTGTACATGATTACACTAAAGAGTTTGCACATGATTACACTACTTTGGAATTGTTCACATGACCATTTATACTCATCCGTACCCCAATCAATACATAAAGATCCAGACAAGTTATGTTATTGCACATGATTTCACATGAGGGCCCATAAACGGGTGCACATAAAGTATACATGGGGGCTCTGTGAATGTGAGAGTACATGAATCACAAGAGTGCACATGAATGATGAAAGCACATGAATACATGATGTACGTGAAAAGTACATGACATAACATATCCCGATACTCCCGAGGGGGATAACATCTCATAAAAAGATGTATATAGTACCAGCCCGTGTTAACAACGTAACAACATCAAGTAAAGTAATCTAGAGCAAGAATATAAATCCCAACAAGTATGAAACGGTTAGAGAATGTACTCGCCTGATACCCTGAACAGCTAATATAAAAAGATGGCCAACTGGAGTCATAGAGTACTAGTTAGAGCAACACATGTTACAAGAGTTCAATTTATATGGTAATTAAAATTATAATGCAATCTACATGAGTCTAAGTGAATCTAGGTCAAAGTCAACTCTTGGTCAACTCTTGTCAACAATCTAGTCAAACTAGGGCAACTAGTCTAATGTGGTCAAACTAGCTAGGGTTTGGTGAACAATAGTCAAACTAGTCTAGATTAGTCAATTCTAGGTCTAAACAAGTCTATGGCCTAAACAATCAAGTATACTAGTACTATTGCTATCTGACACATAGCCTAAATCAAGGCACATAGCTAAACCACATAGCTAACAAGACACACAAACTTAGTTATATAATCTACATTATATATATATATATATATATATATATATATATATATATATATATATATATATATATATATATATATATATATATCACATATATCCTTACCCATATAGTACCATCCTAACACATACATATAGATATCATATATCAAGTATATACATATCCTCACTATGAACCATAACCTATATCTTTATGCTCTCATAATATATATAGATACTATATAATCCAAAAATATATATATCGATATATATAACCCTTCCACAATCTAACATCACCTATTCCACTCAAACACTTAGACACTAACCCACTAACACTAGGATACCATATCAACCTTGGTCATATTGGCATCCCAAAACCAATATCTTGGTCATAAGATAAACTAATCATTTACCTTGAAGGTGAATATAATTCATATTTCCCTTAAGATACTAACTTGGTATTATGAGATACCAAGATACCCTCAAATATCTAATTAACTAACTATCTAATGTACTAACATAACATCTTAACTAATATCTAACATATAACCTATAGAGACTAACTTGCTAACATATCAATATCTAGAACTAACATAACCCACTAACATATCAATATCTAACATACTAGATATCTAACATCGAACTATCTAACAACATATCAAATATCTAACAAAACACTAACCTCTACTATCTAACTAAAACTCATACTAACAAATATAACTTACACTAACATATAACAAACACTAATATATCTAATCCTCTACTAACCAACATCTAACAAACATACTAACATATATAACTTACACTAACATATAACAACTCTAACATATCTAACCCTCTACTAACCAACATCTAACAAACAAACTAACATATATTACCTAACAATAATATATATATATATATATATATATATATATATATTTATATATGTGTGTGTGTGTACTATATCATACATATACTCGATAACCTATGATACCTACATTCACTTAATATCCATACTACATAGGCTCATAGGTTACACAAAATGCTTATATTGTATAGCACTATTCTACTTAAAATCAATACTGTACCAATTGATCCTTCACTAAATTCTAGGATTAAAGTATGTTTTAGCCTTTCGTATTAGCTTTTCGAAACTTCAAACGGGTCACATTTTCGTGTCCAGAAGCTCCCGCAATCGCAAAAACACCAAAACGCATCCGTCTTTCGTACAACTGACACTCAAACAGTTCTACAGAAAGTTCTAGAATGCATTTGACCTATATATATATATATATATTTGGAAATCTAACTTCGATATGGTTCTTTTAAAAAAATGGAAGATTAATCGGAGTTCTAAGCTAAAAGATATAACATTTCTAAGTTGCTATGGCTACTGAAAATGTGGATGAATATTATGACAAATTTGGGTTGTTTAGACAAAAGAAACACATCTCACTCTCCACACCACTCAAGATACACATCAAACCACACTCCCCTCTCCTCTAATACAAGCACACCACTAACAACATATCCACACACATCTAAATATATGAAATATATCTAACATACCTATTATATATATACAAAACAGTCCATTATATAAAGAGACACTAAGATGACAAGTTGAGGCTAAAACTATGACATGTAGACTAAACCACTTAGATCTAACCATGGGTATCCAAATAAAACTCATTCTAACCATCCTAACTAACATCAAATCCATCCTCTAACATGTCTAAAACTGAAATCAAAACACAATTAAACCTATTGGACATTAATCCAAACACATGAGGTGTCCTAATTTGAAATCTAATAAGTAGGACACAAGATACAATTCAAACTTGCTCTAGAGAGCTCCAAATGGCCATAAACTTGAATCTAAAGGGGGTACATGCATGGGGGTGGATCCTATGGATTCAAAACTAACTAATATGCGTAGAAAATTAATTTAGAGGGCTAATTTTACCTATTGGGAGTGGGATCCCATTGATACTCTCAAGGACACGGCTCCGATACGAAGATCCTTCCAAAATGGATACTCCTCCTTGTACTTTGCTCCAAATCTTTACTAGCACTCTCCCTTGGTAGTACGAGAAGGTTGGATGGAAGTTTTGGTGGAGGGATGTGTAACACCCACTTTTCTAAAATAAGGGTAATTTTAAAATTTTATAATTATAATTATTTAATAATGATATTTAAATCATGCTACGATTTTTGATTATTTTTTAATCAATTTATAACTATTTAGATCTATGACTTGTGATTTTGATGAATTGCTAGTGTAACCCTAGAGACTACTTGATCTAGAGCCTAACCATGTGATTAGGAGATTTATTTCTATATTTTTGCCTAAGGATATTTTGATCATTTTTGGACTTTTAGTGAAAATGAATTTTGATTAATTAATATTGTGCTAATTGAATTGTTAGAGACTAACCTAGAAGTTAACCTAATCTAGATGTTAACCATGAGCCTATATATTAGATTAGAAGCTTCCATCATGACAAGGTTAAGAATATCTAGATATTAAGTTGAGGTTAGATATTTGTTAAGGTAGATATTTTAGCTTGGGCCCTTAGCTTAAGGCCTAGAATTAAACTAGCTAGAGGCCTCTAAACTACATGAAACTTAACCCTAACCCTAGAATGAACCCTAGGCTACCATCAAAGGATCCCCACTTCTATATAAATGTCTCTTTATCACACCTTGCCTCTTTTCATAGCCTCTCAAACCTTAGTTTAATGTTCTTCCCCAATTTTAGCCCCTTTCTGCAAATCAACTCTAAATTGGACCAAATCAATTGCAACACACTCCTCTAGTATAGAGGAAGCCATTAGTGGGTAGCTAGCAAGGATTTGGAAGCTTTGGACCGCTGCAAGTTGGAGGAGAAGTTTCATTCCTAGGCTTTTTATTGAGATTTGACTCTCAATAGGTAATGGCCTTTAAATCCTTTAAATTCCTGGTTTTTCTTCATAGATGCATTCATTTAGGGTTTCCCTAGCTGTCCCTCGAGTTTGGTAGAGATTCGTGTCCATATGATATGCCTATCGGACACGTATTGATGTGTTATTGAATGTGTTCGATGAAATACCTAAGTGAACTTTTTGTTCTCCATTTTCAAAACTGATTTCATATTTGGGAAGCCCTTGATGTGTGTTTTCGAACCCCTACTGACTGAGCACATTTTTGAGTCAGATTTGTGTCTAAAACTGGACACAAACCTATGCACGAGACTGTGTCTCATTGCCCTGATGACACGTACTGTTTTCTCCACGAATTGGACACTTGGACTCGTGCCACTTGGCAATGATGCGGAGGCAGTAACTGACATGTCAGCCCCTAAGTTTCACGACATCTCGTGTCGAATCGAACACGAAATCGAGGTTGCACGGGCTCGCACAAACACTGTGCACACGGTTCAGTCGCGTCAGATACGCGTCTTATGCGACACGTGGACACATCGTGGTCGTGTTTCAGGGTATCGACCCTATAACCCTAGTCCCCTTCGACTACTATGCACGAGCACGACCCTTCTCGTGCTCTGAGTCGAGCCCAGTCGAGCTTGACACGGCCGCACGAGGTCATTCTTTAACAGTTCTCCGTTCACTTTGCATTTCTATTTTGGACACGGTTGTGTCCACTTCGTAGACACGGCTGGGGTTGTTTGGACACGGGTGACATGCCCTTATCATTGTACCCCTCGTTCACTTTTGATTTTCGAGTTTTTGATTATAATTTGAGTTCGAAATTGTAAAATAACAGAGGGTTTATGTATGTACTGATACATGGTTACCAGCGAACTGTTTTTGATTTTTCTGAGATTTCTAAAGTTAAGTTTTGATTCAAAATAATGTTTTGATATAATTAATATATATATATATATATATATATATATATATGTTGTACATGTATCTATAATGTATTACATTGAGATACTAAAACTTGATTTGGGTTCATCGATTTTGGGTTTTGTTGAACTTAAGTTTGATATGATATTGAGATTTTAAGAAAACTGAGATGGGTTTTGTTTGAAACCAATATTTTGAATTAACAAATGTTAACTGAGTTTAAACTGTTTTTGGGTTTACATATTAAAATCTGAGTTGAATGTTTCAATTATACAAAACCTGAGAAATACTCTATATGCCACACACACTGCACATTGTTGCATTTCACTTGGACACGTTCGTTGACCCTTGGACACTACCCCCTGGACACATAGTTGACACATTTGACACAGGGCCAAGCACATCACTGCTTACACACACACACACACACACACTTGCACTGCAATTATTGACACTCTAGACACCTGACACAGCTCACACACTCTTCACACATGCTCGAACTCACCCACACACGGAACCCCCATTCCCTTTTCTCTGTACAACAGACCATAACCCCTTATTGATGCAGTTGGGTTTTGATATGAATTTGGGTTTTGCAGTTTTCCAGAGATTATATAGGATATATATATGTGGGGTGTATCTCAGTTTCAGAGATTATGTTATAGGCTATATTATGTATTCGTTGTATATTATTGATATATGTGTGTGGGTTTCTTATAACTGATACATAGATATCTAGGTGGGCTTATTAAGATCAGAGTCATCTGTGAGTTCATATGAGGGTTGTAGGTTCAATTTAGTTTCTGTGATATAGAAGGGGTTTTGGCATTGTAATATAGATACTAGTATATATTGTTTGATTAGATATATAAGTATATAGGCTTTGCATGAGCATGTGAGCAGCTAGGATAGAAGGATAACATTGGCTAGTGCCACATTGTCTTGACATTGCCTTCCTTGCATATTGCTTTGCATATGCAGCAGCAACATCTGCATCTACAGTAGCAGCTAAGAGGGGGGTTCATTTCAGTGTATGTATATATGCATGTAATTAGGATATTGGATATATTAGAGTTATACATTCCATATATATATGGATAGGGATATGGGCTATATGTATATATATATATATATATATATATATATATATATATATATATATATATATATATATATATATATATATATATATATGAAATGGCATGTTAGAGAGGATATGTGATATCTTCTAATATATGAGTCTACTTAGCTAAATGTTTGTATAAGAGGGCATATCAATATATGGGTACTTTCATGAATAAGTTATGTGTGTTGCCTAGAGTAGGTTATATACTAGTAGTATGGATCGTTGTGGTTAGATGAGATAGAGTAAATTGGTTTATATGTTAATGGTATTTGGTTGAGGTTAGTTTAGAGGTTGAGTTGACTAGACTAAGAGAGTTGACCAATTGACTCTTTGACCTAGAAATAGCCTTAGTTAACCTAGTTTGACTTTACAGTTGACCAGAGTTGACCAAGAGTTAGCTTTGGCCCAGATTGACCTAGAATTCATGTAGATGCATTGTACTCTTCAATTATAACCCCTTAGTATACATCATGACTTGTGTTGCTCTAAATAGGACTCAGATACCTCGTTTCAGACAGTATATTCTCACAGACGTTCCGATTACAGGCAAGTACATTCTCTGATCATTTTATACTTGTCAGGATTTATATTCTTGCTTTCGATTACTTTACTTGATGCTGTCACGTTATTATCACGGATTGGTGCTATATGGATCTTTTCATGAGATGTTATCCCCCTTAGCGAGCGCATCGGATATTTCATGTCATGTGTTACATGTATATTATGTATTCCTTGTACTTGCGTTATTCATGTATTCTCTCATGTGATTTCATGTATGCTCATGTACTTTCATGTGCTCTCATGTACGTCCATGTTTTCTCATGTGCTTCATGTGTAACCAAACCATCATGTTCGTTACGTAAGTTGATTGGATCCTTGTGTATTGATTGTGGGTAGGGGTTAGTATAAATGGTCATGTAATTTAGCCATCATGTTCATTCTATTACGTTTCATGTGTTTATCATGTACGACACAGCCTTCTTAGCTAGTGTCCCTCATGTACACACATGTTATATCATGTTCAACCCAAGCCAATTACATGCCATCTCGTACTCTAAATCACTAGTCACTTACAGTCCTTACTTATCATGTATATATTTCTAGTTATCAAATATCTCTCCTATTTTCATGTACATCTTCTTACAGCGTTTGATGTATCTTACTCTATTACTTGCTTTATATTTCCTGCCATGATATGAACTGCGTGAGATGTATTGTGCTCGTTCCTGTCCTGACTTGAACTATTGAAAATATTACAGAGGATGAGGAGGAACTCTATACTACCTACTACGGAGCATTCCTAGATGACACTTGCAACCTGGACCCCCAGGAGGTTCAGGTAGCTGCTGAGGATCCTACCCTTGTCTAGATTAGATAGCTAGACTGTTTATCTTATTTTCTTTATGACATTTGTGTTTGTGGATTCAAAATTTGTATTATTTAGAGATGTTGAGACTTTATGTTGTTAACTTGGATTTATATTCTTTCTGTTGTATCTTCGTTTGAGGATTTCATTATCTATTATATTGTGCTATTTCCATCTTTAGACTTGTGATTGAGTTGTACCTTCTGTGATTTGGCTTTCGTTTGGAGAGTATATCGTATTGTGGTTAGTTGAGATCATGACCTAAAACAATATTCTACCGCCGATACTATGGCGTAGGTTGGACGTACCCACTTCTCATGCCCCTACACTGGGTGCGGATCGTGACACATTTTTAGTGGTGGCCCATACAGGTCCTGAGAGTCGCAGTTAGTGCAATTTTATAGTGGTACTCGAACTAGAGTGTCACTACAGCCTGTGGTAGGATATAGGATATAAGTTTTGAGGTACTCAATCACATCTAGGAAAAACATTTATCTAAATTTCTGTCTTCTATAATTCTTATTAAAAATTGCTTCCCTTTGAAGTAAACTATCCTCCTTTGATTATATCGCTTCCTTTTCAGTATTGATTTCCTTGTTTGATCTGTCTTTAGGATGGTTATGGAGACACGATCTCATTGCCCCGTCCAGGAGGATACTACGGAGAGGTCTACCACCTCTCGTCTGGCTCATCAGTTTCCTGAGATCGTAGCTCCCTTTATTCCTCTACCTGTTCGGAGGTCTTCCCCTGTCATCCCGGATACGTTTCAGCAGCAGCCACCTTCAGGGTTACTGGATGTCGTTCAGATATTTACCTTTTTCCAGCGATTTATGGAGGCACAACAGATGCAGCAGCAGAGCCAGTTTGCCGACTTCCGACAGGGCATAAGCGATGCCTACCGGCTGGTCAGGACGACAGTGGAGCTGGTGACTTCCCAGCCACGGGGAGAGCAGATACAGCAGTTTCAGCCGAAGATGCCAGACATACAAACCTTTCAGAAGATGCGGCACTGGGACTTCAAAGGTACAGAGGGCATCATATATGTTGATGATTGGATAGAGCATATCGAGAAGATATTCAGATTGGCGCAGATACCAGTCAGGTTACAGATCGAGGCAGCGGGCACCCAGATGCAGGACTTGGCCCGTACTTGGTACTAGACGGACCCTAGAGTGGGCACTGAGGGTCAGACTTAGGCAACCTTCAAGAAACTGTTTAAAGAGAAATTCTTTCCAGATACAACACTCGGTGCCTTGGAGGCGCAGTTCGAGAGTTTGGTTTAGGGGAACCAGACCGTTGAGGAGTACGTCGGAGAGTTTCTGCCGTCTAGGCCAATTCGTGGACGATCTTACTGAGGCCGTAAAGGCGAGGAGGTTTCGCAGGGGCTTGATCAAGGAGATCAAGTCGCTTAACAAGAACGGCCACGATGCCACTTTCGAGCAGATTCTGGTAGGAGCCATGGCAGCGGAGGACGATCTTGGACTGAAGGAGATAAGGACACGAGATACTTATAGATCTAGTGGCAGTGCGAGCCCGGCCAAGAGGCCTCACATACAGATTCAGCAGCCGTATCAGTAGCCAAAGGTCCACTTTCAGCAGCAACAGTTTCAAGGTCGTGCACCTTTTTAGTAAGTGCAGCAGCAGCAGAGGCAGTAGCAGGCCCCTAAACAGCAGCATGTTATCATTTGTCCTTTCTGTAGGAAACCAGGGCACTATTGGAGCGAATATCGAATGTGGCTAGGAAAGTATCTAGTCTGCGGAGCATCAGATCATCAGTTGAGAGAGTGTCCCAAGTCTTCGGGACAAACAACTCAGGGAGTAGGAGCTAAGGCTCCGGGGGGCCAGCAGCAGGCCAGAGGAGGCCAGCAAGGGCGAGCTTACGCCATGACAGTTGAGGATGCTCGGACAATAGGAGAGCTTATTGCATGTTCCATTCTTCTCAATTCTATTTTCGCATTTGCCTCCTTATAACTGTCTTGAAATTCGATTCCATCTGTTCCTTGCTTGTTGATTAGTTTTGATCTGGTGTTTCATTGTGATTAATTTTCTTCTGAGATAAGTCGTATGGGCTAGTCGCCTTAGTTATGGGATCTAGAGTCTTCTATAGTCATGTTAGCTAGTATAGTGAGGACATATAGTCTGATTTTGGACATATTTCTCCTGTGTGGGAATTTAAGGTTTTCGCGACCAAGCATACGGCGGTGCAAAAATTTTAAATGCCATAATTCTAGAGGTATGTACCTTAGTCGAGGACTCTGTGATTATCGTAGCCTTGCTCACTAGCATGACAAAGATTCTGAGTATCATAATTTTGGACAGACGCATATGATTATCGAACTGTGTGATTTGAGACTATGATTGTTGGGGTTTGACCTAGAAGAAGTATGACCATCTTAATTTGAGGACGAAATTTCTCTAAGGAGGGTAGACTTGTAACACCCACTTTTCTAAAATGAGGGTAATTATGAAAGTTTGTAATTATAATTATTTAATAATAATATTTAAATCATGTTATGATTTTTAATCAATTTATAACTATTTAAATCTATGACTTGTGATTTTGATGTATTACTAGTGTAACCCTAGAGACTACTTGACCTAGAGCCTAACCATGTGATTAGGAAATTTATTTCTATATTTTTGCCTAAGGGTATTCTGGTCATTTTTGGACTTTTAGTGAAAATTAATTTTGATTAATCAACATTGTGCAAATTGAATTGTTAGAGACTAACCTAGAAGTTAACCTAATCTAGATGTTAACCATGAGCCTAGATATTAGATTAGAAGCTTCCATCATGACAAGGTTAAGAATATCTAGATATTAAGTTGAGGTTAGATATTTGTTCAGGTAGATATTTTAGCTTTGGCCCTTAGCTTAAGACCTAGAATTAAACTAGCTAAAGGCCTCTAAACTTCATGAAACTTAACCCTAAACCTAGAATGAACCCTAGGCTGCCATCAAAGGATCCCAACTTCTATATAAATATCTCCTCATCACACCTTGCTTCTTTTCATAGCCTCTCAAACCCTAGTTTAGTGTTATTTCCCAATTTTAGCCCCTTTCTTCAAATCAACTCCAAATTGGACCAAATCAATTACAACACACTCCCCTGGTGTAGAGGAGGCCATTGGTAGGTAGCTAGCAAGGATTTAGAAGCTTTGGACCGTTGCAAGTTGGAGGAGAAGTCTCATTCCTAGGCTTTTTATTGATTTTTGACTCTCAATTAAATTCCCGGTTTTTCTACATAGATTCATTCACTCAGGGTTCCCCTAGCTACCCTTCGAGTTTGGTAGGGATTCGTGTCCATATGATACGCATATCGGACACGTATCAGTGTGTTATTGAATGTGTTCGATGAAATGCCTAAGTGAACTTTTTGTTCTGCATTTTTAAAACTGAATTCATATTTGGGAAGCCCTTGATGTGTGTTTTTGAACCCCACTGACGGAGCACATTTTCAAGTCAAATTTGTGTCCAAAACTGGACACGAACCTGTGCATGAGACGGTGTCTCATTGCCCTGATGACACGTACTATTTTCTCCACGAATTGGACACTTGGACTCATTCCACTTGGCATGGACGCAGGGGCAGTGACTGACATGTCAGCCCCTAAGTTTTATGGCATCTCGTGTCATGTCGGACACGAAATCAAGGTTGCACGGGTTCGCACAGACACTGTGCGCATGGTTCAGTCGCGTCTGATACGCATCTCGTGCGACACGTGGACACGTCGTGGTCGTGTTTCAGGGTGTTGACCCTCTAACCCTAGTCCCCCTCGACCACTGTACACGAGTACGACCCTTCTCATGCTCTGAGTCGAGCCTAGTCGAGCTCGACACGGCCGTACGAGGTCATTCTTTAACATTCTTCTTTACTTTGCATTTCTATTTTAGACACGATTGTGTCCACTTCGTGGATACGTCCAGGGTTGTTTGGTCACGGGTGATATGCCCCTATCACTGTACCCCTTGTTTACTTTTAATTTTCGAGTTTTTGATGATAATTTGAGTTCGAAATTGTAAAATAACAGAGGGTTTATGTATGTAAGATACATGGTTACCAGTGAACTGTGTTTGAATTTTCTGAGATTTCTAAAGTTAGGTTTTGATTCGAAATAATGTTTTTATATATTATAATATTATATATATATATATATAATTATATATATAGTATATATATATATAATATATATTGTATATATATATATATATAATATATTTTATCTTTTTTTATTTTTATATATATATTATATATATATTATATATATTATATATATAGTATATATATACATATACTATAGATATATATCTATATATTATATATATATATATATATATATATTATATCATATCTATATATATCTCTATATATATATATATTATATATTATACATATACATATACATAATATATATATACTATATATATAATTTATACAAAAAAAAATATTATATAATATATATACATATATCTATATATATATATATCTATATATATATATATATATATATATATATATATATATATATGTATATATATATATATATATTATTATATATATATATCATATATATATATATATATTTATATAAAATATATATAATATATATAATATATAGATATATATATGTATAAATATATATATATTATATATATATATATATATATATATATATAGATATAATATATATATATATATATATATATATTATCTATATATATATAATATTATATATCTATATATAATATATATATATATATATATATATAAAATTTATATATATATATAAAATATATATATTATTATATATATATATATAATATATATATATAGATATATATATATATATATATATATATATATATTATATATATATAAAAAAATGTATATTATGTAAAAAAACTATATATATATATTTATATGTTTATGTACTCTTTGTTGTACATGTATCTATACTGTATACATTGAGATACTGAACTTGATTTGGGTTCTCTTCGATTTTGGGTTTTGTTGACCTTAAGTTTGATATGATATTGAGATTTTAATATCACTGAGATGGATTTTGTTTGAAACTAATATTTTGAATTAACAAATGTTAACTGAGTTTAAACTATTTTGGGTTCACATATAAAATCTGAGTTGAATGTTTCAATTATGCAAACCTGAGAAATACTCTACATGCCACAAACACTGCACATTGTGCATTTCACTTGGCACGTTCATTGACCCTTGGATACTACTTGTTGACACACTTGACACAGGCTAGCACATCACTGCTTACACACACACACTTGCACTCCAATTGTTGACACTTCAGACACCTGACACAGCTCACACACTCTTCACACATGCTCGAACTCACCCACAAACAGAACCCTCATTCCCTTTTCTCTGTACAGCAGACCATAACCCCCTTGTTGATGCAGTTGGGTTTTGATATGAATTTGGATTTTGCAGTTTTTTTGAGATTATATTATATATATATATTTATATATATATTATATATATATATATATATATATATATATATATATATATATATATATATGGGGTGTATCTCAGTTTCAGAGATTATGTTATTGGCTATATTATGTATTAGTTGTATATGATTGATACATGTGTGTGGGTTGCTTATAGCTGATACATAGATATCTAGGTGGGCTTGTTAAGATCAGAGTCATATGTGAGTTCCTATGAGGGTTTTAGGTTCAATTTAGTTTCTGAGATATAGAAGGGGTTATGGTGTTGTAATATAGATACTAGTCTATATTGTTTGATTAGATATATAAGTATATAGGCTTTGCGTGAGCATGTGAGCAGCTAGGATATGAGGATAACATTGGCTAGTGCCACATTGGCTTGGCGTTGCCTTTCTTGTATATTGCTTTGCATATGCAGCAGCAACATCATTTGCATCTACAGTAGCTGCTAGGAGGGGGGGGGGCATTTCAGTGTTTGTATATATGCATGTAATTAGGATATTGGGTATATTAGAGTTATACATTCCATATATATATATGGATATGGATATGGGCTATATGTATATATATATATATATTGTATATGTGAAATGGCATGTTAGAGAGGATATGTGATATCTTCTAATATATGAGTCTAGTTAGCTAAATGTTTGTATAAGAGGGTATATCTATATATGGGTAGTTTCATCAATAAGTTATGTGGGTTGCCTAGAGTTGGTTATATATACTAGTAGTATGGATAGTTGTGGTTAGATGAGATAGGGTAAATTGGTTTATATGTTAATGGTATTTGGTTGAGGTTAGTTTAGAGGTAGAGTTGACTAGACTAAGAGAGTTGACCAATTGACTCTTTGACGTAAAAATAGCCTTAGTTAACCTAGTTAGACTTTATAGTTGACCAGAGTTGACCAAGAGTTGGCTTTGGCCCAGATTGACCTAGAATTTATGTAGATGCATTGTACTCTTCAATTATAACCCCTTTGTATACATTATGACTTGTGTTGCTCTAAATAGGACTCATATACCTCGTTTCGGACAGTATATTCTTACAGACATTCAGATTGCAGCGAGTACATTCTCTGATCGTTTCATACTTGTCAGGATTTTTACTCTTGATCTAGATTACTTTACTTGATGCTGTCACGTTATTATCACGGATTGGTACTATATGGATCTTTTCATGAGATGTTATCCCCTTCAGCGGGCACATCAGATATTTTATGTCATGTGTTTCATGTACATTATGTATTCCTTGCTCTTGCGTTATTCATGTATTCTCATGTTCTCTTATGTGCTTTCATGTACGCTCATGTTCTTTCATGTGCTCTCGTGTACGTCCATATTTTCTCATGTGCTTCATGTGTAACCAAACCATCATATTCGTAATATAACTTGACTGGATCCTTGTGTATTGATTGTGGGTAGGGGTGAGTATAAATGGTCATGTGATTTAGCCATCATGTTCACTCTGTTACTTTTTATGTGTTTATCATGTACGACACAGCCTTCCTGGCTAGTGTCCCTCATGTACATCCATGTTATATCATGTTCAACCCAAGCCAATTACATGCCATCTCGTACTCTAAATCACTACTCACTTACAGTCCTTACTTATCATGTATATATTTCCAATTATCAAATATCTTTCCTATTTTTATGTACATCTTCTTACACCGTTTCATGTATCTTACTCTATTGCTTGCTTTATATTTCCTCCCATGATATGAACTGCGTGAGATGTATTGTGCTCGTTCCTGTCCTGACTTGATCTGTTAAAAATATTACAGAGGATGAGGAGGAACACTATACTACCTACTACAGATCATTCCTAGATGAGACTTGCAACCTGGACCCCCAGGAGGTTCAGGCAGCTGCTGTGGATCCTACCCTTGTCTAGATTAGATAGCTAGACTGTTTATCTTATTTTCTTTATGTCATTTGTGTTTGTGGATTCAGAATTTGTATTATTTAAAGATGTTAAGACTTTATGTTGTTAACTTGGATTTATTTCCCTTCTGTTGTATCTTTATTTGAGGATTTCATTATCTATCATATCGTGCTATTTCCATCTTTAGACTTGTGATTGAGTTGTACCTTCTGTGATTTGGCCTCCGTTTGGAGAGTATATCATATTGTGGTTAGTTGAGATCATGACCTAGAACAACGTTCTACCACCGATACTGTGGCGTAGGCTGGACGTACCCACTTCTCGTGCCCCTACACTGGGTGTGGGTTGTGACAATATGTAAGGATTTGGAGATCAAATCATAGAGGGAAGCTCTCAATTTGGGGAAGAACACTTGTGAAGGAAAATAGAGGCTTGATGGAATAAATAAAAGGAATAGAGGCTAACCTACCTATAGTGACTGCCACAAAACCCTATTTGGGCCTTGGGGGAAAGCCCAATAAGGCCTCAGCTAGTCCTTTTGGTTAATTTTAAGTTAGGTTCAAGTTTGGGATCAAAAGGGTTAAATTTAAGCCTCTAACTTAACCAATCTAACAAGTGGGATTAGTCTAAACTTACTAACTTAATTAGTGGGTTTTGTGGGCCATGACTAACTAATCTTGGGGTCCCGTCTAGAGTCTAAGCTACCCGGGTCACTAACACAAGTCGGAACGAAACGAACGAAACTCAAACCCGACTAAACAAATCCCGTAAAATCAATATTAAAATATAAAAATTCCCAAAATATTAAAATATGAAAAATGCCCAAAATCACAATACATCAATTTAAATATTATTAAAATAATCTAAAATTCACCAATTAATTAAAATCCTAAATAATTTAAAAGTCACAAAATGACCAAAATATCTTTAGCCGAAAAAGTTGTAATTAGTCATTCTAATCACACGGTTAGGTCTCCATGGTCATGGTTAGTCTTTAGGCTCAACAGTTCTAGGGTCCACTAGCTAACACATCAAAATTATAATTCACCAATTTTAAATAGTATTAAATTAATTAAAAATCCCCATAAATCATAAATCCTATTATTAAATAATAAACTTTTACAAAAGTTCAAAATTACCCTCATTTTAGAAAAGTGGGTGGTTACAAATCTATCCTCCTTAGAAAAATTTTGTCCTCGAAATTAAGATGCTCGTACTCCTTCTAGAGTCTCGTCCCCAACAATCATAGTCTTAGAAGCTCATCTAAATCATGAAATTTGAAAGAATAACAAACATGGTCATGGAAGGCAATATCGGTCTGAGGTCTCATCTAGCTATACTAGCCATACTACAGCACAAGGCAATCACAAGGTATCAAAACATACAAGCAAGGGGTGTAACAAAATATCACGAAAGACATGCTAAAGCCTAGGTCTAAAACTCACCTCAAATTAGGTCTGGTGACTAAAACTCCCACCTAGAAGCAGGGCCTAAATTCCCAAGGCATTTTTCATGAATCATGCTCTTGTTAAAACTCTTATTCCTTTTTTATGATCTTACTCTCCCTTATCCACTTAATCATCCCAAAAATTTAAATTCCTATACCTTGTCCTAACTTGGATCCAAAATCTCTAGATCAAAGTCTATGAAATCCTCAAATTTATTCGAAGCTAATACTACTATGTCATGCAGGAACTTATTCTTTATTATAAATCGACCTTCGTATTTTCTTCACGTACACCTTCAAATATTATTCTTCTTAAATTTTAAAACCTCCACAAAATCTTTAATTTTTTCCATAACCCAAAATCCTTGTGTTCGCTCTGTCCACTTACCAATACCTTATTTAATTTTGGTATCATCATCGCATCATAGTTACATTCTCTTCTCCATTTCTAAATTTCTAAATTTAGCATCACAATCTTAATTAAAATATCTCGAGAATCAATAACCTAAAATTATTCAAGTCCACAAAACAAATCGACCTCGAATATTCTTGTTGTTTCTAAAGTACACCTACGAAATATCACTGTTCTAACCATCAATATATCCTACTATCCTTCTGGTGAGCCGGAGGGGTCACTACCTCCTGAGAAGACTAACATCCTATATGAAATTGATAGTCAAATCAATAGAGATTTAACTATAAAGGGTTACTAGTCTAATGTCAACTAGACTACCATACCTAAGAATAAGTCCTAATACAAGCTATCAAACCATTATACTATGGAAGAGTTATAACTAATGAAGTTCTACAAAGAATTAGACTAGTTATCTGAAGTTATCCCTACTCCTAAGTTAATTTGTGATGGAAAACATTATATTTTTTTTGAAAAAGATTAAAACAAAAGCAAAGATGATATGTTCAAAACCTTCCCAAGATACAGTCTGATAATCATATGGTCTGTCCAAATCATCGTACTCCTTCTAGGTTAAACCCCCAGCAATTAAGGTCGAGAAAATTCTATCTCAAGCATGCAAAACATGATTCCTACTGGTCGTGATATCATAGTCTCGAACATGTTACTATACTATCTATCACAGCACAAAACATCCTGATAGGTACTAATGGAATCACACAACAAGATGGAAAAGAAGGACATGAAGGACAGACCTGCTAACTCGTCACTCATAGCGTCGGTCTCCACAACCGTCAGTGCAAAAAACCTGCCCCTCTAGGGTATATCCCTTTGATGGTACGGGGCATGGTGCTACGCTACAGGTGGCCTAACTCCCTTTATCTAATTCATGATACTCAAGTGACATCCACACTAATATTCCACTCCATTATACTAGGGCACCATCTATATGGTATTTATTCTGCAATTTGATAATCATACCTGTCTATCCAGAACCATGTCACCAGAATCCTCGTTATGCCAGTAAGTACAACAACGATAATCTATAGAGTCTGTAACTAAGGTACATACCTCTAGAATCATGGTATTTAAAATTTTCGTATTGTCGCTAGCTTGGTTGCAAAAACGTTAAATTCCTACGCCCGAGAAATACATCCAAAATTAGACTCTATCTTATCGCCAAACCAGCTAATATGGCTGTAGAAGACTATAGATTCCATGACTGAGGCAACCTAGCCCATAATGTTTTCTTGGTAGAAAATCAAGTCAATAATAAATACCAAGAATCAAATTCAACGATGAACAAGGAAGTAGACAGAAACTGTTGGAATCGAATTTCGAAATAGTTTATAATGAGATTCTCAAGGGTCATCCCAGGAATCTTCTTAAGTAGTCCTAACTGTGATTGAGTAACCTCTATGCTAAAGCCTATTCCTTAGTTCCTATCGCAGGCAACAGTACAAGTAATCGTTGTACTACCACAACATCGCACTAATGCGACTCTCGACCTGCATGGAACACCAGTAAAAACGTATCACGACCCGCACCCAGTGTAGGGACACGAGAAGTGGGTATGCCCAGCCTATGCCGCAGTGTCCGCGATAGAACACTATTCTAGGTTGCTAACTAAACAACTCACGCAATATATATAATGTACCTGTCAGATCTTAACTCCGAAAGGAGGACAAGTATAAGATATAATAATACTCAATCACAGTCTAAGCACGATAAGATAACAAAGAATCACAAAGCTATACTAACTCCAAACTCCAACAACTGATATAAACTACTAAAATAATAAAATATCAAACAATCTCAAAACAAAGTCGAGATCTCAACTCATTACAATACAAGTTCAAATGAAAGTCTAATGCAAGTCAACTAAACTAATCTCCTGATCACTCCTGGGTGTCGGGGCCAAAGGTAGCTATGCCATCTCCGGATCCCAAGCAAGTAGGGCAAGTGTGCTCAAGGCAACCATCTGTAATATTTTTAACATGTCCAGTCAGGACAGGAACGAGAATAATACATCTCACACAGTTCATATCATGACATAAAATGTAAGCATGCTATAGAGTAAGATACATGAAACGCTAAAGAATATACAAGAAGTAAAAGAGATGACTGTAAGGAAATATCAACTATAAGTGGCTAGTGATGTAGAGTACAAGATAGATATGTGAACGGCTTAAATTTGCACATGATTATACTAAAGAATTTGTACATGATTACACTACTTTCACTACTACAAAAATCATTAACAGTGACACTTTATAGATGATACTCATCTCAAAATGTCATTAACAATACTTTTAATGTTGGCTCTTTTAATGCTCGTCATTAATAACTTTATCAATGACATTAAAAATGAGGGCATCATCATAAATACTCTAAGATGACAATTAAATTTATAGACATCATATTTAGTGTGTAAAAAAGAAGATGTGAGACTAATAATGACATGGTAATATTAAGGGTCATAATTATTTTAAACAATAACGTAAACATAGTGTAACAAAAAATATTGATTAAAAATATTATACTAATAAGTGTTTGTCATGTGTTTGTTTTTGAAAGGACCACTATAAGAAATACCTCCTATAGCAACTTCGTTAAATTTTGTCAGTTTTTCTTAAATTAAAAAAATTGCTACAAAAATGCCAGACGAAATGCCAATCCATCTTCCGTGTTGTATCTTTATTGGAAATTTTTGCAAACTTGTATCCCTCTAGTTAATTTCAGCAAACTTGGCTCACTACAAAAATAAAATCTTAAATTATTTCTACAACTTTCACCAGCAGCTTATATATGACACCATAAGTTTTTTCTTCCTAAACATATGACACCATAAGTTTTTTCCCAAAGATATGATACCATAAGTAAAAAAGGAACAAGTAATAGATTCCCCCCCAATTCCCCAATTCCACCTAGTTTTTTTTTGAACCCTAGAATCCGATCTATCTCTCCCTCCCTCCCCATGGATTCTTTAATTAGGTTTTATGACTCTCTTCTCCTCTCCAAATTCTAACTAGCTCCATGTCTCTTTCTCTCTCCTGCCATGGACCACGAACAAGATCGGGGCCCGGACTCGTGGGAGATGGCGGATCTAACCAAATCTCCTTTACTCTCCTATGCCTCGTCATCCGACCCCGAGCTTTCTCCGCATTGGTCTCTGTCGACCATCAGTTTGGCCTCGCCTGAGCAGGCCGTTGATGGACTCCCCTTCGCCAGGTCGAGTCCTCGCACGACTCCAACCTTTGTGCCACCCACTGGAGCGCCCGATCCTCCATGCGCGCCAAGCGTCGTGACTGCTCTCTCTGGATGCCCTCTACAGCTGGTAAAATCCCTCTTTCTCATATAAGTAACGAAATCAAATAAATGGTTTAGGATTACGGTTACTTTTATCTTCTATTGGTCCTTTAAAATCCAATTTTCTGTTCGCATGTAAATTCCTTATGCATAATTGACATAGAGCACGAACTAAATGTTTTCTTCGCATGTAAATTCTTTCTGTTCATGAAACGGTGTCGAGATATATGCTTTGTTCGATTTATTTTCTGCTGCTATCCATGAATTTCAGATTCCTCCAAAAGCACTCCTCGGTTTCAGTTTCATGCTTTCCATGATAGACACGTAACCTATATTAAAAAAATGCAAGGCTTAGGTATTGATATCAGTCTCTACTCTTAGTTTATTGTATAAGTGACGTTGAAAGATAATAATGAATCACTTGTATCCTGATTCGTAGAAGGTTGGATCTATACTATAATTCCCATATTGGAAAAGTGGAATGGCAATCAAGTTCACTTTGAATTTTATAATGAGATGGAACTCTAAACTATCTTGTTTTCTTGAAATTACTTAATCCCTCCATGAATCTAATAAGCAACAATTCCAATCATTTGTAATTCCAGGAATCAGCAAACAAGTGATACATCAATGACGAGGACTATCGAAAATACATACTAACATCAAGGTCAACACCATTTTACCTCTTATTATTTTGAATCTTATTATGGATCGACCGCACATAGTAATTTTCATTACTGAGTCATGGTACAAGGCATGTATTCAGATTTTTGTATTTTAGATGATAAAAAGCGCCCAAAAAAATGTGTATGCCACTAGAAATAGAGGCACAAAAAATGGTAAATAATCTCTCATAGTAAGTACGCATATTATTGTGCAATTTTTAGGAGGATATATTGCATTTGAGAAGCAAAGTGCTCTTTTTTGCTTTGGCAATTTCAGATATTGTTCTTATAAATATGTAACTGACTATCTTGCTTCTCATAATTATTTATAATTTAAACAAGTTTCCACTTTTTCTATGTTAATGCACATAATTAAGTTCAAGAGCTGTCTTTTATTGTCATATGTGATTTATTAGGTAGTGACATTGGCCGAGATCAAGTTGCTAACAAGCCCCTTTTGAAGGCATTCTTTCAGGTATATGATCTTCTTTTATCTTTTCCTTTCATGCCACAAAAACCACGAGATTTTCAGTTATTTATGTTGAGTTTTCCTTTTGCAGCATATTACCATTATGACAGGTGAGTGAACTCGTTATATCTTTCGCTAAGCATTTGGTTTTGATTCATATTCATTGTGATCAAGTTCCTATCCTTCTTTGATTTGTAGCAACTACATTTGGTGCTCACATTTTCCCTATCAATTAATCATTCATGTGACTTAGAAACTAAGATATGAAACTAAATTTGGACAATGTACTTCTTAGTTGTTTGAGGATACTTCTCATTTATGGTGCAACAAGATTCAGATAACTATTAAAAATGTTCCATACTATGTCTTGTTGTATATAAAATTATAAATGTACATATTAATCCTTGCCAGCTTTTGAAATATCATGTCCAAGTTAAGTGTATTGTGAGTAATGTGTTAGTATCAACTTTGGTTTCTACAATGCATGACGTGTTATTGTTATAATCTTACAGTATCTCATTTAACTGACTATTCATTTGAATTTTCAGGAGCTGATTTCCAAGCCAAAGATTAAAGCCTGTTGATCGAGAATGCGGTAGTGGAGCAGCTTGGCACAACAAGAAAGGTCACCATCTCTCAGAATTCTACCACCGTCAACGCAGAAAGGATAGATACTTTGAATTAGAGCTAGAAGAATTTGTTTATTTCATGGTTAATAATTGCATGGGTGGAATGAGAGTCATACATGTTGGGTAGTGATACCAGAAAGGATAGATTATGAAATAAGTTGGAAATAAAGAGATCGTTTCAAATTATAGACGACTTAAAATTGTTTGGGCATGTGCAACTGCAATATAGATTGTTCTTAAGACTCAGTTTCTAAGCTGAAAGAGCTGCTAGGAACAAGCATAGGCGCAAAGAAAAGTTACTGGATACCCTAGAATTTTTGTGCTACTTTGTAATTCTACCTTAGGACAGCCTTGGTACACCTAGGAAGATCATATGGGCTCCCTAAAGATTTGGAAGTTTTGGATTTTAATTTGTTGTTTTTTAGATTGCGAGGAAAATGATTTATTTTTATACTTGATAATTTTTGTATTATATTGTAAATTGGTATATACGAGAAACAAGTTGCCAATACACAGTTGTTCACTATTGCTCTAAAAATCTTAATTTTAAATTTGGATTTTCTGTTATTCTCTTTCCCTATGTTCTAACACATTTCTTGCATATGACTTCTAGGTCATGATGGTTTGTTTGAGGTGAAGCATTCCGAGCATTAGGCCATCATTGGAGATTTTTGTTTGTCTTGAGAACTTTGTAAGTTTCAATAGTGTTCTTGTCAAAGTGATTGGTATGCACATGATTAATTATGTTTTCTAAATAGTATTGTCCTCAAATTTCTTATCAATTCACGTGCCTTCTTGAATGCTTCTGCTGAAGACTAATATGTGACAAAAAGATATTTTATATCTAAAAATTGCACTTTACTTGATTTCAACCTATCGTTACTAAGCATTATTGGAATGACATTAGTGTAGTGTCATAGAATGTGTATATGGATATGTATTTAGATACAATGCATTTTTTATCCTATTAAAGTCTGTGACATGGGAAATCTTTGTACCAAGTTGTGAGTTAAATTTATTAGCCTTCGATCTGGTTGCTATATTATTTAATAATTAACTATTTCTTAACTTTGTTGGTCAATATTCACAGTCAATTAGTATATGCAATGATAGATCCATTTCATGAATAATGCATATATCTAAATGATTACATTATCTTTATTATTTTATTTTAGTGAATTTTTACTTGTAAATTTCTGTTAGGAAATTGTCTTTTAAGACTTCAATCCTATAAATGAACTATTGATAGCATGAATTGGTCATCAATATCTAGTGTTTGTGTTGAATTCCATGTTAGACATTTTAGATTTTGTTTACTATATATATATATATATATATTTTTTTTTGTTTACTATATATATATATATATATATATATATATATATATATATATATATATATTAACACCTTGTGTTTGACGAATGCCTATCTTAGCACTTCTTTTGTAGAAATCACCTTTTGATTATCTCTAACTCCCTCCTTTAGTTTGATGTCAATAACGTAATATTTGATTTTGTGTTTATTTTTGTAGTTTGCTGGAAAAAAGGATTACTCCATCAGGGAAACAGATGAAATAAGAGGAGAGCTGGCCAAGTACCTTTGATAGTATTAGCGAAGACTGTGTAAAAAATGATGCATCATAAAATTTTGGAAGCATTATGGATTTATGTTTAGAATTTTTGACACTAAAATAATATTGGTTTAGTTCAATGTTGGCACTTTGTAATTATGAAATAAAATATTATTGGTTGGTGTTAAAGATTATTTTTCTTCTTCTTTGTTTTCCTTATACGGGATGTGTGTAGAATACATGCTGTAGAATACTGACGCATAAAAGGGTACTACAAAAAATGAAAATTTAATGATGCATAAAAGTCATCTTTTGTAAATAAAGATGATTGACATAAGTCATCTTTTATAAATAATGATGACGGATATAAGTCATCTTTTGTAAATAATGATGACGGATAAAAGTCATCTTTATTAAATAAAGATGACGTGCGTTGAGCTATCATTAGTCTCACGAAAATGTTATCTTTTGTAAATAATGGTGACACATGAAAGTCGTCTTTTGTAAATGAAGATGACGTATAAAGTCATCTTTTATAAAGAAAGATGACATATGTTTTGATGTCATTCTTGTCTTACGAAAATGTCATCTTTTGTAAATAAAGATGACACATTAAAGTCATCTTTTAAAAATAAAGATGATACATATAAGTCATCTTTTGTAAATAAAGATGATGTGTGTCAAGCTGTCATTATTTTTCACGATAAAGATGACACCTTGTAGATGACGGTCAGACAAATGTCATCAATTAGCATATTTGGCCGACCATTGTTGACCATTTTTGTAGTAGTGTTTGGAATTATTCACATGACCATTTATACTCTTCCGTACCCCAATCAATACATAAAGATCCAGACAAGTTATGTTATTGCACATGATTTCACATGGGGGCCCATAAATGGGTGCACATAAAGTATATATGGGGGCTCTGTGAACATAGAGTACATGAATCACAAGAGTGCACATGGATGATGAAAGCACATGAATACATGATGTGCGTGAAAAGCACATGATATGACGTATCCCGATGCTCCCGAAGGGGATAACATCTCATGAAAAGATCCATATAGTACCAATCCGTGTTAACAACGTGACAACATCAAGTAAAGTAATCTAGAACAAGAATATAAATCCTAACAAGTATGAAACGGTCAGAGAATGTACTCACCTGATACCCTGAACATCTGATATAAAAAGATGGCCAACTGGAGTCACAGAGTCCTAATTAGAGCAACACAGGTTACAAAGAGTTCAATTTATATGGTAATTAAAATTATAATACAATCTACATGAGTCTAAGTCAATCTAGGTTAAAGTCAACTCTTGGTCAACTCTGGTCAACAATCTAGTCAAACTAGAGAAACTAGTCTAATGTGGTCAAACTAGCTAGGGTTTGGTCAACAATAGTCAAACTAGTCTAGGTTAGTCAATTCTAGGTCTAAACAAGTCTATGGCCTAAACAATCAAGTATACTAGTACCATTGCTATCTAACACATAGCCTAAATCAAGGCATATGGCTAAACCACATAGCTAACAAGGCACACAAACTTAGTTATATAATATATATTACATATATATCATATATATCCTTACCCATATAGTACCACCTAACACATACATATAGATATCATATATCAAGTATATACATATCCTCACTATGAACCATAATCTATATCTATATGCTCTCATAATATATATAGATACTATATAACCCAAAAATATATATACCTATCTAAATAACCCTTCCACAATCTAACATCACCTACTCAACTCAAACACTTGGACACTAACCCACTAACACTAGGATACCATATCAACCTTGGTCATATTGGCATTCCAAAACCAATACCTTGGTCATAAGGTAAACTAATCATTTACCTTGAAGGTAAAGATAATTCATATTTACCTTAAGATACTAACTTGGTATCATGAGATACCAAGATAACCCTCAAATATCTAATTAACTAACTATCTAATGTACTAACATAACATCTTAACTAATATCTAACATATAACCTATAGAGACCAACTTGCTAACATACCAATATCTAGAACTAACATAACCCACTAATATATCAATATCTAACATACTAAATATCTAACATCAAACTATCTAACAATATATCAAATATCTAACAAAATACTAACCTCTACTATCTAACTAACACTCATACTAACAAATATAACTTACACTAACATATAACAAACTCTAATATATCTAACCCTCTACTAACCAACATCTAACAAACATACTAATATATAACATACACTAACATATAACAACTCTAACATATCTAACCCTCTACTAACCAACATCTAACAAACATACTAACATATATTACCTAACAATATATATATATTACTCATATATATATATATATATATATATATATATATATATATATATATATATATTTATATATATATATATATATATAAATATATATATATATATATAATATATATATATATATATATATTTTATATATATATATATATATATATATATATATATATATATATATATATATATATAAAATATATATATATATATAAAAAAATATATATATATATTTTATATATATATATATATATATATATATATATATATATATATATATATATATAAAACAAATATATATATATATATATATATATATATATATATATATATATATATATATATATATGTATATAGATATATATATATATATATATATATATATATAAAAAATATATATGTATATATATAAAAAAATATGTATATATATATATATATATATATATATATATATATATATATATATATATATATATACATAAACATAATATATATATATATATATATATATATTATATATATATATATATATATATATATATATATATATATATATATATATATATATATACATATTCTCGACAACCTATGATACCTACATTCACTTAATATCCGTACTACATAGGCTCATAGGTTACACAAAATGCCTATATATAGTCACTCTTCTACTTAAAATTAATACTGTACCAATTGGGCCTTCACTAAATTCTAGGATTAAAGTAAGTTTTAGCCCTTCGTATTAGCTTTCCGAAACTTCAAACGGATCGCATTTTCGTGTCCGAAAGCTCCCGGAATCGCATAAACGCCGAAACGCATTCGTCTTTCGTACAGCTGACACTCAAACAGTTCTACATAAAGTTCTAGAATGCATTTGACCTATTAATATATATATATATTTGGAAAGCTAACTTCGATACGGTTTTTTTATAAAAATGGAAGATTAATCGGAGTTCTAAGCTAAAAGTTATGACATTTCTAAGTTGCCATGGCTACTAAAAACTTGGATGAATATTATGACGATTTTGGGTTGTTTGGACAAAAGAAACACATCTCACTCTCCACACCACTCAAGACACACATAAAACTACACTCCCCTCTCCTCTAACACAAGCACACCACTAACAACATATCCACACATATCTAAATATATGAAATATATCTAACATACCTATTATATATATACAAAACAGTCCATTATGTAAAGAGACACTAAAATGACAAGTTGAGGCTAAAAATATGACATGTAGACTAAACCACTTAGATCTAACCATGGGTATCCAAATAAAACTCATTCTAACCATCCTAACTAACATCAATCCGCCCTCTAACATGTCTAAAACTGAAATTAAAACACAATTAAACCTATTAGACATTAAACCAAACACATGAGGTGTCCTAATTTGAGATCTAATAAGTAGGACATAAGACACAATTCAAACTTGCTCTAGAGAGCTCCAAATGGCTATAAACTTGAATCTAAAGGGGGTACATGCATGGGGGTGGATCCTATGGATTCAAAACTAACTAATATGCATAGGAAATCAATTTAGAGGGTTAGTTTTACCTATTGGGAGTAGGATCCCAATGATACTCTCAAGGACACGGCTCAGATACGAAGATCCTTCCAAAATGGACACTCCTCCTTGCACTTTGCTCCAAATCTTTGCTAGTACCCTCCCTTGGTAGTATGAGAAGGTTGGATAGAAGTTTTGGTGGAGGGATGTAAGGATTTGGAGATCAAATCAAAGAGGGAAGCTCTCAATTTGGGAAAGAACACTTGTGAAAGAAAATGGAGGCTTGATGGAATGAAATGAAAGGAAGGGAGACTAACCTACCTATAGTGGCTGCCATTAAACTCTCTTTGGGCCTTGGGAGAAAGCCCAATAAGGCCTCAACTAGTCCTTTTGGTTAATTTTAAGTTAGGTTCAAGTTTGGGATCAAAAGGGTTAAATTTAAGCCTCTAACTTAACCAATCTAACAAGTGGGATTAGTCTAAACTTACTAACTTAATTAGTGGGGTTTGTGGGCCATGACTAACTAATCTTGGGGTCCCGTCTAGAGTCTAAGCTACCCGGGTCACTAACACAAGTCGGAACGAAACGAAACTCAAACCCGACTAAACAAATCCTGTAAAATCAATATTAAAATATAAAAATTCCCAAAATATTAAAATATAAAAATAACCAAAATCATAATACATTAATTTAAATATTATTAAATTAATCTAAAATTCACCAATTAATTAAAATCCTAAATAATTTAAAAGTCAAAAAATGATCAAAATATCTTTAGCCTAAAAAGTTGTAATTAGTCATTCTAATCACATGGTTAGGTCCCCATGGTCATGGTTAGTCTCTAGGCTCAACAGTTGTAGGGTTCACTAGCTAACACATCAAAATTATAATTCACAAATTTTAAATAGTATAAAATTAACTAAAAATTCCCATAAATAATAAATCCTATTGTTAAATAATAAACTTTTACAAAAGTTCAAAATTATGCTCATTTCAGAAAAGTGGGTGGTTACATAGATATAAACTAGCCTATGTTTCTGGCCCTCATGGAGCTGTACAATTCTCACACCGGGATGTTTTATACGCCCATAGGGGATCTAGGGTTGGCGTATCACGAGATGTTCAAAATCTCGAAACTCCTTTGGGGGACTAAGCCATATGAAGAGTATTTTCCAACGAATGAGAAGCTATCCGCCTTAGAAGAAAAGGATCTGAAAATGATAATGGTCTTCAAAGAAGTATTGTGCCACTATTATATATATCAGCGGAAGGATAAGATTAAGGCATCTCCTCACATAACTGTTTGGAGAGATTACGTCTTTACTCAGGACAAAAGCGATATGACAAAGGTTCGCTTCACTACTCCCAGGGTTTCACGCATGCGATAATTGTCGCCAAAATGAAGAAACTTGGCGAACACAATCCGCGTGAGGACGAGAACAAGGAGATGTCTGATAACATCTATAGCTATTTCTGGTATTGCGTACAAAATGTCACCGAAGGCTGTACTAGTTTCCTATCTGATGATATGGCTTCGAGACTATGTGCTCCCTGGTGAATCAGGATCTGTGGAGAGGGTGACCAGAAACCTTATCCTGCCTGCTGTAAAATTGGTGTTAGGCCATCCTTTGGCCTTGCTTCCCGTAATGGTGTGCAACCTGATGCAGGGTCTAAGAGAGTTTACGGTGGAGGTCATATCCATAAAGGGAAGGAGTGGGAATTTTCCTCGAGTGGAGCTATCTTATCACTATCTGATGGAGTGGTTGATATTACATCATCCTAATGTGATAAGCCCTGGCACCGAGGAAGGACATGTTGCTGGTGACGCCTTTATCCGTCGCTACAGCAGAAGGAAGTTGCTGCATACTGGTATCCCCATTTATAGGAAGCTTTTGTCCCAGCTCCAAAGGTGGGATATCTCTAAAGTTGGTGCAGTTTTTCTCGACTTTGAGGTAGACGAAGAGTCGGAGGATACATGCGTAGATGCTATTACCTTTCCAGTTTGGGGGCTTTACTGGCTGCAAAGCATTTGACCCTCGCATTTGGTATATCAGAATAGGAACCACTACTTCTTGGAACCGTATCTACCGAGCCATTTTGCTCGCCAATTGGGGTATACTCAATTGATGTTGGACAACCCAAGTACTTGCTTGGGATCTGTTGGAAGCCTGCTAGATGGAGCACGTGCATGGTGGTACTACAACGCTGGGTGTACGGGAGTATGATTTACAGCTCCCCTTCTGAATCGCAGGCCATATATCTTGTACTCCACCGTCAAGCTCTATTATTCGACGAATACCATATCTCCTGGCTATGATAGGGCGACCAGTTTCATCATTGGGACCCAATTTAAGGTGTCCGACGTCGTGATCGCGAAAGCTCGGGCGTATCGCCTGCCAGATGCTGCAGTGCTGACAACAGCCCCAGTAGCAAGGGCGAAGGACTCGCGGAAGGAATCCACGGATACTCAGTTGAAGAGGCGTGCTTCAACGGATGCAGGTCCCTCTGTGCCAAAAAGGCCAAGGAAAGTTTTGGCGACCAAGTCGGGGGCCACCAAAGTTTTACCCATAGGGGGACCTAAAGAGCCTACTCCTGCGATAGTAAGTTGATCAATATCAGATTTTAGAGGTAAAATGGTCCTTCTCTTCTTATTTGTGTTTCCTTTTATTTGCAGGAGGCAAAGAAGAAAAAGTCCTGGTCTTCAAAGCGAGGTCTGGACGAACCTTTTGAGAGAGAAGTTGCTAGCTATCCCGAAGAGCGCATTCCTTCCTTTGTGTAGCGCCCCAGTCCCAAAATACTTAGGACTAAGTACGTAGACATGCCAGCTATATACATATAAAGTATACTCCAATATGCGAAATCCACTTATGCATACATAAGCTGTAAAATGTAGTAATCTATGACAACTAATCTCATCCACAATAAGAAGATAACTGTATAATAAAAACCAACTCTGAATTTATCATTTGTACAAAAGTTGGACGGAGTCAGATCCACTACCAACCATTTAAATAAGAGGAAAAATATAAGAAAATGATGGATAAGAATAGTAATGGACGATCCAAGAGCCATCCACCTCGATATAGAAGGGAAGACCACAATCTTTACTAGTGCATCTACGAAACATCATAAAACACACACCTGGAGAGATCACCAGGTCCTTAGAGGGACATAACAAGATACATAAATAATATATCGTATAAACTGTGATATATATCAAAATAAGGAAAAGTGCATGCAATAGGGTTCATAACCGTTCTATTGTGAACATGCAGTTGAGATACAATCCTTCGATGCATGAGCCCTGGATGTAGATGGGATCGATATAGTTTCCATATAGGGCACCAGGGGCCCACATTCGTAACGTTCGAAGATCGTCAGAGGGCATCATGTGCAAGGGGGTACGTCCATAATGCTCTGGGAAACGTCAGAGGGCACCTGGTGCCTGCATCTCCTGTGGAGCACACAGGTAATCAGGGAAGTGCAAAAGAAGCCCATACGTCAGGTATTGTTCTCCCCACCCAATGCCAAGTAATGTCATCACCATGACTGATATGAACCTCTAGTAACCGCTAAGTCTACTAACATGCAATTCTATTGGCAGTTACTCCTATCCGTCGTACGCCACATACGTATCGGTGGCCGGCCGACTACGCGAGCACGTATCCTCCAGGTGACTCATAATATGTGATAAAGCATGTGTCAAGGCCGTATGAGATATACCAATACCTCATCATCAATGGATGGTTAATAGGCTAAGTCATTGCAAGAAAATAGAACAAAACAAGTAAAACGACTGATACAGTCGCTTACACCCAAGTCTGACTTGGACGCACAATGATATAATACTAACACAGATAAATAATACTGAATATAAATAACTAAAAATAAAAGAAAAATAAATCACAGAGTAAGGTGGAAAGGTATCTTGTTTGAGGTTGTGTACAAAAGAGCAGGATCCAATAGCTCAAGTCGACAAATCGACGCAGCAAGAAACTCAAAATTCATGAACGGCTCCGAATACTGAAACAAACATCAAGAACTTTCCCGGTGTAAAAGATATTTCTAGAGAAATGCCTGTCCAAAAGTCAAATTCTGAAACAGGGACAAAATCATAATTTCGAGTCAAAATGATATCCGCCGTTGGACCCGTTTTGCACCAAAACGCGTGCCAGTATCTGTGGTCTCTAAAGTCATCAAACTATATGTCCACGGGTCCGATTTGAGGAGATGAATCCAATCATATGTCCAAAGTTGGATTTCGGGAGGCCGTACACAATTTCGGTCGTTGGATCGGGTCGCGGGCCCGCCAAAAAGACGTTCCGGTCGACCTTCTCAAAATTAGACCAAACTTGGCATACAGGACCAGAAAAATGGTACAGTCCTGTTGGCACAAGTTTCACTTCGATTTGACGAACGTGCACAAGGTAAATGGCAAATTTGTAAAGAGGCCGTTACGGTAAATTTTTACGGATACACATCAAATTCGTCGTGCACACGCAACCAATTTAAATTTCGTCAAAGCCCACACGTCTGCGAAGTCGATACGCACCTTTCGATGCTTTCGATTTGCATCCACGTCACCTTGTTTGTCAGGGCGTACGCCGTATCGGTGAAAATTTCTAAAATTGGTTGTTTAAAAAAAACTGGTTTTTTCAAACTTTAACAAGGAATTAGTTTCTGTGCGGTAGATGAAAAAGGAATCTATAAGATGGGTTTTAATCCCCTATAGGTTGTCTGTAAGTCTATTCAAACATATTTTGGAAACTGGCAATGGTTTGGCTACACATATACTTCCAAAATAGGGTATGACTGTTCTGTAACCTGTTTGTGAACATAATTTCTCGTCGACTTTGAGTCGATTTCACGAACGATCCATGGCAGCTAATTACGAACTATTTGAATGGAGTAGGAAAGGTTCAGCTTGTGAACGTACTAGTTCAATCAGTTTGTGAATAAATGGAGCAAGCGCTGTGAAATTATACCATAAATCTGCCTACTTGGAACTGCTCTACTGCAGTTCCTGCTGAAATCTCAGCACGCGTGTGGCCGGCCTCACGGCAGCGCTGCGGCGACCCATGGTCACCGTGAGGTCGGGGTCGTATGGTGTTGGATTGGTACTCTTGGTTTAGGGTTTGCACTCCCATCCCTCTCTCTCGATCTAACTATATAGGTACAGGTCTGCACCCTGGGCCTTGCTTGCGGGTTTTAGGGGTGCTTTTGCTCGGGTTTTTTGTTGTTGTTGCATACTTAACTATATATACAATGGCTAACAAAGGGGTAAGGCATGAGGGACAGCTCGGGTAAGGATTGCTACTGTTCGAAACAGTAGCAAAACGTAATTTGATTTTTTTAAACATATATATATATATATATATATATATATATATATATATATATATATATATATATTTTATATATATATATATATATATATATATATTTATATATGTAAATATATATATATATTTTTTTTAATATATATATATATATATATATATATATATATATATATATATATATATATATATATTTATATATGTATATATATATATATATATATATATATATATATATATATATTAAATATATTATATATATATATATATATATATTTATATATATATATATATATATATATATATATATATGCAAAACTACATCCAAAAGTCCCAAATAAATTTATATATAAAATATGAAATTCACAAAAAATATTTTATATATTTTAACAATTACTATGTACATATGCATACTAGCTACTCATATAGTAGCGAGCTTCTTGCAAATAATCATTATAATTTAATTTCAAGCTTTTAATAATTAAGAAAATACAAAAAAAAAACTACTAAAAATTTCCTAAACATTGACAAATAATACGATTATTTTTCCGAAATACCTAGTACATAAACTTATAAAAATCTTTGTCTTTATATAATGTAGCTTGCTACTAATATATTAGAGAATTGTAAAATTTTAAAAAGTCCATAAACTAAAAATAATGTAAAAATACATTAAATAGGACTAAAAACCCTCAAATTTTTTTTAGGGGTTTACACTTTGTGAAATCTCCGATGGAGGGAGACCAAGAAGACGTTGTCCAAGTTGATGCTCCTGCCGCCTTTGATTATATTGAGGATGACTTCAATGATTTAATGGCATCCGAAAATGTTGAACAACCTCCGTCGAGCATTCTGGGTAATTTTGCTTATATATAATTTGTATATGTTGATAGCGGTAATAATCATGTTTCATTTGCAGATACACATCAAGCGGGGCCATCGCGGACGGTAGAGCAACCAGCTGTACGCACTGGTATAAATGACGATACAACATTTTGGTAGCTGTATCGTAGTAGAATCGGAAAGAGCACATTTTGACAGACACAGCTTCCTTCGAGTCATCTGGGAGGATTCTGTAGGCTGCAAAGTGTATGAACAAAAATTGCCAGTCCCTGACGTTGATACCGATATCTGCTGGCTTGGCAAAATTCAGACACATGCATCGATTGTTTTTGGGACACACCATATTCCGGCCAGTTATCGTAACGAAGTGTTGAGCCCTGAGAGATGCCGCCAAGGAGACATCAAGGTCAGCCAGAGCATCAACCTCAAGATTTTGTAGCCGAGGTACATGTTCTATGAAGTACTTGGTGAAGGTTGAGATGATGTTCAAGGCTGCTTTATGATAGGGAATGAGGTCCTCATGGCGGAGCTCATATTTTGTCGGTCCTGGTTGACGATGAGCTTCGAATCGCCAAAGGACTCGAGGCATTCAACCCCAAGTTCTCTTGCCAACTGGAGTCACATAATGATGGCATTGTATTTCGCCACATTATTGGAATATGGCTCTGTGAGGGAATCGACATGCTGGATGACTAGGTTGTCTGGAGAGACCCAGACTACCCCCACTCCTGCGATGATCTGACCCTTGGGACCTGTTCTTGAAGCACCGTCGAAAAAAATCTGCCAGACGGAGTTCTCTTCGGCCACATTAGATTCTATCACCTTATCTGGAATATCCATAGAGTTTGGATGATTTCGGTTCAGATGTGCTGCTAAGATGTCGGCCAGCGCTTGGCCCTTGAAAACTTTTTGTGGGATAAATACCATATCATATGGTGATAGTAGTATCGCCCATGTAGCTAATCGAGAGTTTAGCGCTTCTGGTTTTCTCATGAGGACCCTGAGTGGATTGACCCGAGAGATGACATGGATGGTCTGACCCATTATGTTGTGACGAGTCTTTTTTATAACAAAGACCAAACCTAGACATTCCTTCTCGACGAGGTTGTACCGGTGTTCGGCCCCAATCATTGTCTTGCTTAGGTAGTAGATAGCTTGCTCATAGCCTGCATCATTATTCGAAGCTAACAAGGTGCCCAGAGAATGGTCCATTGTACGGACATAGAGCATGAAGGGTTTTCCCACAACTGGTGCTACAAGAACTGGAAGATTTGTGAGATAAGACTTGATATCGTCAAATGCTTTTTGACACTCGTCATTCCAAACATAAGAGGACTCCCTTCTTTATAAGCTTGGTGAAGGGTTGGCACCGTCCGAAAAGATTGGCTATAAACCTTCGGATGTAGGCGAGACGTCCTTACAGGCCTCGAAGTTCTCTCAGGTTCTTCAGAGGGGTCATGTCAAGGATGTCCTTAGTTTTTTCAGGGTCAGCGTGACTACCCTTCGCAGTGATGATGAAACCCAAGAATTTACCGCTGGAAATCTCGAGAAAGGATTTACCTTGGTTTATCTTGAGCTGATATGCCCGTATGAGATTGAAGACTGTCCTCAGATCTCGTAGGTGATAACCTCGCGGGCGACTTTTGACAGTGATGTCATCAACAAAACATTCAATTGTCTTACAAAGATGCTTGCTTAAGATGGCGCTCATAGCTCACTGTTATGTTGCAACCGCATTCTTCAAGCCAAAGGACATTACTGTGTAGCAGTAAACCCCCTTTGGAGTTCTGAACGATGTATACTTTCGTCATCCGGGAACATCTTGAAATGGTTATAACCCGAATATCTGTCCATAAAGGACATGCATTCAAAGCCACAGGTGTTGTCGATCATCACGTCGATGATCGGAAGGGGAAACTCATCTTTCGGACAGGCGGAGTTGAGGTCCCTAAAGTCGATGTAGACTCAGATCTTCCTGTTACTTTTAGTAACAAAAATGATGTTGGTCACCCAGTTTGGATGTTGCTCCTCACGAATAAACCCACTATCTATGAGTTTATGCACTTCTTCCTCAAAGACATCCATGATGTTAGGACGGAAGCGTCGCTATTGTTGCTTAACAGGCTTAGCATTAGGTAAGATGTTATGCTCGTGCGTTGTGACTTGCAGATCCAAGCCCGACATGTCTTCATAGCTCCGGGCGAAGATGTTGATGTATTCCCTGATAAGTTGAACCAAGGATTCACGATCTTCCCCTATCAAGCTTTTGCTGAAAAAATGGATTTGGGCGAGGATTCATCCCCTAAGTCAACTTGCTCGACTTCATCTTCGGTAGGAGATTCTCGTTGTTCGAAGTGAGATTCTACACTCATAGGTGTTGAGCCCAAGTTTCCTATTCGAAGAGTTCTGATGTTTGATTATCATCTTCTTCGGGAGGATTTGTAGACGTCATGTTAACTAACAACACTTTCCTTAAGATTAGACCGATGCTGGTGTCAGAATCCCAAGTTGAAGCTTCATACGAGTGGGAGTGCATGACCGCCTCAGTTTTCAAGTTCTCTGGGGTTATCGGAGGTGTGACGTAGCCTATCCCCCATCGAGTACGGTGATAGTAGTCCTGAGGTTTCCTTTTTGGAACTATGAGTCGTAAGGGAAGACGTCGACCTTTTCCGTAGTTCAAGCCTTTGCCGCTTTTCAAGTGTAACCCATCTTCTGGATGAGATACTGTCACGACCCACTTCCGAATAATCGGACAAGAGTCGGACACGCCCAGCCTTCATCGTTGGACACGATGAAGTAAGCTGTACCAATCTAGGGAATCTAACCAGATAATCAAGACAAGTACAATCACAGCATCTATAAACGTATCCCAGAATAAAAGTACATGTCTCAGAATTTATTACATTCCAGCAAATGAAAGTAAGTCTACTAGTCTCAATACAAGGAAAATATAGAACTACTATGGAAAAGCTCTAGGCTTCTGCAGCCTCTAAGTCAAGAGCAACTCTAG
>JANAVB010003400.1:56642326-57095233 GCA_029216955.1 Iris pallida
CTCTCCTCAGGTGAAAATATTGCATATAGAAACCTTCAGTTAAATAAATGAATCAGCACTCTCAGGTTCGAACAACTCATAGGTTCATATGGAAAAAGGAAACCTACTCCATATTACCATATCTGAATTTAGCTAAATTGTAGAATGCATATTGGCACAGTACAACTTATACTGGACATAACCTTCAGTCGAGCCCTAATATTAGTCAGGTACTTAGCAAAGAAGCCTGGGGACCGATCATTCAGTCAATCATCCAAACTGAAATGGAAATTCATTATAACTACAAACCAATTCCAGGTTTATTGACAATAACTGAGTTCTCATTAGTTTAAATCAAACTCTGATATAGGACTGTCAGTTCAACAAATTATAATACTAGTAAAAAAGATCTCGGTTAACCACAGAGTTAAGTTGCTAACAAAATATTCAAACTACTCAACAGTTACTAGATTCCTAGTTATTGCACTCGGCTAGACTTCCTTCCCAAACAGGAACAAGTTACTACTCTACTCAATTCCTAACCAACAGGTTCAATTTCTAAACTGGAGCAAAATATAATGCAAGGATGATTTATACCTGTAGAAAAGGGTAGATCTCCAATTGTACTGCTAGGACGAATCAAAATTGTGTTCCAGAAATTGATTTGAGAGTAGGGAAACTCTGTTCAGACATATTATCAAACAGTTGCGGTGCATCAGAGTTTAGATAGGATGTCATTACTATTTGAATTCATTTGAACCAAAAATCTGGAAAACAAATTCAAACACAGCATTCATACTCACAATTCGATTCAAAAACACAAATCCTTCAATTCTCAGCTCAACGATCAAATCATGATTCCATCCATTCGTTCCTATAATCGAAAACTGAGGAATGCTTCTGCAACCTGTCCATGCCAATAAAACTCATATTCTAACACTGATTTCAAATCAAAATCCAGAGAAAAGGGATCAAGACTTACTCGAATTGGTTGATTGTTGACACGAGTAGATTGTTTTCCCCACCCGTACGAAGAACTCGATCGTTCCTACAGTCGATTCAAAAACTGAACACAAAATTGTGATCAAGGACTGGGAATACAATCGATCGGATCAATGAAAGAATCGAACCTATACTTACTGTCGATAGCCGGAGATCATGTCGATCTGTTGCGGGAACGTCGTCGCCGTGAATTGGATCGGTCAGTCGCCGTTTCTCAAGTAGACAGCTGCTCCCACCGCCATTGCCATCGCCGTAGTCTATGGGAAGAAGAAGGAGAAGACGAATTTGCGCGGGAGGGGAAATTGAGATTGGAAATTAATGGGGATCTCTGGGTTTTTATAACCTGTTGGATTTCAAATTGGCGGAAGAGTAGCAGTGGTTGCTATAGTGGAATTCAGTTAGAAAAGGAATTTCAAATTTGAATACTCACAGTTGAGAGGAGTCCTCCTCTTACTGAACCCAAAGGAATTTGAAATGAAATGAATGAATTTCATGGGCTGGGTTATTCAGCCCAAACCCAAACCGAAAGCTGGCCTGATAAGTAAAAGAATAAAATTTAATAACTTCTCATAAGGAATATACAAAATATTCCTTAACAAAATCTAAATCACAATATTTACATAATCAATGAAAATATTTATTTACTTTTAATTCTAAAATATGAGGAGTGGGGTTACAAATATCCCCCCTAAAAAAATTTCGTCCTCAAAATTTCAAGAAAACAGTTTATTATTATATTCAAAACTCGAAACAATTTTTACCAATAGGATTTTATTGAATGGAAGAATTTCTCTAAAATACTAAAGTACAATCAAACAAATAAACTGGGGTATCGCTCTCGCAACTCATCCTCTCGCTCCCATATGGACTCTCCGGGAGAGTGATGTCTCTACATGACGCGGACAAGTGGAATAGTCTGGTTCCGTAGGCACTTCTCCCTCCGGTCAAGGATCTCTACTGGCTGCTCCTCGTAGGTCAAGCTCGGACCCACCTCTAACTCTGACTAGTCCACTACATGGCTCGGATCTGGAATGTAGCGTCGAAGCTGGGACACGTGGAAAACATCGTACACTCCCTCTAAGCTAGCTGGAAGCGCTAGTCGATATGCCACCTCGCCAATCTGTGCCGTCACGTCGAAGGGCCCGATGAATCTCGGACTGAGCTTCCCATCTCTGCCAAAGCGAATGACACCCCTAGTCGGCGAGATCTTCAGGAATACTCTATCTCCAACCGCGAACTCAAGTGACCGTCTGCTGCTGTCCGCCCAGTGCTTCTGCCGATCCTACGCAACTCTGAGACGCTCCCTGATCAGTCTGACTTTCTCAGCTGAGTCTACCACCATCTCTGGCCCAAGCAAAGTCCTCTCGCCAATGTCGTCCCAAGATAAAGGGGTACGACATCTCTGCCCATATAGCGCCTCGAACGGTGTCATCTCGATGCTAGCCTGATAACTATTGTTATAGGCAAACTCTACCTGATGCAAATGATCCTTCTACGAACCACTGAAATCAAGTACGCAAACCCATAATATGTCCTCCAGTGTCTGAATGGTCCTCTTGGACTGCCCGTCCGTCTGTGGATGATAGGCGGTGCTAAACTTCAACTGCAACCCCAAGCTCAGCTGTAAACTTCTTCAGAAATGTGATGTGAAGAGGCTGTCCCTGTCTAAAACGATGCTCACCGACACCCCGTGAATCAGCACAATCTGCCGCATATAGAGGTCTGCAAGCTTCTCGGTCGACAGCCCAACCTTGAATGGAATGAAATGAGCAGACTTCGTCAATCTGTCCATGATAACCCAAATAGCATCCTTGCCACTGGACGTACACAGTAAACCAGAGACGAAGTCCATGGTGATATGCTCCCACTTTCATTCCGGAATAGGTAAAGGCTGGAGTAATCATGCTGGTCTCTGGCGCTCCGTCTTGACTTGCTGGCACACAAGGCATCTGGAAATAAATCTGGCAACCTCTCTTTTCATCCCATACCACCAAACATACTCTCGCAGATCCTTGTACATCTTGGTAGACCCAGGATGAATAGAATACTGCGACTGGTGGGCCTTCTGCATCACCTCCTCCCGCAAATCCTTGGGCACACACAACTGGTTCCCGTGCCTCAGGGATCCATCCTCTGCAATAGTGAAGTCATTGAGCAATCCTGTCTCTGCCTAGCCTCTGAGACATCGGAGCCCCTCATCAAGAAACTGGGTCTCCTTGATCTTCTCTAACAGTCCTGATTATATCTGCATGTGCATCAGCTGCCCTCCTACTCCTGGTAGAATAATGTCGATCCCCAGACTCTCAAGATCCTCCAAAAAATATCGATCCATAGTGAGAAACATGGCAACAGGATATCGACTAAGAGCATCTGCTACCACATTCGTCTTCCCAGGGTGGTACTACAGATTGATGTCGAAATCCTGCATGAGTTTCAGCCATTTGTGCTGCCTCATATTCAGCTCCTTCTGAGTGAAAACATACTTCAGGCTTTTATGATCCGTGAAGATGTCTCTCTCCATACAAGTAGTGCTTCCACAGTTTCAAGGCAAAAATGACTGCTGCAAGCTCCAAGTCATGTATAGGGTAATTCTTCTCATGAGGCCTCAACTGTCTAGAAGCATAAGCAATGATCCTCTTGTTCTGCTCAAGCACACATCCCAAGCTCTTCCCTGAAGCATCGCAGTAGATGACGAATCCTTTCGATCCATATGGCAAAGCTAGAACTGGTGCTGTCGTGAGTCTTCTCTTCAATTCTTCAAATGCTGACTGACAGGCATTGCTCCAGATGAACTCCTCGTCCTTCTGCGTAAGCTTGGTCATCAGCTATGCTATCTTGGCAAAATCCTTCATGAACTTCCTGTAGTATCCTGCTAGACCCAGGAAACTATGAATCTCTGCTACTGACTTGGGAGGTGCCCATGCTTCAACAGCCTCAATCTTCTTGGGATCTACAGAAATCCCCTCTCCAGTCACCACATGCCCTAGCAAATCCACTCTGTCCAAGAAAAACTTACATTTCGAGAGTTTACCGTACAGGTTTTCCTTCCACAAAATCTCCAACACAATCCGCAGGTGCTCCACATGCTCTTCCTCGGTCTTCGAATGTATCAGAATGTCTTCAATGAAGACTATGACAAAATTGTCCAAATACTTGTGAAAAACATTATTCATCAAGTTCATAAACACTGCTGGGGCATTGGTGAGTCCGAACGGCATCACCAAGAACTCATACTGGCCGTATCGGGTGTTGAAAGCTGTCTTTGGAATATCCTACTCCCGAACCTTCATCTGATGATATCACGACCGAAGGTCAATCTTGGAAAAGACCTTCGCTCTGCTAAGCTGGTCAAACAGCTCATCAATCCGCGACAAAGGGTATTTTTTTTTGTTGGTGATGTTATTGAGTGCACGGTAATCGATACACATCCTCACCGTCCCATCCTTCTTGGGCACAAAGAGTACCGGTGCTCCCCAAGGTCAAGCACTGGACCAAATAAAACCCTTGCCCTCTAACTCATCAATCTGAGCCTTCAACTCTGCAGCTTCCTTCGGGTTGATCTTGCAGCAATGCTAGGACTTCGACGCTGATCCGGGCACTAAGTCGATGCTGAACTCCATATCTCGATCGGGCGATAATCCTGGCAACTCCTCGAGGAATACGTCAAGGTACTCTGCAATTAGTGGATGCGGCAACTCCTCGTCTTCTGCAACTGCTCCGAAGTAGACTCCCTCTGGCCTCTCTGTAACTCGTCTGCTGATCTCGAACGGTAGAACTCCAGGCTGGCTGAAAATCACCTTCCCTTCATGGCAGTCTATTACGGTAAACTGCTCGCTCATCCAGTCGATGCCGAGGACTATATCAAATCCGGGCAATGGCATCACCAGAAGTCGAGCCCAAATCTTCCGTCCAGCTATAGTGATAGGGCAATCTACCATCTCACTAATTGGCACTATCCCTCCTCCTGTTATAATCCGACAGTTCCTCCTAGTGGGCTTGGGTGTGAAGCCGTGTCTATACAGAAACTCATATGATACAAAGCCATGTTTGGCTCCAGAATCAAACAATGCAGTGGCAGGAAATGAATGTAAAAGTATAGAACTTGTGATCACATCTGGCACTGCCTTATTTTCCTCAACTGCCGCCATGACGCAAGCACGTCCTTGCTGTGGTGGTTCCCTCTGCTGCTGGTGCTATACAAAACACTACTACTGAGTAGGTAAAGCCGGAACCCTGGTAGAGCTCTGGGTGGTGCAGGTGGTGGTCCTCCAGCTCCTCTAGGTCCTCGTGTCAACCGAACTACAACCTGTGGACAGTCCCTCATCTAGTGTGCGTCTGATCCGCAGAATAAACAGAGCCCGAGCCTCTTGTGTCACTCATCGAAGCGGTGTCCCGGTCGGTAACAGAATGCACAAGTAACTGCCTGCTGCTGTCTCTGAGGCTGATGTGCAGGAGCTCTGGCTTGACGGTGATGCTGCTGTGCCGGCTGCTGTAGCTTCGCCTGAATCTGAGTCTGGACCCTCTTCGCTGGTGCCTAGAAACTGTTGCTGCCCATGTCCCGGTCCCTCTTCAGCTTCGGATCTGCCTCCTTCTCTACAGCCTGAGCAATCTTGAGGATGCTCGCATATGTCGTCGCCTGACTAATCGCCACCACGTGTCGCAGCTCCCTGGTAAGGCCCTTCTTGAATCTCCAAGCTCTGTCCTCCGATGCTCTGACTAGGTTCTCCGCAAACCTGCTGAGTCTAGTAAACTCTGAAGTGTACTCCGCAACCGTCATAGTCCCCTGCTGCATCATCTCAAACTGCATCCTCAGTTCATTCCGCTCCACATCGGGGAAAAACTTCTCCTTGAACAGAGTTCTAAAATCTGTCCAAGAAACCTGGTGCTCCTCCAACTGGGGCTCCTCCCGGTACCAAGCCCTGGCTAAGTCAAAGAGTCGCATGCTCGCCACCTCCACCTTCAGATCATCTGAGATCTGTGCCGTCTTCAAGGTCCTCTCCGCATTCTCCAGCCACTCGTCCGCGTAGACGATCCCCTCGTTGCCCCAAATGTCCATCGGGCAGAGGTTCTGGCAGTCCTTGGTCGTCCCTGGTCTCGGTGCTGCTGGTACTACACGTGCTACTGGAGCTGGTGCTGCCGGCTCTCTGGTCCTGAGCGCATCTACAACTATTACCCGAAACTGCACTGTTTGGTGGTTCTGGGCCTCCATAAACTGCTGGAACATAGCCATCACCTGGGCACCGTCAAAAGTCATCGTCGGAGGCAGCAGAGGAAAGATCGGAGGTGGTGGCGGAAGCTGATCTAACGGAGCGTCTGGTGCAGACTGATCCGAGCTGCCTGCAACTCCCGACTGATCAGCGGCCTTCCTCGTAGCGACCATCCTGCAACAAAAGAAAACTTTATGATTGATAAAAACCTAACCTACCAGAAAATGTAAATGTTTATAAAATATCCATATATACCCGATGCACCCGATTTTCTATGCTGTGATTCAAGTTTTCCTAGTTTAAATCAAGTCCCCCAATAGTACACTAATACCTAGGTACTATTAGGATATACCTACATAGGCCACCACTAAAAACATGTCACGACCCGCTCCCGAATAATCGGACACGCCCAGCCTTCATCGTCGGACACGATGAAGTAAGTTGTACCAATCTAAGGAATCTAACCAGATAATCAAGACAAGTACAATCACAACATCTATAAACGTATCCCAAAATAAAAGTACATGTCTCAGAATCTATTACATTCCAGCAAATGAAAGTAACTCTACTAGTCTCAATACAAGGAAAATATAGAACTACTATGGAAAAGCTCTAGGCTTCTGTAGCCTCCAAGTCAAGAGCAACTCCAGCTGGCTCTACAACATCTACTGGCTCTCGGCCATAATATGTGTTGCACAGAGCCTCCAACTCACCTACAACATATTCTAGTCAGGAGCGGAGAAAAGTACAGTTCTAGGTAATGAACAAGAATATGATATGAAACTGAGTACAGGAGTACATGAAAATGAAATAAAGGAATGAACATGAAAGTAGTACAGGAAATGAAGTACAGAAAAATAGAGTACAGGAACTACAGTACAGGAATATAAAGTACAGGAAATGTAAAGTACAGAAAATGTAACTACAATCCTGAAGTACCAGACATGAAAAGTGCACAATATTAAAATACAACTAGTCCATGTAACCGGCTGGGGTGAGTATAGGAGCATGTACAGGAGTACATAAATATGGTACGGCTTAGGGCCCGCGTGCACGATGCGAGGCCTAAGCTATCTACATGAATATAGTAACCGAGGTTTGGTCACATGGCTAGTGTATTTCTCCACCCGACACAAGCAAGTACAAGAACAAGAATACAGGAGTACAGGGGTACAGGATATCGTGTCATGATGTGTCACAAGAAAAGTACAAGATATGTAAATGTACAAAACCAAAAAAAAGTACTTGCCTTCCTTTGGGAGGGTACAGGTAATCAGTGGAGCTGGATATCCTCCTGTTTATTAAGTACAAGCTGGTTAATACCTAAATGAGTCCTAATTTACTTATCATGTACATTAATATAATTAAAAAATATACTAATGGTTCAAGCTAACTATTTATTTCTTTATCAATTTAGTATACTAAATCTACTCTCGAACCGCTCTATGGTAATCCCCACTATTTCTTATAAAAAGAAAATTAGCATTAAGGCTTAGGATGCATGCTAATTACACATAATTGGAAAGTTTTCTTACTGTGCAGTTTCCTATACACAAAACTTATTGGAAACCAGAGTCTCTCCACTAATGTCTGGGATTGAACTCTCAAATTTATATTTGACACAAGAAATCTCTAACCCATGAACTAACCAACTTCCCTGTTACTAAACAGTCCTATGACTCACTGTTTTTGTCCAAGATTAAGCTTATTTAACTAAAAACTTGACTACCCATGCAAGAATTCCCAGCCTGCAAATGGAGTTAGTTGGACTGATACTGCATTTAACAGTTCAGGCTGAACCAACTTGCATTTACAATCCCAGATTCACTCAATTCAACTTATCATTGCATATGAACTCTCCTCAGTTGAAAATATTGCATATAGAAACCTTCAGTTAAATAAATGAATCAGCACTCTCAGGTTCGAATAACTCATAGGTTCATATGGAAAAAGGAAACCTACTCAATATTACCATATCTAAATTTAGCTAAATTACAAAATGCATATTGGCACAGTTCAACTTATACTGGAACCTTAAGTCGAGCCCTAATATTAGTCAGGTACTTAGCAAAGAAGCCTGGGGACCGATCATTTAGTCAATCATCCAAACGAAAATGGAAATTCAGTATAACTACAAACCAATTCCAGGTTTATTGACAATAACTAAGTTCTCATTAGTTTGAATCAAACTTTGATATAGGACTGTCAGTTCAACAAATTATAATACTAGTAAAAAAGCTCTCGGTTAACCACAGAGTTATGTTGCTAACAAAATATTCAAACTACTCAACAGCTACTAGATTCCTAGTTATTGCACTCGGCTAGACTTCCTTCCCAAACAGGAATAAGTTACTACTCTACTTAATTCCTAACCAACATGTTCAATTTCTAAACTGGAACAAAATATAATACAAGGATGATGCATACCTGTAAAAAAGGGTAAATCTCCAATTGTACTACTAGGACGAATCGAAATTGTGTTCCAGAAATCGATTTGAGAGTAGGGAAACTCTGTTCAGACATATTATCAAACATTTGCGGTGCATCAGAGTTTAGATAGGATGTCATTATTATTTGAATTCATTTGAACCAAAAATCTGGAAAACAAATTCAAACACAGCATTCATACTCATAATTCGATTCAAAAACATAAATCCTTCAATTCTCAGCTCAACGATCAAATCATGATTCCATCCAATCGTTCCTATAATCGAAAACAGAGGAATGCCTCTACAACCCGTCCATGCCAATAAAACTCAGATTCTAACACTGATTTCAAATCAAAATCCAGAGAAAGGGGATCAAGACTTACTCGAATTGGTTGATTGTTGACACGAGTAGATTGTTTTCCCCACCCGTACGAAGAACTCGATCGATCCCACAGTCGATTCAAAAACTGACCACAAAATTGTGATCAAGAATTGGAAATACAATCGATCGGATCAATGAAAGAATCGAACCTATACTTACTGTCGATCGTCGGAGATCATGTCGATCTGTTGCGAGAACGTCGTCGTCGTGAATTGGATCAGTCAGTCGCCATTCCTCAAGTGGACAGCTGCTCCCACCGCCATTGCCATCGCCATAGTCTCTGGAAAGAAGAAGGAGAAGACAAATTTGCTCGGGAGGGGAAATTGAGATTGGAAATTAATGGGGATCTTTAGGTTTTTATAACCTATTGGATTTCAAATTGGCGGGAGAGTAGCAGTGGTTGCTACAGTGGAATTCAGTTAGGAAAGGAATTTCAAATTTGAATACTCACAGTTGAGAGGAGTCCTCCTCTTACTCAACCCGAAGGAATTTGAAATGAAATGAATGAATTTCATGGGTTAGGTTATTCAGCCCAAACCCAAACCGAAAGCTGGCCCGATAAGTAAAAGAATAAAATTTAATAACTTCTCATAAGGAATATATAAAATATTCCTTAATAAAATCAAAATCACAATATTTACATAATCAATTAAAATATTTATTTACTTTTAATTCTAAAATAGGAGGAGTGGGGTTACAGATACTTTGCTTGATTGGTGTACTAGTATATTTTTAATCTACCAGTATCCGGCTCTGGTTCGGTTGGAGAGAGGTCCTGGTTACGTTCGACCTTGCCGAAGATTATGGATTTTTTATCCCTGTTTCGTGGCGGAACTATATAGTAGACCCTTCGGTATGGGACAACTTGGTTTACATGATTAACAGTCGTTATTTGTGTTTTCAATGACTGTAATACATTATCTAAAGCATACATAACATTCTAGTGTGGAAGACTAGAGTAGTTCAAAGACAGCCTTTTATTGATAAAATACGAGATTTTGTCCCGAGGAATTACATCATCAAGAGAAGGTGCATCCACATTAGCAGATATATAGTCACCCAAATCTTCGTCTCTTAAGACCAGGACAGCCTTAGGAGAAGGTATAGGGGCCTTTTAGTGTATCCAATGGAGCCGACATCTTGGCAGAAGGAGTTTCCAGAGACCTTCTCGGGAGTCTGACCCGAATTGGTTCCTGAGCCCGGCCTGGGAGTTTGACCACCAGAGAGGCTGAAGCTTTTCCATGCAGTTTGGCCACGAGAAGAGCCGACACTTGGGGAGGTTTCCCCTTGAGAGGCACCTTTAATGGCACTTCAATTGCCATTTCAGCTTCTGCTTCCGCCTTAGTTTTGGCCTTTGCTTCATCGTCAGCATCATTAACTTCATCTTCTAAGTGAACAGACTTATACAGATTGGAATCATTCAAGAATGCTTTGACCCCTCTAAAGGGATAGACACCAGCGAACTTTGTCCTGACTATGCCGTTAGTAGACACATATTTCATGTACTGGTGGAGGGTAGACGACACCACCATGTACTCATGTCTCTACGGATGTACCAGCAATATATTGTAATTAATGTTAGCGTCAATAACGCAGCAAGTCACCTCTGTCTAGAGGTCGTCGATATGGCATTTCAGCCGGATCTTGCCTAGAGCCTCGCTCTTTCTAGCGTTGAATCCGCTAATTATAGTATTGGATGCAGTCAGGCGATGCATCAGGATCCCCAGTATTTGGAGGAGAGTCCGAAGGATAATTCTGAAGGAAGACCCATGATCGATTTAAATCTGATCCACCTTGATGGCACCAATATACCCTGTGTAATACAGTGGTCTGTTATGCCGTTATTCTTGAGCATTATGTCTTGTTGAGTGAATGTAATATTAGGGATGATTTTTCCCATACTATGGCAGTGCGGACATGCGGTTGGATCTTCTTTAGGCCACTGGACCTGACTGATGAAGGACTCGGCATCCTTTAACGCTTCATATAAAGCATCCCGAGTATCTTTGGATAGTCGGAGAAGCTCAAACAGTGATAGCCGAACCGGAGTACTAGCGAGCTGCGCCAATATATCGAATTTGTGGGATTTGGTCAACCCCGAAGCACCTTCTTTTTGTAGAGGCTTGTTAAAACGAGCCTCTCTCTGCTTCTGTGTATCTGCTGCTGAAGGTTGAGATGGACCTTCCTTTTGGGCAGCAGTAGTGGTAACGTGAGGCATCTCCTCAGCTGGGGCTTCCTCCTGCTGAATATTTTGCTGAGACCGTGTCACCACTGGAAAAGCTTCCTCCAGTGAGGAAGTGACCATTCGGCAAGACTTGGTCTTCTTGCTTGTGGTTTTGGAGGTAGAGCGTACCCCCAATTGAGTCAGTTCTGGAGCCAAATCTTGGTGAACCCATATGATCTCGCCCTAGGAAGTCATGAGTGGTGCCCACTCACTCACATTGTCACTAGTTGGTGGAAGGTTGGTTTCTTCCATTGTCACCTTTGAGATGGGGATGATACCGTCTTGAGCTTCAGTTGGCGGCAGAGTGCCAAACTGTAGAGACACCATGTTTCTAGAGACTGTTTTGCCCTCATAGTCAAGGGAGAAAACATTTATATTGATCATGCGTTGGATATAGTTCTTTAATATGTAACAGTCTCGAGTTGGGTGCCCGACGAACCGATGGTAGTGACAATACCTCTGTTCGCCTACCCTGTCCACCTCATCAGGGCACTTAGGATCATGCAACTTGATCTTGTCACCTTGCATCACTACCTTGAGGAGCTGCAGGGTATTTTCATCATTGAAGTAGTAGACCTCCTTCTGTCTTGGTGCGGTAGGTGGCTTCTGAGCAAGAACTGACACACCCTTGGAGGGATTCACAGTCAGTGCCTGCTTTTTCTTTGGCTCATACCCACGGTTGTTGCTGTTGGCAGCACATTTTTCTGTCTTTAAATGTAGAAAAGCTAACCTCCCAGAAGATGAGAATTATGGGCCTTCAACTCGGCGGCTTCAGCGTCGATAATGAATGCAGTCCAGTCTACATATTGGGTAGAGTCAACCCAAAGTTTGACTGCCGACATCATATTCTTTTGGCAAGAGTCCATTAGCACTGATTCGAGGATTCTAGAGGGTAGCCATAGACACGCCTGCCAGAAGCGCTCAATATAGGCCTAGACTGACTGCTTCTCTTTCTGGGTAATCTCTATAAGAGAAAACATAGTCATATCTTTCCCACCATCATAGAATCGGGAATGGAAGAGATGCTTCAAATCTTTAAAGGAAGATATGGAGTTATCAGGGAGGCTGCAATACCTGTCACAGGCAACCCCCTTTAGTGCTCCGATGAATAGGCTCGTGAGTAGGGCATCCTCTTTCTGCAAGTGCCTCATCATAGAGTGGAAATAAGTAAGATATTGACGGGGAGACTCCTTCTCGTCAAATGGTATCAGTGACTGTGGTTTATACTTGGGGGAATAAACCACGTTGTTCCATTCAGGAGGATAGGGTTGCCAGATCCCAAGCTTCTGGTGTTCCTCCTGTTTGTCTTTTGCCTCGAAGCGATCGCGTAGGTCTCTTACAAGCTCGAACAGTTCTTCAGTAGAGCTAGGAGCAGGTGATCGAGGCAAGGTACGATGTTCATCACCCAAGAGAGCTGATGTCCGAGGCAAGGTGTGATGATCCATCCCCAAAGATACCCGCTGAGGGGGTACGTTTGATTCTACATTAGCCTATGAATCAGGACTGGCGGATATTGGAACCCTTGTCAAAGGTTGGGCTGTTAGTGTGTTTCGGATGTCGAACACGACTTGTGTTAAAGCTTGCATGGAGGTGGAGAGAGTTTAAAGGCCTATCTCCAAGGTATCTATTTGATGTACGAGATTCGGAGTCGAAGTGTCTCCCTCCTTCTCATTTCCACCCCCTGTCATGTAAACAGGCATGACGTGGGATGAAGTGGATAGAACGGTCAATCCTTCACTTTCAGCCCCACTTTTTTGCGAAAAAGTCGACATCAGGGCTTCCTTCTTCGAATTCCCGAGTTGGCTACAACTAGCCATATCGGTGTTAGTTCCCTGGTACATATCCTCATCTTCGAATGAATGATTGTCATGGATAGTCGGGGTCTGACTACCCCCATCATGTACTACTGATATGGTCCTCACCTTTGATCCGGTACTTTGGAATACCCCAGTAGCATGAATTATTGCTTTGTTTTCTTTCGGTCGGCTCTTTGTTGAAGTATTAGTTTTTTTATTCCTCCTGGGAGAAGGAGAGTTGGAGATGACATGGCACGAGACGACTAGAAGTTCTTCCTCGTCCTCAATTGGCACCCTCTTTTCGAAATAATATCGGACATGTGCGACAGATTACAGTCGTTCGAACACAAACTGCCTTGGTAGTGGGGCTACTGTCTTGCAACAACAGCAGTTGATGGTGACTGTAGCACAAGTATGCCCTGTGAGGGGTGCATTGTGCGTAGTAGTCATCTCCCTCGATCTTCGTTTGTGAGTGATCACATTATGCAAATCATGTGAGGAGAGGTTCATATTTATACCCTCTTCAGGCGCATGGCAAAGCCAAGCGTCAGGGTGTGTATGTCAGTGATCCGTCCCCTGATCCAGTTCAAGCGCATGAAATGCACCCAGATCATTGGTGGAAGAGCAACACGTATTACGAGTCGAACCCAATTCATGTGTACAGCCTACATGGGCGCATGGGTTTGACACCGCAATATTTGCCCCCTGACTTGGTTCAAGCGCATGAAATGCACCCAAGTGGGAGGGGGACTTATTGTGAGTCAAACCAACTTTACGTACAAAGCCCACGTGATCGCATGGGTTCGACACCACAAGATTTGCCTCTGACTTGGTTTAGGCGCATGAAATGCACCCAAGTGGGAGGGGGACTTTAAAAGTTGACCCATTTTGGGTGCAAGAGCACCTGAGTCAACTATGTACATCTTACCATCTGCTATGTGTATGACTTTCAGTACACATTTTTGGTTTGCTGCTGGTATATAACATTGAGGGAGCATGGCCCATGCTGCCTTGGATTTATTTGTACTAGCCCGCGAAGGTACATAGTACTCAGAATCTAACTTTCCCTCACCTTGACAACGAGTGATTCTGTCGAAGATAGAGAGCTTTCCTTGTGCAGCAGAGCTCATACATGGGAGAGTAGTTGCGCCCTTATTCCGTCGGTGCATCTTCTTCGATTGGAAAGAAGTGGGTTGGGAGTTGCAGTCGGCACTGCACTTCTAAGACAGATGTGCCACTCCAGAAGCAGCATCATACTTGCAGATGATGTCAGCAAGAAGGATTGGCTGCGTCGGCGAGCTCCTTCAGTTTTGGTGCTCGGCGCATCGCCCTTCGGCACCCAGACTTGGCGAGCCTCCTTCGGCTTTGGCAGCCGCTTTGAAGGACTCGCACTTCCTTCAGAGATGAACTCCTTGTATGCTTACTGATCAAACAAAACCACCAGTGTCTTCTTGGAGGAGCCAAGCTTGCGGTCATTGTAGAAGCGTAAATAAATTTCAAAGACCAAGTCAAGGAGATTAAGATATTTACGCAAAGACAGTTCCAAAATAGACTTTACGCTAAGGTCAAATTGAATCAAACACAAAACTCTACGCAGGCCTTACATTCAGACTTTACGCGAAGAATGAGCTGTCCATGCTGTTTACGCGAGGAATGAGCTGTCCATGCTGTATTAAATTCACAAAGATTCTGTTCTGATAGATTTGATTTTCTGACAAATGATTGCACAGAAGCCAAGAAGTTTTGTTGTTTAGCGTGCCAATGACCTGCTTTACGCTTGAGGAACCGCTTCTACTTTACGCATAAGAGTTATTTGAGCTTTTATGCTCAAGGCTATCTCAGCTACTCTTTTTGCGCGCGTAGTGTTTATTTGAGCCTTTATGCTCAAGGCAATTTTTAGCCACTTTACGCAGGAATCTTACTTTGAGCTATTTTACGCTCGAACATGTTTTAATAACCTTTTTTATGCATTGTTTGTCCTGATTATGTGGGAACGTAGTTTTCTGACTTGTCCTTCATGCCAAACTTCTCGAAGAACGTGTGTACGTGCTCTCCTTATTTTATTGGATTGTGGGACACGTGTTAACATGCGTAGAGGCTAATTTATGTACGTGGGTGACAGTTATCCTAATAGCCTGCATAAAAACCCAATATTGATGTTTTTTACACACAGAAGACAAGTCTATATAAAGACTTCTTTTTTAAGAAAGAGGTACAAGATTTTGGAGACCAGATACTTTCAGAGCAAAGTGATTTTTTAGAGTATTTCTCTTCAACTTTTCTTCAAAAACAGAGTGAAGCAAAGCAGAAAAGCATTCGACTGTGCCATTAGTGCCAATTGTGTCGATACCTTTCTGGTGACTTAGTTCTTCCAGTTGTTCTTCTCCAAGCAGTTTTTTTATCATCATCGTGTGGTCCAAGGAACAAAGTGATGGCTCTCAGATCTGACTTTTATAGTAATACTTCCCAGAATTTACTTGTACTTTTGTACACTTTTTTTTATTTTCTTTCAAAAGCCTTAAGGGTATTTTGTTAAGTGAAACAAAATGGCGAATCTGCTGGGGACGACTTTCTCCTCCGACGAGAAAGCAATTGCTCAATATGATGATGTGTCGATTGGATCGACGAAGAAGACTCTGGTTGTTCAATTCGATCAGACTGCTTACGAAGAAATGCTCCGAACTGGGGGTAGTACTCGCAGCTCCAATGTTCAAAAATCACGAAAGGTGCGCAAAGTTTGGATTTTTAAGTCCAAAGCACCCTCTGATCTCTCCATTGTCTCTGAAGGCAAGCGAATTCTTCCCACTCCTGTTGTTGGGGCTCCCGTCTGTGACGAGGCAGTTCCTACTTCAGTGTTGCGCCCTGTGCGTAAAATTCAGTCTTCCGTCCGTGACGTGTTAGACAATTATGTCTTGCGCTATACGCGTAAAGGTAAATCTCCCGTCTGTGACGTGGCAGATGTTCCTGTTTTGTGCCATACGCGTAAAGGCAAATCTCCTGTTGGTGACATGGTAGATAAAGTTCATAATGGTGCTTTTGCAGCTAAATTGAACTTGCCTATACACGTACAGCGTAAAAACAAGTCCTCTGTTACTACTATGGCAGACAATTCCTTTGGTTTATCCAAGAAAAAAAAATTTTTTGGCAAAACTTCTGTTTTACGCCAACAATCCTCTAGTGCTGCTTTACGGAAAGTGCCTAATCTTAGGATTACGCATAATGCTGATGGTGTTCTCAGTGCACAAAAATCAACTCCAGATTTACGCACACAACTTCAGGCGCGTAAAAATGCACAACTTTCTTTTGCCAATGAAGCTAGTAATCTTCTTTTTACACAAGGGACTAAATATTTCTCTGTCGCAAATGTAAAAATGAAAATACTACCTTCCAATTCTTCTGATTTACGCGAGTTACTTGTGTAAAAGCGTAAAAATAGAAAATCTCCTATGACACTCCCTCAAGAAAGCCATCATTGCGAGTGTCACCAAATTGTAATCAAATGTTGCTGTTCTGCTACTAAACGGTCAGTTTTAGATCGATTAAGCTACAACTTACCTCAGCAACAAATTGATGACCAAGAACATGAGTTGTCCTATGCATCAGTCAATATGGCATCTCATATCAATAGAGGACGACGTTCAAGACGCAATTCATCCCAGACTCCAGGTCAACAACGGTTCAACCGAATGCTTGACTCTTTTGAAGGAGTATATCAACATACTCGATCAAGAAGTCAACAGCCTTTAAATATGCATTCTTCAGATTCAGAGGCTGGGGGTACCCAGTATTTGGAGTCAAAAACTGATAGCGTCGATTCATATCTTTTCACCAATACCTCTATAAGTTCAAGAGAAGCTGAATCCTATGCTATCGGAGAAGAGCAGGAGACGTCTATTTCTCATACAGAACAGCATCTTTCTACGGTAGAACAATCGCTAAAGGATATGCTTGTAATGATGCAAAATATGCATCAGTTAATAACGAATCAGCAAACAGTCCAACCAGTAGTGATAACACCAGTACAGGTAGTTGCTCAAACTCAAGATAGTCAGGGGGTTGACATACCTTTGAATAATCTGAGTCAAGAACCTGTTATTAATCAAAACTCCGTATCTCCTGACCCTCTCATTCCGAAAGATGTATCACCTCCGGTAGGGTTTACGGTACATCCAACCACTTTTCAATCAAACATACTCCCTCAAAATAATGAAGCTATTCAAGCAATTCGAGAGTTAAAAGCACAGTTTGAGGTTCTTAAGCACAAAGATGAGCTCTAGAAGTTGGGGATCAAGCAACCTTATCCTCCCCATTGGAATGATGTGCCCTTTCCTCCTAAATTCAAGACACAATCTATGGTATTATTTGATGGAAAGGCTTCTCCAAGTCAATATATCAATTATTTTGATATTGTGATTACGTATATACAGAAGAATGATGCTCTTCTCACCCGAGTCTTCATTGGGTGTTTGACGGGTACAACATACGATTGGTATCGTAGCCTACCCGATAATTGTATATCGTCTTTTGACGAATTTAAAGCAATATTTCTCTCTCGTTTCTATGAAGGAGAGATGGATATGAATATGTCCTCCTTAATAGAGATTAAACAAAAAAAAGAAAGAGGATATTCGGATGTTTATTAAACGTTTCCGACAGGCTACTTTGAAAATACCTCATGGTATGCCAGATTCAGCATTAATTGATACATGCAAAATGAATCTGCGACCAACCATCGCTGTTTTTATAGGCTCTCAATTAACAGATTGGGCCTCGTTTATTATAGCAACAGTTTCAGCTGAGACGAATGGTAGATTGGCTCGTGAACATGGGATGATCTTCGCCTCAGAAGATAAAGAAAAAAAAAAGCCTCTTCAGGCAACAATTCTGGTAATCGAAACGGGAAAGGAAAGGAAACTCTGGTGGTGAACCTTTCAAAATCCAAAACTACACCAAGTAATTCGGAGTCTTCTAAGCCGAAAGAAGAGTACTCTTTCGACGATAGTAATATTCCCGAGATATTCCAATGTCTCATAAAGAGTGGGAAACTCCAGATTCCATATCCAAATGACCTAATGAGGTGGATTTGACTGATAATCCCAAGTATTGTATCTATCATAGATACATAAATCATCCTACTAAGGCTAGCTATGTCTTGAAGAAGAAGATTCAAGAGTTGATAAATGCTAAAGTTATCGCTTTAACTAATGATGAGCATACAGTCACAACCAATATGATTTCTCTTCAATTTGGAGGTTTTCCTCCACAGCAAGTTCCTGATAGGATTATCCTGATTCTGAAGGTAATAATGAAGATTGTGAACCTTCCACTAGCTACAGATCAAGGTAAAGGATTAGTGCCTCTTACCTTAAAAAAAGGTGAAATCATGTGGGTACACTCTGACTTAGTACCTGAAATGGAGGATGAAAGTAAAATTTCAAAATCTAAGAAAGGTCGAAAAGTCAAAACCTGCAATATGATTTCTCATATTGTTACTTCAGACTATGATGATTCGGATCATCTGTAGGATGACATCCCTTTGGAAGATAGGCTAAGGGGTGTGAACATATGCCCTCCGAGTTTGGCTCCTCCTACCAAACTAAAGCTTACTCATCGGCAATGGTTAGCCATAAATAGTGTCCCTTTATATAGGGCACAACAAGTTTTTGCTGCTTACGAGAAAGCTTCGGTTGGGATTTTACCTCCTGCATCGAAGGTTTCTACCCTTACGACTACAGAGGCCTCTGTTCCTTCTTCATCTGTTGGACCGTCCGTTGAAAGTCCGCTACCCACTCACATATACAGTCAATAATCGGTCCATTTCATAAAAAAGATGGGCTATAACTTTCAAAAACCAGAAGGCTTAAACAATGGTAAAGGTATGCGAGTTTATTTACAAATTCAAGGTCATAAATCCTCTGTCGAATTGGGATTTGAGGTCCCTCGTAAAAATCCCCATAAAACAAAGACTAAGGGAAAAAGGACTAAATCCTGTAACATGGTACTTTATTCCTCTGAGTCTGAAGAAGAGACTTTTGCTGGTACAAGGTCTGGGAAAGACTACCTCAAAGATTATTAGGGAACTTCCAAAGAAGCGGATGATGCCTCTGAAATACAATCAACTCAGTCATCTTCTATTCTTGCTGAGGTAAGACCTTCTAAACCATCAGTGGTTGAAAAAGGGAAACAGAAGGCAGTACGTTTTGATGTCCTACTGAAATCTGGTTCAAATCAAGGGTTGATGAAACCCTATAAATTTGACATTCTAGCCCAATTAGCCAATACTCCGGCTAGGCTTTCCATCTTTGAGTTACTCCGTCTTTCTAAAGAAAGTCGAGAAACATTGAGCAAAGCATTGCTACAGGCAGATTCATGCTTAGCTCAGCTCAAAAGTCCTGGCAATACACCGGTGTCATGTCCCCAATGCCACAGTGTGATGGAATCAATTCCTAACATTACTTTCACACAAGAGGATATGCTGTTGAAGCATAATCGATATGACAGGCCTTTGTGTTATACAGGGTATATTGACTCTACTGAAATTGACAGGATTTACATCGATCCTGGGTCTTTCATAAGTATTATTCTTCAGAGTATGCTACGACCATTGAGGATTCCTACTAGTGAGTTGACTTACACTAGTACGATAATTGTTGGTTTCAATTCTGGAAGAAGTAAACCAATGGGGAAAATTCGTTTGAAGATTCAAATAGGTGATCTTCGAACCGTGGCAACCTTCTATGTTATCAATTCAGATGTATATATCTTATAATATTCTCCTCGGAAGACCATGGAAACACGAGCATAACATTGTTCCTTCGACTCTCCACCAATGCTTCAAGTATGTGGATTCTCAGGGGTTGTGAAGACTGAATTTGCAGATCTCAATCCTTTTAAAGGTGTTGAAGCCTATTTCTCTGATTCAATACTCTATAAACAGGAGCATGTAAAGGAAATATCTGATATGGCTGAAGATCGATCGCTTTCAGAAGACCAATCGATTTCAGAAGACCAATTGCCTTCAGAAGATCAACCTTTGAAGATTAAGGTTAAGGGTCGGATTCCGCCCCAACCTGTCAATGATGAACCTTTGGTGATTAAAGTTAAAGGAAGAACTCAAGCTACGTCAGATGAATCTGTGAAGATTCCGATCAAAGGTCGAGTTCAAGCCAACACTAGTGATCAGCCTCTCATGATCAAGGTTAAAGGACATATTTCTCATCCAACTGATTCAGAGCCACTAGTTATCAACCTGGGCAAGTCTGCACCGAAGACGGATGACGGTCCATTAATGATTAATCCAAAGCGTAGTAGTCAGTCTGTCAATTATATAAATATTGATCAATCTGTGTTTTCTCCTTTTAATGAAGATTTTCTTTTAGAGTATATGGTTGTCAAATTTGTTGAAAAAATGACTTTATCTGTTGATAATCAAAGTCATCAACATAAAACTGACATAAATACAGAGGAAACCTTATATATTAATTATAAAGAGAATTCTTTTCCTCCTCATGTAGATGTTGGGCCCTATGCTCGAGGTTCCTAACATCTACCCCTTATTTACTACCTGTTGCCTCATCATCACAAGCTTGTGTAACTTATAGACGTCACGAAGAATCTTATTTTGTGATCCCGTCTAATAAGAAAAACAAACGTCAAATTGTGTTTGGTTTGGGTAAGAATATTCCTGTCATACAAATAGATAATCTCGAAGAGAAAGATAAAGGGAAAATTTGAATTGACAGATATAGTCAACAATCTCTTAAGATTATCCAAAATATGGGATATGATTTAAAAACCATGTTAGGTCTCAATTAGGACAAAGGTAGACGATTACTATTATATGGCGATCCATTTTATCAATGAACCCGTCATGGTTTGGGATACGATACATCCCATATGTTTAATGAAGATATGGAAGAAGAATTTTCTTCCAGTTCTTTACAATCCTCAGATTCTGAAGGAGTCCATTATGTTGAATCTGAGCACGTCTTTTTAGTTAATATGGTTCAAACCGATGATGAGTCTGAACTATTTGAAAATGACCCTTGGGCACAACAAATGGATACTCAGTGGGAGCTTCGGTTTGAACAGCGACAGCCACCCACAAAAGATAAAATTATCCAGATTAATATTAGAGACGAAACTACATCAAAGCCAATATTTATCAGCAAAAATCTTTCCGAAGATAAAAAAGAAGAGTTGATAAAGCTGATAAAAGAATATATCAATATCTTTGCATGGAGTTATGAAGATATGCCGGATCTAGATCCTAAAGTAGCTACCCATAAACTCAATATTCTTCCTAATGCCAAACCTGTAAAACAACAGCAATGGCATTTTCGACCGGATATGATGGATGCAATTGAAGTAGAAGTTTAAAAGCTGATCACATGTGGCTTTGTCCGTGAAGAACAACACCCTGATTGGGTTGCCAATATTGTTCCTGTCATAAAGAAGAATGGAAAAGTTCGAGTTTGCATATATTTTTGAGATCTCAATACAGCTTGTCCAAAAGACGAATTTTCACTTCCGATCACTAATATTATGATAGACAATACGTGTGGTTTTGAACGTATGTATTTCATGGACGGATTCTCAGGATAGAATCAGATTAAGATGCATCCAGGAGATAAAAAGCATACTGCTTTCTGAATACCCCTCGGAGTTCATTGCTACACAGTTATGCCTTTTGGTCAGAAAAATGCTGGCACTACATATCAAAGGGCCACGAGCAATATCTTTCAAGAACATCTATGAAAAACAGTTGAATGTTATGTGGATGATATCGCCGTCAAAAGTCGATTAAAAGATGATCACATTCAAGACTTGAAGACAGTATTCGAGTTGATGCGTAGACATCAATTAAAGATGAACCCCACTAAGTCTTTCTTAGGGGCTTCAAGTGACAAGTTTTTGGGATTTGTCATTAATTCTCAAGGTATCCATGTTGATCCTGATAAAGTCAAAGCAATTCTTGAAATGCGTCCTCCACGTAATCTGAAAGGGCTTCGTGGCTTTCAAGGTCGTATTTCTTATTTCAGGAGATTTATATCAAACCTTTCTGGGAGATGTCAACCTTTCTCTCGTTTGCTCAAGAAAGGTGTGTCATTTGTTTGGGATGAAGCATGTCAAAAAATATTTAATGACATCAAGCAATACCTCACAAATCTACCTATTTTAGTACCTCCAGTAGTGGAAAGACCATTTTTGCTGTATGTTCGAGTATTAGATCATTCTCTTGGTGCTCTTCTTGCACAAAAAAGTAATAAAGGTCATGAACATGCAATATATTATCTCAGTCGAATGATGGTTATGGCTGAACACAGATATACTCCTGTGGAAAAAGAATGTCTAGCCTCGGTTTTTACCATTCAAAAGACAAGATATTATGTATCAGGACAGACGATTCATGTCATATCCAAAATAAATTCTATTCGAGTATTAATGAAAAAGTTGAGTATTCTTAACTCCCGGTTAGCTACCTGGTCAATGTTGCTTACCCCCTATGATATGGTCTACATACCTCAAAAATCAGTAAAGGGTCAAGCGTTAGCTGACTTCTTAGCAGCTCATCCTATACCTGAAACTTCTAAGCTATATGACGACATTCCAGATGAAGTCGTAGATTGTAACATGACTTTAAGGGATGATATTTGGTAACTATACTTTGATGGAGCATCACGAGTTGGACCTAAAGGCAATATTGTCTCTGGAGTAGGCATTGTCTTGGTTTTTCCTGATAAAATGGTTATATATCGTGCTTATTCCCTTAATGAACCATGTTCCAATAAAATGGCAGAATATAATGCTCTGCTAATTGGCCTTCAAGTAGCAAAACAATTAGACATTGAGTTCTTGGAGGCATATGGAGATTCTTAACTGATTGTTAATCAGGTCAAAGGGACATATGAAGTCAGAAATTCTGACCTCATTCCTTATCATCAAGTGGTAATCGAATTGGCTCTCTCATTCAAAGGGTTCTTTATTAAATTTGTACCATGTTCTCAAAATTTGGAAGCTGACGCTCTCGCTAGTTTAGCTGCAGACCTAGCAGTTCCAATCAGAAGACAAAATACCATCACTTTGTTGGATCGAGACCTATTCTGTATCAAAAATAATTTGCATATCGAACAGAGTTATGCTACCGAATCTAATTCTCAGCAAAATGATTGGAGAAGTCCATTTATTGATTATGCGGTCTATGGGATTTTACCTGAAGATCCAAAAGAAGCTGCATTAATCAAAAGATGATCATTTCGATTTTACTATGATACTTCTATGCACATGTTGTATCGTCGTTCTTATGACGGGATTTTACTGCGTTGTCTCTCTGAAAGCGAAGCCAAGCAAACACTTCGTGAAGCTCATGATGGAGATTGTGGTGCACATCAACCAGGTCCAAAGTTACAGGACCGTATTCGAAGAATGGGTTATTATTGGCCTTCTATGATAGCAGACGCTGTGGATTATGCCAGATGGTGTAAAGAATGTCAGATTCATACTGATTTTATTCATCAACCCTTTGAATTTTTACATCCTACAGCAGCTTCTTGGCCTTTCGAAGCTTAGGGTATAGATATTATTGGTCTAATTAATCCCCCTTCTGTCAAAGGACATTGGTTTATTCTGGCTAAAACTGACTATTTTTCTAAATGGGCGGAAGCAGTTCCTCTTGTTGAAGTAAAAACGTCAAATGTGGTTAATTTCATCAAACATCATGTCATTTATCGTTTTAGGATTCCCCAAAGGATAATCCATGATAACGGACCACAATTTGCCAGTCAGACGTTTTATCGATTTTGTGACAAAAATCAGATCCAGAACTTATCTTCTACAGCTTACAATCCAGCTGCTAATAGTTTAGCAGAAGCTTTCAACAAAACTATTATTAAACTTCTCAAAAAGTTTGTCTCTTCTAATAAACGTGATTGGAACGAGAAACTTGGAGAATGTTTATGGGCTTATCGAACAACAGTCAGAACTCCAACCGATTTTACACCATTTTTATTGGTTTACGGATGTGAAGCTGTTCTTCCACTGGAGATCCAGATACCATCTCTTAGAATAGCCATTGCTAATGAGCTAACTACGGAGAATAATGACCGTTTAAGACTCCAAGAACTTGAAGGTTTGGATGAGAAGCATCTTCAAGCACAACAGCACATTGAGCTATATCAAGCCCGCATATCTCAAGCTTTCAATCACAAAGTTAAAGAGAGGGTATTTAAAGTAGGAAAGCTATTTCTAGCTGTCCGAAGACCTATGGTTATGACTCATAAAAGTAAAGGCAAATTCCAAGCTAAATGGGAAGGTCCTTATGTAGTCTAAACCGTATTCTCCAATGGTGCTTATAGGTAATTTAAACCTAATGGAGATTGCTCATAATGCCAATTAATGGTAAATTCTTGAAGAAATACTACATTTGAATTTCTTCTTCATTCCCCAGCTACCAAGGTTCGGTTAAGCTGATTATTTATTCTCTTAAAAGAGAATTTGATTTTCTGTCTTACCAGCTGATTTCAGAAAGAAAAAGATTTATTATTTATCATGTCTTTATTACCTCTAAATAAATATTAAATCTACTTCTTTTCATTATTATCTATAATGTCCATATTACCTCTGAATAGATATTAATCTAATTTTCTTTGAGTTACTATGATCTATTATGTTCATATTACCTCTGATAGTATTGTATACTCTAAAAAGAAAATAAGATTTATTATCTATCATGTCCACATTACCTCTGGATAGATACTACTTTGTTGAGATTGGAAGACTTATCATGTCCATATTACCTCTGATAATTGTTTTCTATCTCACACATATTTTAAAATATATTTTATTTATTTCATGATTGGAAATAATACATCAGTAAAATAAAGGAAATGACAGAAGATAAAAATTCTTTATTGAGTACAAAAATTTCTAAGGTGGAGCAAACAGATCTTCAATCATTTTCTGTAGTTCTGCCAAACGTTTGTCGCGAGAACCCAATACAATTGTATATGCTATGGTTCTTCGAGCTTCCGTAGTACAGAGGTGGGAGAGTTCGACAAAGGCAGCTATCATTTTGTCTTTGGCTTCTTCAAGGGTTTTGATAGTTGATTCAGAACCAAAGATCTGTTCTTCCAAAATAGAGCTTTGCCTCAAATATTGGTCCCTATCTGCCGTCATCCGGTTCTGCTCCTCCTTTAAACGAGCCAGCTCAGCCTCGACTTCACAAATTCTATCATTTTATTGATGAATTTTGATATTCATTAAGTCATAGGCTTGTTGATGCTGCTCGAATAAGGGTTTATTTTCTCTCAAAAAGGTCATTTCCACGGCGACCTTATTGCTGTAATCTTGAAGAGATTCTTTGAAGATGATTTCCCGAGTTATATACTCATTAGTAAGAGCATCATACTCGGATTGGATGAGGCTTTCTATAGTCCCACTTGACAACCTCAAATATTTTTTGATGGGTTATTCAAGTCCCTGGACTATCTTCTGCTGAGCTGCTTCCCTCTCAGTATCATTAAACATAGCGATGTTGTCAATGGTAGTGGCAATCGTACTTTTTAAACTCTCATAACTGAGACCCTTCTTCAAAACCATCTTGATCAATGCTGCTAATGTTTTGTAAAAAGTTTCAGTATGAATCTCTACTAAAAGATTCATATCAGCATTGGAGCTTGGTGTATCAGCGATATCTGCCAATCTCTTTTCTTGAAAACAGGAGATAGGTGTTGTTGTTGTTGTGGTAGCAAGATGAGTTAACGATATATCTGTCATCGTTACCATAGCCAATTGATTTCCAGGGAGCTCCGGGACTACATCTTTATCAACTTTTTCTGCTACCTCCGGAGGATGAGTTTCGGTGGTATATGATCGTATCATAGAGGTGTTGCCTCCTATGTTCGATTCGGACTCGAACACGACTGTCTCAAGAACTTGATCTGGACTGGCAGCAATAATTGATGTTGCTGCTATATCTACGTCTTCGATAATAGGTTCTTTAGCAGCAACTGATTCTTTGAGCACTGCTGGCTCTTTAACTGTAGTTGGCACTTCTTCTCTTTCTTCAGCAAGAGAAGGCAATTCTTGGTTTGCCTCTTCTGCAGGCTCTTGTTGTATCTCCATAGATGGAGAACCTTCTTTAGAAGCAGAATCTTCTTTCGAAGAAGAACTCTCTTCTTCAGATTCTATTTCCTTTTCATGAATAGTCTTTTGAGGAGGAGGAGGAACAACGGGCTTTGCTACAGTGATGATACCTACAAAGATTAAGCAAAATAGTCAATATACAAAATCATAATACATATTTTTGTATAAATTTTGTGTAATTTATCTTAACCTGGGATAGGTGCAGGACGCGACAAGAGTGCGTCATAATCTAGATCCCAGTCATCATCATCTAACTCGAGAGCCGGTTCATCCGAAGGGATGGGTTCCGGATCGTTAGCACGATTCATGGCTGTGTCTTCAACAACTTTCGCCTTTTGTGGCGAAGTCAGATGCAATGAAGTACTGAGACATCCAGGAGATAGGACTCCTGTGACTTCTGTTGCTGCTGCTGGTTGGGGTGCTGAAGACCCTTCTCCAGGTTGAGCTGAAGAAGATGTAATGTTTTGAGGCTCCTCAACAGGATTTTCACTTTCTGGAGTAGCGGCTCCCTGTTTGGAAGGCCCTTTAACAGTAGTCTTCTTCTTCTTTTCTCGGATAGTAACAGCTGTGTCTGGTTTCCGTTTCCAGGTTGTAGTGATGGTAATAGGTCCTGCAGCTGTTTTTCCAACAACCGTAGGGATCATCTCCAGATATTTATCTGGAACATCATCATCAAGAATGTCCGAAGGCACCATAACTGGTTCTTCGGCATCTCCTTCCTTTTCCCACCGAAGACTTCCTTTCATGTTGTAGTCTTTTACGAAGGAACGAATGGAGGCATAAAAATGAGCATACAAATGAAGCATTCGTAGCTCAGTTGTACTTGTGGCAGTTGACACATAGAATTTGGCACCAGTGCATCCAGCGCTGAAATACCGCCATGCCCTCGCGCCATCAACTAACTTTCCATAATAGTTAAAAGTAGTGGAGGGATTACCAATGTGAAACTGGTCATACCCGAACTGACGTATGAACCGACTGGGTACATACGGTTCGAAGATACAGTTGTCTTCAGTTCTAAACATCAGATGTGAGGGTCTGATGCATATTAGCCAATTAAGAACTGGCACAGGTATCTCAGTCCTCCCTTGACCTACGTCTTCAAATTGTACACCAAAACAGTCGGCTGGGACTGGTGGTCGTGTGCAGAAAAAATTCCATCCATGGGAGAAGTTTAATGTTGCCCGGGTATCCGTCACTGAAGTCGTATTCCACGTGGCTTTACTAAACTTCTGGAGTAATACCTCCGCATCATTTTCAAGGCCTGGTAGCAATAAGTTACAGTTGTGATGCAGTAACCATCCCATTAAATAAGTGTATGGCATCTCCACCCTAGAGAAATCTTTACGGTATGGAGCATTATTGATCATTGCTTCACCAAATGCTCGCAAACCTGCATTTATCTGACATACCATTGCCGGTAATAGACTGAGTCTGGCCTTGAATACCAAATATACTGCTGGCCATAGTACGTTTTGATGGATTCTGTCGACTGTACCAGTCCCTGGTAGGACCCATCTTCGTAGCCACAGGGAAAAAAAGCCCGCCAGCAAGGTTTCATTTGAGAGCTTTCGACTTTCATGCTTCAAAAAGCTTAAGGTTTCAGTCCTCGCAGGGAATTCTCCAGTCTTGGTGGTCAAATACTTATCCGGAGACTTATATATGATTATCCAATTGTTTATCAAATCAGCAGGAATTATTTAACAAGGGTTGATGGTTTGAGCCTTGTTGTCTTAAAATCTCTCCTTATCTTCCTTGGATATTCTATTCTTATGGTAGAATAGATAGGTTGTCCATTTATTGGTGTATGCCAAATTTGATCCACTTTCATATATAGTGGTACCGATCAAATAGTGGCACATTAGCTCTTGGTATACCTCGACTAAGCGAAGATTTTTCTTGCTGATCTCTGCTAGTTGCCGGTTGGAGGGAATGTACTCTTCATATGGAACTTCCCCCATTGGTAGCTTGGAGATGAATTGCATCTCATGAAGTGCAAAACCTATTTTGCCAATTGGGGTTGGAAAAGTTCCTGTCGAGCTGATATACAACTCAATCAGAGCTAAGAACAGATTATTGTTTATAGGTATGTCTTGACTTGTGGAGGCTACCGCTTCAAACAAACCAATGGCTTTTAGATCTGCTTCAAAGTTCTTTATGATCCAAGAACTAAGTTGAACCCAGTTTTTGTTGTGAGGAGTCATCCACCCAGGAAGACTAGGGTTAACCTGGGAATAAAGTACTGAGACGTTCATAAACTTGTTTATGAACATCGGTATCTGCACCGGTTGAATCAGAGATGAGCCCTCGCTCGGTATAAATCCAGGCAATAAGCCGGAGAAATGAACGACACCACCACTGGGAGTACTTGAGTGATAGCCCATCTTGTTTTCATCCCTCTTGAATATGATTCTCCCTGGTCTTCCATGACTGTTGGGAGTAGATTCCAGATCATCCGTCTCGGATGAGTAGCGTGAGCAAAAGAAGAAAAAGGATAATCCATTGGCATTGTTGGGAGATGCATCGTCCTTTCCCCAAATTTGAACACCCAAGACTCCTCCTTGGGATTTGTCTGGGATTTGAAGTCAATTGCATCCCCGAACATGAATGCAGACTTCAGATAATGCTGGCTATCCAGTGATGTCAATAGTTCTCCATTCATCAGAGATAGCAACATTCTATCTCCTTGAGCAGCTATCAGTTGATGACGTTCCTGAGGATACTGCTTGTCGATTTGAGAAAACTCGACATGGGATACATTTTCCAAATAATTTGATCCCAGAATACCTGCTAGTGAGCCAAACACTTCAGAAAGAGGATGGACCCCCAAATTCATTGCAAAAGAAATTCAACAAGAAAAATCAAGTTAGTAAAGAATTTAAGTATGAACTCTATGCAAATTCAACGCAAATGACTATACATGAGTTTTATGCGTAAATAGTTCTCTATTTTTAAGAGAATTTGTTTTATGCAAGAGTTTTTACGCAGTCTAAGAATGAAATTTTTACGCGTACTTTTTTCTGTTCAAAAGAATAAAGCTTACGTGTGAAAAATACAGTCTTGTGTATTTTCAGATTTTATGCTCGCACGTATAACGTGGGCGTATTTTGAGCTTTTACGCTCGCACGTATAACGTGGGCGTATTTTCAGTTTTTACGCTTGCACGTATAACGTGGGCGTATTTTCAGTTTTTATGCTCGCACGTATAACGTGGGCATATTTTCCAGTTCTACGCTGGCACGTACAACGTGAGCGTATTTTTAATCTTTTAATTTACGCTGGCACGTATAACGTGAGTGTATTTCTGATTTTTTTAATTTACGCTGGTACGTATCACGTGAGCGTATTTCTTTGTTTGGTCTTGAGTCGTCTTCTCCAAACACAATCTTTGCTCGAAATAGGGTTACTACCTATCATGGCCGGAGCCACGTTTGGGTTGGTCCTTGGGGTCTCCTCGACGTTCTTTCCCAGTGGTGCTGCGGCGGCGTGAACTTCCTCTGATGATCTAGTCGTCAACGAAGAGGCATGTTTCTTGCCCTTGGCTGAGGCGACGGCCTTGCTCTTGGATGCCATTTCACTCGAAAGGATTTGGATGATAAGTCAAGAAGAGAATAAGGAATGCAGAATATGAGTAAAGTTCTCTCTCTTCTACAAAAGCCCTATTTATAGAAAACTCAACGGTTGATTCAAATTCTCGAAGTGGCTGTTGAGTATCCCTGACTTTATGCTGATGACTGTTGAGTATCCCTGACTTTACGCTGATGACTGTTGGATATTCCAAACTTTACGCTTCTGTTCAAAGTATTTCAAATATTAGAAAATTTGAAAACTTTGAAGGGGGTCTTGTAGAAGCGTAAATAAATTTCAAAGACCAAGTCAAGAAGATTGAGATATGAACACAAAGACAGTTCCAAAATAGACTTTACGCTAAGGTCAAATTGAATCAAACACAAAACTCTACGCAGGCCTTACATTCAGACTTTACGCGAAGAATGAGCTGTCCATGCTGTTTACACGAGGAATGAGTTGTCCATGCTGCATTAAATGCACAAAGATTCTGTTCTAACAGATTTGATTTTCTGACAAATGATTGCACAGAAGCCAAGAAGTTTTGTTGTTTAGCGTGCCAATGAGCTGCTTTACGCTTGAGGAACCGCTTCCATTTTACGCATAAGAGTTATTTGAGCTTTTACGCTCAAGGCTATCTCAGCTACTCTTTTTTGCGCGCGTAGAGTTTATTTGAGCCTTTACGCTCAAGACTATTTTAGCCACTTTACGCAAGAAGCTTACTTTGAGCTATTTTATGCTCGAACATGTTTTAACAATATTTTTTATGTACATTTTGTCCTGATTATGTGGGAACGTGGTTTTCTGACGTGTCCTTCATGCCACACTTCTCGAAGAACGTGTGTACGTGCTCTCCTTATTTTATTGTATTATGGGACACGTGTCAACATGTGTAGAGGCTAATTTCTGTATGTGGGTGACAGTTATCCTAATAGCCTGCGTAAAGACCCAACATTGATATTTTTTACGCACAGAAGACAAGTCTATATAATGACTTCTTTTTTAAGAAAGAGGTACAAGATTTTGGAGACCATATACTTTCAGAGCAAAGTAATTTTCTAGAGTATTTCTCTTCAACTTTTCTTCAAGAACAGAGTGAAGCAAAGCAGGAAAGCATTCGACTGTGCCATCAGTGCCAATTGTGTTGATACCTTTCTGGTGACTTAGTTCTTCAAGTTGTTCTTCTCCAAGCAGTTTTTTTCATCATTATCGTGTGGTCCAAGGAACAAAGTGATCGCTCTCAGATCAAACTTCTATAGCAATAATTTCCAGAATTTACTTGTACTTTTGTACACTTTTTCTTATTTTCTTTCAAAAGCCTTAAGGGCATTTTGTTAAGTGAAACAGTCGTCAGAATGCAATACTACCTTCTCGGTGGAGGAAAAAGTGGTCCCCAGCAGAGTCGCCAGCTTCTTTGTCATTACAAAGTGTTAAAGAAAACTTTTATAAATAACAAACAGAACAGAGTATAACGTAGGATTTCGATGGAATACTTGGAGTACACTTTTGTTCTTTACTCCGTTGACGATATGACGACGATCTTGGGCTCTCTGGATGTCTGAGTTGCTCTGGGGAAGGTGAGAGTCGAAGCTGTTGAGTAATTTAGAGGATTTGATGAAGTGATGCCGAAGAAGATGGAATGAAGGGATGATCCTTCTATTTATAGATGGTAGAATGATCTGCTTATGTGTGCATGTACGATGCGCACATGGAGATTTTGCACATAGGAATGATGTGCACATTACTTTGTTTTGGTGCAGGAACGCTACGCCGGGGAGCTCGAATTGCATCTGTTCATAACTGTATTGTTGGGTTACGGAGGAGCTGACATGTGGCAGTTGTTGAAATTTGGTTGTTGCCCGGGTTTTGACTGAAATCCTTGATTGAAATCTTTTATTTCAATTGGTATATCGCTTCCTTCTAAAACTAGAGTTTTAATTCATATAATATTATGTTTTGGAGTTTTTTTCTTGGATTTTAAGTTGGTAAAACTATTTTTTGACCGTTTATCAATTTTATTTGTTTTACAAACTATATTGTGTTCTGACATGCTTCTTTTAAAAATTTGATGTTCTACATTGGCAATGTAGCTTTATAAACTTGTCATTACACCCTTCTACCATTGTTTTTCATTAGTATGACTTCCCCATGCTCTGATTTCTATGCTTGAGATTGATTTTATTTTATCTCTTAGTACAGGAGAGCCTACTTTTGATCATGTCAAAGGGGGAGAAGTAAGTTTAAGTATGTATTTATAAGTAATCGAAGTAGTATGCTTTTAGTGATACATGCATCTATTGTATCCATACTAAAATTAACCGATTTGCCATAATCAAAAAGGGGGAGATTGTTGGCCCAATGATTGTATCATGTTTTTGAATATGGTTAATCTGTTAAGTTTAGCATTTCATTATCACTAATCTTCATACTATCACTATAGCATTTCTACTTATACTTATACCTTTGGTGATATGTGCTTATTATTTTACTTGTTAGTGATATGATTTTTTATTATATATATCGTAAATTTAATTGAGTTACCAAAATCAAAACTATGTTTTGATTATGGTTATTCAATTAAGTTTAACATTATGATATCACTAATATTTATGCTATCACTATAGCTTTTACTTAAACTTAGCATTGTCCTACTGTGCTTTATCTTATCATATTTGCTACATGTATATTGCTTTATGATATCACTAATATTTATGCGATCAAGCCCTACAACTTCGACGTATTGGCACAGCTTGCCAATACTCCATCCCGGCTGTCTCTCTTTGAGCTCCTACGTCTCTCCAAAGAGACTAGGGACGCCCTCAGCGAAGCTTTGCAGAACGTTGATTCCTTCCTCACCCAGGTGCAACCACCCAAGGAAGATCCTGTCGCATACCCAAATTGCCATAACGTGGTCGAGGTGATTTCTAACATCACCTTCACTCAACAGGATATGTTGCTGAAGAACAATTGGCACAATAGACCCTGTAATATACAGGGTATATTGGTGCCATCAAGGTCGATCGCATCCACATCGACCATGGCTCCTCCCTCAGCATAATTCGTCAGAGTTTCTCCAAACCTTGGGGATTTCGATGCATCGGCTGACCGCATCGAACACTACAATCAACGGTTTTATTGTTGGAAAGAGTGAACACTTGGACAAGATCCGGCTGAAATATCGGATAGGCGATCTCCAGATGGATGTGACTTGTTACGTCATTGATGAAGACATAAACAACAACATGCTGTTAGGTCAACCATGGATTCATGAGTACATGATTGTACCCTCCACACTCCATCAATGCATGAAGTATGTAGCCAGCGATGGGACTATCAAAACTAAGTTCGCTGACATCGACCCGTTTTGAGGACTCGAAGCATACTATACTAATGTTGATATGTACAAGTCAGTCCCCTGGGACGATGATGCTAATGATGCCAATGATGAGGCAGAAACTGTATCAGAAAGTGCAGCTATGGCTGAAGAGCCTTTGAAGGTTTGAATAAAGGGGAAGTCTCCCAGACACCAACACCTCTTTGTAGGAACAAATTGTAAAGCGCAATACTCTAGAGGGGGTAAATAGTGTAGGCAGCAGAAATTAGCTAATTAAAAAATGTTAGTACCAAGATCACAGGATATATCATAAGTAAGTAAATGAAAAGTATAGATCTGAAAGCAAACACAAATACAGCGATGTATACTGGTTTTCCTCTTGTAAGGACTAGTCCAGTCGGAAGAACTCTAGCTTCCAGTTGAATCCACTATGGTAAACCACCGCAAGTTTTCATCTGAAGTCATTGCAACTTCTACAACGCGAGTTTTAATCCGAAGTACTCGACCAACTTCAATTGTGAAGTGTTTTTCTTCAATCACACCTCTGATTACAATCACTCTGAAACTTCTAGACTGCACCGCACTGGCAAAGAGACTAAAGGATTGTAACTGGCTTGGGATTTCAAAATGATTAGCTTAGAACACTTTGGAAGAAGTAATAGGCTTATAGAGGAGATATAAAGTGAACTGGTGTGTTGAAATGATCGAAATCCTTCTCTATTTATAGTTTTTCCAAAGGCAGAATTCTGTCAGAATTTGGACAACTCTATAAGAAAATCTCGGCAAGATCCGTAACTCCAGGAGGACCAAGTTCAAAATCCAACGTCCACTAACCGAACTCTGGCCGAATTCGGGCAGAACTCGGGTCGAATTCTGTTGGAGTTCTATCAGGATTTTTACAAATTAGTTTTGGGCTTTTTGAAAAGATAAAGTAGTTAGGAAGTAGTTTGTGCTTTTGTAAGTGGGCTTATTTTTAAAATAAAAGGTTATTTTGAAAACATTTCTTGGATAGCCTATTTGCCAGTACGATGCAGTTTACATCGTATTTCTAGACTCAATAAATAAAAAATACATTGATAAAATATGAAAATCAATAGCCCTTTGATGACGCCTTTCTTCTGATATTTGAGCAAACATGAAGACGCCTTCAGCGGAACCCGCAATACGAGGCCCCGGATAGGTAGTTTGACGCTTTAGAGAAATTTGTTTGTATAATACCGTCATTAGCCCATTAATAATAATTCTCCATTGCATATGTCCTGATCTGCAAAGCGTGATCATGCTTACTACATGTCTATAAGAACATGTTAGACGAACAAAACAATATGATACAACCATATCAATATGATATAGAACTTTTAGGACAATGCTAAGTTTAAGTAGCAACATGATAATGATTACATGAATATTAGTGATGTCATTATGGTAAACTTAATTGATTAGCCATATTAAAAAACATGATATAATTATTGGCCTAATACTCTTGTCATCAAGCTTCGAGAAAAGGCTCCTGCTCGCTCGTCCCCGACAACTTCAGCTGCTAGCTAGGAGCCTATTCAAATAAAACTCCCCAGAACGACCCCAAAAGCAGCCTCGAAGTTGCAGGAATCTACGACTCCAGCTTCCTTGGTAGTCAAACTGAAGCGGAGACCTCTTCCACCTTCTTCCATGGAAGCCACGGTTCTCACTGATGAGGAGTTAGGGGACTATATATGCGCCAATACTGAGGCGCACTCTTTAGATGATGTAATCCCTCGAGATTTTTTTTGCATTTTCTTAATAGAAAGTTTTCTTTGAATTACTCTTGTGCACTCTAGAATACTATGTATTTCTTAGACAATGCTCTGTATATGTTACAAACCCAAGTGACAGTCGCTAATCTGGCGAGCCGAGTTGTCCCTTCCCGAGATGCTTACTTCCTGGTTCCAACAAGGAAGAAAGGTGAGGAACCCATCATCTGTTGACCCAAAATGGATCGTAATCAACCTGATTTAGATAATTAACACCTGATATCTGATATGATCCAATACGACACATCAAGTTCAAGACAGACATCGTCTATAAGCTGTTGCATTACAAATGTAATTTATTCTCGGTCTGTAATTTTAGATTTATTGAGTCTAGAAAAATATGTACATTGAGTCGTACCGTGTGATCTCAACCCCTAAACATATTTCTCCAAGCTCTAATATACAAACAAACCAATTCCTGAATCAAACCAAACCACCCTCACCCATATAAGGCTTCTGGTCTGAGGCAGACCGAACTCGAGCCGAACTCGGCCTTCTTAAAATCAGCAACCTAATTTTTAGGGCCACCTTGCTACGAGCTGTCCAGTGTTCGAATTTTTGAATATTTTGGGACAGTACTCGGGCCGAACTCTGCCTCCCCTGCCTATTATAAATAGAGCTTAATTCTTCTCATTTAAAATTATCTCCCACTCTCAAGCTTTCAATCTTCTTAGCCTTATATGCTCTAAGATTTACTCTTCCAAATCCCGTAGCCACAAAACTTTCTAGCCCCAAGGTGCTCAGTGCGATTCAGCTAGAAGTTCTGTGCAAGAGTTGAAAAGAAGTCACTTGAAAATTTCCAAGTTTCGTGTCTACGAAGTTGAAAGTATTCGAGCGCTTCGGATTTAAGGCTCGTGTCTGTAAGAAGTTGGCGTGCTCTTCAGACTAGAGGCACGTGTGTACCCTATTTCACAAATAGTAGATTCAACTCCAAGCAAGAGTTCTCTGGCATGGACTAGTCCTCCACGAGGGATACTAGGATATATCGCTGTGTTTGCGTTTGTTCTTCTAAACACTTTTACTTTCCGCATTATTACTCTCTGATTATAAATTCTCTAAGTAGTTGTTTTTCTGGACTTAACATAGAGTTCATTTTAATTGGTCATTATAGACACAAACTCTATTCACCCCTTCTAGAGTTGCCTACATGCTACTTCAATTGGTACAGAGCTCCGGTCTCTTGATAAAGGATTAACACCCTAGAGGTAATTTATTGCAACAACACAACCCATTTATACCAACCACGGTGAAGGTCAGTCCACTCATAGGCTACCCCTATTTGATGGAACCAACTACAGTTACTGGAAGACACGAATGAGTTTTTATCTGAAATCTCTAGACTTTGACTTATGGACCATAGTTACAGATGGTTATAAGAAGCCTGCTAGAATTGTAGTTGATGGAAACCTCATAAAGAAACCTCATGATAAATACACCAACCCAGAAAAGAAACATGCTAGTCTAGATGCTATGGCTACTAATGCTCTTTTCTTTGCTATAGACGGGACTAAATTCAACAGGGTATCTACATATACCACTTCACACAAAGTATGGAAGCTTCTAGAGGTGACTCATGAAGGAACCACTCAAGTCAAGGAATCAAAAATCAGTCGGCTAACACAGGAGTATGAGGCATTCAAGATTAGCCGAACGAGACGATCACACAGATGTTCACCAGATTCCTCGATATCATCAACCCTCTATCTTTCCTTGATAAGGAATACTGCAGGCATGAGAAGATACGTAAGGTGCTAAGGGGACTAACGAAGAATTGGAACCCCAAAGCCACGACAATCATCGAAGGCAACGATCTCACCACCATGTCTTTGGAGACTCTGATGGGCAAACTAACGATGCATGAGCTCGACCTCAAGGACTTTGAAGAATCTGCTCCAAAGGAAAAAGAAATCGCTCTAAGTGTTCATCGCCGAAAGACTGCTCTAGATGAAACAGACAATGATGACTCCGAATGTGATGATCAAGTGCTCATGGTTCGCAACTTGAAGAAGTTCCTACGATTCAACCAAGGAAGAAAGAACAAAAAAGATGACAATGAAGAGCCTACCTGCTACATTTGTAAGAAGACGGGACATTTCAAGAAAGACTGCCCTGCAGCAAAGAAAGGGAGCCGATATGAAAGATATGAAAAGTAATACAAAAAGCCATCCTCTCGAAAGTATGCCAACACAAGCATCTGGTACGAAAATAAAGCCAGTGACTCAAAAGAAGACGAGGACATTCCCCAAGATACTGCAAACGTCTACCTAATGGCAACTTCCGACAAGAAAACAAATGATCCACTTGATGACTTTACTTTTGATAAACATGGAGATGATTTCAATGATTTACTTAAAGATCATAATAAATTACTTAGTAAATACAAACATGCAAAGGATGAGATTAAGACTCATAATGTTGAGATTCATTGACTATCGTGCTTACTTGATAATATTAGAGATACTCCACTCACAGAGAACACTGAGGAGTTATCCAAACTTAAATTAAGCTTACACGATGTCGAATCATGTATTAAAAAACAAACACATGATCTTACCATACTCAATAAAGAACTTACGGAAGAGAAAAAGAAGTACAATAATGCAACTGTAAGAATTAGTGCTTTGACTGCCAAATATGATGAAATCTATACTGTCATTAAAAGATTAGAAATCAGGCTGGGCAAACAGATTATTCAACCTCAAACTCAGTCTCACGGTCAGAGCACATACACGAGACATAAGACTGCTCAACACAAGAGTACACGACATAAGAAAGACACACATACACAAGCTGCACACAAACATGCTTTTATGTACACATATGCTCATGCAGCACGACAATCACCCACACATAGACATTATTATTATCCTACTCCTAACACAAATATGCATGACATGTCACTACTATGGTAAATATGAACACACTTCACAATAATGTAGAATCAGAAGATTAGTTGATTTAAACATGTATGCATGGGTACCGAAGACTAACATTTCAGGACCGTCAAGAATTTGGGTACCAAAGGTCACATCTACTCACGGTGTAGGTGGACCTTCCTTCATCTTCTAGAAGCAAATGGATTCTCGATAATGGGTGCTCGCGACACATGACTGGAAATGCAAATCCTTTCACAACACTATCGTTGAAAATGGAAGGATATGTATCCTTCGGCCATAAAATAAAAGGTTATATTATAGGAAACAGTACTATTGGTCAACCTTCCTCTCTTGTCATTAAAGGTGTCTGTTTAGTAACAGAGTTAAAGCATAACTTGCTCAGCATTAGTCATCTTGCTGACAATAAATATGATATTAACTTTGGGAAAAATAAATGCTCTATATATGGTAGATCATCTGGAGACATCGTTTTTGAAGGGATAAGGAAAGATAATATATATATATATTCTCACTCTCGAAAGATACTAACATTGCAGGAAGATGCCTCTACGCTCACAAGGATGAAAGGTTACTATGGCATATGCGTCTTGGATATGCAAACATGGATACCATATCAAGACTTTCAACTAAGAAGCTAGTAGGAGGACTACCGGATATCACATTCAAAAAGGATACGGTATGCGCCGAATGTGAGAAAAATAAGGCGACAAAATCTTTATTTAAATCCATCAACTCTGTAAGTACTACTAGACCCTTGCAACTTCTTTATATGGATTTGTTTGGTCCTAGTAGAGTAGCTAGTCTTGGTGCAAAACTCTACGCCTTTGTGATTGTTGATAATTTTTCTCGTTTTACATGGGTTTTCCTTCTTTCAAACAAAAGTGACACTATTTCTATTTTTGAAATTTTTGCTAAAAAGGTACAAAACGAAAAAGGCTTCATGATTACTCGAATCAGAAGTAATCAAGGCGGCGAATTTGAAAACTCTGATTTCAAAATTTTTTGTGATTTCAATGGATTTAATCATGAATTTTCTTGTCCTAGAACTTCCTAACAAAATGGTGTTATGGAGCGAAAGAATAGAACTCTTGGCGATATGGCTAGAGTCATGTTGAATCAGTTTTCACTTCCGAAATATTTTTGGACAGAAGTTGTAAGTACAACATGCTATGTCTAAAATAGGGTTTTGATTCGACCTATTTCGAAGAAAACTCCCTATGAACTTTGGTTTGGTAGAATCCCAACTATTTTTTATTTTAGAGTGTTCGGTTGTCGCTGCTTTATCCTGAATACCAAAGACAACTTAGGCAAGTTTGATGCCAAAGCTGACGAAGGTATTTTTCTTGGATATGCTTCCAAGAGTAAAGGATACAGAGTGTTCAATATGTGCTCCATAATTATTGAAGAATCTGCTAATGTTACTTTTGATGAGAATAATAGTACAACAACTGTTCCTGATGACGATGATGACGTACATATCAAACCAGTAACTTCTACCCCTGAGGATACAACATCTGGAACCAATTCTCTGGAAAGCTTACCAAAGAAGTTCCGCTTCACACCTGAACATCCAGAAAATTGGTAATAGGTGAGGTAACAAGAGGAGTAAGTACTCATTCATCTGTTAGAGATTCTAGCACAACTTTTATATCCCAAATAGAACCTAAAAATATTTTAGAAGCTTTTTCTGATGAATTTTAGATATCTGCAATGTAAGAAGAACTCAACCAATTCGAAAGAAATCAGGTTTGGGAACTTGTTCCTAAACCCGCTGGCCATTCAATCATTGGTACTCGAATGGTCTTTCATAACAAAGTTAATAAGGATAATTCAGTCATACGTAACAAAATATGTCTCGTAGCTCAAGGATACAACCAAGAGGAAGGTATCGACTACATGAGACTTACGCTCCTGTTATACGGCTTGAATCAATCCGCATACTTTGTGCATTTGTAAATTTCCAAAACTTCAAACTCTTTCAAATGGATGTCAAAAGTGCTTTTCTTAATGGTTTTATTAAAGAAGAAGTTTTCGTAAAACAACCACTTAGTTTTGAAAAGTATAAATTTCTTAATCATGTTTTCAAGCTTAAGAAAGCTCTTTATGGCCTCAAACAAGCCCCTCCCGCTTGGTATGAACGCCTAAGCACTTTCTTACTTGAAAAAAGATTTTCAAATGGAAAGATTGATACGACACTTTTTATAAAATCAATTGATGACACAACTCTATTAGTACAAAATTATGGCATTATCTTTGGGTCCACTAATGAGGCATTATGCCAAGAATTTGCTAAGTGTACGCAAAATGAGTTCGCGATGAGCATTATAGGAAAACTTAACTACTTTCTTGGATTGCAAGTCAAACAAAACTCACAAGGGGTTTTGATCAGTCATTCAAAGTATACAAAGGACATGCTGAAAAAATTTGATCTTGACAACATCAAACCAATCAGCACTCCGATGGCTACAACAAAGTAATTAGCACTTGTTGAAAGCGGCAAACCAGTCGACCAACGTAAGTATCGAGGTATGATTTGTAGTTTACTCTATCTAACTGCTAGTCTCCCTGATATAATGTTTAGAGTTTGCCTATGTGCTCGTTATCAAGCCAACCTTAAGGAATCACATATGAGCGCAGTTAAGCTTATCTTTCGAAACCTTAAAGGCACTGTTTTAGTGGGCTTGTGGTATCCCAAAACTACATCCTTTGACCTAATCGGTTATTCGGATGCTGATTTTACTGGATGCAAAGTTGACCGTAAAAGTACTAGTGACACGTGTTATTTATTAGGCAAAGTTTTAGTCTCTTGGTTTAGTAAGAAGCAAAACTTTGTCGTACTATCTACAACCGAAGCTAAATACATAGCTGCAGGACATTGTTGTGCTCAGATTTTATGGATGAAGCAAACCCTAACAGACTATGATTTATCTTTTCAGCACATTCTTATATTCTGTGATAATACTAGTGCCTAAAAACCCAGTCCGTCATTCACGCACTAAGCATATAGAAATATGACACCACTTTTTAAGAGATCATCAATTGCAAGGAGATATTAATCTAGAATTTATTGACACTGATCATCAGCTAGCAGACTTTTTTACTAAACCACTTGTCGAAGAGCATTTCAAATTTCTTCGTCGAGAATTGGGAATCTTGGATGAAAATGTCATACAATAAAATCAACTATTTTCCAATTTTAGAGTATCTTTCTTACTGTTATTATACTTGTTTCATCCTGGCTCAAACTGTGTGGAGTTCTGGATCCATATGGACCGAACTCGGGCTGAATTCGGTCTATGACCGAACTCGGGCCAAACTCAGTCTGGTAGGTTCCAGAACCTTCAGCCATTGTAGGCCGTCTGATCTTCTTGATCACCATCCACTTTTCTTTCTTATTACAGCCGACCCTACTTTATATAAACCCGAATTTTGAACCACTCCCTTCATATTCCACCTCTCTCCGTCCCCTTTTCTCAAAACCCCAACCCTAGATCTCTCAACTTTAGTGCTTTCTCCCCTCCAAACTCATAATTTGATACTTTTTGAGGATTCTCTTTCATCTCCATTACTTTTCTTTGAGGTATACTTCTTGTAGCTTCCCTTCTTTACTTGTATTATTTTTCTATGGCACTTAGACTCTTCTCTAGAGGAAAAAGGAGTAGAAGTAAAGCCTCTTGTAGATCCCCCTCACCCTTTATTTAATCCACCTCCTCCTTCCAGTGCCGACACCTACAATGCACACATATTTGTTTCGTTAGAAGCTTCTAATGAATGGTATATTGACTTTTGTGCACGTAATGTGGAGCCAGGACATCATATTAATTTTACCATCTTAGATAAATTTGACTCTAACTTTAAAGAACTTTGTCTTGATGAACTAGTATCTACCTCTTCAAGAGTTTATCTTAATACCATAAAAATGTTTTATTGCAATTACACTCATGATGACCTTAAGATTTATTCTAGGGTAGCTGGTATCGACATTGAGTTCAATGATTTTGACTTGGCTAAGTATTTGCAACTCCCTGAACCCAATACTTGGAACGCCTTGTCCATGCTCGTGACTTTAAGTTTGTTGATGGTATCACCTTAGAAAGTTTTAAAGACATGATGTGTGCACCCAACCGTCGTCCTCGAAAACTACATGCTAAATATCTTAACCAACACTTTTATAAACTTCATCGTACTATATTTTCTTCTATCCTGCCAAAAATTGAATCTTCTGATGAAGTAACCTACTAGAGATTTCTGCACTGTTTTATCTGCATTTCACCATCCCATTCAACTTTCCACGCACGACGTTGGACCGGATGATTCGTGCTAGAAAGAAGCCTAGAGCACTTGTGTATGATATGTACCTACCTATGATCTTTTCTGCCTTTAACATTCCCTTAAAAGATGGTAAGTTCATAGGAGCTCCCGTTTACCTTTCCAAGGCTCATAGGACTGCACCTACATCTTTACCTCCTGCTTTTGCTGAGAAAGCATTTTTTGATTCTGATGCCCCTCAACCTGAACCATCTGCCACCCTGGATTCTATCAGAGACATGTTGCGCGGCCGCTTCCAGTTGGAAGACGATCGTTATGCTCAGCTAGATTATCGGACCACCCTTCAGATGACCGCCATTAGCAAAACTATTCAGGACATCCAATGCAACATGGCAAGGCATCCCACTATGCATTTTCCTACGGGTTGGGACCCTTATCGCGAAGGGCACCGGATTGTTGACCCTTGGGCCACGAGGTATCTGGTTCCTGATGTTGCTTTTGTCGACCCTTGTCGTTCTGCCAGCGATTTATCAGGTTCTGCCAGTCTATCCCATCCTCCTGCTCCATGATTGTAAACCCTCTAAAATTTACTATGATTTTTTTAGTTTATTTTGATAATTATTTTATGTTGGTATTCGTACGTGTAGAGCAAATCCGTATATACGAAGTATTTAAAATTCTTTTTACAAACTAATTATAATTTATTTTATTTGTTTTCAAAGAGATCTTTCAACTATTTAAGTATTTATTATCATAAATTTTGAAATTAATTATTATTATATTTTTACTATTTATAAAAAGATAATTGAAAATTTGTTAGATTTATTTATTTAATTATCATGATAATTTAAATTAGAAAGTTAATTTTTCTAATTTTGATTTAAATATTTTAAAATAAAGATAAAGAATATCTAGTTTTTTTTTATGGATTGGTTGAAATGGTTAAATTAATTGTGAATTATCTAGCGGGGTTTAAACAATTATAATCTTTATCTAACCAAGATTTTCACCCTATTTATATGATAGCTTGCTATTATTTTTTTCACACAAATTTCTCTCCAAATTTTCTCCACCTACAAATGTGTATGTGCATCGTGTCCATGCACACCAAGCCATATCCATTCACTTCTTCTATTTTTACCCAAATTGATTAATGTTATCATTAAAGAAATTCTCTTTTCCCTTACATCTATTTTCTCTTATCATAAATTGTTACTATCTTCTTACCGATCAACCAAGTCCGTCTATCCTAGTAATCCTTAAATTTCGAGGACGAATTTTTTTCTAAGGTGGGTAGATTTGTAACTCCTCTTCCCGAAATTTTTTAAAATTTGTTTCTATATATTTTAACTATTGTGTTTAAAATTTATTTTCTTTGAAATTTTTTAAAAGATATTTTATGATTAATGTTGTTATCAAAAACTAGTTTTAAATTAATGGTTTGAAATAATGTTTCCAAAAAATAATATTTTTGAATTTTGTTATTTGAAATATAAAATATGTTGTTATTATTTTCGTTCTTCTAAAAATTAGTTTAAAAAAATAGCGATAAAAGACTTTTCTCCATTTATTTTTAAATAAAGATTTGGATTTATAAAAGTAAGTCTTATAATATTTGATGACATCGAGTATTATTTTGATATCATAATCAGTTATTTGATTATATTTGAATTTATTTAAATTATCTTGATGGTTATCAACTATACTTTCAATTATGTTGATAATTTAAATATTGTTTAAAATACATACGATGACTAATTGTGGAATTACGATTTGTCTAATCTAGATTTGAAATGTTATCTGACTTAAAGATTTATCTTTTATATAATTTAAATTATTTTGATAAATATTAAATATTATTTTAAAGTTATTATGTTGAGTTTGATTTGGGTTTGGATTCATATGATTTGAATTATTTGATAATATAGAATAATACTTAAAATTATTATGGCAATCATTTAAAGGATTGCAACCAAATTGATTTGTTTTTAATAATTTATTTGATTTAAATTTTTGGAAAGATTTATCCATTATAAATTCTTATCATATTGGAATCATATCTAGCATTAGTTAGATCGTTTCTTATTTAAACCAATTGTAAAACCCGCAACCTGATTTTCTAGAATTTTTGGATAAATTGGAATTATTGCATTTTTTGGATATTTGTTCGATTTTGTTTTGTCAGCATAGACCTGGATTTCCAGTTAAAGTTTTATTATTATTATTATTATTATTATTATTATTATTATTATTATTATTATTATTATTATTATTATTATTATTATTAGTCAGATTAGAAAATATTATTTTTAAAATTAATCATTGGATTTTGATTGTGTCCCTGTCCCCGATCCCGTGCCCGGAGTCCATCCCCGAGTCCGGACACCAGACCCGATTTCTGTTTCCTAAACCCAACTTTGTTTTTCCTTTTTTCCCAATTTTATACATACACATATATTTGTTAATGATAGAATAAAAAAAATAATAATAACCTGTCCCTAATTTCCCACGACCTGGCCTGGTCTCCCCACGACCAGGCCATTCCCCTCTTTTCTCTCTACTCCACCCACTCTCCTCCACAAACTCCACATTTTCTCTCCCTCTCTCACGAACTAACACCAGCACCAACCATTTTCTTCTCCCTCTCATTCTTCTAACAACTCTTTTTTTCTTTTTAAAACCCAACGAACTCACCATCACCACTCCAACCAGAACTCTCCCACACACTCTCATTTTCTCTCCCTCTACTTCTAATTACTCTCATAAAAAGAAAAAAAATCCCTAGCCCTATTTCGAAATTCCCTTTCCTTACCTCTCCTTCCCCTCCACCTTCTCCCCATCCGACCGGACCCGTGCCCCCGCCCTCGCTCGGCCCCGTGGCCCCGCAGTCTGCGACCCCCCGCAGAACTGTCGCCGTCCGTGCCCCGTGGCCCCGCAGTCCGCGACCTCCCCGTGGAATCGCCGTCGTCCGCGCCCCACGGCCCCGCTGTCCCGCCGCTTCCTCCGGCCAGGTACGCCCGCGACCCCCGACGGCCTTCCGCCCGCGCACGCCCCGAGGCCACGCCCCGGCCAGCGCCCCTCACGCGCGGCCTCCCTCCAGCGCCTCCGACGTCCCGCGCCCAACTCTGAGGCTCCCGATCTCCGCCCGGCGCCACCCCCTCTCGGCTCGCCTCTCGGCCGCGCCCTTGAGACCTCCCGCGCCTGTGCCCGCCGTGCCCTAGTCTCGCCAGCCGCCTTCCGCGCCGGCCAGAGCCCAGCGCGACCGCCCCGGTCTCCGCGCGCCTCCCGCGTCGCGCCCCACTGTTCCAACAGCGCTGTTCCGTGGTTCCCGACCTGCTATTCCGTAGTCCGTGCTTCCTGCGGCCCCGTCGCTCCCTGACCCGCGAGGTTTTCTGCTGTTCGGATGCTGTTCCGAGAGCTTCCGCTGACCGTAGATTTTATTCGTTCTCTTCATTAACATCTGAGAGCTCTAGCCGAGCAACCCGAGGTATAAATTTCGTATCCTCGTGTCCCTCCCCGTTAGAATTGTCTATGATGACGCGGTCCCGATCCCGTTTCGGGATTCGGTATTATTTTACGTAGCTTTGGTGATACGCGGTATTCGCTACGTAGCGACGAATTCTAATTTTGATATTTACATATTTTTGTACTATATTTTCTGGACTGGAAATACTGGATTGTGGTGGTTATTCCTGGTTTGGAATATTGTGCTGTGGGTTATCCCTGGTTTAGGATATTTTTATTGTGTTGGTGTTGGCATCCTCCCAGGATTGGGTTGTCCCAGTTACAGAGGAGGTGCTGCCGAAATTTTCAGAAAAGTTTTCAAAATAAAAGTATTTAATTAAATTTAGTATATTGGTAAATAAAATTCTATTTTCAAATCCGGTCTTTACAAAGGATTTATAAAATTGGTTTTGTCGGCTTTAAATGCAAATTTTGTGAGTTTTCGTATCCCCGTTAGGCGACGACCGTATCGGTCGAATGAGCCTCGGCGAAACACAAACGCTACAGGGTTTCCTGTACGTTGAGGCGTTAGCCAGCAACATGAGACTGCATGACCAATTCTGAGACACATTTTTTATAATTATCTTTAATTTAATATTATTTTTAGAACTGGTACTGCTCTTAGTATTTATGGTGCAGGGCCTCGGCCTACTGTTTGGACCGTTTGCGGCACTCAGAGCTCGCCTTAGGAATTAATTAATTTATGTAAATAATTTGTAAATGGCATAAGCCCAGCTTTTCCTTTATTTCTCTGCGACCATGTATTGTGTAGCGTAGCTTTTTATTATTTTTCTGGATGTTGATTTCGCCGTTAAAAATGCGTAGAATTTAAAATGGATATTTATTTTATAAAGAAAATTAATAAAGTTTTCTCATAATGAATAATCTAGTAATTTAAGCAAATCACATGTTTTCTCATTTAAAAGAAAAAAACCTAGTTTTATATATATATATTTAAAATACAAGTTTTTCCAAATTAACCGGTAATTGCTATTTTTTCCAATTAATCAATAACCGACTTATCTAATTAAAATGATACCGAACGTAGTCGCGACGTTAGACCAATTTCCGGTAGATTAATTAATAACTTAAAACCTGACTAGGGCTAATTCTAGAGATTGCAACTAGCACACCTAGAATGGTTTCATTATGGTTCTAAGCCAAGGTTCTCAACTGTAGGATCTTAGAGACGAACTTGTCATCCTCCTCGGTGTTTGCCATTGATTGTAAAAGTACAGAACAATTATCGGAGGACTGAACTTAGACTCACAATACAAACTCGCTCGTACAAAGAAAGTCTAGGGACGAAAACCTAGGTACAGCAGTCTAAGTACGATTGTTTATTTTAGATTCTGGGGGGTGACGATAGAGGCTCGGGAAAGCGACGGCCGCTCTGCCTTACTCCTTGGACGATCGGTACGCAGCCTTGACTCGGGGAAGATCTGCTTGGTCGTTGACGAAGAAATGCCTTCTTGCTCTCTCTCTGATTGCTCTCCTGGCTTCTCTCTTTCTGTGTATATTCACTCTCTGACTATGGGGGAAGTCTCTCTGTGTATACGTATTCTTCTCTGGTTTTTTTTTTGTATATCTCTCTATATATTACAAGGGAATAGCACCTTGCTATTTATAATAGTGGGATGTGATCACTAGGGTTGCCAATGATTAACTCTTGGAGATGGCGGCGGCCTGGGGATTGATCAATCCAGGCCGTTCATTTCTGATTGTGACAAATCAGAACCATTAAGGGTAGATTACACCAAATCCCCATTAGCAATTAATGCTGATTGGCATAAATCTTCCTTATAATGATTCTCTAATATCTGCGAATAAATCAAATTTATTCTCCTGCCACGTGCCCCAGATCATTGGGATTCGACCCGATCTTGGATTGCCATAAATCTGAGAGATTGATCGGCTGAGGACACGTGTCCTGAGAGCCAATGGTGAGACTGGAACCGCATGCAGATTGGGCCGCATGAGATTTGGGCTGCATGAATTTTGGGCCGCATAAGACTTGGGACACGTGTCAGGGCTGTCTGGGCAGTGGCCCCCTCCTTCAGACTTCTGAACCATATGATGAGCCACATGAACCGCATAATGGTGTGTCTGCTTGAGCCGCATGGGCATGATCTTCTTGAGCCGCATAGGGATGATTCCACTCGAGCCGCATGGGACAGCTTCACTCTGAACCGTATAGGAAGTCTTCACTTCGAGCCGCATAAGCACACCCACGTGGCAGGGCCACGTGGCATTTTGTTGCTCTCGGGGGATCGTGTCAGAGATTTTTTTTTCTTCCCTAGAGATTCATCATCATGACAGAGTCATAATTACCTGCTTTGGTGTCAGGTCTGTCAACTTTTTAGAGGGGTCAGCCGTCAAAGCAATTAATGCAGCATGGATCGGAGGGGAGCACTGTCACGCCACATGTCCTCTGAGCCGCATGGAATACCTCCGGCCGCATAGCTCCTTATGCCGTATGACTCCCTGAGCCGCATGCGTTTTCTGAGCCGCATGGGTCTTTCTTGGCCGCATGAGTCAATTTCTTTAGTATTTTCCATGCTTCTACACTCGGTACCAACTTTCCCGATCCAGTCAATTAACAAAGGCAAGTTACGGTTATGTTTTTCTTGTATTTTATTTAGTAATTGTCTAGCGGCATGTTTAAACCACATTGCTACACGGAACCCTCTCCTAGGGTTCAAATATTGATTGATATTGATTGTGGAGATTGGGGGAATAGTGTAACGTTTATGACCAATACCTCCAATATTTTATGATTGTGTGAGCTTACCCCTCTTACACACGGAGATAAGCCGTATCGCGTCACTAGGACGGTATTGTATAACCCAAGCCAGTCATGGACGATTACACATTCAAATCACATTGTTTTCAATTGTTAAAATGCTGGAAAATATTGTTTCAACTGTTTAGCCTGCACTTTTCCATTATTACTTGAAATATGAGATACATATTTCGTACTTGCTCCCACCTGACTGGAGACCACATTTTTAGGTGACATTGAGGATGCTGAGCTATTGTACAATAGCTATTATGACCCGGTTCTGTACCCTATGGTGTTGCCAGACTCCCCCTTGGAGGACGCAGGACCTGAGGCCGACGAGCCGACCACTTAGCTAGACATTTCCAGTTTTCTAGTTTTGTTGTTTTTGGAATTTTGTTAATTTGAATTCAGCATTTTATTTCAGTTCTTTTATTTCTAGTTGTACTTTTCAAATGTTGAATAAAGTTTTAAAATTTCCGTATATTGAGTTGTGACAAATGTATAGATGTTGTTGCGAGCACCTCCATATAGAACAGCTTATTGCCGCCGTCTCACAATGGTGCAGGCTGGACATGATCTGGTTCGATCCAGTTATTTGGGATCGGGTCGTGACATATTTTTAGTGGTGGCCCATGCAGGTCAATCAACAACTTAGGAGAGCATATCTAGAAACAATTAGAACACTAGAACATTAATTTGTCACAACATAGGACCGAAATATATTATAAATAAATATTTTTGTTTGTTATAGACTGGTAGGCTACCTTGCTTATGTTTTGCATCCTATACCTTATCCAACATAGGCCGATTGTATGGTGGACTATTTTACTATCTACTTTACTTTCTAGATTTTATATATCTTTTAGTGTCCCTTGGCTTTAAGAGGTTATTTTCCTCCATATCCTTATCATACTCCAGCATTCCTTAGCGTCCATACTCTTTTTATTTTAGGATTAGATTTTTCCCAATCTCCTTCTTCGACAAACATATTTCAAAATTTTTATTAGTTGACCAAAACGTATTTCTCTATCTTTATTTAGAATCTAGATCTATTTCACTATTTAGAGTTTTAAATTCTCCTTTAGCAAACTTGGTAAACTTTTATCTATCCAGAGTACTTTTACGACTAGTGAATCCAACCATTTATCTTGACATTATTTTCAATTGACTTTCTTGGGACCAATCCCGAACCAAATTCTTCTGGAACCATAAAGCCCCAAGGTTAATTATTACCAAAAGAGTTGGTTCAACTTAGCTTGTTCACGAATCTTCCAAGGGGATTATTTTCCAAAAATAATTCCAATATTGTTTTATATTTCCTAAGTTATTCCAAGACCAAGAATATCTTCATTTGTTGACTTCCTCCATTCAACCTGAAACCTTACTCTCTTTAAGAACTTTTTGATCAGTTCAAGGCCTAGAAAGCTTCCAAAACACAATACTTTATCCTTGTTGATTATTACTAGATACCCTGTAGAGTTGTAATAAGATATCTTTTGAATTCATAAGAATTTGCTAAACCTTTCCGATATGAATCGACCCTTGATTACACTCTTTTTGGCAGTGTCTTTCACAAAGTCATGTTTCCCTTACAATACAATTTCTGAAAACTTAGAAGATTCTAATCTCAACGAGAATCTATCGCGGTACTTATCAAAGAAATATTGGTGTTAAGATTTGAGAAGAATGAAATCCTGGTAAATCCTTAGATACGTGTTAGTGCTCGAGGTGACAATGACATGAGGAGTGAAATTCTAATCTGAATGAGTTACAGTGATAGGACAAGCGACTTATCGAAAAAATATATTACGGAGTGTAAGGCTGAAAAAGATATATGGATATTTAGGGATCGAAATCATTTATGGAAAAGGCAGGGATGCAGTAACGATCAATTAATTATGTGACTTAGAGGTTGAAAAAAAAAGATAAATACAGAGGTGTACTTTAAAGGAATAACATATGGAATAAAAAAAATCTACACATGGTGGGCGGAGCAAGAAAACTCGAGGTACAATTTAATTGAAGACAGCGATCGATGATGAGGAGATGAATCATGGTGTGGTTGAGTTTCATAAATAAGATTGTAAGTATTATAAGAAAAAAATGTGTACGATGAATTGAAACGTACCATCGATGGGTGAAACAAAATATTTGAAACTTGAGGACTACTCAATTGGGGATTGAAAATACAAATCGAAAGACCCAGATGTTATAAATAAGAGATCAAAGGATTAAGGGATGCAATAAACTACTCCTGAGAAAAATTTTATTGGCTAAGTGATAACAACAAAATTAGAAGCTCAAGATCGAATAACCGAACTTCCATTTGGTCAGGGATTTTGAATCAAATGTTTAAATCAGGAGATGTCAAAATGTACGTGATGGTGAAAATATGAGTCTAAAGGAATACAAGATTGATGATGGATTAGACAGTTGCATAAGAATATCATTCACGACCAGTTTAATTTTAGAAGAATATTGGGTTGATTTTCTAGAACATTATTTTTTTAAGATACCCAATTTTCAGTAACACTATTTCGTATGTATTCGTGACTATACATGACTTTGCTTGACATGAAAATTTAACCATTCCTTAGTGTGTCTTTTGCAATTCTTAGACTTTGCAGCACTGTTAGGATCATAGAGATGGAATATTGATAAAGATATGAAGACATGATGTGTAGGATCATGAATAAGTGAGTTGGGGACCATAGAGTAGTTTGGGTAACGAAGTTAAATCATGATGTTTTGAGAATTACCACTTGAGGGAGAAGTGGTGCAAGAATCAAATTGATGATGAAAATGGGCTAATGATTGTAAAATTGATGACTGAGAAAATGTTTCATAATTGAGGTACCATTTTTGAGATATAACCAACAGTTGATGATGTCTTTCGTCCCATGACTTTCTGTTAGAATAAGACCCTATTTTATTACCATTACAGGTGTAGCTAGTAGTATTTAAATAGTCTATAGAATTTCATTACGGGATCAGTGTTTATGAGAAGTTGGATTACAATAAATATTTGGATAAAATACGAATATTGAAAGAAATCTTTATCAATGAATGTAAAGTTCGGACATGATTGGAGGGAACTTATATATCAATCTTTGTTGTTGGATGACAAATTTGGTTTGACAAACTTTTGACAACAAGTTGGAAGAAAATCGCAATTATACGACTCTAAACGGTGACATAACGGAAAAGTTTTAAATGACATATATTTGAGGAAGGACTTTTGTAACCCATTTATTGAAAGAGTTGTTGCAACAAATTGATTAAAAAGACAAAAATATGGGACTATAAATTCATCGATATACGATAAAAGGGTTACTAATGCTTGATATTGAGTTAAAGGCATGACACCAAGTGGAGTGTATCAAGAATATTTTGGAGCGTATATAGCGATGCAATACGAAACTGGATCCTTTGGTAAATATTAAATTGATCGGTAAGGTGATACAAATTGTTGGAGAATAATTATATGGGTTTAAGTGACTTATTTAATTTTGCACAAGTATTTTACCGATTTATGATTTGGAAATAAGAGCATGCTAAAAGTAATTTTGCACGATTATTTCGGTGATTAACAATTCAGAAATGGAAGCAAACATTAAATTGTGGACAATGGCAGTATTTTTAAGGAGGAAAGAATGTTGTTGCATGAATTGACTAAGATAGTTCTTTTGTAGCTGACTTAGGGATTGCCAACATTATTAAGAGATAATCAAGGTAGTAATTGTAAAGGTTTGATCATCCCCAAACAGTACCCTTAAATTTCGAGGACGAAATTTTCTAAGGAGGGAAGGTTGTAAAACCCGCAACCTGATTTTCTGGAATTTTTGGATAAATTAGAATTATTGCATTTTTGGGATATTTGTTCGATTTTGTTTTGTCAGCATAGACCTGGATTCCCAGTTGGATTTTTCGTATTATTATTATTATTATTATTATTATTATTATTATTATTATTATTATTATTATAATTATTATTATTATTATAATATTTATTATTATTATTATTAGTTGGATTAGGAAATATTATTTTTAAAATTAATTATTGGATTTTGATTGTGTCCCTGTCCCCGATCCCGTGCCCGGAGTCCAACCCCGAGTCCGGACATCAGACCTGATTTCCGTTTCCTAAACCCAACTTTGTTTTTCCTTTTTTCCTGATTTTATACATACACATATATTTGTTAACGGCAGAATAAAAAAAAATAATAATAAAAACCTATTGCTAATTTTCTACGACCTGGCCTGGTCTCCCTACGACCAGGCCATTCGCCTCTTTTCTCTCTACTCCACCCACTCTCCTCCACAAACTCCACATTTTCTCTTCCTCTCTCACGAACTAACACCAGCACCAAACATTTTCTTCTTCCTCTCATTCTTCTAACAACTCCTTTTTCTTTTTAAAACCCAACGAACTCACCATCACCACTCCAACCAGAACTCTCCCACACACTCTCATTTTCTCTCCCTCTACTTCTAATCACTCTCACAAAAAGAAAAAAATCACTAGCCCTATTCCGGAATTCCCTTTCCTCACCTCTCCATCCCCTCCACTTTCTCCCCATCCGACTGGACCCGTGCCCCCATCCCCGCTCGACCCCGTGGCCCCGCAGTCCGCGACCACCCGCGGAACCGCCACAGTCCGTGCCCCGTGGCCCCGCAGTCCGCGACCTCCCCGTGGAATCGCCGCCGTCCGTGCCCTACGGTCCCGCTGTCCCGCCGCTTCCTCCGGCCAGGTCCGCCCGCGCACGCCCCGAGGCCGCGCCCCGGCCAGCGCCCCTCACGCGCGGCCTCCCTCCAGCGCCTCCGACGTCCTGCGGCCAACTCCGCGGCTCCCGATCTGCGCCCGGCGCCACCCCCTCTCGGCCCACCTCTCAGTCGCGCCCCAGCGACCTCTCGTGCCTGTGTCCGCCGTGCCCTAGTCTCGCCAGCCGCCTCCCGCACCGGCCAAAGCCCAGCACGACCGCCCCGGTCTCCGCGCACCTTTCGCGCCTCGCCCCATTGTTCCAACAGCGCTGTCCAGCGCTGTTCCGTGGTTCCCGACCTGCTATTCCGTGGTCCGTGCTTCCTGCGGCCCCGTCGCTCCCTGACCCGCGAGGTTGCTGCTGTTCGGACGCTGTTCCGAGAGCTTCCGCTGACCATGGATTTTATTCCTTCTCTTCATTATCATCTGAGAGCTCTAGCCGAGCAACCCGAGGTATAAATTCCGTATCCCCTTGTCCCTCCCCGTTAGAATAGTCTATGATGACGCGGTCTCGATCCCGTTTCGGGATTCGGTATTCTTTTACGTAGCTTTAGTGATACGTGGTATTCGCTACGTAGCGGCAAATTCCTATTTTGATATTTACATATTTTTGTGCTATATTTTCTGGACTTAAAATACTGGATTGTGGTAGTTATTCCTGGTTTGGAATATTGTGCTGTGGGTTATCATTGGTTTGGGATATTTTTATTGTGTTGGTGTTGGCATCCTCCCAGGATTGGGTTGTCCCAGTTACAGAGGAGGTGCTGCCGAAATTTTCGAAAAAGTTTTCAAAATAAAAGTATTAAATTAAATTTAATATATTGGTAAATAAAGTTCTATTTTCAAATCCGGTCTTTGCAAAGGATTTATAAAATTGGTTCTGTCGGCTTTAAATACGGATTTTGTGAGTTTTCGTATCCCCGTTAGGCGACGACCGTATCGGTCGAATGAGCCTCGGCGAAACGCAAACGCTACATGTCACGCCCCAGTACCGAAATACGGGGACGGACTAGGCCAGCTACTCCGTATGAGGTATAAAACGTCATACGGCGATCGTGGCTGTCAATCTTGCTGGGTATCCTAGCATGCAAGCAGTCTATGGCCTAAATCTGATCTCATATCCACAGGCAATAATCAATGAAATAACAACAAGAGAGATAATCATATGAAAAACAGGAAATACTCATATGATAATCAGAGAGTCTACAATAAGAAATAATGTAGACAAGAATACCTTCCCACACAGTTCCCTCAAGGTCAGGAACTGAAGCACGTCCTCCAAGTCAAGTCTGGAAGATCCACATGGTCCGTCACAGGCAATCTGGGAACAATCCAGGGTTGGTCAGGCCAACCGTAGCAAGTACTAGAAAGGAAGGCTCAAGGACGGGCGAAGAAAACCAGCAGGATATAATATAACAGAAATAGCATCTAAAAACAGTAAATGAGGTAAGGGATCGTGCAGTACCAACACACGATAACAATCCAACAACTAAAAGTATTCTGGTCGTAACCTCGGTCGATAGCCTATCGTAGCACAATAACTAACCCAACAATCAAACAAGAACATGGGTTGGATCATACACCACGATAGTCCATGTTCCTCAGTTATTCCCAAAAGTAACTCAACAATCATCACAATCATCCTAACATACACTAATGCCTGCATCGCTAACTGGAGATCGTAGTCTGTCATCGGAACAGTAACCCATCCCTACATCAAACAAGAACAAGGAAATGAATTACTGCACCGGGACAGCGTTACGTGCCAGCCAGCTTAGCAAGCAACAAGCCAAACAATTATATCAATAAGCGGCCACTCAAATGTCTACGGCTGTCTATGTGGTGGTTGGGTTACCCCAACAATGCAATATAGGAATCCTCAGATCGTGCTATATCCCGCAAGGGCTAGCGAGGCCAAATAACACATAGCAGGTAGGTATGCACGGTCCCTCGGAAGGCCACCGTGCTAAGCAGGAGTACATATAGTAGTCGGATACTGCCATATCCGTGGCGACCAACCCCGACGCGCCAGGACGAGCCTGTGGCGGCCGGTAATGCACGATCTCGGGATTCCGTTACCTCCCAATGCTTCTACCATTTTTAGTTGCCTAGATTAACCCTACATTTATCCGGAATCACATGCCGTGGTCACATGCTCTTCCTCCTAGATGTCGTACCTCAGTACGAGAACGCTAACTAAGAATTAGCCTCGGCACCTATAGTCCCAGTTGTGATCCATCCTTAGTGTTATGCAACAAGCAAGCAAGCAATCCTAACCACGCTAAAACTATAGGCCAACTACCAGATACCCGTGCAGGTAATCATATAATATAGCCAGAATATCAAGATGGCATCGCAATGCCATATAATCATGGAAGTAGCACCTCAAAGTGCCAATAGACAAAGGGCACCGCAGTGCAAGGTCAGGGCCAGTACCTCACGGGATAAGCTGGACTTATAGTACGGATACAGGTAGTCAGGTCTGGGACAAGGACAACTCTGTCAGTCACAAGAAGTCATCTGCCCACATCGTGGCATGGATATCAGGTCAAGTACAAGACTAGAACCTCTACTATAATAACATCTCAAGCATATATGGGAGCCTACAGCTCCAATCATCAAGTCGGTCTATCCACCAAATCAATCTATCAAGTGTCTCCCATCCATGAGGGAGTGAATATCACGTCAATAAAGACAACCACCAAATACCAATCTTATTTCCCCTAACAATGCTAGGCCCTCAGACTCACAGGAATCCTCCTAGACAATGATCACAAGCCACTAGAAAACAAGCCCCTCAACTACCAAGACACAGCAATCAACCAGGTTCTCTAACTACCGGAATACACAAAGGTACCGGATTAGGCATTTGGGAAGTCGAGTAAAAATCATATAATAATACCCTCGATATCCTCCTCGTTCCGCGAGACACTCGCACCAGTATCCAAAATCCAAAAGTCTTCGAAGACATATCTGATCAAATTAGAACATCACCAAAGAACTAGCAACACTATCTAAGAATCCACTTAGTCTACCATAATCATTATCTCAATATCATATCTCCTCATAGTCAATCCTCGAATCAGATCATAATCCCAACACACGGGTCAGCACTTAATCAACGCCGTCGGATGATGGCAAGGATTGTGTGAACCACTCTGGATCAGATCCACAACCCTTAAACCAAACAAGGACCAGGGTTGCAGACCCTCACCCGAGTAGAACCACTCTCCTTACACAATTCGGCGGACAGGACAGACAATGAGATAACAAACTAAACTAGAACACCATCTAAAGGAAGAATCACGAGTCAAGAGTCCAATGGATGATACCGTCGAAAAGGCAAGGATTGCGTGAACCACTCTGGATCAGATCCACAACCCTTAAACCAAATAAGGACCAGGATTGCAGACCCTCACCCGAGTAGAACCGCTCTCCTTACACAATTCGGCGGACGGGACAGATCAAGACGCTAGGCGACTAATCTAGTCGGGAGTCTACCTAGCAGGTAATGAGATCAGGGATACTATACCAAGAAGAACATGCATGAGTTCAGTCCCGCAAACCAAAGGAATGGCACTGCCCTATCCTTCGAACCAAATTCCCAACCGGGAATTCTGGAAAAATCCGGCAAAGTTTCCTTTATATTCTGGACTAAAGCACCCTACGAATTGGGGCTAAAATCCACTCGGCGTAACCCGCCGCGGAATCGCAGACTGAGAACACTAAGTCTCATCTACCAGCAGCACTACGATGCGTACTGGAAACAAGTCGATAGCCGAGAACACTAAGTCTCGGCCTCCAGTAGCACTACGATGCGTACTGGAAACCTCTCGAACCCGAGACCACTAAGTCCCAATCTCCAGCAGCGCTACAATGCGTACTGGGAGCCAAGCCAACATGCATACTAATAAGATAACCGCCTCGCAGGGCGCACCACAACACATGTCCATAAATTCCTAACCCAAGCACAAACACCGCCACAAGAGTAGTTCGCCAAGCCGTACCCGACCGTGAGTCGAAAACGGGGCATATGGGGACAATCCATACGTGTGAGTTGTGCTCGTGTCCTCGGAGGTGTGGATGACCCGTCCGAGTTGTCCGATACGGTCGTAAACCGGTATCGAACCAAGCTATCCTAGGTTATCATCATGGCAATTCTACTACTAGGCTACACTAATCATGATTATACAATTTACAAGTACAAATTAATTAAATGCAATAAAATCCAGGAGAGAAGACAAGAGCCGTCGATGAGCAAGGGATACTTGCCTAGAGGGCTCGGCTAGGTAAGCAAGTCTTCGGCGATCTGGATCCAAGCTAGCACGTCCATCGAGGTCCTCAAAACACATAATAAACAATCATTAGAATTAAATAATAAAATAATAGAATAATCACAAGAGATGGCAGAAGGCTATACCGTGCGGGTCCCGCAAGCAGCGCAGGGATCTGGCACAGAAACTGAGGCACGCAGACCGATACGGGCACGCAACCCGAGACGCGCACGTGTATCGAGATGCACACGAGAATTGAGATTACTCGAATATCGAGACGAATAAGAAACAGAAACGTGCACGTAAATCAAGACGTGTACGTAGATCGAGACGACACAGAGACCAATGCAGCACACCAATCGGAGCGAGCACGCAAACCGAGGCAACACAAGATACAATATTATGCACAAATCGATACGGCACACAAATCGGTGCATGCACGTAAATCGAGGCAGCACGGGTCACAAGTTAGGCACAAAGGCCGAGACACGAGGATCGAGGCAACACACAAACCAAGGTGGCGCAGTGCCCGAGACAGCGCGGGGCTCGAGGCGTCCTGCTGCCCAAGGCAACACACGAATCGAGGCGACACGAGAACCGAGACAGCACGTACACCAAGGTGTACGCGTATCGAGATGGCACATAACCCGAGCAGCGCGGGGCCCAAAGCGTCCCGCTGCTCGAGGCGTGCACGGAGCACGAGGGCTCGCTTCCCGAGACGTACGGGAAACGAAGGAACACGCAAGTCAAGCGTGCGCGCGGCCCGAGGAGAGCGCGACTCCCAAGGCTGCACACTGTTCGAACAGTGCGGGGCCCAAGGGCGACCCGCCACTCGAGGCTGGCGCGACGCTCGCGGCGAGGCACGGCGGCTCGCCGGACAGAAGGGAAGAGGGAGAGGAGGAGCAGATCCATGGAGGGGAAGTGTCGCCGGGGTCGGCCAGGCTCCGGCAGAGGGGAGGAGACAGAGAGGGGAGGCCGCAGGAGCTTACCGGGGTAAATCGGCTCTCCGACGGAGGAGACAGCGGCCACGGAGGAGATGGCGGCGCTGGCGGTGCTGGCGGTGGCGGCCGCAGCGGAGGCCGGAGGGGGCGACGATGATGGTGGTGGCGCTGGTGGCTGATGGTGGTGGGAGCTCAGGGCGGCCGGAGGTCGGTGGAGGCCAGGAGAAGAGAGGGAGACAGCGAGCGAAAGAGAGGGACGAGAGGCCGAGTGAGCGGGAGAGAGGAGAGTTGAGGGAGGAGAGAGAGGGCCGGGGGGGTGAGTGTGGTCGGGAGAGAGATGAGAGAGAGAAAGGAATTGGGGGTGGGGGTCGGCTGATCCAGCAAGTAAGAGGGGAGAGAGAGGAAGAGTGAAGAGAGAGGTGAGGGGGTCAGGTAGGGGGAGGAGAGAGAGATGATGTGAGGGAGTGAAATGACAAGAGAGAGGGGGAGTAGATATTTTGGAGGGTAGACTAGGATCATGAAATTAATTAATAACAAATAATTAATGAGGGCAAAATCACCTCCAATAAAATAATAAAAATTTCAAATACACCCCAAAAATTAAAATCCTCCAAAATATGAAATATAGTCATATACCTATTTCTAAAATAGGGATATGACACTACATGGTTTTCTGTACGTTGAGGCGTTAGCCAGCAACATGAGATTGTATGACCAAGTTTGAGACGCATTTGTTATAATTATCTTTAATTTATTATTATTTTTAGAACTGGTACTGCTCTTAGTATTTATGGTGCAGGGCCTCGGCCTACTGTTTGGACCGTTCGCGGCACTCAGAGCTCACCTTAGGAATTAATTAATTTATGTAAATAATTTGTAAAGGGCATAAGCCCAGCTTTTCTTTTATTTCTCTGTGACCATGTATTGTGTAGCGTAGCTTTTTATTATTTTTCTAGATGTTGATTTCGTCGTTAAAAATACGTAGAATTTAAAATAGATATTTATTTTATAAATAAAATTAATAATTTTTTCTCATAATGAATAATCTAGTAATTTAAGCAAATCACATGTTTTCTCATTTAAAAGAAAAAGCCTAGTTTTAAATATATATATTTAAAATACAAGTTTTGCCAAATTAACCGGTAATTGCCATTTTTTCCAATTAATCAATAACCGACTTATCTAATTAAAATGATAACGAACGTAGTCGCGACGTTAGACCAATTTCCGGTAGATTAATTAATAACTTAAAAACTGACTAAGGCTAATTCTAGAGATTGCAACTAGCATACCTAGAATGGTTTCATTATGGTTCTAAGCCAAGGTTCTCAACTGTAGGATCTCGGAGACGAACTTGACATCCTCCTCGGTACCGACTTTCCCGATCCAGTCAATTAACAGAGGCAAGTTACGGTTATGCTTTTCTTGTATTTTATTTAGTAATTGTTTACCTGCATGTTTAAACCACATTGCTATACGGAACCCTCTCCTAGGGTTCAAATATTGATTGATATTAATTGTGGGGATTGGGGGAATAGTGTAACGTTTATGACCAATACCCCCTATATTGTATGATTGTGCGAGCTTACCCCTCTTACACACGGGGTAAGCCGTATCGCGTCGCTAGGACGCTATTGTATAACCCAAGTCGGTCATGGACGATTACACATTCAAATCACATTGTTTTCAATTGTTAAAATGCTGGAAAATATTGTTTCAACTGTTTAGCCTACACTTTTTCATTATTACTTGAAATATGAGATACATATTTCGTACTTGCTCCCTCCTGACTGGAGACCACATTTTTAGGTGACATTGAGGATGCTGAGCTATTGTATAATAGTTATTATAACCTGGTTCTGTACCCTGTGGTGTTGCCAGAGTCCCCCTTGGAGGACGCAGGACCCGAGGCCAACGAGCCGACCACTTAGCTAGACATTTCCAGTTTTCTAGTTTTGTTGTTTTTGGAATTTTGTTAATTTGAATTCTGCATTTTATTTCATTTTTTTATTTTCAGTTGTACTTTTCAAATGTTGAATAAAGTTTTAAAATTTCCGTATATTGAGTTGTGACAAATGTATAGATGTTGTTGTGAGCACCTACATATAGAACAACTTATTACCGCCATCTCACAATGGTGCAGGCTGGGCATGATCCGGTTCGACCCAATTATTTGGTATCGGGTCGTGACACCAATCATATTCCTATCCAAATTAGTTGGTAATCCTAATCATCCTTATTGATTTAATTATATTCCTATCATAATTAGCTAATTGCTAGCCATTATAAATATCTATCGAATCTATGAATGAAATCATCTTTCAAACCATCCTTATCAAAATTTCTCTCTCTTTTTGTCATAACTAAGCCCAAAATTCGTCATAAATTCAGCCTCAATTTTCAAAGGTTGTAGCAACTTCGAACGACCATAACTCCCAACTCCGGACTCCGTTTGACCTCTAGTTTTTTTTGGAATCGTATTGAGGTATATTTTATGAATATAAATTTGTTTTTCATAAATTCTGAACTTAATTTTCTGGAAAATTTGTGGAGTGCCAGTTGTCCGAAATCTGACACGTTTAGTATTTTCAAGATTCTGGGAGAACCAAGAATCAGAATCACGAACCGTTCGAAGTTTCGGAATGATGACAAAAAAATACACATCATATATTTTTCCCAAAATATTTCCAGAATATTTTGTTTGGTTTTTATTTTAGAAGTTTGTCACTTCATCTGACTTCATCGTGTTGTAGCCCTGTGACTATTCTCTACCCAACAGGATTATCGGTTTTACCAGCAAGGACCTCAGGCAAGATACCTTGTCTTTTACTGTTTATTTATTGTAGCTCATATTTCATGTATTTACTTATTATTTACTTTCGATAAAATAAACTGTGATACATGGCATAATTTGATAGAATTTTACTGTTCAGTTCTATTTCCTACTATGTACTATTTTCTTACATATTGAACTTAGATTTAAGGGACCACCCTTTGTGTGTTGCATTCATAGGCCTTGACACATTTGTACCACGTTGTTGCGAGTCGCATATAGAACTCGGACATGCGTGACTGGCTGACCACAGTACTTATAAGTCATGCGATAGGATTAACCGCTAATAGTGTTTGTATGATTAGTTTGACATAGCGGTTAATAGAGGTTCTGTGTGGTGGATACGACATACTAGGCATTGGGCGGGGAGGACAATCCTTAGCGTATGGGCTACTATATACCTCCCTTTTGTGATTCGGATGCTCCGCTGGAGATACGGTGTGAGATGACACTTATTTTACTGACGGCCACTGACGTCACTGACGTTCTTCGTAACGTCATGCTCTTACTGATTGGGCCTCTGGTGCCCCAAGGGGGGACCATGCCGATCCTATTTTAGACAGGGCCCATGCGTTGGAGGATGTTCTTAAAACTGTATACACTTAGACTGGTTAGGCTACCTTATCCCTTAGGTACGAGTACTCTTGGTTTGGGTACTTGTATCTGACCGTGGCTTGGAATAGTAACTTGTCGCGGACTAGTTTACCACATCTTGTCCTTGTTTGGTTGTAGTTGTGGCTCACTACTCCGATGAGAAGGTACTAAACCCTGTTGTGGTCTGGATACCAGATTGGATTCGTGACTTGGAAAGATACTTCATCGTGGGTTAGCGTGCCATCTCATGTCCTTGTTTGGTTGGGAGGTTGGTGCACTAATTCAAGGGTGGAGTGTTGGACCATGTTATGATTTGATTAACTTATTATTGAGCAGTATTTATTCAGTTTATATGGCATGATATTATGTATCTTGTTACGTCCCTCTAAGGACCTGGTTATCTCTTTAGGTGTATGTTCTTATCTTCCGCAGGTATTTTATCCGAGATCGTGATCTTCTCCATTCCTTCAAAGATGATGTGTCTTGGATCTTTCTTACTACTTTCGCTAAATCATTTCATATGTCTTGTACTTCCATTCTTTTAAATAGTTGTTAGAGGATTTGTTTCCGCCCAATATATTGTATAAAGATAAATCATGGTTATTATATGATATCTTTATTTCTTTCATTTTGTGGATGAGATTAGTAGCTATGGTTTTACTGCATTTACAGCTTACGTATATTTATTATACTGATGGCATGTCTACGTTCCTAGTCCTACGTATTTTGGGACTGGGACGTTACATGTTTTTGTGGTGGCCCATGCAGGTCAAGATAAATTGTTTGGTTACTTTACCGTACCAAGCAAGCTTGCGTATAGGATAAGAGTCTAGGATCTCATCCACATATTTGACCTCTTTCTTCGATTTCGTCATTGAACTCTCGCTTGACTCCTTGATTTTCATCTTACTTGATTTCCTCTACCCTAAATTCTTATCCTTCTTTCGTGCTTGATAGTGGCTAGGAAGAAACCCATACTAGATAGATATGTTCCCTTGTTCCATCACACTACTAGTTAACTCTTGTAAGTTGGGCAGAATACCTCACGACCCAACAATCCCTTGTCCTTGTGACCAATATTAATAAGTTTACTTAGATTCTAGAATTTAGAGGACCCTAACCCATCTAGCCAACCAAGCCATAGACAAGAAGACACTAGGACGACTGTATAGGCCCAAACTTCGGGCGAGACTTAGATTTAAAGATCTTGGACTATTTGATTTCTTTCGTCATTATTCTCCTACTTATATTTTGGACTATCTTGACTAACGCTGCTAATATAGCCTAGTTTTGTAAGCTTATTCTTTATCGAGCTTGTTCACGGCATATGTTTATTGGAAGAGCTCCCACTAACGTATTGTCTAACCAGAACTGGTACATAATGGTCTGATCAACCAAGTGCATTTTGGTTCGCCTTTCTTATGATTACTTTACGTGGATTGAGATATAGTTAACAAATGTACTAGCCCTTTAGGATCTCATCCATGTTTGCCTTGACAATCCCTTTTGAAACTATTTATTACTCTACGTAATTGTATTCGATCGTAGCTTCTTGAACCATTTATTGCTTTTGCCTTTCACCTATTTTAGAAGGACGAAATCATTCATACAGAGTATCCCCTTTAGTTGCCCTATCACCTATGGCCACGTATAGTTAGCCATTACCAACCCGTGACTATATCCTCATCTTAAACTACTCATCCTTTCCTTCGACCCTATATCCACTATCGCGACTTTGTAATCGTTTGGAAACCTAAGAATGATTAGAAGTGTTTCCTTAATCATACCCAAACCTAGGCGACTATCATACAATTTACTCTTAATGAACAAATATCTCCATGTCTCTAATTATGTTATCTTAATCTACTCAATTCCTTATTAATCTTCAATTTTTGTTTTATCTTGATCAACTTAAAACCCCTAATCTTTTCTTTCTTGCGTTAATTAACCATGTTCATGATTTATTAGCTAAATCACGATTTTCTAATTATGTGTTTTGATTAAACGTCGTTCCTACGCCTCGACCAATCATTTGATCGTGTTTCCATATGGATAAACTCTTTTTAACTCCTCAACCCTGCCTATCAAATTATTTCTTAATTTCGAGGACAAAATTTTTGTAAGTTGGGTAGGATGTAAACTCCCTAAAATTTACTATAATTTTTTTAGTTTATTTTGATAATTATTTTATGTTGGTATTCCTACGTCTAGAGCGAATCCGTATATACGAAGTATTTAAAATTCTTTTTACAAAAGTTTTAATTACAAATATTTTTATAGGAAATAACTATTGTTGATCAATATCGTAGCAGGTAAATATTTTTATATGCCATAGATTCTTCAAACTTGATTTTAGTTTACTACTACGTAAAAACTATTTTTACTTGTTATACAAGTATTTATGATAAGTTAGAAAATAATATTTTGTAAATACTATGTTCTATTCGCATGCGAGGTACATAAAATTAAATTCATGTATATTTTGATATTTAAAAACTAATTGTAATTTATTTTATTTGTTTACAAAGAGATCTTTCAACTATTTAAGTATTTATTAACATGAATTTTGAAATTAATTATTATTGTATTTTTAATATTTATAAAAAGATGATTGAAATTTTTTTAGATTTATTTATTTAATTATCATGATAATTTAAATTGGAAAATTAATTTTTCTAATTTTGATTTAAATATTTTAAAATAAAGATAAAGATTATCTAGTTTTTTTTATGGATTAATTGAAATGGTTTTAAAACGGTTAAATTAATTGTGAATTATCTAGCGGGGTTTAAACGATCATATTCCTTATCTAACCAAGATTTTCACCCTATTTATATGTTAGCCTGCCATTATTTTTTTCACACAAATTTTTCTCCAAATTTTCTCCACCTACAAATGTGTATGTGCATCGTGTCCGTGCACACCAAGCCATATCCATTCACTTCTTCTGTTTTCACCCAAATTGATTAATGTTCTCATTAAAGAAATTCTCTTTTCCCTTCTATCTATTTTCTCTTATCATAAATGTTTAACCTAGTAGTTCTTAAATTTAAAGGAAATTTTTTTTCCAAGGTGGGTAGATTTATAACTCCTCTTCCCGAAATTTTTAAAAAAAATTTCTATATAATTTAGTTATTGTGTTTAAAAGTTATTTTCGTCAAAATTTTGTAAAAGATATTTTGTGATTACTTTTGTTATCGAAAACTAGTTTTAAATTAATGGTTTGAAATAATGTTTCCAAAAAACATGTTCTCGAATTTTGTTATTTGAAATATAAAATATGTTGTTATTATTTTCGTTCTTCTAAAAATTGGTTTTTTAAAAAAATTAGCGATAAAATATTTTTGTCCATTTATTTTTAAATAAAGATTTGGATTTATAAAAGCAAGTCTTATAATATTTGATGACATCGAGTATTATTTTGATATGATAATCAGTTATTTGATTATATTTGAATTTGTTTAAATTATCTTGATGGTTATCAACTATACTTTAAATTATGTTGATAATTTAAATATTGTCTAAAATACATACGATGACTAATTGTGGCATTACGATTTGTCTAATCTAGATTTGAAATGTTATTTGATTTAAAAATTTAACTTTTATATGATTTAAATTATTTTGATAAATATTAAATATTATTTTAAAGTTATTATGTTGAGTTTGATTTGGATTTGGATTCATATGATTTGAATTATTTGATAATATAGAATAATACTTAAAATTATTATGGCAATCAATTAAAGAATTGCAACCAAATTGATTTGTTTTTAATAAATTATTTGATTCAAATTTTTGGAAAGATTTATCCATTAGAAATTATTATCATATTGGAATCATATCTAGCATTAATTAGATCGTTTCTTATTTAAACCAATCATATTCCTATCCAATTTAGTTACTAATCTTAATCATCCTTATTGATTTAATTCTAATCCAATCATAATTAGCTAATTGCTAGCCATTATATATATCTATTGAATCTATGAATAAAATCATCTTTCAAACCATCCTTATCAAAAATTTTCTCTTTTTTCGTCATAACTAAGCGCAAAATTCGTCATAAATTCAACCTCAATTTTCAAATGTTGCAGCAACTTCGAATGACCATAACTCCCATCTCCGGACTCCATTTACCCTCCAGTTTTTTTGGAATCGTATTGAGGTATATTTTATGAATATAAATTTTAATTTCATAAATTCTGAACTTAATTTTCTGGAAAATTTGTGGAGTGCCAGTTGTCCAAAATCTGACACGTTTTAGTATTTTCGAGATTCTGGGAGAACCAAGAATCAGAATCACGAACCGTTTGAAGTTTCGGAATGTTGACGGAAAAATACACATCATATATTTTTCCCAAAAAATTTCCAGAATATTTTATATTTGGTTTTTATTTTAGAAGTTTGTCACATCGTCTGAGTTCATCTTGTTGTAGCCCTGTGCCTATTCTGTACCCAACGGGATTATCGGTTTCACCAGCAAGGACCTCAGGCAAGATACCTTGTCATTTGTTGTTTATTTATTGTAGCTCATATTTCATGCATCTACTTATTATTTACTTTCTGTAAAATAAAATGTGATACATGGCATAATTTGATAGTATCTTACTGTTCAGTTCTATTTCCTGCTATGTACTATTTTCTTACATATTGAACTTAGATTTAAGGGACCACCCTTTGTGTGTTGCATTCATAGGCCTTAACACATTTGTATCACGTTGTTGCGAGTCGCATATAGAACTCGGACATGCATGACTGGCTGGCCACCAGTACGTATAAGCCGTGCAATAGGATTAATCGCTAATAGTGTTTGCATGATTAGTTTGATTTAGCGGTTAGTAGAGGTTCTGTGTTTTGGATACAACATAGTTGGCATTGGGCGGAGAGGACAATCCTTAGTGTTTGGGCTACTATACACTTCCCTTTTGTGATTCGGATGCTCCGTTGGAGATAATGTTTGAGATGGTCATTATTTTACTAACGGCCACTAACGTTCTTCATAACGTCATGCTCTTACTGATTGGGCCTCTGGTGCCCCAAGAGGGGACCATGCCGATCCTATTTTAGCCGGGGCCCATGCGTTGGAGGATGTTCTTAAAACTGCATACACTTAGACTGGTCAGGCTATCTTATCCGTTAGGTACGAGTACTCTTGGTTTGGGTACTTGTATCTGACCGTGGCTTGGAGCAGTAATGTGAAACCCGTATTTTCTAATTAATCAATATTGTATTTATTATTTATTTTAGTTAGGTTAAAAATTCTTATTTTTTTTAAAAAATATATAAATTCCTGGACTTTTGATTGTCTGGCCAGACCCGAACCCAACCCCTTGTTCAAATTAGGGGTGAGCAAATACCGACCGATACCGAAAAACCGACCGAATACCGATTAAAAATATACCGAAAAACCGAACCGAAATTATGTACCGATACCGAATTGCCGAACCGACTAAATTACGGTATAATGGTAATGGTAACGGTTTGAGTATAATACCATACCGAAAATACCGAACCGAACCGATTCACACACAAACACACACATATATACACACACACACGCGCGCGTGCACATTTTTTAATGTTGTTCATGATTAATTTTACACTACTCATTTTTAATTGTATCTTTATTTTGGTTGGTTTCCTATAACTTGAAATGGATTTTAGTGGACTTGAATTTATGTTAAGAATGCTAAGAATTGAGTTTTTGATCTTTTGAGCTTATGTTTTTGTGTTCTCATAGAATTTTGAAGTGAATTTTGGTTACTTAAACTTATACTAAAGATTAAACTTAGTGACCGCGTTTGATATTTTAAGCTCATTTTTAGGTGTTTGCGACTTGTTACATATTGTTCTAATAATTTTGATTAATTGTTTGGTTGGTAGAGGCTTAGCTTTAAAATTAATGCTTCCAAAAAAGTTAAAAAAATATTATAGGTTAAGAGGTTCTACAATTTTAAGTGTGTTAATTGATCAAATATTAATTGGTAAAATACCGATACCGAACAAAAACCGACCGAATACCGATTTAACCGAAACCGAAAAAATCGATTCTAAATGGTACAATATTGGTATTGATTTTTCAAATACCGATTTAAAAAAATACCAAAAAAATCGACCAAATACCGACCGATTATACCGAAGCCCACCCCTAGTTCAAATCTTCTTTTTAAATATTTTTAGGAGTTATACTTTTGGAGTTACAAATTTTTATATAAAGAAATTGAATTTATGAATACAGAATTATTTAAGAAAATTTGTTATTAAAACTTTCTTTAAAACTCCTTTTTAATCTCTCATTACAACTCTTAATACTCATTTAACACTCTTTCTCTCTCTCTTTCCTAATTCCTTCATTCAGCAAAGGAAAAAAAACCCCTTCCTTTCCGAACGTTCGGCCACCCCTTCTTTTCCGAACCGACGATCCACCCTCTTCCCCTTCCCGTAACACCGGTGACCCCTCGGATTTCCGGTAACCCCCACTTTCCCTCTTCTATATAAATCCCTTCTTCACTCTTTCTTTTTCATCCTTCTACTTTTTCCCCCAAAATCGTGCCCTAGCCGGAGTTCCGCCCGACCCAGCCGCCGCCGCAGTCTCCGCGTCCAGGCCGCGCCCTCCCGACGACCTCCGGCACCGACAGCCCCGACCCAGGCCGGCCCCGCCCAGGCGCCGTCCGACGAACCCCGATCCCCGCCGCCGCTTCTCGGCCGTGCCCCTCCGACCGAGCGCCCTGCCCGCCGACCCGCGCGCGACTCCGGCCCCGATCCGAGGCAAAGCCCAGGCGAGCCCCTGTCCAGCACCGCGCTGCCGTTCTGTTCCCGTGGTTTCCTCGCAACCCGCGGTTTTCTGATCTTCTATCCCGAGCCCGATCTTCTGTTCCTGTAGGCACGCTCGGATTTGCTGTCCGATCCCGGTTCGGTACGAGTAGCGCAGCCGCGATCCGGCGAGGCGCTGTTCCGAGCTATTTTCAGTTGTCCGTAGATTTTCTTTTCTCATTTTTTATTACATCTGAGAGCTCTAGCCGAGAAACCCAGGTATAATTGCTTTCTCCATTTTCGTTCCGTAGTCCGTGATGATTTGGTCCCTGATTCCATTACGGGAATCGGTTACACGATTCGAATTCGGAAATTCCGAAGTTCGTTGGATATTTCTGTGGATAGTTTCGTTTTGAGAATGATAGGTTCTGTGATTTTCTTGATAGCATTGCTTCGGATTTAGTTCTGTTGGTTTTGGGAGTTAATCTTTAAGTTGGTATGTTTTTGTGAATTCTCGGGTTTCCGAGTAATTTTGAGTTTTTCGAGTATTCTTCGGAAACATATTTTGTAAGTTATTAATCCTTATGGAGGAATTTAAATTATGGGTTTTCCCTGGTTTGGGATATATATATTGGTATTGTGGCGCATTTTTCCAGTTTTGGGTTGTCCCAAAAATAGAGGGAATGCTGCCAATTTTTTTATAAAATTTAAAAAGAAATATTTTTTTAAATCGGATTTCAGAAATATTTTATAAAATAGATTTTGGGCGATGACCATATCGGTTAATGGGCCCTTAGCGAAATGCAAACGAAATCGGTTTTACCCGGACGTTGAGGCATTAGCTATTTTGACAATTGGACCAAAGTCTGAGACTCGAAATTAATTTAATTTAATTTAATTACTAGTTTTATTTTGTGATTAGTTTGTAGGATAATTTTTAGAGACTAACAAATATTTTTCTTCTTATTTAAATTTATGTAAAAAGTCTATAAAGGGCATAAGCCCAGCTTTTATTTACTTTCTGTGGTTTTGTAATAAGTTAGTGTAGTTTTTATTCTTTTCTGGTTTGTGGTTGGCGTAATCACGTAAAAAAATAGTAAAATAATTATTTTATAAAAAATTAATATTAATTTCTCGCATTAAATAAATTAGGAAAAATTACAAGTTATTATTTAAACAAATTTCACGTTTTTCCTCATTTAAAGAAAAATATTATTTTTAAATATAATATAATGAAATACAAAGTTTTATCAAATAAATTGGAAAAATACGATTTTTCCCAATAAAAAGTTAAATTGAACTTTTCTTCGTATGTTAGAAACTCACCTCGATAAGCGTTATAAAGTAGAGTTGTTAATAACCTAAAACTTGATTAGGATAAAATTCTAGAGATTGTAACTAGCACACCTAGATATGGATTGAATATTGGTGCTAAGTCAGGAATTCTCAATTGTAAGGTTTCGAGGACTGTACTAGCATCACCCCGGAACCAACATCGAATCTAGTCATAAACAAAGGCAAGTACATTTTGTGTTAGTTTACAACTATTTAGTAATCGTTTTATTGCAAGTTTAAACCACGATGCAACACGAAACTCTCTCTGTGAGCATTGGCTGATTGACTGTTGGGTACTGGGGGAGTAGTGTAATGAGTATGACCACATCCAAAATAGTATAATGACTGTGTTAGCTTACCCCTCATACACACGGGGATAAGCCATATCGTATCAATAGGATACAACTGTACAACCTAATCCGGTCATATTCATTGCCTATTCACATCTTAATATTTTAACTGCTGGAAAACTATTTATTTCAAATTGTTTAAAAGTGCATAACTCTATTATTATTTCAATTGTTAAATTATCATGAAGTGTACTTTGCTCCTTTCCTGACTGGATTCTCCGTAGGTACTATGGACGATACTGGGCTATTGATAAGTAGCTACTATGACCCTGAGCTGTACCCGGCTGTTCTACCAGAGGATGATGATGAGGAGACTGCTAATTAGATTTATTTCCAGTTTATGATTATGTGGAAAACAAATATTTTATTTCAGTTGTGGTTTGTATTTGAAACTTTGTGTTGGACAAGTCTTTATTTATCAAAGTATTAAAAGTTTTGGCAATTAGAATTTGTGTTGTTGATTACCTGCATGAGTGATACAGCTTACTGTCGTCGTCTCATCAACGATGTAGGCTGGACATGATCCGATTCGATCCAAGAAATTGGGACCGGATCGTGACATGTTTTTAGTGGTGGCCCATGCAGTTCAGATCAACAACTTAGGAAAACATATCTAGAAACATTTAGAACACTAGAACATTAATTTGTTACAACATAGGACCGAAATATATATTAAATATTTTTGTTTGTTATAGACTGGTAGGCTACCTTGCTTATGTTTTGCAATCCTAAACCTTCCAGAATATGCCCACAAATCCTACTGGCGATGGGATGTCATCACCTGATCATACCCCACCTCCTCTACCAAATCCGGGTTTTACACCCCATCAGCTGACCGACCATCCCCATAATGCACCCCGTAGGATGTATGCTGCTACAACGGTGGATCCATCCCAGACTGAGCTGCAGCCCCCTGTGGAAGTACCCACTCCAGTTGCCCTACCGGTGCCTGTGGACCCCACCGACCTCATAGGTCTGCTACGAGGAGTGCTAGAAGCCCAGAGAGCTCAAACGGAAGCTCATCAAAAGAAAACCGTGATTACGAAGGAAAGCATGGAGAATGCTCATAACGTGGCTATGACTGCTCTGGGGAGAGGAGAAGCAGCTTAACTTGAACCAAGGCCTGCCAAGGTAAACATAAATCTAAGGGATTAATTTATGTAACATTAAGGCCATTTAAATTAATGGGGATCATATTGCTAAGGTGGACGATATTGAGAGTTTTAAGAAGCAGAACCCTCGACCCTTCAAGGGAACCGAAGGAACCGTCTATGCCGACGAATGGCTCGACAGCATGGAGCGTCTCCTAAGCGTCGCTCGACTTCCAGAAGACCTCAAGGCCGAAGCGGTAGGACTCCAACTACAAAATGTAGCAAGCACCTGGTATCGGAATAAACCCCGACTCCAGGACAAGCAGCTTGACTGGAACACCTTAAAGAGGTTGTTCCAGAGGAAGTTCTTCCCAACATCAGAGTTACGGGAGATGGAAAGGCAATTTCAGAACCTGAAGCAAGAAAATATGACTGTTGGGAAATATGCGACAGAATTCGGCCAACTCAGCCGTTTTGCCAAGAATTTGGTAGCTGACCCTGATGATCGTGTTAAAAGGTTCAGATATGGGCAAAGAGAAGAGATCCGCACCCATGTGATCTCAGGCGGTGCTAAGACTTATGAAAGGATCCTGGAACGAGCTCAAGATATAGAGAAGAGTCAACCCGCTTGCTCAAAGAGGGATTATCCTGGAACTAACAACTTCCATGGTAATCAGAAGAAGCCCAACAACAACAACAACCGGCCTCCTCACCACCAGCAGCAGCACCAACAGGCGAAGAACAATGATAGAGCACCTCAAAGGCAGATCCCTATCTGTGATTTTTGCAAGAGGCCAGAGCATCAGTCGAACATCTGCAGGAAGAGGCTAGGACACTGCCTAGTCTGTGGGTCTGCCACCCACCAAGTTAAGGACTGCCCTTCGTCAGTCCACCGGACTGGAGCAACTCAGCAGAAAGGTCCTCTGCCCACTCAGCAACAACAATTTGGGCAGCATCAACAGAAGACTGGGCGAGCTTTTGCCCTAACAGCAGAGGAACAAGAGCCAGAGCAGGAACCTACAGCTGATGTCATCGCAGGTTTCATTTATGTGCATTCACATCCTACTTTAGCATTATTTGATTCGGGTGCATCACATAGTTTCATATCAACAAAATTCATCTCTGCACATCACATAGTTACGGGCTTTAGCAAGAATTTATGTAGAGTCATGACCGGTGGAGGACCCCTACCCATCACGGAGACCTGTAACTGTCCCATAAATATATCAGGCCACCAGTTCATAGCACCTTTGCTTGTGATGCCCTTACCCAACTATGATGTAGTCCTAGGGATGGACTGGTTGAGTAAGCAGCATGCGCTGATAGATTGTCACAGAGGATGTGTAGTCTTCAGCCCACCTGGAGAGCCAGAGTTTGAAATCTCTCGAACTCCAGAGGATATGGAGTGTGTTACTTACACCTCTATCACAGAAGAACCCGGACCTCCCCATCCTATCATAGAAGAATTTATGGACGTCTTCCTTGATAGTCTTCCCGGGTTACCCCCAGATCGAGACATAGAGTTCACCATTGACCTAGTCCCCGGCTTTTCTCCTATTTCTAAGGGATGCTACAGAGTCAACCCGAAGGAGTCAAAGGAGATGAAGGACCAGATCAATGAGCTGAAGGCACTTGGATTTATCAGAGATGGAGCTTCACCCTGGGGAGCACCTGTCTTGTTTGTTCCCAAGAAGGACGGAACTGTACGGATGTGCAACGACTACCGGGCGCTGAACAACATCACCATCAAGAATAAGTACCCTCTGCCCCGGATCAATGACTTGTTTGACCAACTAAGTGGAGCCAAGGTATTCTCGAAGATAGACCTCAGATCCGGATACCATCAGATCAAGGTTAGGAAGGAGGACATTCCCAAGATGGCGTTCAACACAAAGTATGGGCAGTTTGAATTCTTGGTCATGCCGCTTGGACTAACGAATGCTCCTGCTGTATTCATGAACCTTATGAACTAGGTTTTTCATGAATACCTAGATCAGTTTGTTGTTGTCTTTATCGATGACATTCTGATCTACTCGAAGACGGAAGAGGAGCATGAAGAGAACCTCAGAAAAGTTCTGGGAACTTTGAGGAAAGAGAAGTTATATGGTAAGCTATCCAAATGTGAATTCTTTCTAGACAAGGTGGATTTTCTTGGCCATGTTGTCATAGGAGAAGGAATTTTGGTGGACCCTAAGAAGATAGCTGTTGTTGAGAAATGGTCTACCCCAAGCTCAGTTGCTGAAATCAGAAGTTTCTTGGGCTTGGCTGGCTACTACCGGAAGTTTATGAAGGATTTCGCCAGGATTGCTGAACCAATGACGAAGCTCACTCGGAAGAATGAAGAGTTCATATGGACGGAAGCTTGCCAGACATCGTTTGAGGAATTGAAGAAAAAACTTACAACAGCACCGATACTTGCGCTACCCACAGGTACCGGAGGTTTCTCAATATACAGTGATGCCTCTGAAAAAGGACTAGGTTGCGTTCTTCAACAACATGGGAAAGTGATTGCTTACGCATCTAGGCAATTACGGACTCATGAGAAGAACTATCCCACACATGATCTGGATCTTGCTGCAGTCATCTTTGCTTTGAAGCTGTAGAAGCATTATCTCTATGGAGAGAGAGTAGAAATATTTACAGATCATAAAAGTCTGAAATATGTTTTCACTCAGAAAGAGCTGAACATGAGACAAAGAAGATGGCTGGAGTTAATGAAGGATTTTGACATCAACTTACAGTACCATCCGGGTAAGGCTAATGTGGTTGCAGATGCACTTAGTCGATACCCAGTGGCAATGTTCTTAACTAAGGAGCGGCACTTGTTGGAGGACATAGAGAAGCTTGGTCTAGAGATTGTACTGCCTGAGGAAAAGATGAAGGAACTGGGGCGAGAAGCTATTGTACCTGGAGCCGACTCAACCATGATGCAGTTGCAATTGCGTTCAAGTCTGATGGACAAAGTCAAGGAGACACAATTCCATGACGAGACGCTTTGAAAACTCAGAGATCAAGTGCTGGCAGGAACACTTGAAGGATTTTCTATCGCCAGTGACGGAGCATTGAAGAATGGTACGAGGCTGTGTGTACCATCTGGCGAACTGAGGAATGAGTTTATGCAAGAAGCGCACCAGTCGCAGTATTCCATACATCCTAGAGCTAACAAGATGTATCGGGATATGCGTACCATTGTTTGGTGGTATGGAATGAAGAAGGATGTATCCAGATTTGTGGCTAGATGCTTGATTTGTCAACAAGTAAAGGCTAGCAGACAGAGACCCGCAGGACTTCTACAGCCGCTGGACATTCCGGAGTGGAAGTGGGAGCATATAACAATGGACTTTGTGTCAGGATTGCCTCGATCCCAAGGAGGGAAGGACGCCATTTGGGTTATTGTGGACCGACTGACTAAATCAGCTCACTTTATCCCCTTCGAGGTTGGTCTATCCACCGAGAAGTTGGCGGCACTATACATGCGACACATCTACCGGATTCATGGAGTACCGGTAAGTATTGTATCTGACCGAGATACTAGATTTACCTCTCACTTTTGGAAGAGTTTACATGACAGCTTGGGAACAAAACTGAAGTTCAGCACAGCCTATCATCCCCAAACCGACGGACAATCGGAGACAACCATCTAGACGCTAGAGGACATGCTGAGATCTTGCGTCTTGGAATTTGGAGAGTCTTGGGAAGACCATTTGCATTTGGTGGAATTCTCCTACAACAACAGTTACCAAGCTAGCATCGGTATGACACCATTTGAAGCTCTTTATGGACGTCGTTGCCGCACTCCACTTGCTTGGGATGACGTAGGAGAAAGAGTACTGCTTGGACCTGAAATGGTGACTGATACAGCAGAGAAGGTAAAGGTGATCAGGGACAAGCTCAGGATTGCCCAAGACAGACAGAAGCATTGGGCAGATAGCAGTCGTCGACCACTGGAGTTTGAAGAAGGAGATAGTGTCTTTGTGAAGATTTCTCCTACCAGAGGAACGATCAGATTTGGCAGAGCTGGGAAGCTGAGTCCCAGATACATCGGTCCATTTGAGGTTTTGAGCCGAATTGGTGAAGTAGCGTACCGATTAGCTCTACCAGCTAATCTTGAAGGCGTGCACAACGTCTTCCACGTTTTGCAGCTCAGACGCTACATCCCGGATCCGAGCCACATCTTAGACCATTCAGAGCTGGAGATTGGACCCAGTCTCACAGTACCAGAGAGGCCTGTGGCGATTTTGGACAGAGGCGAGAAGAAGACCAGGACTTCGGTGACTCCCATAGTCAGAGTTATGTGGAGGCACGATTTCCCAGGCGAGTCTACCTGGGAACGAGAAGATGAGATACGGGAGCAGTACCCGTATTTTTTTGAGACCTGAGGCAATTCCTAACCCTATCCTTAATTTCGAGGACAAAATTTCCTAAGGAGGGAAGGTTGTGAAACCAGTATTTTCTAATTAATTAATATTGTGTTTATTATTTATTTTAGTTAGGCTAAAAATTATTATTTTTAAAAAAAATAATATAAATTCCTGGACTTTTGATTGTCTGGCCAGACCCGAACCCAACCCCATGTTCAAATCTTCTTTTTAAATATTTTGAGGAGTTATACTTTTGGAGTTTCAAATTTTTATATAAAGAAATTAAATTTATGAATACAGAATTATTTAAGAAAATTTGTTATTAAAACTTTCTTAAAAACTCCTTTTTAATCTCTCATTACAACTCTTAATACTCATTTAACACTCTTTCTCTCTCTCTCTTTCCTAATTCCTTCATTCAACAAAGGAAAAGAAAAACCCCTTCCTTTCCGAACGTTCGGCCACCCCTTCTTTTCTGAACCGACGATCCACCTTCTTTCCCTTCCCGTAACTCCGGTGACCCCTCGAATTTCCGGTAACCCCCACTTCCCCTCTTTTATATAAATCCCTTATCCACTCTTTCTTTTTCATCCTTCTCCTTTTTCCCCCAAAATCGTGCCCTAGCCGGAGTTCCGCCCGACCCAGCCACCGTCGCAGTCTCCGCGTCCAGTCCTGGCCCTCCCGGCGACCTCCTGCACCGACAGCCCCGACCCAGGCCGGCCCCGCCCAGGCGCCGTCCGACAAACCCCGATCCCCGCCGCCGCTTCCAGGCCGTGCCCCTACGACCGAGCGCCCTGTCCGCTGACCCGCGCGCGACTCCGGCCCCGATCCGAGGCCGAGGCCAGGCGAGCCCCTGTCCACCACCTCGCTACCGTTCTGTACCCGTGGTTTCCTCGGCAACCCGCAGTTTTCTGATCTTCTATCCCAAGCCCAATCTTCTGTTCCCGTAGGCGTGCTCGGATTTGCTGTCCGATCCCGGTTCGGTACGAGTAGCGCAGCCGCAATCCGACGAGGCGCTGTTCCGAGCTATTTTCAGTCGTCCGTGGATTTTCTTTTCTCCATTTTTATTATAACTGAGAGCTCTAGCCGAGCAACCCAGGTATAATTGCTTTCCCCGTTTTCGTTCCATAGTCGATGATGATTTTGTCCCTGATCCCATTACGTGAATCGGTTAGACGATTCGAATTCGAAAATTTTGAAGTTTGTTGGATATATCTGTGGATAGTATCGTTTTGAGAATGATAGGTTCTGTGATTTTCTTGATAGCTTTGCTTCGGATTTAGTTCGGTTGGTTTTGGGAGTTAATCTTTATGTTGGTATGTTTCTGTGAATTCTCGGGTTATCGAGTAATTTTGGGTTTTCCGAGTATTCTTCGGAAACATATTTTGTGAGTTATTAATCCTTGTGGAGGAATTTAAATTATGGGTTCTTCCTGGTTTGGGATATATATATTGGTATTGTGGCGCATTTTTCCAGTTTTGGGTTGTCCCGAAAATAGAGGGAATGCTGCCAAAATTTTTATAAAATTTAAAAAGGAATATTTTTTTAAATCGAATTTCGGAAATATTTTATAAAATAGATTTTGGGTGACGACCATATCGGTTAATGGGCCCTTAGCGAAATGCAAACGGAACCGATTTTACCCGGACGTTGAGGCATTAGCTATTTTAACAATTGGACCAAAGTCTGAGACTCGAAATTAATTTAATTTAATTTAATTAGTAGTTTTATTTTGTGATTAGTTTGTAGGATAATTTTTAAAGACTAACAAATGTTTTTCTTCTTATTTAAATTTATATAAAAAGTCTGTAAAGGGCATAAGCCCAGCTTTTATTTACTTTCTGTGGTTTTGTAATAAGTTAGTGTAGTTTTTATTCTTTTCTGGTTTGTGGTTGGCGTAAACACGTAAAAAAATAGTAAAATAATTATTTTATAGAAAATTAATATTAATTTCTCACATTAAATAAATTAGGAAAAATTACAAGTTATTATTTAAACAAATTTCACGTTTTTCCTCATTTAAAGAAAAATATTATTTTTAAATATAATATAATTAAATACAAAGTTTTATCAAATAAATTGGAAAAATATGATTTTTCCCAATAAAAAGTTAAATTGAACTTTTCTTCGTAAGTTAGAAACTCACCTCGATGAGCGTTCTAAAGTAGAGTTGTAAATAACCTAAAACTTGATTAGGATAAAATTCTAGAGATTGTAACTAGCACACCAAGATATGGATTGAATATTGGTGCGAAGGTATTCTCAATTGTAGGTTTTTGAGGACTATACTAGCATCACCCCGGAACCAACATCGAATCCAGTCATAAACAAAGGCAAGTACATTTTGTGTTAGTTTACAATTATTTTGTAATCGTTTTATTGCAAGTTTAAACCACGATGCAACACGGAACTCTCTTTGAGAGCATTCACTGATTGACTGTTGGGTACTGGGGTAATGAGTATGACCACATCCAAAATAGTATAATGACTGTGTTAGCTTACCCCTCATACACACGGGGATAAGCCATATCGTATCAATATGATACAACTGTACAACCTAATCCGGTCATATTCATTGCCTATTCACATCACAATATTTTAACTGCTGGAAAACTATTTATTTCAAATTGTTTAAAAGTGCATAACTCTATTATTATTTCAATTGTTAAATTATCATGAAGTGTACTTTGCTCCTTTCCTGACTGGATTCCCCGTAGGTACTATGGACGATACTGAGCTATTGATAAGTAGCTACTATGACCCTGAGCTGTACCCGGCTGTTCTACCAGAGGATGATGATGAGGAGACTGCTAGTTAGATTTATTTCCAGTTTATGATTATGTGGAAAACAAGTATTTTATTTTAGTTGTGGTTTGTAATTGAAACTTTGTGTTGGAAAAGTCTTTATTTATCAAAGTATTAAAAGTTGTGGCAATTAGAATTTGTGTTGTTGATTACCTGCATGAGTGATACAGCTTACTGCCACCGTCTCATCAACGGTGCAGGCTGGGCATGATCCGATTTGACCCAAGAAATTGGGACCGGGTCGTGACAAGTAACTTGTTGCGGACTAGTTTGCCACATCTTGTCCTTGTTTGGTTGTAGGTGTGGCTCACTACTCCGATGAGAAGGTATTGAACCCTGTTGTGGGGGATGGTGCGCTAATTCAAGGGTGGAGTGTTGGACCATGTTATGATCTGATTGACTTATCATTGAGCAGTTTTTATTCAGTTTATATGGCATGATATTATGTATCTTTTTACGTCTCTCTAAGGACCTGGTTAACTCTCCAGGTGTGTGTTCTTATCTTCCGCAGGCATTCTATCCGAGATCGTGATCTTCTTCATCCCTTCGAAGATAATGTGTCTTGGATCTTTCTTACTACCTGCGCTAAATTATCTCATATGTCTTGTACTTCTTTTCATTTAAATAGTTGGTAGTAGATTTGTCTCCGCCCAACATATTGTATAAAAACAAATCATGGTTATTATATGATAATCTTTATTTCTTTCATTTTGTGGATGAGATTAGTAGCTGTGGTTTTACTGCATTTACAGCTTACGTATATTTATTATACGGCGGGCATGTCAACGTTCCTAGTCCTAAGTATTTTGGGACTGGAGCGTTACATGTTTCTGTGGTGGCACATATAGGTCAAGATAAATTGTTTGGTTACTTTACCGTACCATGCAAGCTTGCGTATAGGTTTAGAGTCTAGGATCTCATCCACATACTTGACCTCTTTCCTCGATTCCGTCTTTGAACTATCGCTTGACTCCGTGATTTGCATCTTGCTTGACTTTCTCTACCGTAAATTCTTATCCTTATTTTTTACTTGATAGTGGCTAGGAAGAAACCCGTACTAGATAGATATGTTCCCTTGTTCCATCACACTACTAGTTAACTCTTGCAAGTTAGGTAGAATGCCTCACGACCTAACAATCCCTTGTCCTTCTGACCAATATTAATAAGTTTACTTATATTCTAGAAATTAGAGGAACCTAACCCATCTAGCCGACCAAGCCATAGACAAGGAGACACTAGGACGACTATATAGGCCCAAACTTTGGGCGAGACTTAGATTTAAGGATCTTGGACTATTTGATTTCTTTCATCATTATTCTCCTACTTATATTTTGGACTATCTTGACTAACGCTGCTAATATAGCCTAGATTTGCAAGCTTATTCTTTATCGAGCTTGTTCACGACATATGTTTATTGAAAGAGCTCCCACTAACTTATTGTCTAATGAGAACTGGTACATAATGGTCTGATCAACCAAGTGCATTTTTGTTCGCCTTTCTTATGATTACTCTGCGTGGATTGAGATATAGTTAACAAATGTACTAGCCCTTTAGGATCTCATCCACGTTTGCCTTGATAATCCCATTTGAAACTATTCAATCGCCTTTGAAAACCGTAATTGTATTTGATCGTAGCTTCTTGAACCATTTATTTCTTGTCTTTCACCTATTTTAGAAGGACGAAATCACTCATACAGAATAGAGGCGGTACTCCCTCTAGAGATCCAGATTCCATCCCTATGGGTGGCTATCACCAACCAGTTGATTGTCGAAGGTAATTAACGCCCTCGGCTACAGGAATTGGAAGCATTGGACGAGAGGTGCCTGTTTGCTCAATAATGTATCGAACTCTATCAAGCTCGAATTTTTTGGGCCTTCAACAAAAAGGTTTGGGAAGGGACATACCAAGTGGGTGACCTTGTCTTATCAGTTCGAAGACCGGTGGTAATGACCCATAAGACAGCTGGGAAGTTCGAGCCTAAGTGGGAAGGATCGTTCGTCATAGAGACAGTCTACTCTAATGGTGCTTACCGACTAGCCAAACCTAACGTCGATTTGTAAATGATGCCGATCAATGGTAAATTCTTAAAAAAGTACTATGTCTGAGGTATAAGTCGGCATATATTTCCACATCCCGCGTGGGTGTTCATGAGTTCTATTAGCGAATTCATCCCTTCCTCATTTCCCAGTAGAAAATATTCACGTCTATATTACCTCTGAGTTGTTTTTCTATACCCAACGAAGTTCATTCCTACCATGTCCATATTACCTCTAAGTAGACATTTCTTCCATGACAAGCCCCGTGTTGTCATAATTATCTATAGAACATTTCATGTCTATACTATCTCTGAGTCGTTCTATACACCCGTAGAATCTATTCCTACCATATCCATATAACCTCTGAGAAAGGAAAATTCTACCATAAAAGGTTCCGTGTTTACTATGTCCATATTACCTCTGAGTAAACACCCCATCCCCAGCGGAGTTACCTCCATCCCATAATGTTAATCTTACCACTGAAGGAATTCTTACTGCTTTAAAGAAACAAAACTAAGATTTTTTATTCATAAAAAGGGAAAGTTTTTTTCTTTTCTACAAAAGGGCCACCCAAAAGAGAGGAACAAAAGACGAAAGACATGAACATTGCGACGATCGACGCATAAGTTCTTCAAGACGGCTCCTCAAAAGGGCAATCTGGGGCCCAACCAACTCTTTGGCTCGACACTCTGCCTCTTGCCGTCTGGCGGCCTCATCCTCGAGCTGGGATAGGTTCTGGCGTGCGAGGTCCAACTCTGCCTAACGAATACTGATACTTTCTCTCTCCCGAGCTAAGGTCTCGGATCGCTGGCGAAGGAGCCCTATTGGTCTTTTGAGTTCTCCAGCTCACTCTCGGCGAAGGCCAACGTCTATTCTAGCTGCCGAATCTATTCGCGGAGGGTCTCGCACTGTTCCTCCAAAGTTGTTCGATGGCAGACTTGAACCTCTTCAGCATTGGTCACCACTTCAATCTCTGCTTCGACCTCGACAAGCCTGAGAGTCAGAGCTTGACATCTTTTTTCGTCCTGGGAAAGTTCAGTAGCCATTTTCTCTAGTTCTACGTCCGCCATAGATGAAAGGCTGTGCTCAAGACCTTCAAGCTCTAAAACTGTGGCTTCTAATTCCGTCAGAAGGGCCTCTATCGCATCCGCTTTTGCCTAATATCCCTAATATTCGCGCAATGCTACTAGCTGGGCTCTTACTGCAGATTGAGCCCACTTAAGCGTCTGGTTATGCTGCAAGACACCCTCTATACTGCACTTTAAAGCATTGTGAATAGTGCCCAGGATGAGGTTGGCATAATCAGCATTGTCACCCATTGGGGTCATCGGAGATGCTGTAATGGAAGGTCCCGGAGCAGTAGCAGTAGCTAATACATGACTAGGTATTGCGGCCAGGGAAGGTCGTGACATGACTGGGACGGAGGCTGTCAATGGAGCAATGACTGTACTTGTCAACGCTGTCTGATGGATGGCTATCTCTTTAACGGGCTCCCTTGCCGGCTTTTAGACAATTTTCGTAGTTGACGGCTGGGGAGCCCCATGGACTGGGTCTGGAACGGTCTCTGTGACCAACCCTTCAACAGTCATTTCGACCGACCCCTCAGTAGTCTTCTTAACCGGTTCTTCAGTGGTCTCCTCGACCAAATCTCTAGCTGCTGGCTCATCAGTAGTCTCTTCGATAAGCTCGGTAGTGATTGCATCAACAGGATCCTTAGCACCTGGCTTCTCAGCAATCTTTTCGACCGATTCTTCAACGATTTCCTCGGCCGGGCTATCAATGAGGTCCTCAGCAGCCTCCTCGACCGCAATCTCAATAGGTACATCAACCGGCTCCTCAACGACCAACTCATCAATAGTCTTCTTGACCTGTTCTTTCTTGGTCTCCTCAGTTGCCTCTTCCATGACCATGTCGGCTAACTCTTCAATAGGCTCCTGGTCCTCTTTCAAAATGACCTCATCGACTAACTGCTCGATGGTCATCTTGACCGGCTCTTCAATAGCTCTGTCGGCTAACTCTTTGACAGCCTCCTCTGTCAACCTTTCCACAGTCTCTTCGACCAGCCTTTGGGGCGAATCCCTGATGTCTGCCAAGGGTAATTCCTTGGCTGCATGATCCTTCTCACCTCCCGGTACATCTGGGTTGTCTTCAGCCCTTTTTCAGTATAGGGAGGAGGTACAGTTGAGGGGTCCTGAGCAATGACTTCAGTATCCTCAGCTGTTTGATCTGTCGTAGATACAGATTTTGGAGTCATATCTTTCGCCACCATAAGACCAATCCCGGGTATCTCCACAGGCTCATCCACAATCGGCTCTAGGAAAGTTTCTCGCTGAGGTGAAGCTGCTGGCTCCAAGAAGCCCTAAGTCTCGTATTCGAAAGGAGCAGGAGGAGAAACATCTCTCGAATCAGTAGCCTCAGCAGCTGTGTTCACCGAGTTCTCCTCCGGAATACTAGCCTCTTCGGTCCTCGTTATCGTAAGCGTCTCAAGATTTGAAAGACCCACGACATAGGTGATTCTTCCTTCCATTCTCAAATAAGGACCTTTGGCAGGCAAAGGGATGATAACGCCAACTGTCGAACGCGGTGGCTCTCTCTAGGGTACCTCTGGAGCAGGTATCTTAGGAAATTCCTTGAGTATCTCCGACCATCCAGACTTCTTCTTTGCATGTGCAAGCAAAACCGTAATAAGCGAAAAGTTTGGGATAAGAACCTGAATGAAAAGGACTGAAGTGTACCTGTGAAGAGGGTTCAACAGGCGGAGTGCTCTATCGCGGCAAAGACCATCATGAGGGTCCATAACATCTAGGTATAGCCTTTCTGTTTCTCTTGATTGGAAAAGAACTCGCCCCCGAAGGAGCCCGACGTTCCAACGAGTTACTCACGGGTGCTTCCTCCTCTCTTCCCACCCAAGACGTACTAGAACCATCTGAGGATATACCATCCGACGACGTGAGCTCTCGAAGGTGCACAAGGGCCAACTGAGGCGTCTCCAACTTCGTCCCCTCAATCAAGCTCCGTTCTCGATCGTAGTCCAACAAGAAGTTATTGGGTATGCAATAAAGCTTCATAACGGAGTACAAGATACGGGCCTCTCCGTGCATCGTAGAGATCGTGAACTTCGTTCCAGTGCACCCGATATTATAATCGTACCATGCCCGGGTGCCATCCAGCAGACTTCTCTCATAGCCAAGGCAATAGATTGGGTTGTCGATCATCATCTGGCTATAGCCGAAATTTCGCACAAACCAACTCGGCAAATAGGGCTCCAGATACACCCGATTCTGATTCCGACACACTAAATGTGAAAGATGGATGGACTGCAGCCAATGCAAATCACCGAGATCAGTTAGATCACTATCCACTTTGCCTTGGTCTATTAGTTCGTCGTCTGCAAGGTAACCCTTGTAAGAGGGCAAAAACTTGTTGAAATTATAGCCATCTAAGTGGCTCAACATCCACCTACAGATGGGGACGTCCTGATGGAGCTATTTTGCCCGATGATAGTTACACAGTGTTACGTCCCCTTCCTTATAACCATCAATGGTGTTGGGGACTATTATCTTCCTCGAGAGCTCCCACAAGCCACGCAGGTTATTACATGTCATAGCCAGAAGCAAAGATAGCGAATATTTATAGGCCAGTTTCATAGCTAGCAGAATGAGTTCTCAATTGACCCGCGCTACGGATCCAGAGCCTCCAGGAACCATGGCTTTTCGTAGCCATATCATCAGAAAAGCGGCCAACGCTGGTTTCGTGCTCAGAGCAATCAAGTTACGACAAAAGTAGTTGTGAACGATGAAGGTGGATTTTCCCTCAACATCTACTGAGGAGCGGATACCCTCGCTTTGACCATCAAATATTCTACCTCGTCAGTGGTATACTCCCTATGCATGGTAAAGTGGACCTTCCTCGGCTCCGACGGGTGTTTTTCGAAGATATAGTCCTTCCAAGCTTTAATATGGGATGAGTCTTCGCTAAGTCCTTGCGTACGCACACTTGATGGTGGCAAAGCAGTTCTTTGTACACTGCCATCATTTCAGGATATTTGTTCTCCAGTACCAAAAACTCCTCTTTCCTAGGAGTATATTCCTCATACGGTTCTTTGCCCAATGGCAGCTTCGAGATGGCGTACATTTCATGAAGGGCCAACTCCATCTCTTCATACAGAGTAAAGAAAGTCCTGGTATGGTGATTGTACATCTCCAGCAAGGCCACGAACATGGGCTGATTAATCTCAATACCATGTTTGGTAGCCCTGATGGAACGACTCAAGCCCATACCTTCCCGATCTTTTTTGAACCTATCCAATACTCACTGGGTTAGTTCGCACCATTCAGTCTTAGGATGGATCCAGCCTTCGACCCAGAAGGCTCTTTTCGGATACGTGCATCCTGTCACTAGAAGCCTATTGGCGAAAAAAGAAGCCCCAACTGGATGTACAGCTATGGTAAAATCGCTGAGTAAGTGACCAGGAAGCAATACATGCAAAGTGTACGATGGACCATCACGTACACTCTTAAAAGTATCCCTTCTTTTAGAATGCCTATCCACCTGGAAATGTCGTGTCATTAAATCCCCTTGCTCCGGGGTCAGTTCCCATTTCATATAATGTTTCTCGGTGAAGCAGGAGAAAACCGCCAGCGGAAGGTGCCGGTTGATTGACGGAACATGCAAAGAGAGACCGTCATTCTCGAAGTACCAATCCTCATTTATCTCCAGGAAGTCGATCTTTTTCAAAATTAGCTGATCACCAAAAAGGAACCGAGGTTTTAATATCTCGACGGCATCAGAAGGGCTAGACAACTTGCCTCGATCCCTCATACGACGGAAGTATACATGCTATTGATCATGTATTATAGCCATTCGCTCTTTCGATTCACCTTGGGTGATCAACTTCTTGGCAGGATTAACGAGCTCCTCATCGACATTTATGCCTAGGGCGCAGACCGCTGAATCAAAAAGGATATCCCTAAAAAGAGGCATGGCCACGAAAGCTGCACATGAACAAAATGTGTCAAGAAAATTCATGTATTTTTTGAAAGAAATAAAGTACGTATGCACTACCTAGTGGTACTATACCTGAGTGAGAAAGCATTCGCACAGTTACTGCACAAGCATCCGTACATGCACTCTGAAAGTTGCATTGCGTGTCAGCAAGCAAGCGTCCACGCAGGCACTTCATAAATTATAATGCACGCAGATACTGCTAGTGACTTTGTGCGTTAGAAGAAACCTCGAAACAACTTATAGTCATTACTTCATAAAAGTAATGACCATGCGCATCGGTTGATGGAGCTTTAGCACATCTTCGGGACACCACTCCGAGGAATAGTGCTTATGCGCATCAGCGGAAAGAGCTTTAGCACATCTTCAAGATGCTACTCCGAGAAGTGAATGCTCATGTGCATCAGCAAGCTAGGGTGTCGATGTTCATCGAAACCTACTTGCAATAGGCGGCCGTACGTCTCCGTGCACTTTAACGCCAACGGCCGGAGCGTCGTCGACGCCGACAGTTTTTGAGGCCAGCCGTTTCCCTCTGGCCTGTCTCGTACTCGCCATAGCCCCTCTGGCCTTTCTCGTGTTTGCTGCAACTCCTCTGGGAGCTCTTAATCTCTTTGGAACCATGGCGGGAAGACTACAATTTTGAGGAAGAATAAAGTTGAAAAGAAAGGCTTAGTTGAAAAAGAGCATGGATGGCAGAAAGGCTCTCTCTCTTCGACAAAACTCTACCTATAGAGCGGAGCCACGTAAGCGGATGAAGACAAAACTCTTCGTATTCGAAGAAACTCTTCGAACGTCATGGGAGATAAAGCGAGATCATGATGGTTTTAAGTCATAAAAATGAGGAGGTATCATTGCTTTTAAATGAAACGATGTCTCGAAAGTATTTAATGCTGACGGCTAAGCATGACGCCAGCCTGTCAGCAACCTGCTATGCATTCTCACGTGTTATTTCATGCTTCTGTTCAAAGCGTTCCAAACTTGTTCAATTTTGAAAACTTTGAAGGGGGTCTTGTAGAAGCATGAAAATAGCGCATCAGTTATGGAAGCGCAGAAGAAAATAGTTACTTCACATACTTCACAAAAGCGCAGGAGACATATAAATTTTGGGGCACTTCAAAAACTCATGTTATAAAAAGAGAGTGCATAAAGGAATGTTCTTTATTAAAATTATGCTTACAAAAGATCTATTAGAGACTCTTCATGGTTACAAATAAAGACTACCTAAAAGCACAGCCTACAAGTGCGCAGTCTTCAGAAGCGCGCAGTCCACAAAAGCGCAGCAGCGTCAGAGCGAATCACTTCCTTATCAAAGTGAGCCACTTCCTAGCCAGACGTGGAGGAACTCTAATATGGCTAATAAAGCAGCTATTGGCCCGAGCAAGAACGTAACTCTTGTGCGAAGCTCGTAGCACTACCTACGGATCTTTCAGCCTAACAGGGCGCGTAGCTCCCCCCACTCCAATTTGGCAAATGAAACCATTATTGAGCAGGGCAGAGCACAACCTGTGGCACTTCGGATTGGCAATCAATCCAAACCCTATAGCTTGGACCTCGAAGACCTCCAAGATGTTGTTCAGGTTCGAACCCATTATGCTAAAAGCTTAAGTGCATCTCGAAACTCCGTAGTGGTCTTTCTGCGAAGCTACAACTTCTATGAACGAAGAGATCTACAACCAACAGTCGACTTATGCAAGGCCCATGGTCGTCCAAAGTTAAGTCGGGGTCGAGCATGACAGGGGAATTAATGGAAACTGTGTGCAAGGTCTCACCCAAAAGCTCATTTTTATAGAGGCTATGTGGTCCAACCCACTTGCACGTGGCAGTCGGTCAAAGGACTTCGGAGTAATGGGATGAACCTAGGACTCAACACAATGAATCTTATTTAATAGATTCATTTGCCTAAGCTTTTTAGTCACCACTTCTCGAGCCCCCCCCAAAGTTGCAGACATTAAATGGATGTTGACTCGGCCGCTCAAAGACTGTCATCTTTTTAGGAGCACAGTGACTTCGACGCTTCGTAAAAGTATAGCCCTCATAGCTGTCCAGAAGGGCAATTCCTTCAACGGCTCCATCAGCAACTTCGATGCTTTGTAAAAGTGCATCTCTCATAGCTGCCCAGAAGCGCAGCCCCTTCAGCGGCTCCGTCAGCAACTTCGATTCTTCGTAAAAGCGCAACTCTCATAGCTGCCTGGAAGTGCAGCCCCTTCAATGGCTCCTTCACTTGACCCCTCAGAGCTTCTTAAGAGCACAGTCTCCTCGTCACCCAAAAGTGCAGTGACTTCGTTGTCTCAAGAGCACAATTTCCTCGTCGCCCGGAAGCGTAGAGACTTCGTTGCCTCAAGAGCAGTCTCCTTGTCGCCCAAAAGCATAGTAACTTTGTTACCTCAAGAGTAGTCTCCTCATCGCCCAAAAGCAGTGACTTTGTACCCTCAAGAGCACAGTCTCCTCGTCGTCCAAAAGTGCAGTGACTTCGTCGCCTCCATGGCAGCCTCCTCGTCCCCCAAAAGCGCAGTAGCTCGAACACTCTAAAAAGTGTAGCTCTTATAGCGCACAGTCCCCCTATAATGTGGCATCATACCACATGGACAGTATGGCAGTTGTACCTTTTCAGATACAATCAAATCTGATTTGTTGAAATCGCTGCCCCTGAGATAGTGTCGGATTCAGTTTGTTTAAACTATTGTATCTTTTTAGATACGACTACATCCAATTCTGTTTAATCCCTTCACTCCTAAGATGAGATCGAACTTCAGTTTATTTAAACAGTCATTCTCTCGATAGGAGCAAAATCTAATCGGTTTCTTCTGAGCGAAGTCATCGAGCAATAGGCACACACCATGTGTCAATCAATCGGTCATATTAATGAAAGATAATAAATGTCAAAGATCTCGATCACGGAGAATTCCAAACAACTGCACGTGCCAGCTCAGCAGCAGCCTTCACAAAGCAGTTATAAATGGATATTTCCTAAAATCTCGCACGCGCAACACTCCTGCACACCAAAATCCTTTTCCACATCGTATATGTGCTTACCTATAAATAGAAGAAGTTTTCCTTCGTTCAAGGGACTTCAGTGTCTTCTTGAATGGCAACCCCGAGTACAACTCACAAGCATCAGAATGTCAGAGCAAGTTCAGTTCGTTGTCAGATAGTCACTGGAGTAAAGGAGCCGTTGTAGTTATTCTTGATCTCCACCGTCACACTTCCCAGAAATTCCTGTACCTAGATCTTCTGTTTAGGAATCCTTTGTACTTTTTATGCGTTTAAAATACAAAAAGTTCGTATAACTTTGGTCAGGGCAAACAAGATAGCGACACTGCTGGGGACTTCCTTCTCCTTCGATGAGAAGGTGGTAACGCAGTCCGACGATAACTTGTTGGGGTCTTCTCAAAAGGTGCTGGTCGTGCGTTTCAACCTGCAAGCTTTTGAAGATCTCAAATCTAAAGAGAATTCGAGCCCTTCGAAACTGTTCATAAAATCAAAGAAGACTCAACGTACTTGGGTGCCCAAGAAGCACAGCTCCTTCAACGACTCCGTCAACAACTTTGACGCTTCGTAAAAGTGCAGTTCACGTAGCTGCCTAAAAGGGCAGCCGCTTCAACGGCTCCGTCAGCAACTTTGACGCTTTGTAAAAGCGCAGCTCTCTTAGCTGCCGAGAAGTGCAGCCCCTTCAACGGCTCCTTCATTTGACCCCTCAGAGCTTTTCAAGAGCACGGCCCCCTCGTCGTCCAAAAACATAGTGACCTCATTGCCTCAAGAGCACAGTCTCCTCGTTGCCCGAAAGCACAGAAACTTTGTTGCCTCAAGAGCAGTCTCCTCGTTGCCCAAAAGTGCAGTGACTTCACTTCCTCAAGAGCATAGTTTCCTCGTCACCCAAAAGTGCAGTGACTTTGTTGCTTCAAGAGCAGTCTCCTCATTGCCTAAAATTACAGTAACTTCGTCGCCTCAAGAGCATAGTCTCCTCGTCACCGAAAAGTGCAGTAACTTCGTCGCCTACATGGCTGTCCCATCGTCGCCCAAATGTGCAGTGGCTCGAATACTCTAAAAAGTGCAGCTCGTATAGCGCACAATCCCCCTACAATGTGGAATCATACCACATGGACAGTGTGGCAGCTGTATCTTTTCAGATACAATCAAATCCGATTTGTTGAAATCGATGCCCCTGAGATAGAGTAGGATTCAGTTTGTTTAAACTATTATATCTTTTTAGATACGATCAAATCCGATTCTGTTTAATTCCTTTGCTCCTACGATGAGATCGAACTTTAGTTTATTTAAATAGTCGTTCTCTCGATAAAAGCAAAATCTAGTTGGTTTCATCTAAGCAAAGTCATCGAGCAATAGGCATACGCCATGTGTCAATCAATCAGTCATATTAATAAAGGATGATACCTGTCCAAGATCTCGATCACAGAGAATTCTAAAAAATTGCCATGTGTCAGCTCAGCAGCAGCCTTCACAGAGTAGTTACAAGCGGATATTCCCCAAAATCTCGCGTACGCAGCGCTCCTGCATGCCAAAACCCTTATGCACAACATATATGTGCTTGCCTATAAATAGAAAGAGTTTTTCTTCGTTCAACAGACTTCGACATCTTCTTGATTGGCAACCCCGAGTACCACTCACAAGCATTAGAAAGTCAGAGCAAGTTCAGTTCGTCGTCAGATCGTCAACGGAAAAAAAGAGAAAAGGAGCCACTATAGTGCTCGATCTCCACCGCCACACTTCCCCAAAAATTCTTGTACCTTAATCTCCTATTTAGGTACCCTTTGTACTTTTTATATGTTTGAAATACAAAAATTTCATACAACTTTTGTCATAGAAAACAGATGGTATGCTTCTGTGATGTCTTACGGGTGAGGAGGCAAAACAGATACTAGGTGAATCTCATAACGGTGTTTACGGGGCACGTCAGCTTGGTCCCAAGCTACAGGACTGTATCAGACGTATGTGATACTATTAGCCCACTATGGTGGCAGATGCAATTGAATATGCGAAAAAATGTCGAGCATGTCAAATCTATGCTGATTTTATCCATTAACCATCAGAATTCTTACATCCGACTACAATATCTTGGCCTTTTAAAGCCTGGGTCATGGATGTCATCGGTCTTATCAATCCACCATCATCTCGAGGACATCCGTTCATCATAGCTATAACCGATTACATCTCAAAATGGGCAGAAGCTATTCCTCTAGCCGAAGTCAAGACAAGCATTGTCATCAACTTCATCAAGCATCATGTCATTTATCAATTCGGAGTTCCCAGAAGAATCATTCATGACAACGGACCTCAGTTCTGAGTCAAGCATTCACTCAATTCTGTAATGACACTTGGATCACCAACAATGCTTCTACAGCTTATAATCTCGCGGCTAACGGTTTAGCAGAAGCATTCAACAAAATAATTATCAAGCTCCCCAAAAAGTTTATTTTTGCTAATAAACGTAACTGGAGCAAAAAGCTTGGAGAATGCCTATGGGCGTACCACACTGCAGTTAGTACCCTAACTGGCTATACACCCTTCTCTGTACGGTACGAAGCTGTCTTAACATTAGAGATTCAAATTCCATCTTTGATGATAGCTATCGCCAATAAACTCACAGTAGAAAATAATGATCGTCTTCGACTTCAAGAGCTTGAAGCACTCGATGAGAAGTGGCTATTAGCTCAACAACACATTGAGCTATATTAAGCCCGCATCTCAAAAGCCTTCAACCGTAAAGTCAAAGTATGAACCTTTCAAAAAGGTGAGCTAGACCTTACAGTCAGACATCCTATGACTATGACACACATGAGCAAAGGCAAGTTCGAGCCAAAATGGGAGGGTTCCTACGTCATAAGCAAAGTCTTCTCTAACGGAGCTTATCAGCTGACCGGAATGGACGACCGAATAGCTATGATGCTTATTAATGGCAAATTTCTGAAGAAATATCATGTTTAAAGGTGTGTATCATATTTTCTAACAAATATTATACACACACAAATCTTCAAATGATTATCTTTTATTCACTCTTTCGTGAATAAACCAACAGATAAAAATTCCTCAAAAATCCCCAGTGGAGTCTAACCAGATCTTATGGTACATCTTCAAAAGATTAACCCATAACATCCACCACAACATATCATCACAACATCATCTTTTGAAACCCAGCCGTTTTAAAAGATATCGTATTCTTGAGCCCCGGTTGGTTCAAGCATAATCAACATATATATGAATTCACGTCCATATTACCTCTGAATTCTACTATCTGCATCAACTACTTGTCATGTCCATATTACCTCTGATAATGTCATCTCAAAAAAATAACATCATGTCAAAATTATACTCTGTCACGTCCATATTACCTCTGAACAGATATAATAAGTATTTTTTTCGAAAAATATGTCATATCCAGTACCTCTGAACATATTTCTTATTCTTATCTACTACTTGTGTCTCAAACAGATACATTATAGGTAATAGAGCAACAAAATTTTGTATCAGATTTTCTATTTCATACGAATCTTTAGAACACAAAACATTACATTTCAAAAAAAACAATATGATAAAATTAGTTTGAGAAGGTTATTACATTCACTCTCCTTTTCTAAAAAATTTATTGCGGGGGCTGCATACCGAGGTTGAGAATTTGCATTCAAAGTTTCAACTCCTTCCACTCGATTAGCAAAAACTCGCGCTCGGCCAGATTCCTCTTGAACTCTGGTAACTGTGGCTGCATTGACAAAATATGGCATTCCATCTCTGCGTTACGAGCTTGGAGGAGATCATTTCTCTGCCTATTCAGATCGTCCAAAAGACTTGAAGCAAATTGACGCAATTCTACAACCACTTCGTGGCGCTTTCTGGCTCGAGCCAATTTGGCTTCTAATTTTTGGATGCGGGCTTGAATCTCAGATATCTCTTTTTTTATCCTCTTCCTCGGCTGTGGCTTCAGCTATAACGGTCTCCATTTCTCCAAATTATAAATCATATGCTGCCATGGAGTTGTCAAGTACAGCCTATCGTTCTTCGTACTCACGTGCTATAGATTCGTATTCAGCGTCCAACTGGCTACTCATGTTCCTTCTGATCAGATCTTGATAAGATTGGATGGGATCCCTCAACTCCAACAAGATCTGCTCTAGGGTGCTAGCCCTTTCAGCGTCACCAAGACCACATATGGCCTCAATTGGAAAAAAGAGGTCCTCCTTACGAAATTGTAAGGGTGGCTCTTCTCTATGGCCAATTGAACCAGAGAATATAAGGAGATGAAGAATGCATCTGTATAAGTACGGATGATGCTACTCGTCATTGCCGATACGTCAGGCATCACTATTGTACCTGGAACTTCTCTTTCTACAGAAGTCAGAGGAATATTAGCAACCGGCATAACATCAACGCCTGGAGATTTTGGTACAGGCATCCCCGAAGAGCTTCCCTCCATGGCATGAGTCCCGATATCCAAAGGAACCATGGTAAAACTGAGGCTGAAAACGATAGAAGCTAACGAGACTTCAGTTGTTGTCCCTATATGACTTGTTGCAATTCAAAGTAAAATCATTATATCACACGGCATTTAATAAAAAAACAATGGTAAGTAAAGTCAGGAAATTACCTAGGCCTGTTGGCATATATGGAGTATCAACAGGCACAACATCTCTTTCCGTAATAAGCCTTTCAAGTGTAGAAGTATATACTACTACTTGGTTGCTTCCTGCTTCTGAGCCTCCTAACATGAAGCAGCTACTCCCAGCCTTTGAGCCCGCATGGCTGCCTCTGACCCCTGATTTAGCTTGGCCTCCTTGGGCTGCTACTTCCACCCTCTTTGTTTTAAGAACATGTTTGGTTGGGGCCTGAATCCTCTCACTATCAAAATTAGGGTTCTGATCACCCTCAGGGCCTTCTAAACCCTCAAGAAGGCCCTTATCACCCTCATCTTCATCAACAGGGCTTCTGTCGCCCTCAATATAAACATTAGAGTCTTCATCACTAAGCGACTCATCGGGACTCCGATCATCTTTGTTAGGGTTTTGCTCACCTTCATCTTCAACAGGGCTTTCACCACCCTCAAACTGTAATTTGGTTATCTTTGGCCATCAAATTTTGACCCTCCTGGGTCGCTACTTGATCTTGGCTTAACTCAGCCTTTTCAAGATCTGAGGCATCATCAATAGGGTCCTCCTCGATTTGATCGTCGCCAAAATAACAGTCCTGTAGCTCTTCTATTATCTCTCCATCATCTTGAGAGAGTACTTTGTTTAGGATAGGAACCTCAGGATATGAGTTGTAGGAAGAGCTAGAGCCGCTGTAGCAACTTCCTTTTCACCTTAAATTGAGGTTATCCCAAATGGAACTGATATTCCCTTAAGAACAATGACACTTGAAGCATCATCAGAGACTGGGGGCGACATCAGGCCAGACTAAATAAGTGCTATGAACGTCTTTGCTAAAAGAGGAGTCTCTATCTCTGTCTTTACAATAGTTACTGGAGGGACATCAACTGAAGTAGTTGGAGCTGGTGCATTGGCCGGTGGAGGCTATAGAGATGAAGAAATATCAATACAAATTACTATGGGGTCAATGACTACTAACTCCGGTTGGACTGAAAGGTCAAGAGTATCACCTATCTGAGAGGGCATACCCTCCGAGGGCGGTAGTGACTTCTCTTGTGCTGGCAGAACTGAATCTTGATGGCTATAAGAATGCTCTGGCGAAGAAGGTGCAAAAGAAACTGCGGTCTTCCCTCTCACATTTCTAGTAGCCAATAATTTTCTTCTTGCCGAACGCTGGAGTAGTGGTTGCGGGGACGTTTTAGCTGCCTCGACAGGAGCAGGCGGTTGAGTTTGTGCTTCTTTAAGAATGATCTGTTCCTTGCTTATTTCCTTACTAGCTTCCATACTCCCCTTCTGTGTAAGTGGTGGAGTTGTTCCCACGAAAGAAGATGTCTTCCCAGGGCAACCCAGCTTCCATTTGTCGTATTTGGGCCCTTGTCCTCGCCATGGGCCGATCGGCGACAACTGCCTCCTTCTTCTTCTTCTTCCCTTTTCCTTTTGCAGGAGTGACAGGCTCATCTTGAGTAGACTGATAATAAGTATCAATCTTCCGCTTCTTGCCATCTCCCTTCACAGAAGATTTCTCTTTCCGCTTCTTGAGGGAGATACACAATACCTCTTGCACCTCGTCATGCAAACCAATAGGCACAACCTCTAGAGGATCGTCAGCAGGGATGTTTTCCTCTACCTCAGACAAATTCACGGTGGCTGCAGTCCAGTCCCGTGCTTTCTTCACATCAACAAAGCTATCTGATATCGAATAACCTTCAAAGAAGGTGTTGGTTGAGGTGTAAAAATTTGCATATGTACCTAACATACGCGGACCATCCTCAAAGGCAACAGAGGGCATGGTGAGTATGGCTTTAGTTCCTCTCGTACTATAATATCTCCATCCTCGGGCCCCGTCGATTAAATGCCTGAAGGCTCAAAGGCAAGTGGTTGCGTTCCGGAAATGCATATGTTCATAGCCGAATTAACGAGCAAAGCGGCTGGGCAAGTATGGTTCCAAGTAGCACTCGCTATCGAACTGCTACAAGGCCTGATCATCTTCAACCAAGAAATGGCAGCTGGAGGTGGCCGGGTACCAATGGGCTCTAAATCCATAAGAGGAGCTAAGAAGTCCTCGTACCCAGGCGGAGGAGCAATGCAAAAGTACTTCCAGTTGGTGCCCATATTCAGCGCCCTTCTACAATCAAATAATGAGTCTACCTTCCATCGAGACTCAGTAGATCTACCGCTGAAGTTCGCTGCCAGAGCTCCACCAGCACTAAGAGCAAGGTCTATAAAGGTAGGATGATATAGAATTAACCAGCCGAATAAGTATGTGTACGATATTTTGGTACGAGGATATTCGTTTCGAGAATCGGGCCTCTCCGTGATAGCGATCATAAATTCACGAAGACCCGCATTTAGTCGCCTGGTCACGGCAGAGAGGATGTCTATCTTATACCCAAAAACAAAATGCACGGCAGAAAGCAGCACGCCTCGGTAAATATGGTCAACGGTACTGGCTCCTGGCACCACAAACCGCCTCAACCATAAAGAGAGGAAGCCTGTCAAGGTGGCCTCCGGGGACATGATTTCACTACCTTCTCTTATATATCTTTCTGATAGGGGTGCCAGCTTTATAGCCATTCCAATCTTCTGTTAGCTCGTTGTCAATATATCTAGTTTCTTTTATCAATCTATTGATAGTATGGCCGTCGAGCGGCTCAAAGGAGCATGGATTATAATCTAAGTGCTCCGGTACCTTGTTCTTAGTATCATGACCCAAGAAGAGGTATACTAGCCACTTGGACGTGTAACACGTTGCTTTGCTCCTGATGTGATGAGTGCAAATCATGAAGTGACATAATAACTCTTCAAAGACCGCCACCATCTGAGGGTTCTCCTTGGTCAGAGCCTCCATTTCATTCTCTGTAGGCACATATTCTTCATAAGGATTTTCGCCCATAGGCAGGTACGACATAAACTATATCTCATGAAGGGCAAAGCCTATCTCCCCATGAGGGGTAGCAAAGGTAACAGTTCTGTCATTGTATCTCTCCACCAAGGCTAGGAACATGTTGGTGTTGATGTGGATACCGCAGGTGGTGGTCATGAAGGCTTCATAGAGTCCTAGCTTACTCAATTTATTGCAGAAATTAGTTAGAGCCGATTATAGCGTATGAGGTCCGGGTGCATTAACCCTGTCAGTCTTATGGTTGCCTTAGGCTATTCTTCTCCAGCCAACACAAAGTTTTGGAAAATATAGGTATCCTGACCGGTATCATCAGAGATGAATCTTCAGCTGGTACGCAACTTGGCCTTAAACCCATCAAGTGCGTGTTATGCTTTTCTGAAGCACTGAAGAATATACTTTTCCTCTGTGGCCCATACATGTGACATATCTTTCCAACCCTAGCATGTTGGAATGGAGTCCGATCCCATAACTTCCTCCGAGGATAGCTGACATAGGCGTATCGGGATAGAGACAAATTTCTGAACATCTCTGGGCGATATACCAGTCTATCTCCTCTTCTGAAGACCCAAGATTCTTTCTTCGACTTAGGCTAAGAGGTGGCTTCAAAATCCTCTCCGAACAAGAAAGTCAATTTCTTGTAAGCAGCTTGACCCCAGTCAAGAAACGTGTACCATTCATTAGGCACAAAAGTGTTAGGTTCTCTAGGGTCTCAAGGAGGGCTCTTCTATTAGCAGGGCCATCGTGGTCAAATTGCAAAAATATGACGTGTGACAAGTCTTTATGATATTCTGATACACGGAAAGCGGATGCCAAAATTTTAGCATGGAGATCTTCCTTGAGGTCAACTGCAAAAAAGGAAACAGATTTAGGATCATGAAAAGGTCGCTCTATGAGTGAAGAAAGAATCTAAGTGATTTTTAGTTCTTTTATTAGTTTTGCACGAATGAAGGATAGCGCAACATAATATGAAAGTCTTTGTTTTCGTGTGGCATAATATGACAGTCCTGATTTTGCGCGATATAGTAGGACATTTTTTATTCCGCATATACGAAATAACAAATTGTGTCTCGCGTGGCGCTATCTGTTCTTTAGTAAAAGAACGATACATAGCACGGCACACATTGAATAAACAAAGGGTGCATGTGTTTTTGTTTTTTACCAACACTCTGAAAGAGGTTGTATAGGTTGGAAATAGCGCGGCGCCAGTCAACACTCTGAGAGAGGCGATTGACACCGGCTATAGTTCGTGCGAGCTTTCGGATGGCGCCAACTATCGAATGGCGCCGATTATGTTGTTCATCATCTTCCCCGACCAGTTCCTCACCTTCGATAGCGGGATTGGCTTCTTCGTCTCTTGCCGACAGCGACACGTGTTGTGGTACCCTTAACGACGGCACGCATGACGTGGCTCCGACCACCTTCTTGCCTTTCTCAGCCGTGGATCTCTTAGGCACCATTCGATCGGAAGAAAACTTCGAGAATTTTGGAGGAAGAAGAAGATAAAGAGAGTTCGAGAATAAAAAGTTTTTTAGAAGAACTGTCATGCCCCAGACACAAAATACGCGGGACCGAGCAAGTGGCATGGCCAGCTACGTATTCAACCAGACTCTAGTCCAACTAGAATACATAAAAGTTTTTCAAAATGGTGTAACTATCACTATATCAACTCTATATCTCAATCCAAGTAACAGAAACAAAAGAAAGGAAAATATGAATACTAGTCTGCAGCCCAATATGAATACTAGTCTGAAACATATAATTCTGAAAGATTGAATACCTAAAATGAAATGAATACCATCAACAATCCAGCAAGGAGCTCAACAAAACCTACTCAATACCTGGAAAGAAACCAGGTCCTCAGAGGTACGCAACAAGGTACATAATATATAGGCTAAGTGTACGACAATAAAGAATGAAAATATAAAGTATAATAAGTCTGATATAGTGGGTAAACCTAACATAACCAACTAGTATGAATTACAATTTAAGAAACATCACTCAAACACACGGGCTGTCACGGTGTAATCCAGAGTTCTGTCTGCAGTTCCGATAAGGAACTGTGGTAACTATCAAATATTCGCAGCTCTGGTAATGAGGCAGCGGTAACTCTGTAGAAAAGTAGCCTAAGTGCACGGTGCATGTTTCTTTCCGCCCATGTGACATCACGAATCGTATCCATGAGTCACTCAGTCAGACCTCTAGCTAGGACAACGAGTTATAAATAAAATAGTAACAGTGCAAGCATAGAAAATGCCATCATCTTAAAATCAAACTCGGGACTTCCGTATATCAAGATGTAACCAAGTACGGGAATCCGTCAATAATGTAGTGTCACATGAACATGTCCTAGGTCAGGGTGTACCCCGCAACAAATTGTCGCGGTATCGAAAATATGAATGTCTAGGTTCGATACCCGATGACGCTAACGGCCATCGGCACCCGAATGTGATTTTGACACAAAATGCCGAACACGGCCCTAGGTGTTGGAATAATATATTCAAACAGATATTTAAAATCTACAATATTGAAAAAAACAAAAGTACAAGATTGGCATGATACACTTGCCAGTCTCCTGGTGCTAATCAGTAGTAAAAGTTGCTCCAATGTCCACGCCCGAAGAGTCATAAGTGGCAAAAGGACCTAGAGGAATGTTTAACTAATTAATTACCAAGTATAAATATGATATATTCAATGTTATTATTATCACTTAGATAAAAATAAGAAGATTTGGATTTGGTATCTAATTTAAATATTTGAACTAACCATCTACCATTTAACTAATCATAATTATTTATAAGAAAATATATACTAGGATCATAGGCCTAAGCCATAAGGATGGAAAAAAAATCATTTAGTTATGGATAAAGCAAAATATTAAGTTGGTTATAATAATTAAAATTTATACAACCAACTTGAGTCTAAGTCTAACACCATAAAAAAAGAAACTACAAGACCCCCAACTCAGGAATTGAACCCCAAGATCTCACATTTGCCACCCTCCCTACACAACCAATTGGCTACTAATCTCATCTCTAGGCATATAGGCAACCACATTAACATAACACTGCTGGTAAAAGGACACACACACAAGAAAAAGAAAAGAAAAAGAACAACAACACAATTTAAAAAGCCACCACACCCGCCAACACAAGGTTTGAACCCAGGACCAAATGTGTAATCAACCAATGACCCAGCCAATCGAGCTAGGGCTCACACGCATAAAATAATAGCTCCTGTTAATTATAAACTCTACAGCTTAATTCTCTTCTTCGAATTACGACTCATCCTCTACTAGCTACTGACTTAGCAGAACATCACAGAAAATGTCACCAATATAACTACCTCAGATACGTATCTAACATATCACAATTTCAAAGCAAGGGAAGGCAACAACCCTGACACTACTCTATACCACAACCTACTGGATTAAGTATGGAATGGATTCCTAATGTAGCAGTATGTACTCCTTAGCAGGTGCATAATATAAATGGCTAAACACATTTAAAATCTTGTTAACAAACCCTAAGTGAAAATAATACCCAAGCTTTAGCCTTATGCCTCTACTACGTAACAACATTCAAGACTAAGAGGAGGAAAGCTCACCGGCAGGGCCGGCCCTGGCCCAGGGCGGCCAGGGCGACCGCCCAGGGCCCCATAAAATTTAGGGGCCCAAAAAAATTAATTTAAATGTATATATATATTAGTAATCTTATATTGAAAATAGAACTAATATATAATATGATCCTACTTTATCACAAAACATTTGTGGTGTAGTGGTAGTTTGTTATACTTGTACACAAGAAATCCTAGGTTCTAGCCTTGGCTGTATCATTTTTTAGTTCAATTTTTTTATATTATATATGTGTCCCATTTTAAAAATTTGCCTAGGGCCCCAATTAACTCAGGGCCGGCCCTGCTCACCGGACAAGGGGTGTTCGGATCGTCTCGCCGGAGATGAGTCTGTCGGCGTGACCTCTCCGGTCGGTGGTTGTGGCGAGCTTCCTCGTCGCGATCGGAACTGTCGCATTGCGGTGAAGCCAACATTCAGAGACGCTCGTCTCGACTTGGTGCGCTGGTTCGTCGTCGTAGATGTCGTCCCGAACTTCATCACGGCAGTAGCTTGTCAAGGAGGTCACCTACGGCCTACGTCGTCGGTTCGCATGCGAGAGTTAGAGAAGGAACAGTTAGTGGGAGCAGTGACGGATCCAGAAAATAAACTCAGGGGGGGGCAAAATTATAACAAAAATGAAAAATGGGCCTGATTTCAGTAAAAGTCTAACACAAATTTCCAAATCCAAGGCTACACATTCAATGTAAAATGGGCCTGATTTCATTATAATTAGCAATCAAAATATTGTGATTTGAAAAGATCAAACAGAAACAAAGTTTTCGATATAGAGAAGTCAAAATAATGAAAAAAGAACCAGAATCGAGGATTGATACCTGACCACTGGCGAAGAGGGCGGCTGCTAGAGAAGAGATGAGAGTTAAGAATTAGATGGTGAACGCTGCTAGAAACCTAGAAATTGGACATACTAGTAATTTTTTTTTTAAAGAATTCCAGGGGGGGCACGTGCCCCCCCCCGGCCCCAAGGTGCATCCGTGCCTGAGTGGGAGGGCTTGTGGAGACTAAGTTTTCGGCTAGGGTTTGAGGTGAATGGGAATGGAGACCATAGAGAATATATAGGTGGGTTGAGGCTATGTTGAACGGTCGGATTGGAAGACATGGGCGGCCAGATTAAAATAGAAGGAGATGTCCAACCCATAATATATATATCCATGGGCTTGGGTCCATGGTATAGCTTTGGGTTGTGAAACGAAAGGATATGATATGGGCTTAGGGCATGGGTGTAAGTTAAAAGAAGGAACTTATTGCCTCCAAAGTCAACCATTTACACAATTACAAAATTTTCTATATAATAAGAAATCAACAACTTTGTTAAAACTTTCTTTACCAAAGAAATATCACTACATGTCCTGTTAATTAAAATAAAAATATATGTGATAGCAATATTAATGATATTAGATATACTTAAACTAAATTATATATATGTAAAGTAAATTTCAAACTTTTAATTTAGTAACAAAAGTTAAAAAAAATTATAATATATGATTTAAAAATAAGGGGGCTCACATCCTCTCCCCCTTAGAAAATTTTGTCTCCAAAATTAAATAAAATAATGGCACGATTTAGGGAAAATGAGATTCCAATAAATTCAAGGGTATTGAATGCAGTACATAATTTCGTACCTCGATCATCGAATAAGTGAGGGAAACGCTCCCGAATAGAGTCCTCGCGCTCCCAAGTGGATTCACCCGGAGAATGATGCTTCCAAGCGACCCGAACGAGTCGAATTGTCTTCCCTCTCAAGACCTTTTCGCTGCGTTCGAGAATCGTAACAGGTTGCTCCGCATATAATAGTCTCGCCCAACTATAATATCTGAATGATCGAGCACGTGACTAGGGTCTGCCACTTATCTTCTCAACTGCGATACGTGAAAAATGTCATGCACTCCCTCAAGGGATGTGGGTAATGCAAGATGATAGGCCACCTCGCCAACTCGCTCCAAAATGTCGAAAGGCCCGATGTACCTCGGACTCAACTTGCATCTGCTGCCAAATTTGATAGTCCTCCGAGTTGGTGATAACCTTAAGAATACGTGATCGCCTTCCTTGAACTCCAAAGGTTGGCGGTACGTATCAGCCCAGTGCTTCTGCCTGTCCTATGCTGCTCTTAGGTGACTCTGAATATGCTTCACCTTCTCTATGATCGGCGTTACTACCTCTGGTCCAAGTATCTGACGTTCCCCGACATCACTCCAACAAACTGGATACCTGTAGTGCCTCGAAGGGTGCCATCTGTATGCTCGCCTGGTAACCGTTTTTGTATGAGAACTCGATTAAATGTAGGTGATCCTCCTAAGATCCTTCAATGTCCAAAAAGCATGCTCTCAACATATCCTTCAGTGTCAGGATCGTACGCTCTAAATGTCTGCAGTCTACGGGTGATAAGTCGTGCTGAATTTGAGGCAAGTCCTCAAACTCTCCTATATACTCCTCCAGAATATGAAGTAAATATAGAATTTCGATCCGACACAATGCTCATTGGCACTCCGTGTAGTCGTACTATCTGTCGCATGTACAAATCAGCAAGAATCTCTATCGATTGTTTAATATTGAAGGGCAAGAAATGAGTCGACTTGGTGAGTCAATCCACGATGACCCAAACTGTGCCTTCCCGTTGGGGCTCCTTGGGAATCTAGTAACTATGTCAATCGCGATATGTTCCTACTTTCACTCAGGAATGGGAAGGGGCTGCAATAGCCCTGTTGGCCTCTAGTGCTCGGTCTTGACCTGCTGACAGACTAAGCATCTCGCTACGAATCAGTTAATCACCTGGAGTCTCCTGAATATCGCATCTTTAGGCAGAGCTTCCTTGATCCTCTCATCCAAAGATGACTGTAGCCCAAAGGTAAATAACTATCCATCCATATCCAGCAATATGACCTCTATTCCCAACTCCTAGAGATCCTCCAATAAATAATGCTGAATCATCAAGAAGTATGTCGTGGGCTTCTTGCTTAGAGCTTCTGCCAAGACATTCGCCTTGCCCGGATAGTACTGCAACTTGATCTCAAAGTACTTTATTAGTTCCAGCCAACGTCTTTGCCTCATGTTCAGCTCCTTCTGCGTAAAGATGTACTTCATACTCTTGTGATCAGTAAATATCTCTATCCTCTCTCCATAAAGGTAGTCCTCCATAGCTTTTAGTGCATATATCACTACAGCTAGCTCTAATTCGTACGTCGGTATTTCTACTCGTGGATCTTGAACTACATCAATGCGTAAGCTACCACTTTCCATGTTGCATCAGACACATCCTAGTTCGCTTCCGAGCGCATCGCTGTACACCATAAATCATCCAAATCTTGATAGAAGAGTTAAAATATGTGCTGAAGTCAGACGCTTCGTCAACTTATCCAAAGCCGTCTGACACTCCTCCGACCAGGTCAACAATCCTCGAGAAGTTTTCTACGAAACCTCTGGTAATATCCGACAAGTCCGAGAAAACTCCAAGCCTTCATAACCGATGTCGGTACTTGCCAAGTCTTCACTATTGTAATCTTCTCTGGATCTACCGATAATCCATCTCCAGTAATGATATGACCAAGGAAAGATACCTTGCTCAGACAAAACTCGAACCTGAGATGCTCCTTATGCTCCTGTGGCTCTTAGAGTATACCAAAAATATCATCAATGAAGTTAAGACCACCACGAACTTATCTAAGTACGTTGGGACACCTTATTCATCAGACTCATGAACACAGCTAGCACATTGGTTAAACCAAATGGCTTCACAACAAACTCATAGTGTCCATATTTCGTTTGAAAGACCATCTTCGGAATGTGCTCTTTTTGAACCTTGATCTGGTGATAGCCTGTCCTGAGATAAATCTTCAAAAACACACAAGCACCGCTCAACTAGTCAAACAAATCTTCTATGCATGGCAAAAGGGTACTTGCTCTTCACCGTTACTGTATTCAACCCTTGTAGTCGATGCACATACATATGAATCCTTTCACCTTCATCATGAATAAGTCCAAAGATTTCTATGGTAAAACGTTCAGCCTGATAGATTTTGGTTCTTTATCACTACTATCTGGACCTTTAGTCCATACAAACTCATGCTTCTACTCCCTCTTAAGCCGGGTCATCCCTATCCTAGTTCTTCTAAGACACCGTCTTGAACAACCCAACCCTAGCATCCCTTACTTCTATATCCGACATATTCTACGTCTATGGTTCCCAAGTGTATAATTCAACCTTCTCATAGGTCTTCTCCAGCATCTGTTTAAGCCTCGTATATGTCTCTCCTAATCTTGTAGCTCTTTCCTACATCTTATATTTATTATATTTTCTCATGTTAAGCATAGCCCTAGGTTCAAACTCCAATATAGATATTTTTCATACTTAATTTAAAATTTTAGCTTGTATGCACTTTCAATTACTATTCCCTTGTCATGATTCCTTTCATTATAGTAAAATCAATCTCCTCTCAAATCATCCCTTAAGCTTTTATTGGCATTTTTAATCCTTGACTTATTCTCTTACTTGGTCTCTCAATCTGATATCCTTAAATATTGATATACATCATTAATTCTTCTATATTCTCTGAATACATTCATAATCTGTTGTTATCTTATAAATGTCCATACTCAGTAACGGGTTCAGAATTTCATCCCAGGTATATCACGAACTATTTCGTCCAGGGTGATCCTCCACCTAATTCTTATCCTAATCTATGTCATATATCAATTCATATTCCCTATTTTGTTTCTTTCTATCGTCATCACTCCGAGTCATCCAAATTGAAAATTTTGTACCATCCAAACCTGCGTTTACTTGAAATCCTAATATCATATAACCTTATCCAACCTTAGAGCCTGAAGTTTTTTTTAAGTCCATGACACATTTTCTCATATCACCATGAACTATGGTTAATCCTAACATCTAATTGTGCATTATCATAAATCATTGCATTGTACTTGAACTTCTATCATCAATAAATCCTTCTAGCCGTCAATATTTCTAAACCACTTCTAACTCAGACATTGGGTATATTTTGTCTAATTTTATGCTCATATTTCTAGGTTCAACACTTACAAATAACTTTAGACCATCAAATCTTTCTAGCTTAGCCTCTAGAAAATATCTAGCCTAACCTTTTTACTATGGATAGCTATTTCCCAACAAAATATTCAATCAAGTGTGCCTTCTTCGACTTGGCGAGGTTATGCATCTGTAGATAATCACCATGCATGAGCGTTCGTCTCCCTGAAGTATTATGAGGAGTTGAGAAACAAAAATAGCGATTATTGGAGGAGAATGAACGAATAAAATTGTGAAGTTCAAGGGTAATAAACAATACAAGGGAAGTTTTCAAATCAGCTATGGATTGAGATCCTATTCAATCTTAATCATAACTGCATGCTCGCTCAGTAAAATAACGTAACCGAAGCGACAAATCGTGACCTGCATGGGCCACCACAAAAACCATGTCACGCCCTAGACACAAAATACACGGGATCGAGCAGGTGGCATGGCCAGCTACGTATTCAACCAGACTCTAGTCTGACTAAAATTTGTATAAGCTGTTCGAAATGGTGTAACTATCACTACATCAACTCTATATCTCAATCCAAGTAACAAAAATATAAGAAAGGAAATATAAATACTAGTCTGCAGCCCAATAATCATACTTGCTGAATAGACATTAGAAAGATAATGAGTTTATAAATAAAATGTTAAAAGCAGATACAAATAACAGTAAATGAAACATATAATTATAAAAGATTGAATACCTAAAATGAAATGAATACCATCAACAATCTAGCAAGGCGCTCAATAAAACCTGCTCAACAATCTGAAAAGAAACCAGGTCCTCAGAGTAACGTAACAAGGTACATAACATACAGGCCAAGTGTACGACAGTAAAGAATGAATATATAAAGTATAGTAAGTCTGATATAGTGGGTGAATCTAACATAACCAACTATTATGAAATACAATTTAAGAAACATCACTCGAACACGCGGACTGTCACGGTATAATCCGGAGTTCTGATACAGAACTCCGGTAACTATGAAAATCTACAGTTCCGATAAGGAACTGTGGTAACTATAAAATATCCGCAACTCTGGTAATGAGGCAGCGGTAACTCTGTGGGAAAGTAGCCCAAGCGCACGGTGTATGTTTCTCCCCGCCCATGTGACTTCACTAATCGTGTCAACGAGTCGCTTGGTCAGACCTCTAGCTAGGACAATAAGTCATAAATAGAATAGTAAGAGTACACACATATCATTGCCATCATCCTAAAATCAAAATCGGAATTTTCGTACATTAAGACATAATCAAGTACGGGAATCCGTCATTAATGTAGTATCACATGAACATGTCCTAGGTTAGGGTGTACCACGCAACGAATTGTCACGGTATCGCAAATGCGAATGTCTAAATTCAATACCCGATGGCACTAACGTCCATCTACACCCGAATGTGATTCGGACGCGAATTACTGAACACGACCCTAGGTGTTGGAACAACATATTCAAACATATATTTAAAAGTTAAATATTAAAAAAACTAAAGTACAAGAATGGCATGGTACACTTGCCGGTCTCCGGGTGCTGATGAGAAGTAAAAGTTGGTCCAATGTCCGCGCCCGAAGAGTCTGAAGTGGCAAAAGGACTTAGAGGAATGTTTAACTAATTACTTACCAAGTATAAATATGATCTATCCAATGTTATTGTTATCACTTATGTAAAAATAAGCAGATTTGGGTTTCGGATCTAATTTAAATATTTGAACTAACCATCTTCCATTTAACTAATCATAATTATTTATAAGAAAATATATACTAGGATTATAGGCCTAAGCCACAAGGATGGCAAAAAAAAATCATTTAGCTATGGATAAAGAAAAATATTAAGTTGGTTATAATAATTAAAATTTATACAACGAACTTGAGACTAAGTCTAACACTATAAAAAAACCAACAAAACCCCTAACCCAGGAATTGAACCCAAGATCTCACATTTGCCACCCTTCCTACACAACCAATGGGCTAATAATCTCGTATGTAGGCATGTAGGCAACCTCATTAACAAAACACGGCTGGTAAAGGACACACACACAAAAGAAAAAGAAAAGAAAAAGAATAACAACACAACTTAAAAAGCCCCCTCACCTGCTAACACAAGGTTTGAACCCAGGACCTAATCAACCAATGACCCAACCAATCTAGTTAGGGCTCGCACGCATAAAATAATGGCTCCTGTTAATTATAAACTCCACATCTTAATTCTCTTCTTCGAATTATGGCTCATCCTCTACTAGCTACTAACTTAGCAGAAAATCTCAGAAAATGTCATCAATATAACCACCTCTGATACGTATGTAACATATCACAATTTTAATGCAAGGGAAGGCAACAACCCATACAGTACACTACACCACAACCCCACTGGATTAAGTATGGAATGGATTCCTAATGTAGCAGTATGTACTCCTTAGCAGGTGCATAATATAAATAGCTAAACACATTTAAAATCTTGTTAACAAACCCTAAGTGAAAACAATACCCAAGCTTTAGCCTTATGCCTCTACTACGTAACAACATTCAGAGACTAAGAGGAGGAAATCTCACCGGAGAAGGGGTGTTTGGATTGTCTCGCCGAAGATGAGTCTGTCGCGTGACCTCTCTGGTCGGTGGTTGTGACGAGCTTCCTTGTCAAAATTGGAACTGTCGCACTTCGGTACTGCCAACGTTAGGAGACGCTCGTCTCGACTTGATGCACTAGTTCATCATCATGGATGTCGTCCCGGACTTTGTCACGGCAGTGGCTTGTCAAGGAGGTCACCAACGGCCTACGTCGTCGGTTTGCACGCGAGAGTAAGAGAAGGAACAATTGGTGGGAGGGCTTGGGGAGACTAAGTTTGCGGCTAGGGTTTGAGGTGAATGGGAATGGAGACCGTAGAGAATATATAGGTGGGTTGAGGCTATGTTGAACGGTCGGATTGGAAGAGATGGGCGGCCAGATGTAAAATAGAAGGAGATGTCCAACCCATAATATATATATCCATGGGCTTGGGTCCATGGTATAGCTTTGGGTTGTGAAATGAAAGGATATGATATGGGCTTAGGGCATAGGTGTAAGTTAAAAGAAGGAACTTATTGTAAAGAAAGTATACCATTTACACAATTACAAAATTTTCAATATAATAAGAAATCAACAACTTTGTTAAAACTTTTTTTCCAAAGAAATTTCACTACATGTCCTGTTAATAAAAATAAAAATATATGTGATAGCAATACTAATGATATTAGATATAATTAAAATAAATTATATAAATGTAAAGTAAATTTCAAACTTCTAATTTTGTAACAACAGTAAAAAAATTATAATATATAATTTTAAAATAAGGGTTCGTAACAGCTGCACAAATCGCTCACAAAATAATGGGTCGGTTGAGATAAAGACGCGTCAATCGCGCGTGAACACTTCTTATTCGAAGTATTTTAAATTTTGAAATTTCTTGAAATTTGAAAACTTTGAAGGGGGTCTTGTAGAAGCTTAAAACTATCAAGACAGTGCAGTGTGCTATTCACAAATAGCGCTAGGACTTATCTATCAAGTGGCACCCAGTATCTAATCGCTCACAAAATCAAATAGTGCCACCTTCAGATAGTGTGGACTGCCACATGGCAATTTTCCCTAAAAAGATAAGTTGTCATTCATGATGACTGACAACACGAAAGTCGATAAAAATCTCTTTGAATCTCGAGCGCACGATGCTCAAGAAGATCTTGTCAGATTTTGCCATAATGACGGCCGTTTGTTTCTCAGCGCCATTCGTCGATGGCGCAAAGTGATTAAAATTCTTAATGGACTTGATGCTTTCCGCAGTTGCCGCCAATCAACAAATTACGCCATTCATGTACTGGTGCCAATCAATCAATTATCATCCAGAAGCAGTTAGATGACGTGGCATGCATGCCACTAATATCGAAGAATGCACACGCAACACTGTCCATGACCGAACACACTTCTCTCACAGAATGCCACGCGTCCCATGCAGTTAAAATAACCGTTCGCACGACTGGGCGATTGTGCACCAAACACTGCATAATCTGCCCTATTTTACAATACGTACCAATCATGATTACTACTTGACAGTTATTCCAAAACTATATAAATATAGTTCAAAATCACCTTTCAAAGCATCATGAATGATCATAGTCTTCGGCCAAAGCTTTCGCAGCACGTTCAAGAGCTTTTTCTCTCCGACATCACATAGTCCAAGGGATAAACTGATCATCTTCTGATCAAATTTCTATAATTGTACTTCCCCAAAATTCAATTGTACTCTTGTACTATTTTTTTCTTAGTTTGTAGTTAAACTTTTTTTTACAAACAGGAATTTCATTGCCATCAAAGTTAATTGGAGCATCGATCGCTTAGCTCAGATATACCTCGACGAGATAGTGCGGCTACATGGAGTTCCAGTATCCATCATGTCAGATCGAGATAGGAGAATTCTGTCGCACTTCTGGAGTAGCCTTCAATCCGCTTTGGGTACTAAGTTAAAGTTTAGCTCGTCTTACCATCCTCAGACCAATAGCCAAACGGAGCGCATGAATCAAATTTTCGAAGACATGCTACGGCTCCGCGCAATTGACTTGAAGTCGAACTGGGATGTCCATCTACCTTTGGCCGAATTTGCATATAATTACAAACGCCAATCCAACATCTAGATGGCACCGTGCGAATTCTTGTACGGATGAAAGTACAGATCATCCATTTGCTAGGATAAAGTCGGAGAGTGGTAGATTCTTGGCCTGGAGCTAATGGAACAGACCGTAGAAAAAGTCAGGCTTATTCAGAAAGACTAAAGGTAGCACATAGTCGACAGAAGAGCTATGCAAACATGCATCGAAGGCCATGTGAGTTCCTAGAAGGCAATCATATGTTTCTAAAAGTAACGTCCATGCGAGGAGTCACCAGATTTGGAGCAAAGGAAAGCTGAGTCCAAGATTTGTGGGTCCATTTGAAATACTAAAGTGAGTCCCCCAGTTGCTTACCAGATTGCATTACCGTCAGCACAGTCTATCACGGACTGCACCCAGTGTAGGGGCACGAGAAGTGGGTACGTCCAGCCTACGCCACAGTATCGGCGGTAAAATGTTGTCCTAGTTCACATATAACTAACAATTATAAGGTATATGTACAATGTATACGCTCCGAATGGAGGATAATATAGAAATGTACAACTCAATCACAGCTAAAGTAGAAAGTACGATAAGATAGATAGATATGAAAGTAGCCAAATGAAATACAATAAGAGAAGAAGTCTAAGAGTCTAAGATAGCACCTCCACAATATCCAGAATAACAAAATCCCTAAATAAGTACAAAATAAGACAAGATAATAAGTAAGATAACTAGTCTAGCTAACTAGCCTAGACTACTGGGGTAATGTCCTCTGCAAGGGCTGGGTCCTCCTGGGAGTCTAGCTCACATGTGTCATCTAGGCCTGCTCCATAGTATGTAGGACAAAACTCCTCAATGTCATCTATAATATTTTAACAGGTCCAGTCAGGATAGAAATGAGCACAATACATCTCACACAGTTCATAATATGACGGGATATGTAAATATGCTATAGAGTAAGATACATGAAACGCTGGAGAATATATGAAGTAAAAGAGATGACTGTAAAGAAATATATACTATAAGTAAAGAGCTAACAGTGGCTAGTGTTGTAGAGTACAAGATAGACATGTGAACGGCTTGAATTTGCACATGATTATTCTAAGAGTTTGTACATGATTACACTACTTTGGAATTGTTCACATGACCATTTATACTCCCCCGTACCCCAATCAATACACAAGGATCCAGACAAGTTATGTTATTGCACATGATATCACATGAAGGCCCACAAATGGGTGTACAAGAATGTATACACGAGGGGCTCTGTGAACATGAGAGTACATGAATCACAAGAATACATATGAATGGTGAAAGCACCGGAGTACATGATGAAAGTGAAACGCACATGACATGACGTACCCGATGCTTCCGAGGGGGATAACATCTCATGAAGGGATCCATATAGTACCAATCTGTGTTAATAACATTACAGCATCAAATAAAGTAATCTAGACCATAAATGTAAATCCTATCAAGTATGAAACGGTCAGATAATGTACTCGCCTGGTATCCTGAGTATCCGATGAGTATATATGTCCAGACAGAGTAGATGAGTCCCATTTAGAGCAACACAGGTCACAACATGTCCAAAATGGTAAAGTTTAAATATAATGCATTCTATAAGAATTCTAGGTCATTCTAGACTAAAGTAAACTCTTGGTCAACTTTAGTCAATTTTACTAGTCAAACTAGGTCAACTAGGCCAATCTTAGTCCAATCAAGTCTCACTAAGCCTAACCAAGCCTAGGCTAGCACTCACGCACAATCTCAAAGCTACACAAGTCATCAACACACATTACATATATAGATACATATATACTCAATGTATATAGGCATACACATAGGAAATTATATATAGGCTATCATGTATAGGCTATATGCCTATAATCAATTTAGCATATATATTCATACAATATATCTATAGGAAGCTATATATTCATACCAACTTACCTACATACATACATTATATCAACATATATATTACATGTATATATATTAGAGAGATAGAGAGGTGAGATGGTGTATAGTGTCAATGGGGGGTTAAGTTATACGTAGCAGTGTGTGTGTACAGTTGAGAGTGTTAGGGTGTGTGTGTGTATGTCAATTCCTAAAATTAGTGAGCTAGGGAGTGTGTGTGTTATTTACATAGTGTGTAGTATCCCTAGGTTTCAGTCTAGCAGTAAACATGTGTGTTTGTATTCTCAGATTTTGTACAGCAGATATATATGTGTGTGTGTATTCTCAGGTTTTAGTGTGTGTTCTCAGATTTCAGTCAATAACAGTGAAATGTATGTGTGTGATATGTGAGAGTGTCAAGTGAGTGTCAAAGCAAGCAAGTGTCAATACAAGGGCAGTGTCAATAGAGTATCAATACAAATGTGTCCAGGTATGTGCAGCACTGGGAATGAATATAGGTTACATGTGTGTGTGTTTCCAGAAAATATATATCATGTTATCTCATTCAAACCACACTCATTTATATAGGCATAACCCAAGTCATTATCCCTATTCAGTTTTCGAGCATTCAATGAGTATCAGTCCTTCGAAAATCAACCAAATTGCCAATTGATAACTAAACATACAACCCAACATGAATCAGCATCTACAAGTCAGGATAACATATCTGATATTTACATTGAATCTCAAAATCAAGTCTTAAAAACTCAGTTAACAGCTATTACCCAATTTTCAGTTCAGCCCCAATATCAAGATATCCAAATTCGAATGAAATTCAATTAAACATCAAATCAGTGTGTGCACAAGTGTTACACATGTGCATACGTGTCTGGGTAGGGTATTCGTATCCTACCAAGTGGACACAAACATGTCCAATCAATTCAAACACACAGTGCACACTGTGTATCAGAATTATCGTACAGTGGGTTTGTATCATCGTGGACACGACACACGATACCTCATCCCTCGTGCTCGTGTCAGAGGGTAGAGTGGGTGTAGTGCTATGTGTCCAATAGCCTGATATAATGCCACGACACGTGTAGGCATAACACAGAGCACGTATCAGTTGGAGGTTTTTGCGTGTGTGTGTGCGTGTGTGTGTGCGTGTGTGGTTCAATACAGTGGCAAGCACATGTCCGACTCGATATGATACGACCTGACACTTTAGGGGTGTCATGTCAGTCACTAGCCCTAGCCGCACACCAGGTGTCGTGTCCCCAAGTGTTGTGTCGTGTCCTACAGAGAACCCGAGCAGTAGGGCATGGGCACGGCTCGCGTGCGAGCGTGTCCAGTTGCTCGTGGACACGACACAGACACGAAAACACATACAATCCTTTATGAAAATCAAAGTACACATATGGATCTACAAATTTATTCAAATATTTTTGTAAAAATAGAAATAAAACCTATCTTCGGTATTTCATCAAACACCTACTCATACACGTAGATACATGTTCGATACGGACACCATATCAACACGAATTTCCACCAAACTTTTCCTACAGCTAGGGGACACCTCGATGGATGCATCTATGGAAAAAATCAAGAATTTAGGGTGATTTGTAGGAATTACCTATAGGGATCCAATCTCTAAGAAAAAGCCCCAAATAGTGAAGTCTCCTTCCTCAAGCTATGTCCCAATAAGCTCTCCTCCTTGCAAGCTTGCCTCCTTCTCTTTCTACTCCAGATTTGGATTCCAATGCAAAAGGTTGGGATCAATTTGGTGGAGAAATAATGAAAAAGAAAAGAAATCAGGGTTTCCTAAAGGGAAGTTTCTAAAAGAGGCAAGTGGTTGTGAGGAGACATTAAATAGGCTAAAATTAGGTTAGGAATGGGCTGTGGTTGCCGGCCATGTAGGGGACTAGGGTTAGGGTTTCATGTAAATGGTCTTGAGCCTAAGTTCATAAGCTAGCTAGAACAACCCCTTAGCTATAAGTCCAAAATACCTAACTCTCCCAATCCTCTCATGAACCCTAGCCACACCCAAGTCAACTAAGACTAACTTAAGTCACATTAGGGTCCCACACCATGCTAACTAATTCACTAAAGTCAAAGTCAAACTTTAGGCTAGTCTCTAAAGTCACAACTAGCAAAAGTCAAAAATCACAACACCAATGCAATAATTAATAAAATAATTTACAAAAATCATAATAACTAAAATACCCTCAAGACTAAAATGTGGTAGTGACAAATCTACCCTCTTTAAAAGAATTTTGTCCTTGAAATTGAAAGGCAAAACTGAACTGATGAGAAGGATAGACAATCATACCTCAAGGTCCAAAAAAATATGGGTATCGCTCGTGCATCTCATCCTTTCGCTCCCAGGTTGACTCTCCTTGAGAATGATGCCTCCATGCGACGCGAACCAAGGGTATCACCTAGTTTTTTAGAACCTTCTCTCGTCGATCTAGAATCTCCACAGGCTGCTCTGGATAGCTAAGAGTAGGTCCCACCTCAATCTCTGAGTGATCGAGTACATGGCTAGGATCTGCCACATGCCGTCTCAGCTGCGACACGTGGAATACGTTATGGACTCCCACTAGTACAGGTGGCAAGTCTAGCCTGTAAGCCACGCCCCGACTCTTCCGCTGATCACGAAAGGTCCGATGAAGCGCGGGCTAAGCTTTCTACCTCTACCAAAACGTATCGTACCACGTGTCAGAAATATTCTCAAGAAAACCATATCTCCAACCTAATCACAAACAATGTCTATGATCAAACAAAATCACAAATAAAATAACTCCTAATTCTAATCCTATCTCTAATCTATACCTCAAACTCCAAAGGTCTGCGGTGGCTATCGGCCCAGTGCCGATGTCAGTCCTGCGCCATACGAATCCGATCTCTGATGAGCTTCACCTTCTCGGCTACATCTATAACCATCTCAGGTCCCAATAAAGCTCGCTCGCTAATATCTTTCCAAGACAACGGTGTACGACATCTACACCCGTATAGTGCCTCAAATGGTGACATCTTAATACTGGCCAGAAAATTGTTGTTGTATACAAACTCCACTAAGTGTAGGTGATCCTCCAAGGATCCTCCAAAATCCAAAACACAAGTCTGCAGCATGTTCTCGAGCATCTGAATAGTCCTCTCTGACTGTCCGTCTGTTTGAGGGTGGTATGCAGTACTAAACTTGAGCTGAGTGCCCAAACTAGTCTGCAAACTCCGCCAGAAATGGGAAGTAAAGCGACTATCCCGATCCGACATAATGCTCACCGGAACTCCATGAATCCTGAAAATCTGCCGTATATACATCTCTGATAGCCTCTCAGTAAACGTACCAACTTTAAATGGCAAAAAGTGGGCCGATTTGGTCAACCTGTCTACGATGACCCAAATCATGTCTTTCCCTCCTGGTGTACACGACAATCCAGAAACAAAGTCCATCTTGATATGCTCCCACTTTCATTCTGGAAAAGAAAATGGCTACAATAATCCTCCTGGCCTCTGCCTCTCTGCCTTGACCTACTGACATACCAAACATCTGGCTACGAAGCGAGCTACCTCCCGCTTCATCCTATACCAACAGACGTGCTCCCTCAGATCCAAATACATCTTGTTGGCACCTAGATGTATAGAGTACTGAGATCGGTGGGCTCCTGCATGACCTGCTCCCGGAGCTCTCCACTGGGCACACACAGCCTGGAACCATGCCTCAATGCGCCATCCTCTGCAAGAGTAAACTCATCATCCACCAATCCTGCTCGAACCTGCTCTCGGATATACCATAGAGCAACATCCTTGGACTGTGTCGACTTGATCCTATCCATCAAGTCTGACTGAATCTGAAGGCCCCACATCTGTATCTGAACTCCTGGTACAAACACCTCAATTGCCAGGCTCTCCAAATCTGCTAGCAAATGATGATCTATAGTCAAACACATGGCTGTCGGATACCTACTCAAGGCATCAGCAACCATGTTGGCCTTCCCTGGGTGATACTGTAGTGAAATATCGAAGTCCTTTATCAACTCCAACCACCTGTGCTGCCTCATGTTGAGCTCCTTCTGTGTAAACACATACTTCAAGCTCTTATGATCTGTAAAGATCTCCACCCGCTCTTCGTATAAGTAGTATTTTCACAACTTCAAAGCAAATATAACAGCTGCCAACTCCAAGTCGTAGGTAGGGTAGTTCTTCTCATAAGGACGTAACTGCCTGGAAGCATAGCCAATCACCTTCCCATGCTGCTGCAAGACACAACCCAAATCCTTCCCTGAGGCGGCACTATAGATAGTGAAGCCTCCTGAACCTGATGGCAATATCAGAATTGAAGCTCTCGTCAGCCGCTTCTTCAACTCATCAAAAGTGCCCTGACACTCCTCTGACCAGACAAACTCTGCATCCTTTCGGGTCAGCCTAGTCAATGGCTCTACAATCCGGGAGAAATCCTGTACGAATCTCCTATAATAGCTTGCCAATCCCAAGAAGCTCCTGATCTCTGCTACTGAACTCGGTGCTGTCCATGCCTCAACTGCCGTGATCTTCTTCGGGTCAACTGAGATCCCATCTCCAGTCACCACATGACCCAAGAATTTAACTATGTCCAGAAAGAACTCACACTTTGAGAGCTTGCCATAAAGATCCTCCATCCTGAGAGTCTCAAGAACTACTCTCAAGTTCTCCTCATGCTCCTCCTCAGTCTTCGAGTACACTAGGATATCATCGATGAACACCACCATGAACTTGTCTAAGTACTAGTGGAACACCTTGTTCATCAGGTTCATAAATACCATCGGGGCATTAGTCAACCCAAACGGCATCACCATGAACTCAAACTGGCCATACTGCGTCCTGAATGCGGTCTTCGGGATATCCTCCTTCTTCATCTTCACCTGATGGTAACCTGACCTCGGATCAATCTTAGAAAATACACTAGCCCCATATAGATGATCGAAAAGATCGTCGATTCTCGGCAACGGGTACTTGTTCTTGATCATGAGGTTGTTGAGTGCCTTGTAGTCGATACACATCCTGACCGACCCATCCTTCTTCGATACAAAGAGTACCGGTGTACCCCATGGTGAAGAACTCGATCGAATGAAGCCCTTGTCCTGCAGCTCATCCACCTGCTTGTTCAACTCTACAAGCTCGCTGTTGTTCACCCTATAGACGTGCTAAGATATCGGCTCTACGTTGGACACTAAGTCTATAGAGAACTCTACGTCTCTGTCCGATAGTAGTCCTGGCAAATCCTCCGGAAAGACGTCCATGAACTCCGCTATCAAAGGGTGTGGCACTGCCTGCTCCTCAACTGATACTCCACAGAAAACTCCGCTGCTCTGCTCCGCCTGTCATCGGGTGAACTCAAACTCTGGCTCTCCGGGTGCTCTGAAAAGAACTCTACCCTTGCGACAATCTATGCTGGCGTGGTGCCTGCTCAACCAATTCATACCAAGTACGATATCGTAGTTCGACAATGGCATCACGAGCAGACTCACATCCAACTCTCGACCTCCCAAATCAACTCTCCGACCCTTGTAAATATCACTAACGAGGATAATACCACGCCCGATCGTGATCTTGCAAGTCCTAGGCAACGATTCGGATACAAGGTGGTGTCTAATAGCAAAAGATATAGATACGCAGTTGTGGGAAGCCCCCGAATCGAATAATACAAAAGCTGGAATGGAGTTGAGAAGAATAGAACCTGCGATCAGCTTCCCGATAGCCTCTGCGTCCTTAGCTGCTATGGCGAAAGCTTGCCCCTGCTGACCTCCTATGGCCTGCTGCTGATGCTGAGCGAACTTCTGCTGCTGAGTCTGCAAAGGTCCCTTTTGCTACACTACTGGAGCTCTGGCCCCCACTTCCTGAGCTGCTCGTTCTGAAGACATGGAACACTTTATCAGTTAGTGCTCCGTCGAACAACAGAGTAGGCACCTCCCAAGCCTCTTCCTGCAGTCATTCCATACATGCCCTGGCTTCTTACAAAAACCACAACTAACGGGCTGCTGCCTGAGTGCCTGTGGCTGAACCCTCAGCTGCTGCTGCACCTGCTAGAAATATGCACGGCCCTGACCATGGAACTGCTGTGGCTGGAACTGGCTCTGCTGATGCTAATGCTACTGTTAAAAGTACAGCCTCTTGGCCGGTCCTCCGCTGCCGCTGGCTTCCTGAGCGTCTCGTCCCCTCTTGAGCCTCAGCTCAAGACCATCCTCTGCTGCTAGGGTACCCACCAGAATCTCCTCAAAAGTGGCACTCCGGTCACTCTTGGTCATGGACATGACCTCCATGACTAACCCCATCCGAAACCTCTGGGCCTTCGCCATCTTACTGAGCCCCTCAACAAATCTGCCTAAACGGCAGAACTCTCCAGTGTACTCCTCGACAGTCTGACTGCCCTGAACTAAGCTCTCAAACTGCGTCTCCAGGGCGCCAAGAGCTGTGTCAAAGAAAAACTTCTCCTTGAACAGCTTCTTGAAGGCTGTCGAAGTCTGCCCCTTTGTACCGACCCTCGTGTCCGTCTGGTACCATATGCGGGCCAGGTCCTACATTTGGCTACCTACCGCCTCAATCTGCAGTCGTATTAAAATCTCCGCCAGCCGAAAGATCTCTTCGATGTGCTCTATCCAGTCATCCGTATACATAATCCCATCAGTACCGTGAAAGTCCCACGGACGCATCTTCTGGAAGTCCTGGATCCCTGGTGTCCTCGACTGATATGGCTGCATCTGGGCTGCCTGCGGCTGAGCAATAACTCTCTCCACAGTCATTAGGATAAGCTAATGGGCATTCTCTATGCCCTGCTGGAAATGAGCGGACTGTTGTCGCTGGCCCTCCACCATCCTCTGAAAGAAGTCAAACAACTGCCCTATGTCAACTGATCCGGAAGGTGGCTGCTGCCGAAAGAAATCAAAAATAATGGGGAAAGGTCTCTGTACAGGCAGAGGTGCACCTCTAATTACAGCAGAAATACCAACCTGAGTCGGCACAACCGGAGCTGCAAACTCGAGGCCCTGCTGAACAGGACGAGAGGTGGCCGACCTTTCGATAGTATCCCCCAGACCGGAGCGATGAGATCGTGTCTCCATAACTAACCTAAAGACAGATCAAAACAAGAAGCAATTACTAAGAATAAAGCAAAAAATCAAAGGAGGATTGTTTATTTATTCAAACAAAAAAATATTAAATCAACAAGAATTTAGATGGCAAGTATTGGATCGGAGTTTTCCTAATATGATTGAGTATCTCAAAACTATATCCTATATCCTACTGCAGGCTGCAGTGATACTCTAGTTCGAATACCACTACAGATTTGGACCTGCATGGGCCACCACTAAAAATGTGTCACGACCCGTACCCAGTGTAGGGACACGAGAAGTGGGTACGTCCAGCCTATGCCACAGTGTCGGCAGTAGAACGTTGTCCTAGGTCACATACATCTAATAATTATAAGGTACCTGTATAATGTATGTGCTCCTAATGGAGGATAATATAGAAATGTACAACTCAATCACAGCTAAGGTAGAAAGTATGATAAGATAGATAGATATGAAAGTCGCCAAATGAAATAAAATAAGAGAAGAAGTCTAAAATAGCATCTCCACAACATCCAGAATAACAAAATTCCCAAATAAGTACAAAATGTATCCAAAACAAGATAAGACAATAAGTAAGATAACTAGTCTAGCTAACTAGCCTAGACTACTGGAGTAATGACCTCTGCAAGGGCTGGGTCCTCCTGGGAGTCCAGCTCACAGGTGTCATCTAGGCCTGCTCTATAGTACGTAGGACAGAACTCCTCAATGTCATCTGTAATATTTCAACAGGTCCAGTCAGGACAGAAACGAGCACAATACATCTCACGCAGTTCATAATATGACAGAATATATAAATATGCTATAGAGTAAGATACATGAAACGCTGGAGAATATATGAAGTAAAAGAGATGACTGTAAAGAAATATCTACTATAAGTAAAGAGCTAACAGTGGCTAGTGATGTAGAGTACAAGATAGACATGTGAACGGCTTGAATTTACACATGATTATTCTAAGAGTTTGCACATGATTATACTATTTTAAAATTGTTCACATGACCATTTAGACTCCCATGTACCCCAATCAATACACAAGGATCCAGACAAGTTATGTTATTGCACATGATATCACATGAAGGCCCATAATTGGTGCACATGAATGTATACATGATGGGCTCTGTGAACATGAGAGTACATAAATCACAAGTGTGCAAATGAATGGTGAAAGCACCGGAGTACATGATGAAAGTGAAACACATATGACATGACGTAACCCGATGCTCCCGAAGGGGATAACATCTCATGAAGGGATCCATGTAGTACCAATCTGTGTTAACAATGTAACAGCATTAAGTAAAGTAATCTAGAGCATAAATATAAATCCTATCAAGTATGAAATGGTCAGAGAATGTACTCGCCTGGTATCCTGAGTATCAGATGAGTATATATGTCCAAACAGAGTAGATGAGTCCTATTTATACATTGAATCTCAAAACCGAGTCTTAAAAACTCAGTTAACAGCCATTACCCAATTTTCAGTTCAGCCCCAATATCAAGATACCTAAATTCGAATAAAATTCAATTAAGCATCAAATTAGTGTATGCACAGGTGTCACACATGTGCATACGTATCTGGGTGGGGTGTTCGTGTCCTACCAAGTGGACACGAACGTGTCCAATTAATTCAAACACACAGAGTGCACACTGTGTATCAGAATCATCGTGCAGTGGGTTCGTGTCATCGTGGACACCACACACGATACCTCAGCCCTCGTGCTCATGTTAGAGTGTAGAAGGGGTGTAGTGCTACGTGTCCAGTAGCCTGACACAATGCTACGACACGTGTAGGCATGACACAGTGCACGTATCAGTTGGGGGTTTTCCTGTGTGTGTACGTGTGTAGTTCAATACAGTGGCTAGTACGTGTTCGTCTCGACACGATAGGACCTGACACTTTAGGGGTATCGTGTCAGTCACTAGCCCTAGCCGCACACCAAGTGTCGTGTCCCCAAGTGCTGTGTCGTGTCCTGCAGAGAACCTGAGCAGCAGGGCAAGGGCACGGCTCGTGCGCGAGCGTGTCCAGTTGCTCGTGGACACGGCAGAGACACGAAAACACATACAATCCTTTATGAAAATCAAAGTATACAAATAGATCTACAAATTTGTTTAAATAGTTTTGTAAAAACAGAAATAAAACCTCTCTTGGGCATTTCATCAAACACCTACTCATACACATAGATATGTGTCCGATACGGACACCAAATCAACACAAATTTCCACCAGACTTTTCCTATAGCTAGGGGACACCTAGATAGATGCATCTATGGAATAAAATCAGGAATTTAAGGTGATTTGTAGGAATTACCTATAGGGATTGAATCTCTAAGAAAAAGCTCCAAATAGTGAAGTCTCCTTCCTCCAGCTATGTCCCAATGAGCTTTCCTCCTTGCAAGCTAGTCTCCTTCCCTTTCTACTCCAGATTTGGATTCCAATGCACAAGGTTGGGATCAATTTGGTGGAGAAATGATGAAAGAGGAAAGAAATTAGGGTTTCCTAAAAGAAAGTTTCTAAAAGAGGCAAGTGGTTGTGAGAAGCCATTAAATAGGCTAAAATTAGGTTATGAATGGGCTGTGGTGGCCGACCATATAGGGGACAAGGGTTAGGGTTTCATGTAAATGGGCTTGAGCCTATGTTCATAAGCTAGCTAGAACAATCCCTTAGCTATAAGTCCAAAATACCTAACTCTCCCAATCCTCTCATGAACCCTAGCCACACCCAAGTCAACTTAGACTAACTTAAGTCATATTAGTGTCCCACACCATGCTAACTAAGTCACTAAAGTCAAAGTCAAACTCTAGGCTAGTCTCTAAAGTCACAACTAGCAAAAGTCAAAAATCATAACACCAATGCAATAATTAATAAAATAATTCACAAAATTATAATGACCAAAATACCCTCAAGACTAAAATATGGTAGTAATACTGTCGATTGTGCATAATATCTTCCATGTCACACAACTATAGAAATACGTACACGATCCGAGCTATGTAGTTGATTTTGGTCATCTAGATCTGAAGACAGACTTATCGTACGTAGAAGAACCTGTGCAGATCTTAGAGCGCAAGGACAAATTGCTTTAAAATTGTGCTATCCCTCTTATCCGTATACTGTGTAGGAACCATTCGGTCGAGGAGTCGACCTGGGAACTTGAGTCAAAGATGAAGAAAAAGATTCCTTCGTTATTTTCGTAGAGGTAGGTTCTATTCTTAAGATTCAAGGACAAAAATTTTCCTTAGTTGGTTATAATGTAGTGCCCCGTCCCAACACTATGCCCATTCTTCATTGCAACGTAGAGAACGCGGTTAAGAAATGCTATCGTTATCGATTGGTCAGGACATGTTGAATCAAGATCCTTTCCTTATTATGGATTGGATTCTTTAGAATCATGTCCCATATTCAGCAGGTTGCACCTCGAGGATGGACTCTGCGGCTGAGTTAGGAGAAATCTCTCGTTGCTCTGCTTTTCTTATCGCATTTGCTTCTTTGGGTTTTCTGAATGCATTTTTGTGAATGATTTCGATGGATTTCATTGCTTACGTTCTTCAAACATCGCATTTTTACTGAACTCAGAATAAAAAGATAGAGTATTGATCATTTGCTTATATGATTTTAGGTGATTGTGTAGGCTCGTATATGGTTTAGAAGGCTCATTTCCTTCGCTTATTCAATCAATGGTGAGTGGCTCGACCTTTTCTTCTTGACCCACTTTCTCCAATCAGTCGATAACATCAATAGCCCAAATGCTAGTTATAGAGGCGAGGACCCAATATTACATAACAATTTTATAAAATTTTATATGTTCACTTGTGTAGAACTGGTATACCATGAAACTGTTTACATGCTTACTTATGTTATGCAATCTATACAACTGTATTCAGAAAAGGAGAATGAATCAAAGAATGAACACTTAAAACCGATAAGGTGGTATATGCCGAGCTTGGTTAAGTTTCCTATGAAATTGTACACCATGCTTGAATAACTAGTTTTAGTCTAGTACGGTCATGGACAACTTGTGTACGAGGTCTATGTTTTCTCGAACGGTGACCTGGGGCCATATGACCGATTCGGCCTGGGGAAAAACACGGTATAGCTAAGTTGGGTTTAAGCAACGGTTAATTCGAGAACTTTCAGCGGAACTCGCTACTTGCATTGAAAGGATCCCGTCTAACTAGGCTATGTCCAGGAAGGCTAGTTAATGTCAGTGACCTCTATATCACATACTATTTTTAGTCATTGTTAACAAATTTGCAAGGATGATTATGGTAAGTTGTATATTTCACGGCATGCTCTGTCGTGGGTAAGTTATAGCATAATTTACCTTATTAATGTTTCTTCAAACTGCTTGCATGAAACTGACTAGGATGGCTAGAAAGATTACTAAAATATGTTGCATGTTTCATCTAAACTCATGAACCAAATGAGAGCACAGAAATTAGTTAGCCACCCACCAATATACGATAATGTACTGATCCTCGCTCTCCATAGGTACTACAAATCAAGAAGAGCCTGCCACCTAATTGAAGGCAGCGCTCGTGTGTTTTGTAGCTTCGCTCGTGGTGCCAAGACTTGATCAAATCTCTTTTGAAGACCCCATAATTATCTAAGCAAAGATGACTCACCTCTTCCCTATTCAAGGTGTCTGAATGTTTTGGTTGTATAAAGAGGTATGATATAATGAACAACTATCTTACGTTTATTTTGTAATTGAGTCAGTTTATAAGCCTGCACAGAAACTCTCTTTTGTATCTAGGCCAGTGTAAGTGTAAAATTAGCATTATGAATGAAAAAAGTTACTTCTATATAAATGTGTTCAATTTACTCTACGTACATTCTTTTATGTTGTGTTATCGGATAACCTTATGAATTTGTCTTGTGCAAGTGCAACCTAGGCTCGTACTGCATCACACCCAGGAGACAACTATTAATTTTTCAGAATTTGGGTGTGACATCACCACTGTTTAGGTAGGCTGTTTAACCACTCAGCCTAGTTGAGGTGCTGATTAGGCGACCGTTGTTGCGGGAGCTCTAGGAAAGAGTTTAGGATCCCCGGGGGTAATCGTTGGCGGTTATGACTGTCCACCCACACGTCTTGACCTAGCACGCATAAATGTTTAGGATAACTTATTGTTTGAATGGTGTGGTTGTGTGATGTGCACGCCATGTACAGGAGATTTAAATCAGGTGACACGATCTTTGATAAATACGTGGCATTGGCCATAATTTGGAGGGAATCTTTGGTTCGAATGGGGCAGTTATGGTGCATACACCATAAACGTGATGTTGATCCTTCTAGCTGTTGTCGGCAGGATTTGAGATGATTTGATTCGGGATACGAACCAGCTGTTTGATCTGGTCCGGAGTGTGGACCAGTTTGTGTTGATCTAATTCAGGACGCAAACCAACTGTTGTTTGCCATGACAAAAGTTATACCAACTTTTTGTATTCAAACATATAAAAAGTACAAAAAAGACTACTAAATAGGAGGTTTAAGTACATAAATTTCTAGGAAGTGTGACGGTGGAGATCGAGCACTGCAGAGGCTCCTTTACTCCGTTGACGATTTGACGATGGCTTGAACTTGCTCAAACTTTCTGATGCTTGAGAGTGGTACTCGGGGTTCTTAATCAGGAAGATGCCGACCTTATTAATGAAGAAAAACTCCTGCTATTTATATGCTAGCACATATACGATGTATATAGGGTATTTTGGGCGCACAAGAGCGCTGGGCGTGGAGATATAAGAGAATATGTTATAACTGCAAAGTGAGGGCTACTGCTAAGCTGACACGTAGCGGACGTTGAGATTCTCTTCTATCAAGATCTCAGGTGGTTATCAACATAAACAAATAAATGACACATGGCGTGCTTATTTCTTAATAATCTTGATCGGATGAAGCTGAGTGGGTTTTGCTCCTATCCGTAGAGTCAAATTTTGTCCCTATCTTAGGGGCAGCTGTTCAAACGAACCGATTGGATATTGCCCTTGTCAACAGAACCAAACTCTGTTCTTATCTTAGAAGCGACGGTTTAAACAAACTGATTGGATATTGCTCCTATCAATAGAACCAAACTCTATTCTTATCTTAGGAGCGACGGTTTAAACAAACCGATTGGATATTGCTCCTATCAAGAGAACCAAACTCCGTTCTTATCTTAGGAGCAGTGGTTTAAACAAACCGAGTGGATTATATCTAATAAGATATAGATGCCAAAGTGACCACGTAGAATAATGCCACCTCATAGAACTATACATCTATACGAGCCACGCTTTTGGTAAGGTTTCAATGTCACTATACTTTTGGACGACGAGGAGACTGTGTTTCGAAGGCAACGGAGTCCCTGCGCTTTTAGGCAACGAGGAGACTGTGTTTCGAAGGCAATGGTGTCCCTGTGCTTTTGGGCGATGAGGAGACTGTGTTTTGAAGGCAACAGAGTCACTGCACTTTTGGGCGACGAGGAGACTGTGTTTCGAAGACCACAAAGTCACTATGCTTTTGGACGACGAGGAGACTGTATTTCGAAGGCCACAGAGTCACTGTACTTTTGGGCGACGAAAAGACTGTGTTTCGAAGGCCACGGAGTCACTGCTCTTTTGGGTTACTAGGAGACTGCTGTGATGATTTGTGAATCTACTGCGCTTTTACGAGGCGACGAAGGACTTCTAGGAGCTTTGTGAAGCCACTGTGCTTTTTACGAAGCGACGAAGGTCTTCTGAGAGCTTGTGTTTTAATGACTCTCTTTGAGTAGCCGAGTCAATATGTCTTTAATTGCCGCCGCTTTTTTAGGGATTTTCAAAAAGTCATGACCTGGGATTCAGTCAAATGAACCTATTAAATGGGATTTATTGTGCTGAGTCCTAGGTTCATCCCATCAATTCGGGGGTCATTGGCCGATTGACACGTAGCATGTGAGTTAGACCACACACAGCTTATATAAAGGAAAGCTTTTCTGTGGAGCCATGTCCATTGCCTCTTAGCGTTCCTACTGTCATGCTTGATCCCAACTTAGCTTCGAACAACCATTGGCTTTACACAAGTCGACTGATGGTTGTAGATCTCTTCGTTTACAGAATCTGTAACCTTGTAAAAGAATAACTATTGAATTCGAGATGCACTTAAGCGTTTGGCATAAGGGTTTCAAACTTGAACAACATTTTGGAGGTCTTCGATGTCCAAGCTACTGGGTGTAGATTGATTGCTAACCAGAAGAGCCACAGGTTGTGCTCTGCCCTACTCAAGAAGAGCCAGAGGTTGTGCTGTGAGCTTCGCGCAGGGGCTGCATTCTTGTTCAGGCCAATAGCTACTTCAATAGCCATATTAGAGTTCCTCCGTGTCTGGCTAGGAAGTGACTCGGTCTAACCAGGAAGTGATTCGCTCTAACGCTATTGCGCTTGTGGCAACTGCGCTTTTGAAGATTTCTCATTTATAGACTTTAGGTGTTTTAGTCTTGATATGTAATCATGAAGAATGTGTAATAGATTTTTGTAGACATGATTTTTAATAAAGAAATTCTTTTTATATACTGCTTCTCTTGTGATTCTGAGTGATGTGCCCCATAACTTTGGTGATTCCTGCGCTTCTGCGTAGTATAGATGTCTCATGCGCTTTCGTAGATGCTATGCTTTTTCATGCTTCAACAAGACCCCCTTCATAGTTTTCAAACTTGAACAAGTTCGGAACACTTTGAACATAAGCATGAAATGACATGTGGCTTTGAAAAGTTCACAATACGCTTGCTGACAGACTGTCATCACGCTTAGCCTTCAGTATTAAATGCGTTGAGCCGTCATTTCATTTAAAGTTAATGATAACTCCTCGTTTTTAGGAAATTTCCATCATGATCTCGATTTTATTTCCAAGTCGTTCGAAGAGTTCCTTCGAATACAAAGGGTTTTGTTTTTACCTGCTGACGTGGCCCTATCCTATAAGTAAGGGGTTGCTCAAAGAGAGAAAACTTTCATGCCTTCTGTCTTCTCTTCCAACCGAAGCTTTTGTCAGAGCTTTCTTCTTCCTCATAAAACTCTAACTTTCCGCCATGGCTCCTAAGAGATCGAGGGTCCCTAAAGCTCCCCGAGCGGCTGTGGTGAGCACAAAGAAGGCCATAGAAAAGCGGCCAGCCTCAGAGGCGACGTTGATGACCCTCCGACCGTCGGTGTTGTTGTGCGCGGGAACGTGCAGCCGCCTGTCACGAGTAATAAACTTTGACTCTCTGCTTTTCTGATGCACATGAGCGCTTACTCCTCGGAGTAGCATCTTGTAGATGTGATGAAGCTCTTCTCGCTGATGTGCATAGGCACTGCTCTTTGGCGAAGTGTCTGTAGATGCGCTAAAGCTTTATCAACAGATGCACATGGTCCTTACTTTTATAAAGTAATTACTGTAAGATGTGTTGAAGTTTCTACCGACGCATAGGATCACTATACAGTGCCTGCACGGATGCTCGCTCGCTGAAAACGCAGTGCTACTAAGTAGTGCCTGCACGGACGTAGTGATACGAAGTAGTGCCTGCGTGGATGCTTGCTTGCTGAAGAAAAGTGCCACGAAGTAGTGCCTGCACGGATGCTTGCTTGGTGAAGCGCAGTGCTACGAAGTAGTACCTACGTGGAAGCTAACGCGCTAAAATGCAGGGATACTAAGTAGTGCTTGTGCGGACGCTTGCCTCGCAGAAAATAAAAATATTTCTAACTTTTGTTTTGTTTTGTGTAGTTTTTGTGACCATATCACTCTTCAATGAGGTTCTCTTCGACTCCTCCGTCTGTGGGCTAGGAACAAATTCGATAAGGAGCTCATCGAGCCGGCCAGGAGGTTGAATGCCAAAGATCAACCGGCGGGGCGACTGGATCAGATACAAGAGCAGCATCAGGGATACTTTTACCGTATGTTGGATTAGGACAAGTTAATGCTCTACCTCTGCGTCAGTGCGAGGATGCTAAAGCCTCAGTTTCTTTTTGGCGACCAGCTGGCTTTGAAGGAGACAAACCTCCTAGAACTCACGACGGATTGGTATTTTGAGAACGATGGCCTTGCTTTATATGTTCCGACGGCCGATCGACACCTACCGCTGTCAGTCCTTTTCTGTTTTGTCGAAAGATGGCGTATGGAGTGGAATTTGACCCCGGGACCCCAGGGGTTTAGTTGCGGGCCACTTTATAGTAGATAAGTGTTCCATGAGAATGGATACTTTTATGTATGCTCGGTGCGGTCCGTCGTTTTCTTTGCGGGTGCTGCTCCCTGGTTATATGCTCAGTGATCTTACCGCATATGTCCTTCCATTCGGGGCTTCTATCTTTTCTAATAGGCTTCTGGTAGCCGGATATACATACCCGACGGGACCCTACCGGGTCGAGGGCTGGGTTCATCTTGACAAGAAGTGGAGTGACTTGACCCGATAGATATTGGGTTCCTTTAAGAAAGATCTGAGTGGCGCTGGCTTACACCGTGCCATAAAGGCTATTGAATATGGTATCCCCTCAACCAGCATTTGTTCTTAGCCTTGTTGGAGTTGTACAATCACCACACCGTGACCTTCTTCATGCCGTGTGGAGAGATTAGATTGGCCCGCCATGAGATGTTTGCCATCTCGAAGCTGTCTTGGGGTGAGCACTTGTATGAGAAGTACACCCCTAGCCAAGACGAATTCATGGGGCTGGAAAACAAGTACTCCTAGATGATGACAGTATACAAAGAACTAGTTTGCCATCATCAGGTGTGTGTGTGCGTCTGGACTCTGTGATGACTCATTCCCACCTTAATGCATGGAGAAAGTACTTCTTTACGCAGGAATCGTCGGAGCCCGGAACAGTTTGTTTTACAACTCGTAGGGCGTATACCACTGACGAGGTGGAAGATATAATGGCGAAGGTGTCAGCTACTTCTTTGGACTCTGAGGGAAAACCGACCTCCAAAGTCCATAATTATTTTTAATAAAACTTGACTGCCCTGAGTCGGAAAGCAACACTGGCTGCCTTTTTGATGATGTGGCTAAGGAAGGCCATGGTGCCTGGAGGTTCGGACTCCATTAGACGACTCAATCGGGATCTTATCATGCCAACTGTGAGGTTGGACTTTGTGCATTCCTTTGCTCTGCTTCCTGCCATGGTATGCAATACACTTCGAGGCTTGCAGGAGCTCTCAGAGAAAATAATAGAATATCGTGGGCTCGTACGGAACTTCCCTACCATTATCTAATGGCTTGGTTAGTGCTGCATCACACTGGTTTAATTGCTTCTGCCACCATCGATGGCTATAAGGAGGGAGACGCGACCCTGCGTAATTATCATCGGGTGAAGTGGGTCCATGATGGCATTTCTACATGCATACGGGCATTAAACCACTTGGACAACTATACTTTTAACAGGATTTTGCCTTCCTACAGCGGCTACCTCGCAGGTGATGAGTTGGTCGACCGTGAGGGGAAAAGGGACGAACTGGCTGTCGGCATCTTTCATTGGTTACTATCCATTCGTCCCTCGCACCTAGTATACCAGAACAAGGACAGGGTGTACCTGGAGCCTTATCTGCCAAGCTGATTCGTACGGCAGTTCAGCTATAGCCAAACTATGATGAACAACCCAACTCCATGCCTTGGTTACGAAAGAAGTTTGTTGGATGGCGCCCGTATATGGTGTTACTATAATATTGGATATGCTGGGCAAAATATACATTTCCTGGGATACACGAGGAACCACGTATCTTATACTCCGCTGTAAAGTTTTACTGCTTGGTGAACAACTTCTCGTCCGGTTATGATCGATATTAGAGTTTTATTGTGGGTACGAAGTTTGAGAGGCCCCAGTCGGCCCCTCAAGAGTTTGCAGTTGCGGGCAGTAGGTCCTCGGATGGTTCCAGTGCTTCTCGGAAGAGAAGGGAGGATGCGCCGCCTCTAAATTCCCTGCCGAAACGTCGAGCTTCTTTGGCGACGAGTCCACCACCTGCCAAGAGAATCAAACGGGTGGCACCTAGGCGACATAATTTATCAAAGCAAAGTGTTCTGCCTGTTGCCTCACCTTCACAGGTATATTTCAGACCTTTTTATTCGAATGTTTACCCACGACTTTGCACTTATTACTTTTTTGCTGGTACAGACAAAAGAAAAGTTGGGGTGGTTGGAGACAGTTAGGGAACTTCCTGAGGAGCCTCTTCCTGAGGTGTCCATTAGAGGGCCACTACGTCCGGCGGTTAGGGTTACCACCCCTTTGTCTGCCGAAGGTCCTTCTTCGAGAAGGAAAGAAAGAACTGTCTTTGTCTCGAGGGCCGAAGAGGCTACTGTTCCTGAGGAAGGCCCAACAACTGCAACAGCTGAGGATGTTAAGTCAGAAGAGGTTCCTCTGCCTGTCTTTTTTGATTATGAGACTCGATATTTTTCGGAGCTTATGGCTTCGCACCAAGAAATGGCTTCTACAGGTGGACACGTAGTGATACCCGGGGTTGGTTCTACGGTAAACGAAGGCACATTTCGGGAACCCATACCCGAGACGGGTCACCAGTCGAGGCTGCTGAAGGCATTGCCAGTGGTTACCCTATGGAACCTTCTCCTCAGGGAGGTGAGAAAGAACCAGTAACTGAGGAATTACCCCTAACATACATCAGAGATCCACCCCAGGAGTTGGTTGAAGAGAATGTCGAAATGTTAACAGCGAAAGCTGTTGACGAGCTAGCTTGCCGAGCTATTGCGGAGCCGGTCAAGATGATTGACCCTCACCATAGTTTTCTAATATATGTAGTTCGTCCCATATGCAGTTGGTCCCATCAAATAGGGATGGCCTATTTGTAGCCTATTTGTGTAGTTGGTCCCATCAAATAGGGGTGGCCTATTTGTGGATTGACCCTCACCATAGTTGGTAGAGATGGGTTGTGTGGTTGCCATGGATCAAATCTAGGATATAAATCCTATATCAAGAGAACAGGGCTCTGATACCAATTGAAGTACATAAAGGCAACTCTAGAGGGGGCGGTGAATAGAGTACTTAATAATAATGATCAATTAAAAATCAACTCTATTCAATCCCAACTAGCAAATAAATAATCAGAGTATAATTGCGGAAATTAAATGAATATCAGAAAGCATACGCAGACACAGCAATTTTTAACCTGGTTTCCCTCGTAGAGGACTAGTCCAGGCCTGAGAACTCTAGCTCAGGATTGAAATCTACTATTTGTGAAATAGCTTTACAACCACGTGCCTTTACACAGAAGAGCACGCCAACTTCTTAAAAGATCGCTGAGGCGAAACTTAGAATTTTCCAAGTGACTTCTTCAAGACTCTTGCACAAAACTTCTAATTGACTCACACGGAGCACCTTGTAGGCTTGGGAAGTTTTGTGGCTTATAGATGAGAAGAGTATGGCTCTTTAGGATGTATAGGCTATAAGAGTAGAAGAGAAGAGAAGATTGGATGATTTGAAATAGGAGAAAAGGGTGCCTATATATAATAGTCCTGTGAGGCAGAGTTCGACCAGAATTCTGTCCAAAATTTAAAAATTATGGACGTTGGACAACTTGTAATGAGCAATCCCTAAAAATTAGCTCCTGGAAATTAGGAGACAGAGTTTGGCCCGAACTCTGTGTGGGGGCAGAGTTCGGCCCGAACTCTACCTCCATGGAGACAGAATGCTCATGGGTTGTTGGGCTTTGGCAGTTTGGCTTTTTCATTGTGGAGCTTTTTGGTTATCTAGTCTATGGTTGAGGTACTCAGTGCGACTCAACGTACAATAGCCTAGACTCAATAAAATTGTAAAAAAATAGACTTCCGATGACAAGTTCCAGAAGTATTCGTCGAGTAGTCGTCGATAATGATTGTCTAACTTGATATGTGTTAGTCATCTGATTTGTAGCTTTGACGGCAATTTATGTGTCGAGTTGGATCATGTCAAATATCGATTTGTTAATTATCAAGATTAGGTTGACTGCGATCCAGTCTGGGTCAACAATCTCCTCCATTTTGATAATTGACAAAATTACGATATTTGCGTGTCGCAACATTCATACCTGGACACATATATAGCTCCCCTGTAGGTGGACATTTCGGCTCCACCGTAAATAGAGAAGTCCTGATACAAGTACTAGTCCAAACAATATATAGCACACAAGTATTTATCCAAAATGGTTAAACAAATATCATAGTCTACCCCTTTGACATTTAGCAAAATGAAATAGAAGCTCCCCTATAAAAACATAACCATGGTAAAAATATGCAATCACACAACCAAGGCTCAAATCCAAAGTAAGAGATAACTAGCAAATAATCCAAATAGAAGCCATATAATCATAAAGTAGTACAAAGAAAAGAGTTCAACTACATAACCACTGAATAAAAATGACAAAGTGCATAAACAAAAGAAATCCTAAGTATCAACAGCATCATAAAATGGACCACAGCAATCACGGAGCACGGAAAGGTCCAGCAGAGTCAGATGGGTCGCTGGACGAGGATCAATAAATGCTGCATCTGGATCCAAATACCTTCTGATCCAGGTGTCGTCGATACGATAACCTTCGCGAGAAGGGTCCCGTACCATGGGGTAACACACCGTAGCATGAGAGGCCAAGGAGTACTGGATGTCATGTAAGGTGTTGCTGATGGCAGTCATCTGTAAGGTGGTACGATAAACCATATAAGTATAGCAATCATCCTCCAAGCGGAAATGATCACGCAGCATAGTCTGAATGGACTCAAGAGTAGCAGGTGGCTCGGGCGCAGGTTGGCCAAGAACAAGAGGATCAGCCTGAGTATCAGACTCGGAATGCTCTGACTCAGCAGGAGACTCAACAGCTGCTAGAAGTTGCCGTACCTTAGAGAGATAGGCAGGGACAAGCAGGAACTGACACTCATGAAGGGGAATATGGAACGCACAAAAAATCATCGGCAAATATAAGGCATAGACCAATGATCGAGGTCTCTTCCGTGTACTAATCATCCAGTCCATCATAGTGCACAGAAAGTTAAAAGGGACATGGAAGTGGAGATGATAAAGTGCAGAGATCTCAATATAAGATACTTCATCGGTCGATCCCGCTTTGGGCAAGATCGTGGAGGAAATGATACGATGAAGTTCATAGAAATATGGGTTAAGATATTTAGCCCGTAGCTTGCGTGGACGAGTATTGGGAGTACATAAATCATCCTTGAAGCTTTCAAGTGACGATCCATCGGGAAATTGAAACTTGCGGGCATCGACATGTTTCTATCAAGAATTGGGTTTTGGGATCTCAAGATATTCTGCAAGCTCAAAATCATCAAAATTGATGTCGATACCGACGACACGAGAGTAGATCCGTGTGTCGTCAAAGGTTAGATTATAATAAAACATTTGGATAGCATTCAAATAGATAATAGATGAGTTAGAAACTAACTCATCTAAACAAAGATCATAGAACAATGAATCATAAGCCAAAAATATAGTAAAATTAATCGGATGACCCGCATACACACTCCGTGAACAAAAATCAGCAAACCATTCATTAGAAGCCTCCAATGATACAAAAATTTGTTCATTGAATGTGTTGGGGTCATAAGGTAGTGGTGGATTGAAAAGTGGATGGATTAGAGGAGCAAGAAGAGGAAGAGGATTGGAAGATGATGCAACTTCACTCCTTCTCTTGCCTCTTCCAAAGAGTCTTGGAGCCATGCAGAATTTGAAAAAATTGAAACGAAATAGAGAAGAATATGGAATTATACCCCACACAAATGAGAAAAGATGGAAGAGATCCCCCCTAAAGCTTTAGATCTTGAGTTTGAAAAGAAAAAGAGCCCTAAAAGTAATGTTTCTAGGGTTAGGGTTTGAGAAAATTGTTTTTGGAGGAAGGTAGAAGAAGAATAAAGTGAGAATCATTGAAGGTTCTGTGACCAAGGCTACAGAGTTCGGCCCAAACTCTGTGTGGGGCAGAGTTCGGCCCGAACTCTGCCTCCATGGGCATAGAACACAGGAATGTTTGAAAATGGCTAATTTTTGATGAAAAAGAAAATAATTTTGAAAGTTTGAATTAACTAAGTCATAAATAAAATTAAACCATATAATAAATAAGGATTTATGACAATGACCATTACGATGAAACTGTCATGGGGTAGCTGTAGGGGCCGGATCCCAGTTAGCGGTAGTCCGAAGACTAGAGCACCGTGTCGCTTAGGCTTTTACGTTTTGTTGTCAGAAGGACCCTTTCGGCTTGTACCCATAGCAAGGTCACCATAAAGATATATGTCATAATCATTATTTATGCATGCCAATTTATTTAATGACCATTTCATCCAAAATTCCTAATTCACGACAAAGAAAGTTGAAGCGCTCTTCGGCCAGTGGTTTGGTAAAGAAGTCTGCTAGATGATGTTCAGTGTCTATGAATTCTAAATTAATCGTGCCTTGTTGTTGATGATCACGCAAAAAGTGATGTCTAATCTCTATGTGTTTAGTGCGTGAGTGACGAACTGGGTTCTTGGTCCGATTAATGGCACAAGTGTTATCACAATAAATAGGTATGCACTTGAAACATAAGTTGTAGTCTTCAAGGGTTCGCCGCATCCACAGAATCTGTGTACAACAACGACCAGCTACGATGTATTCAGCTTCTGTTGTGGATAGTACGACAGAGTTCTGCTTCTTGCTAAACCATGAGACTAACGCTTTTTCTAGCAAATGACACGTACCGTTGGTACTCTTACGGTCGACTTTGCATCCCGCAAAATCAGCATCAGAATATCTGACTAAGTCAAAGGAAGTGGTTTTGGGATACCACAAGCCTACCGTAATAGTTCATTTAAGGTATCTAAAGGGTCATGTGTGATTCCTTAGGATTGGCTTGGTATCTAGAACATAAGCAAACACTGAACATAATATCGGGGTGACTAGCAGTTAAATATAATAAACTACCAATCATACCTCAATACTTACGTTGATCGACCGGTTCGCTGCTTGCATCAGGTTCCATCTTTGTGGTAGTAGCCATAGGGGTGCTGATCGGTTTGATGCTGTCAAGCTCAAACTTTTTCAGCATATCCTTGACATATTTTAATTGACTGATGAAGACGCCTTGTAAGAGTTGTTTGATTTGCAATCCAAGGAAGTAGTTGAGCTCCCCCATCATGCTCATCTCGAACTCATTCTGTATACACTTGGCAAATTCCTTGCATAAACCCTCATTAGTAGACCCAAAAATAATATCAACAACATATATTTGCACTAAAAGAATTATGTCATCAAGAGATTTTATAAACAGTATAGTGTCGACTTTCGCTTTTGAAAAACCTTTATCTAGTAAGAAAGTACTCAGTCGATCATACCAAGCTCGAGGAGCTTGTTTGAGGCCATAGAGAGCTTTCCTAAGTTTAAAAATGTGGTCGAGAAATTTGTGATTTTCGAAACCAGGTGGTTGTTTGACCAAAACCTCTTCTTTGATAAAATTGTTTGGAAAAGCACTTTTCACATCCATTTGGAATTTAAAGTTTTGAAAATTTGCAAATGCGTAAAGCATTCGAATGGATTCTAGTCGGGCAACAGGAGCATACGTCTCATCATAGTCTATGCTCTCTTCTTGATTGTATCCTTGGGCTACGAGACGAGCTTTGTTGCGAGTGACTAAACCGTCCTCGTTTACATTGTTATGAAAAACCCATTTAGTACCAATTATTGAGTGGCTAGTAGGTTTAGGAACAAGTTCCCAAACTTGGCTTCTTTCAAATTAGTTGAGTTCTTCTTGCATCATGGAAATCCAAAATTCATCATTAAAAGCTTCTAAAATGTTTTTCGGTTCTATTTGAGAAATGAATGCAGTACTAGCTATAGTGTCTCTTACAGAGGATCGAATAGTTACCCCTATTGATATTTCACCTATTACCAAGTCCTTTGGATGAGAGGGAGTATATTGGAACTTCTTTGGTAATTCCTTCGGATAGCTGGTTTCAGACGTTGCATTTATAGATGTCGAAGTAGAAGGTTCATCATCGTCGTCGGGAATAATAGCTGTACTATTGTCCTCATCAAAAATTACATTAGTAGACTCTTCAACAATCATGGAGCGTTTATTGAACACTCTATATCCCTTACTTTTGGCCGCATAGACAAGAAGAATACCTTCGTCAGCTTTGGCATCAAATTTGCCTAAGTTGTCTTTGGTATTCAGGATAAAGCAGCGACAACCGAACACTCTAAAATAAGAAACATTAGGAGTCCTACCAAACCAAAGCTCATAGGGTGTCTTCTTCGAAATAGGTCGAATCAACACCCTATTCAAAACATGGCACGTTGTGTTGACAGCTTCTGCCCAAAAGTATTTCGGAAGAGAGAATTGATTTAGCATAACTCTAGCCATATCGCCAAGAGTTCTATTCATCCACTCCACAACACCATTTTGTTGAGGAGTTCTTGGACACAAAAATTAATGACTAAAACCATTTGGATCACAAAACTTTTCAAAATCAAAATTTTCTAATTCGCTACCATGATCACTTCGGATACGAGTAATCATGTAGCCTTTTTCAGTTTGGACCTTTTTAGCAAATATTTTGAAAACAAAAATTGTATCACTTTTGTTAGTAAGAAAGAAAACCCAAGTAAATCATGAAAAATCATCTACAATAATAAAAGCGTAGAGTTTTTCGCCAAGACTGGCTACTCTACTAGGACCAAATAAGTCCATATGAAGTAATAGTAATGGTCGGGTAGTACTTACAGTGTTTATGGATTTAAAGGAAGATTTGGTAGCCTTATTCTTTTCACATTCGGCATATACCGTATCTTTCTTGAATGTGATATCCGGCAGACCTCTTACTAGCTTCTTGGTTGATAGTCTGGATATATTATCCATGTTGGCATGACCAAGACGCTGATGCCATAGGAGCTTTTCATCTTTGTGAGCGTAAAGGCATCTTCCTGCACTGTTAGTATTATTAGATAGATAGAAAATATAAATGTTATCTTACCTTATTCCATCAAAGGCGATGTCTCCAGTTGATCTATCATAGATAAAGCATTTAGTTTTTCCGAAGTTAATATCATAACCATGATCAGCAAGATGACTAATGCTGAGCAAGTTATGCTTTAACCCAGTTACTAAACAGACATCGTTAATGACATGAGAGAGAGGATAACCAATTGTACCGTTACCTATGATGTAGCCTTTAAGGTTATTGCTGAAGGAAACGTATCCTTTCTTTTTCATCGATAGTGTTGCGAATAGATTTGCATTTTCAGTCATATGTCGCGAGCACCCACTAACAAGAATCCACTTGCTTCTAGTTGAAGAGGGAAGGTCCACCTACACCACGAGTAGATGTGACCTTTGGTACTCAGATTATTTTGGGTCCTGAGAGGTTAGACTTTGGTACCCATGCATAAATATTTCTATCAACTAATCTCATAATCCTATATTTTGGAGAAATATGTCCACGTAGGTTACAATATGTACATCAAGCATGCATATTTATACTAGGAGCATGTTGATCGTGATGTCTATAAATAGGTTGATGATAACTACTTGCAGCAGTAGAGAGAGTATGGTGACTGTTTGTAGCAGCAGGGTAATTATAATGATTATAGTGACTGTTTGCTGCAGCATGATGATGATAATGATTACGTGTATGTGTCTTACGTGCTACATATGAATAGGTATACATTAAAGCATGATTTTATGATGTACATGGATGAGTGTTCTTGTGGTGACGTGCCTTTTTGTGTTGAATAGGCACATATTTGTATATGTTGTGACTATGAGACTGAACTTGCGGTTGAATAACCTGCTTGCCCAGTTTAATCTCTAATTTCTTAGAGACAACATTCAGCTCATCACATTTAGCAGTAAGACCGTGTATTCTACCTGTAGCAATTTTGAACTTGTTATTCTCTTCAGCAAGTTCTTTGTTTAAAGCCGTGATCTCAAGGGTTTGTTTCTCAGTGATTGATTCGGCATGGTGTAAGCTTAATTTAAGCTTGGATACCTCTTCAGTATTTTTCGTAGGTGTAGTGTTTCTAATATCTTTTAGTAAACATGAAAGTCTATGGATCTCGGTTTCGTAGTCCTTGATCTTATCCTTTGCATGTTTATATTTATTGATTACCTTTTTATGATCTTCAAGTAGATCACCAAAAGCATCACCAAGTTCATCAAATGAGAAATTATCAAAAGAATCTTTTATCTTTTCTGATGTTGCCATTAGACAGACGTTAGCCGTGTTTTATGGAGAGTCTTCTTCCTCGTCTGAATCACTAGCCTCGCTTTCATGCCAGATGCTAGTGTTGGCATACTTCCTTGTAGTTGGCTTCTTGTACGGCTTCTCATATCTGCTTCCCTTCTTTGCTAAGGGACAATCTTTCTTGACATGTCCCATCTTTTTGCATCCGAAGCAGGTGGGTTCTTCCTCATTATCTCTTTGTTCTCCCTTCTTTTTGTCGAAGCGTAGAAACTTTTTGAAGTTTCGAACTAAGAGAGCTTGATCGTTACCTTCAGAGTCGTCATCATCAGTGTCTTCTGGACTGGTTCTTCGGCGATGAGCTCTCAATGCAATCTCCTTCTATTTTGGAGCTATTTATTTAAAATATTTTATATCGAGCTCATGCATCATCAACATGCCCATCAATGTTTTCTAGTGACATTGCCGTGAGATCATTGCCTTTGATGATCGCCGTGACTTTGGGGTTCCAGACCTTCGGCAATCCTCGTAGCCCTTTGTGTATCTTCTCATTGTTGGAATAATCTTTTCCAAGTGAAGATAGTGGGTTGACGATGTCGAGGAATCTGGTGAACATTTGAGTGATCGTCTCAATTGGCTTCATCTTGAAAGCCTCGTAATCCTGTGTCAGACGACTGACTTTTGATTCTTTGACTTGAGTGGTCCCTTCATGAGTCACCTCCAAAAGCTTTCATACTTCGTGCGAGGTGGTACATGTGGAGACCATATTGAATTGAGTCCTGTCTATGGCACAGAAAAGAGTATTAATATCTCTAGTGTCTAGACATGCCTATTTCTTTTCCTGATCAGTGTACTTGTCGTGGGGTTTCTCGACGAAACTCCCCTCGGCAGTTATTCTGGAAGGTTTCTTGTAGCCATCAATGACTACAGTCCACAGGTCAAAGTCTAGAGACTGAAGATAAAAACTCATTCTAGTCTTCCAATATGTGTAGTTGGTCCCATCAAATAGGGGTGGCCTATTTGTGGATTGACCCTCACCATAGTTGGTAGAGATGGGTTTTGTGGTTGCCATGGATCAACTCTAGGATGTAAATCCTATATCAAGAGAACAGGGCTCTGATACCAATTGAAGTATGTATAGGCAACTCTTGAGGGAGGTGAATAGAGTACTTGACAGTAATGATCAATTAAAAAATTAACTATATTCAATCTCAACTAGCAAATAAATAATTAGAGTATAATTGTGAAAATTAAATAAAGATCAGAAAGCATACGCAGACACATCAATTTTTAACCTGGTTTCCTTCGTGGAGGACTTGTCCAAGCCGGAGAACTCTAGCTCAGGATTGAAATCCACTATTTTGAAATAGCTTTACAACCACGTGCCATTACACAGAAGAGCACGCCAACTTCTTGAAAGATCGCTGAGGCGAAACATGGAATTTTCCAAGTGACTTCTTCAAGACTCTTGCACAAAACTTCTAATTGACTCGCACCGAGCACCTTGCAGGCTTGGGAAGTTTTGTGGCTAGTAGATGAGAAGAGTATGATTCTTTAGGATATATAGGCTATAAGAGTAGAAAATAAGAGAAGATTGGATGATTTGAAATGGAAGAAAATGGTGCCTATATATACTAGTCCTGGGAGGCAGAGTTCGGCCAGAACTCTGTCCAAAATTTAAAAATTATGGCCATTGAAAAACTTGTAATGTGCAATCCCTAAAAATTAGCTCCTGGAAATTAGGAGATAGAGTTCGGCCCGATCTCTATGTCGGGGCAGAGTTCGACCCGAACTCTGCATCCTTGGAGACAGAATGCCTCATGGGCTGTTGGGCTTTGACAGTTTGGCTTTTTGTTTGTGGAGCTTTCTGGTTATCTAGTCTATGGTTGAGGTACTCAGTGCGACTTAACGTAAAATAGCCAAGACTCAATAAAATTGTAAAAATATAGACTTCCGATGACAAGTTCTAGCAGTATTCGTCGAGTAGTCGTCGATGATGATTGTCTGACTTGATATGTGTTAGTCGTCTGATTTGTAGCTTTGATGATGATTTATGTGTCGAGTTGGATTATGTCAAATATCAATTTGTTAATTATCAATATTAGGTTGACTGCGATCCAGTTTGCGTCAACATCCTTTCTCGATAGCATCCATGATGTTGGGACGAAAGCAACGTTGTTGCTGTTTGACAGTTTTAGTGTTCGGCAGGATATTGAGTCGATGCATTGCGACTTGCGGGTCTAACCCCGACATGACTTCATAGCTCCAAGCAAAGACTTCGATGTACTCTCGGATAATCTGTATCAGAGATTCTCTATATTCTCCAGTCAAGCTTTTGCTAATGAAGATAGGTTTAGGGGAACTCCATCTCCTAGCTCGACTTGGACGACTTCGTCTTCGGTTGGAGGTTCTCACTGTTCAAAATTCTAGTCCCATTGGGATCCTAGGCGTTGAGCCCAGGGTTCATCCTCGAAGAATTTGAGCATCTGGTCTTCATCCTCGACGAGGGGATCTGTAGAGACCATATTGATTGATTGTATCTTCTTGAAGGCCTGGCCGATACAGTCATGCCCTAATTTCAAAATTATAGGAACTTGAGGCACAAGCATGCCAGCTAATACTGTCTTAGGATAAGTTTTCAATTTAATGGACTTATCCCGAGACGTGCTAGACTGTCAAGGGTACTAAAAGTAACTAATCATATATATCTCAATCCACAGTAATGAAGCGAATATCAAGAATGAACATAATATATTAAAGTTGGCAACCTAGTAATATACATGTTCGAGCAAGCTAGAAAAATGAATAAGCTTGGTAATAATAGGCTACATAGCAGCATGAAACAAATATAGTTGAAAATATATGTAGAAAAGAGTCAATAAAATACCATAGCACATATATATATACTTGAAACCTCGGTGCATCACGCAGCACCTGCTCAGCTACTCTGTACTAACTGCTCAGCGAATACCTGGAGAGATCACCAGGTCCTCAGCGTGACGTAACAAGATATAAAACTACATGGCATAATATGAACTGAATAAAATAAACAGCTCTAATCAAAACATGGTCCAATATCTAGTCATCAATTAGTAAACCATATCTCTGACCAATCCTGATCAATGGATGGCATACCGGCCCATGATAAGACATTGTCCCAAGATACGGTCCGATATTGGTACACTAACTAACCATTCTATGCTAATGCATGTTGAAGACAACTTTTAAGCGTATGGGTAGGTAAATCAGGGATTTGCTTCAAAACACGGGTCGACGTCGGATCACAAGCCGATATAAACATACAAGCACTAGTATACCTCCCGACCATACCTAGCACGCTGCTAGTGGCCACTGCCAGACATATTCGCTATTGTATGTATGGCGTGTCACGACCTAAACCCTGTTTAGGGGCACGAGCACGTGGGTACGTCTGGCCTATGCCGCAGTATCGACGGTAAAACACTGTAAAGGTCATCTAGAATATATAGAATCTAAGACACAATAATATAACCTGTCATCTCTGCATGGAGGAATATAATCACCACTCAATCACATAATCTAAGGAAGATAAGCACGATGATAAAGACAAAGATAAAGATTAAGTAAATAGTCTGAAATAGTGCCGAGCCACAATCATATTTTTAGAATCCAGGACATAAAACAATATCCCAAATAAATACTACAAGTCTCAAAGTATCAAATTGGAATGTAATCCAGACAAAATCTGGGTAAACTAGGTCACTACTGGCGGTGCGTCCTCTACGAGCACCGGGTCCACAGGCAGGTCTTGGTCGTAGGCTCCATCTATGCTAAACCCGTAGTAGGTCGGGCAATCTGCATCTAAATCCTCTGAAAAATAACGGGGGTTATCCTGTCAGGATATGAGCAAGTACAAACACCAACAGCAGTTCCATATGAATTGACAAATACTATAAGAGACAATTATAATGAAATACAAGATGAAATGTCAAGACTGAAAGTAAAACAGTGCAAGAGAACTGGATATTATGTCATATGTGAGATATAAGATAAAACTGGAATATAAACAATGGAAAGTAATCTGAGGTATGATGTAAACATAAAAATAAAGTACCAAGAGATATTATAACGTTATGTGATCGGCTTGGGTCAAGATCAGGCTGTTCTATTTGACCGATTATGCACAGGTAGTATAATAGTATAGGGATCAGGCCGACCAAAATGGAAAGCTATGCACAAGTAGTATAAGGTCAGGCTACACCTTACGTATGGTGAGGGTGGAGCTATGCACAAGTAATAAACAAGTAGGGGTATGATCACATAACCTCTATTAACTCACCATCCCCGAGTAGTATAATGAATCCAGACATTACAGGTCATGACACGGAATTCAAAGAGCAGGGTGCAGTCCACTGCCAAATCGGTGTCTATACAAGTACAGGAAACAATATCGAACAATGTACTCATATACCAGGTAAACCGGGAATGACATCTCATGATGAGATTCACGTATACTAGTCCGTGTATCCTCGTATCGAGAATCAAGTATAATACTACAACTGAATCGAATATAGTAGATATCAAAGCAATGAAAACTATCAGAGAATGTACTTGCTTGTTGTCCTGAGCTGAGAAAATCGAAACTACAACCCACTCAATGAGCTATGAACGGTCAACTCGCACAACTGTCTCCTAATGCTAAAATAGACATTACCAACATTCTCAGAATGGTCAAATTAGCTAGAAATGTCTATCCATAAGTCCAATTCTGGACATAGAGGCAAAACGATAATTTCGGGTGGTGTCCGCCGTTGGACCCACTTAGCAACAAAAAAATGTGCCAGAACCTATTGTCTCTAAAGTCATCAAACCACATGTTTACAGATCCGGTTTGACGAGACAAACCCAACCGTATGTCCAAAGTTGGATTCCGGTGGGCCGTGCACAAATTTGCCCGTTGGATCGGGTCGTGGGTCTGCAAAAATAGTGTTCCGGTCGACCTTCTCAGATTTGGACCAAACTTGGCATACAGGAACAGAAAAATGATACGGTCCTGTTGGCACAAGTTTCTCTTCGATATGACGAGCGTGCACAAAGTGATTCATAAATTTACAAAAAGTCGATACGGTAAATTTTGACGGATACGCATCAAATTCGTCGCACACACGTGACCAATTTGAATTCTGTCAAAGCCTACACGTCCACGAAGTTGATACGCACCTTTCGATACTTTTGGTTTGCGACCACGTCGCCCGGATTGACGGGATGGACGGTGTATCGGGACAATTTTTCTAAAAATTCAGTTTTGAAAATCAGTTTTTTCTCCAATTTCACAGACCAATAATTTTCTGTATAATACATAAAAATTACATCTACAAGAAGGTTTTTGATCTCCTATATGTTGTCTACAAGTCTCTTTAGACCGATTTTGAAAACTAGCAACACGTTGTTCGCAAATCGGCCACAAAGTTGGAGTTTCGGGACAGTTTCTAACGTCCAATAAATCAAGTTTTTCTCTATTTTGGAACTCGTTTTTTGTCGCACATGATGCGAATCGGCACGAACTATTTGAAGGGAATTAAAGGTGTATATGTTGTGAACATACCAGAAGAAACGGATCGTGAAACGATCGAGCGAGAAAAGAGAAATTTGCTCGCAAAGTTGGGTCGACGACTGCTGCCGCTGCTGTCTTGACACGCGCGCCCGCGCTTCTCCAGCGATGCACGACCGGCCTCCGGCGTGTTAGAGGCATTGGGGTCGACTTCGGGGTGAGCGTTGGGTTGGGGATGACGGCTAGGGTTTGGGTTTTATAAAAATGTCTTCCTCTCTCTCTTTCTCTCTCTCTCTCTCGATAAATATATATAAAGGGGAATGGGTTCGGTCGGGTTTTAATAAAGGAACTAAAGGTGGCTCGGGTTATGCTGTATAGCTGTTGTTGCTTAACAAATTTGTGTGTGTGTGTGTGTGCGTTTGGTGTTAGTTGTGTTTGCTTGAAAATTCAACTTGACTTTTGGTCTTTTCTATTTTTACTTTTATTAATCCTTTATACTTTATATATATATATAAATCATATATATAAATCATATATATCAAATCATATATGATTATATATATATATGTATATATATATATATATATATATATATATATATATATATATATATATATATATATATAATATATATATTATATATATATATATAAAATATATATATATATATATATATATATATATATATATATATATATATATATTTATATATTTATATATATATATATAATCATATATATAAATCATATAAATCATATAAATCATATATATAATCATATATATAAATCATATATATATATATATATATATATATATATATATATATATATATATATATATATATATATATATATATATATATATATATATATATATATATATATATATATATCATATATATGATATATATAAATCATATATATAAATCATATATATATATATATATTTTTTTTTATCATATATATATAAATCATATATATATATATATATATATATATATATATATATATATATATATATATATATATATATATATATATATATATATATATATATATATATATTTTATATATATATATATATATATATATATATATATATATATATATATATATATATATATATATATATATATATATATATATATGATTATATATGATATATATGATATATATATATATATATATATATATATATATATATATATATATATATATATATATATATATTATATATATATATATATATATATATATATATATATATATATATATATATAAATATGATTTATATATATGATTATAAATCGTATATGATTTATAAATATATATATATATATATATATATATATATATATATATATATATATCTATATATATATATATATATATATATATATATATATATATATATATATTTGTAGAGCTCTGTGTTAGCTTTCCGAAACTTCAAACGGTTCGTGATTTCAATTTCCCGTCCTCCCGGAATCTCGAAAACACCGAAACGTGTCAAGTCTCGGACAACCGACACTCTACAAATTTTCTAAAAATTTAGGAATAATATCTATGAAAATAAATTACATAATCAGAAGGTTTACCTTGATACTAATCCAACAAAAAAAACGGCGCACGAAAAGCACGTCGGAGTTGGCGAGAATCGCTTCGAAAAATCGGAAACCCTAGATGAGTTCTCCCACAAAAGGCTGCTGAAATTTAATTAGGGTGGGCGAATATAATAATATATATATATAGGAGAGAGAGAGGTGGTCACTGTAGAAGTTGGCGCCAACAGGTGGCCCCCCCGGGTGGATTTCTGGGTATTTATTTATTTAATTCAGAAAGTTAGTTAAAAATTATTTTAAGTCCAAATAAATCAAAATAAATTGCAGAAAAATCCAGAAAATTTTTAGAAAATTCTAGAAAATATTTCTAAGTGTATAGAATAGAAATAAAATATTTTAACACAAAATATCATCGTGTGACCTCACAATAAATTCCCAAAGCCTATAAAATATAATTTCTAAAGGTTTTAATTATATAAAAATTCCAAAAAATTCTAAATAAATCCAAAAAAATTCTTAAATATTCTAGAAAATATTTTTAGTCATTTAGAGCCCAAATAAAAATATTTGGTCCAAAAATACCCCCGTATGACCTTACAGTAAATCCTGAAAGTTCTTAAAAATAATAAAACCTTAAATATTAAATACTTAAAAGTACCAAAAATTGTAGGAAAAATATAAAATAGCTAAATAATATATATATAATCTATCTAGAGGTCATATGACGTTAATATGGTCATATCCCACCTACAAGATTTGGCATGATTCATAATGACCATAAAATTAATCATAAACAAATAAAATTAAAAAATTAAAAAATTTGGGAAGCGGGCTTACATTCATTATAAATTTAATTGCTTGATAGGATAGTATGTAAATGTTATTTGTTAACAAAAATGAAAGGGGACGGTTTATGCAATATCCTACTTTAAAGGGGGCTAATGGTCAAGTGCACAATTCAAATTCTTATAAACAAATTCATATCCTATGGGGACCAGGGGAACGATCACCTCTCGAATTCAGATAAGAGAATCTGATTTAAACTCTATCATCTCCCATGGGATCAAGATATATATATATATATGATGGCCCATTGGTCATATGGTCAACCTGATTTTAATAATTGATCAAACTCTGTCTGGATATTTGAAGCTAGTCAGGATGTATCGGACTCTTGGACATGAACAAGAACAACTATCTACACAGTTCAAGACCGAAGCTATGTTTGCCTGCTCGAGTCTGTATTTCCTTTAAGCAATGTATTTTTCATTTTATTGAGTCTAGGAATACGTTGTACACCGAGTCGTACTGGCAAATAGGCTATTCCAAAATGTTTTCAAAATACTTTTAAAATATCCTTTGTTTTGAAAAATATTCTGTTAAACAAAAGCTTCAAAAAGGTTTTCAAAAAGGTTTTCAAAAATTCCCATAAATTGATTTTAAAACCCTAACCTAACCCTGACAGAACTCGGCCAGAGTTCGGCCAGAGTTCGGTTGGTGGCCGTTTGATTTTTGAATTCTCTGGAACTTGGTCCTCCTACAGTTGCGGATTTGACCGAGATTTTCTCATAGAGTTCTGTCTGAATTCTGCCCGAATTCTGCCAGAAGTCTGTCTTTGGAATTCCTATAAATAGAGAAGGATTTTGATCATTTTAACTCACTCATTCACTTTCAATATTCTCTCTATCTAAAGCTTTCAGTATTCTAAAGAGTTTTTCTTGAGCTTTAAATTTAAGATCCCAAGCCAATAACAATCCTCCAGTCGATTTGCCAGTGCGGTACGGTCTACAAGTTTCTGAGAGATTGTAATCAGAAGGCTTGATTGAAGAATACCTCATCACATTTGAAGTTGGACGAGTTCTTCGTATCAAAGCTCGCGTTGTAGAAGTTGCAAGGACTTCGTAAGAAAACTTGCGGTTTGCCAATAGTGGATTCAACTGGTAGCAAGAGTCCTACCGACTGGATTAGTCCTCAACATAGGGAAACCGATATACATCACTGTCTTTGCGTTTGCTTTCTTATCTCTGCCTTTACTTTACTTAGTTGTGATTATTATTCTGTGATCTTGCTGCTAACATTTTTTATTAGCAATTTTTTCGCTGCCTACTCTATTCACCCCCCTCTAGAGTATTATGCTTTACGATTTCGTTCCTACAATTGGTATCAGAGCGGGTGTTACAGGTAAAGAAAGGTAACAGTGCAATTATTTGTTCATTTTATTAACTGTTATATAGATCACAACACAACACATGACAACTGTGAAATTCACAAGTGAAGGCCAGGCCACAAACAGACCTCCACTGTTTGATGGTACAAACTATACCTATTGGAAAATACGGATGAGTTTCTTCTTGAAATCTTTTGACTTTGATTTATGGTCTATTGTTATTGATGGCTATCAAAAGCCACCTCGTATAAATGTTGATGGAGTTTTAGTTAAAAAACCCCATAGCAGATATACAGAGGAGGAAAAAAAAAGGCCAGTCTTGACGCACGTGCTATTAATGCTCTATTTTGTGCTTTAGACAAAACTGAATTTAACAGGGTGTCTATCTGCACAACGGCTAATGAAGTGTGGAAGCTACTTAAAGTCACACAAGAAGGCACGACTCAAGTCAAAGAATCTAAAGTCAGCAGACTTACTCAAGAGTATGAGGTGTTCAAGATGAAGCCCAACGAAACAGTTACTCAAATGTTCAAAAGATTCTTGGATATTGTAAATCCTTTGTCCTCCCTAGGCAAAGAGTACAGTAACCATGAAAAGATTCACAAACTCCTGCGAGCACTTACCAAGAACTGGATTCCGAAGGCTACTGTAATTATTGAAGGAAATAACCTCACATCTATGTCCCTCGAAGCACTCATGGGTAAGCTACTCACTCATGAACTGGAGCTACAAGATTTTGAAGAACCTGCACCAAAGGAGAAGATGATCACTTTCAAGGCTCAGCACAGAAAAGCTGCTGAAGGTGACTCAGACAGCAGTGAATCTGATGCTGAAGATCAAGCACTCATAGCAAGGAAATTCAAAAGATTCATGAGATATAAGAAGAGAGCCAAAGAAAACAACATCAGCAACAACTGGTATCAAGATGATGCTGTCTGCTACGGCTGCAAGAAGAAGGGACACATGAAGAAGGATTGTCCTACAAAGTCATCATCAAGCAAGAAGAGCAACAGGTATAAAAAAGAGAACCTGAAGAGATCAACATCTAGGAGATATGCCAATACCAGCATATGGCATGAAAGTGAAGCCAGCGACTCAGAAGACAAACAATCAGAAGACGCTGCAAACGTATGCTTTATGGCATCCGATCAGGTACCTACTGAACCTGTAGTTGATACTTATGATGACTTCACCTTTGAGCAATTAGGAGATGCCATCAGTGACCTGATGTCTGATTACAGGAAACTGCGTAGCAAGTATCAGACCTCTAAGAAGGTACTCAAAGAGTACAAAGGTGAATTAGGTAGACTTACCGACCTACTAGCTGAGGTTAAAAATAATGTTAGTGAGTCTGGTGAGCTTTCTTCAATAAAGCTCTTATTACACGAGACTACCAAGTCATCTGAAGAGAAAGACAAAGTTATTGACCAACTCAAGGAAGAACTTTCTAAAGAGAAGAAAAGTCTTCAAAGTGCACAAATCAGAATGGAAACACTCACTTCTGATTATACTAAGTTATTTGACACTTCCAAAAGATTGGAAATTAGGTTAGAAAAACAGCCTGAGCCTGCTGCTTCCTATCCTAACACGTGTCACTTACCGAAAAATTGGAACATTCCCAAGCCAAACACTGTCAGACCTAACCCTATCAAACCTTTACCCCAAAAGGTTAAGCCCAAACAGGATTATATACATGCTTTCTTCTATACTAGAAAACCTAAACCTACCAACCATGCACACCACTCAGCTTTCAACACTCGACATGCAAAATGTCATTATTATGGCCTCATTGGTCATATTTTATCTGTATGTAGAATCAGAAAGCTTGTTGATTTAAATATTTATGCTTGGATACCAAAGGCTAACATTTCAGGATCCTACAAGAAATGGGTACCAAAAGTTTCATCTACAAACTGTTTTGTAGGTGGAACACCCTTCACATGCTAGAAGCAAATGGATCTTCGACAGCGGTTGCTCACGACATATGACCGGTGACGCTACACTATTTACAGCACTGTCGAAGAAAAAGAAGGAAGGCTATGTTTCCTTCGGTAATAACTTGAAAGGGTATATTATTGGTATCGGTGATGTTGGTAAGTCTCCCTATCCTGTTATTAAAGATGTCTGTCTGGTTACCGAGTTGAAACATAATCTACTCAGCGTAAGTCATTTGGCTGATCATGGTTATGGCATCAACTTTGGCAAAGACAAATGTACTATAGTTGATAGCTCAACTGGTAGTACTATCTTTGAAGGTATCAGGGAAGACAACATATATGTTTTCTATTTGTTGGAAGAAACTAACATTTCAGGTAGATGCTTAATGGCTAAAAGCGATAAGAGTCATCTGTGGCATATGAGACTCGGTCACGCAAATATGGACACAATATCAAGATTATCCACAAAGAAGCTAGTACGCGGTTTACCGGACATTACATTCAAGAAGGAATCGGTATGCAGCCAATGTGAAAAGAACAAAGCTACCAGATCCACATTCAAGTCAGTAAACGCAGTATGTACTACTAGACCTCTACAATTGCTTCATATGGACTTATTTGGTCCTAGCAGAGTTGCTAGCCTCGGAGGTAAGCTTTATGCTTTCGTAATTGTAGATGATTTCTCTAGATACACATGGGTATACTTCTTGACACGCAAGAATGATGCATTATCCAAATTTGTCGCCTTTTGTAAGAAAGTTCAGAATGAAAAAGGTTACATGATCACTCGTATAAGAAGCGATCATGGTGGCGAATTCGAGAATGCAGAGTTTGAGCAGTTCTGTGACACACACGGCTTTGTACACAAGTTCTCCTGCCCTAGGACTCCACAACAAAATGGAGTTGTGGAACGTAAGAACAGAACTCTATCCGAAATGGCCAGAGTGATGTTAAATCAGTTTAGTCTACCCAAATATTTTTGGGCTGAAGCTGTCAATACAGCTTGCTTTGTTCTCAATAGAGTTCTAATTCAACCCAAATCGAAGAAGACTCCATTTGAGTTATGGTTTGAAAGAATTCTATCTGTTTTATATTTTAGAATATTTGGTTGTAAATGTTTTATTCTTAATACAAAAGACAATTTGGGAAAGTTTGACGAAAAGGACGATAAAGGTATATTTTTAGGTTATGCGGCCAAGAGCAAAGGATACAGAGTCTTCAACAAACGAACCATGATCATCGAAGAGTCAATCAACGTCACTTTTGATGAACTAAATCAAATAACTATCGATGATAATGATGAAGATCCAACTGTACCAAGCTTAACAATAACTGATTCTCAACCAAGCTCGGTACTAGCTGACCCTCCTAGAGAAGATCCAGGAACCAGCTACCTTCAGAGTCTGCCGAAAAGATTAAAATTTACAGCTGATCATCCAAAGGATTTGGTAATTGGTGACATTACCAAAGGTGTAAGTACTCGTACATCCAGTAGAGATATTGTTTCTAGTGTTGCATTTATTTCATAGCTAGAACCCAAAACTATTGATGAAGCATGTAGTGATAGTTTTTGGATAGATGCTATGCAAGAGGAGTTAAACCAATTTGAACAGAATCAAGTTTGGGAACTTGTTCCCAAGCCTATTGATCGTCCGGTCATTGGCACCCATTGGGTATTCCGAAATAAACTAAATAAGAATGGTTTAGTGACTCGTAATAAGGCTCGACTCGTAGCTCAAGGATACAATCAAGAAGAAGATATCGACTACGATGAGACTTATGCCCCAGTTGCGAGATTAGAATCCATTCGCATGTTATGTGCATTTGCATATTTTCATGATTTTAAATTATTTCAAATGGATGTCAAGAGTGCATTTTTAAATGGTTTTATAAAAGAAGAAGTTTTTGTAGCACAACCTCCAGGTTTCACAGATTTTAAAAACCTTGATCATATTTTCAAGTTGAAGAAAGCTTTGTACGGTTTGAAACAAGCCCCTCGTGCTTGGTATGATCGACTAAGCTCTTTCCTACTTGACAACGGTTTTTTAAAAGGCAAGGTTGACACTACACTTTTATTAAGTCCTTTAATGGTAAGTTTTTTTTAATACAAGTCTATGTAGATGATATCATATTTGGATCTACTGATGAATCTCAGTGTCAAGAATTTTCTAAGTTTATGCAGAATGAGTTTGAGATGAGCATGATGGGAGAGCTAAAATTCTTCCTCGGACTGCAAATCAAACAAACTGACAATGGAACGTTCATAAATTAAGCCAAATACACAAAAGATTTGCTAAAGAAGTTTGACCTGGACAATGTCAAACCTATTGGCACTCCGATGGCAACTTCAACAAAGCTTGATATTGATGAACAAGGCAAGTCGGTCGACACACGTAAGTATCGAGGTATGATCGGTAGTTTACTTTATTTAACTGCTAGTCGTCCAGATATAATGTTTAGTGTTTGCCTGTGTGCACGTTTTCAAGCTAATCCAAAGGAATCACATCTGTGCGCAGTTAAGCGTATCTTTCGATACCTTAAGGGCACTTCTTCTGTTGGCTTGTGGTATCCCAAAACTAAGTCCTTTGACTTTACTGGTTATTCGGATGCTGATTTTGCTGGATGCAAAGTTGATAGAAAAAGTACCAGTGGCACATGTCATTTCTTAGACAAAGCTTTAGTCTCATGGTTTAGTAAAAAGTAAAATTTTGTAGCCCTATCAACAACAGAGGCTGAGTATATCGCCGCAGGACGTTGTTGTGCTCAGATTTTGTGGATGAAACAAACCTTGGAAGACTATGATTTATTTTATACACATATTCCCATTTTCTGTGATAACACGAGCACTATTAATTTGACTAAGAATCCTGTATGTCATTCTCGTACTAAACATATCGAGATTAGACATCATTTTCTTAGAGATCATCATCAAAATGGAGATATTGACCTTGTATACATAGATACTGAGAATCAATTAGCTGACATTTTCACAAAACCTCTAGCAGAAGATCGTTTCAATTATTTACGTCGAAAATTAGGAATTTTGGACGTCAATAATATTAATTAATTTTATTTTATGATTTTATTTCAATATGCAAAAACTGTGTTAGAGACAAGCCAATAAAGAGTCTGTCTGTCACCACAACTACGGTTGAAGCGAAGCGGTACTTAAGAGTTCCCCGGTGAACCTCCGCCAGCTGGGACAGTACTCCTACAACCAATCTGAAACCGTCACAGTGTAATGATATTTAATCTATAAAATAATATTAATTATGTTAATTGAAGGTTGAAATTACTAATCTTTGAATTAAATATTTGAAATGAGCTAATGAAAAAGAAAGTATTTCAAACCAAACCCAGGCAAATTCGGCCAGACTTCGGACCGAATTCGGCCCGAGTTCGGTTGAGGGTGTCAAGTTATATATACCAGAACCCGAGAGCCTTTCTTCCTCATTGCTTCTAAACTACATCATAACCAGCAACAGCAGCCACGAAGGAGCCTCGAACCCTAGCTTTTCACCACCCCCTATCTTCTAATCAAAGTGGTAAAATCAATCCAAACTCTGGATTCGTGCGGAGTTTGTCGTTCTCTTCGACATACTTTGATTTCGGGAGGTATAACTCCATCTTTCTCCACTTTTCAATTAGTGCATATTTACTTCTATTTGTACAAATGGCACCTAAGGGATTCAACCCCTTTAAGAGGAAGAAGACAACCAACCCAAGTGAGGAAGGTTCATCTTCGGATCCACCGACTAATTCCCTATTTTTGCCAGTCCAATCTAGCGACGGCGCGTTCGACGGGTTTTACTTTCAAACCCTAGACCAAGCCTTACTGTGGTATGGAGTCTTCTCCATGAGATCCATATGCACAAGCGCACCCATCAAGTGGACTGTATTTCCTGATCATCGCCATTTCTTTGAGGCATTAGGGTTACATCATTTTATTAAACTCTGTTTTCCCGTAGCAACTAATGCCATTAGATTGTTTTACTGCAATATCATATTAAACACTTTTGATGTAAGCACACGTGTTAGAGGATTAGATATCAATTTTAATGATGTTCTCTTAGCGGAGATCCTTGGTATTCCCAACGAAGGTGAACCGCTTGTTGACACCACTGAGTTTGATTTCCCCGAAGGCACGACACTTATAAGTTTCAAAGCTGAACTTTGTGCACCTGATAAAGTTTGCTCTGGAAAGTTCAAGGCAAACAACCTGAACTTGTTTAATTATGAATTGCACCGTATCATTTATTCTACTCTCCTTCCAAAGTCTACTTCGAAGGATGATGTCACGTCTCTTGAATTATCTGCTATGTATCACATTCTTAAGGGGATTCCATTTTCTGCCCCTAAGACCATTATTCAGATGATGGGACGTTGTCGTGCAAGAGATAGAAATCTCTCTTATGCGATGATTCTTCCACGCATCTTCCAGCATTTTGACATCGACTTATCTACTTGTGCTCAAGACCCTGAGCCCAAGGTTCTCAAGTTATCTCGTCGCAGTATGACTGCGTCTGCTCCTCCTCCTGCTTCTACTACTGCTCCACCTCCTCCACCTCCTCAGCAGTATGCTATGACTTTTGAGGGCATACACCAGCACCTTTCAGATTTGCACGTCTCGATGACGGACATGGCTCGCGAGCGTGAGTTCCACGACGTCACCCGTTATCAGGCGATTATAAATTCATTAGCTGATCTTCGTTTCGTCCAGACTGGACATTCAGCCGGTTCTATCCCTAGAGATCCAGCTTTCTCTGGTTACCGTTGTGAGGATGAGGCTGTTCATGCCTACTTCCAGCCCGATAATGCATATGATTGGTACCGTTCTGACCGTGCTCCTCCTCGTAATTATGTTGGTGAGTTTTACACTGGAGCTCCTCCTCACCCTTCTGGCGCGGGTACTTCTGGCGTTGGTCCTTCTGGACATGCTGGTCATCATACTGATAATGATGATGATGAGGAGGAGTTTTGATATGTTAGTTGATATGAGACTTAGACATTATCTACTATATACTTGGAAATGCTCCGACATTCCAAGTTTATCTATTTTCAGACTTTATTATCAGTATTTTTGAGGACTTGTACTGGACTTGATTTTATTGATGTCATCTGAACATCTTTATCATTATCTTTATGGATTTCGTAGTTTATGGTTCATATCAGTTTATTTACTTAGCATTTCTTTATCTGCTTCTCTACTATAAAACTGCCTGTGACATAATTCTTTGTTTATTATAAACTGCCTGAGTACAAATACATGCCTGTGATGTCATTCAAAATTTTTTTACTATTATTTATGTATTTTCTTGTGTTTCTCCACTGTTTGTTATTTATGCATTGATTGCGGAGGAGTTTTTTTTCTTCTTTTGCAATTATTTTGCTAAATGACAACGGGGGAGAAAAATAAAGTGCAAAACCCCTAAATTTCTACTCTTTTTTTATTTTAAATTTTGGTACCGATTTAAATTGTTGTATTGTACGTCGCGTAGTCGTATTTTACGTCGCGCACAAAATTTTATTTTTGTAATTGCTCGACGAGTGCGAATATGTGTCGAGGTACATATGTTAGAAAAATATTTTATTATAAATTTTATAAATATTTTTATTTTTTTGTATAAAAATGTTATTTTATTCATCGTTTACAAATAAATGGTGATTTGAAAATTTTGGTTTAATATTTTGCAAAATGTAAAATTTGTTTATTAATAAATTTTGTTACTTACAAAAGCTAGTTTATGATTTAATATTTAAGTATTTATAGTGATTTTCGAAATTAATTATTTCCATATTCATTTAACTATGAAAACAATATTTGAGATCTTGTTTTATTTAATATTTGATTAAATATGGTAAATTAAATACAAAAGATTTTATTGTCTGTATTTAAAAATATTTTAAAAATTGAGTATAGAATTAATTTGGATTTGGATTGATTTGAATTGGCTTTAAATCTATTTAATCACATGATGATTATTTAATTAGGATTTAAATAAATCCTAATGTTTATCTAACTGGGTATTCCCACCTCCTATAAAAGGAGAGGTACTCCTCCAGCAAATTCCATAATTTCCATCCATAACCCAAAATCTGTGCACCGTGTCTGTGCCTCCCATCCACTATATTTTCTATTACAAATACAGTAATCCTGTCACGTCCGACAACCCCGGACGCCGACCCACATGCCTCGCAGGACACGAATACCATCCGTGTCGGGCATTCCCGACACAACATAACTCCTAATCCTAAAATCCATAACCTCTCCCACCAACCTACCGCCGCCATCACGACCGGCCGACCACCACACCCGGTTGTTACCACCATCACCGCCACCACCAGAAATAGAAGGAGGGAGAGAAACCCAAACCTGAGCCGAGCCGTCGAATCTTCCCCGCGCGCAGCCGGGCCGTCGCCGGCCGAGCCACAGCGCCGCCACCCGGCATCCTTCCCCGCGCCTCCTCTCCTTTCTGCCTCCGACCGACCGTCCCCTGGTCGCCGCCACCCAAACAGAACCACCTTCATCGGGAGAAAGAGAGAAGGAGAGAGAAGCTAACATGCCCCGAGCCATTGCCCCCTAGCTGCCATGCACCACTGGAACCCCGCCCTGAGAGCCGCCCGCGCGTGCCGTGAAGCGCCTGCCATCATCCCCAGACCGGCATCGACGCCCCGACGGCCTCGCCTTGCCGAAGCCCCGCACCAGCTTTGGTGCCGTCGCGCGTGCGCGGTCCTCCGCGCGCGCTGGCCACGCCGGCGCTCCCCTCATCCACCGTCAGCGCCCGACTCTCCGCTCGAACCCCCTCCTCAACCATCAGAAACCCTCTCACCGCCGAGATCAGCCGTCTCCGCCGAGATCGGTCTCCGCCACTCCTTCAGCCGCCCACGCCGGCTTCTCCGCCTCCGCTCCTCCTTAGCGCCGTCCCCATTCGACCCTCTCCTCCGACCGCTGCCACCGCGCCTCTTCCTTTCCGCCGTCCGCCGGCGCTTCCTCCACCGCCGTGCCGGAGCGCCCCCACCTCCGAGCCTTGGTAACCCTCGATTTCCCGAACTTTCCCTTTTTCTGTGCATAAATAATGAGGAACAGTGGAAGCAGTAAGTTTTAAGAGATATTACTTACTCTTATTATTATTATTAAGGAGGATTGTGTTGTTTTTGGGTTAAGTTTTTATCATTAATATTATTATCATTGTTATTAATTACTACAAGTGATATTATTTATGATATTAGTTGTTACTATCTACATTATTAATATTACTATTATTTTAAATAGAATTGAGCTTTCAAAATTTTTAAATAATTATTTAAATTATTTTCTGTTAATAAAATATAGTTTTTATCTAGAAAATCTATTTTCACAAACTTAAGGTTGTAGCCTAAAACGATTTTAATTTCCAAGTATGTACCTAAAAACATATTATGACTAATATAAACAAATAAATTCTAAATTATATATATAAAGTATTTTCGAGTATTACGTAAAAATTATTTATAAAAATATTTCCTAAACAAAGTATATATATTTATTTCCACAAATTTCCTCAATTATCTTGATTGCGACTGATCATCTTTCCTATTTTCTCGCGACTTTGGACCTCTGCACCATGACTATGGCTATTGGACCATGCTGGACTTTTTATATTATCGCACACCAGGCGTAATGACAGGCAAGATACCTTGCCATTATACTGTTTATATTCAGTCTGTATTTTTATTACATATCACTGTTCATTTATTTTTAGTTCTTGATTACTACCTGCTCAGTGATATTACTAGTATCTTGTTATTTACCTTTGATCGCATATGGACTTAGAGTTAAGGGACTACCACTAGCTTAGTGCATTGCATAAACTTTGACACTGTTGTGCCACGAGATGTGTGAGTTATGAGTAGCATATAGTCTACGGACTTGCGTGTTGGCTGATCACTGATGCGTGCAGGACGTGCGTTAGGTCTAACTGTCAATAGTTGTATGTTAGAAGACTTGGCAGTTAGTAGTGTTACATGGTCGTGGATGCGACATGATAGGTGCATTGGGTGGGGAGGACATTACCTGACGTATGGGCTTTTATGCACTTCCCTTATTACCTGTGCGCTCCGCCGGAGACGCAGGCTCCAGGTGCCCTCTGACGTTTTCCAGAGCGTTATGGACGTAGCCCCTTACACATGGTGCCCTCTGACGCTTCCCGAGCGTTATGGACGTAGGCCCCTGGTGCCCTATATGGGGACTATGCCGATCCCATTTACAGTCAGGGCTCATGCGTCGAAGGTTTGTTTCTCAACTGCATGTTCACTTTAGTTTGGTTAGATTACCTTATTGTGTCTTGTCATTTTTTTTGATTATGGCATATTTATATTCAGTATTATATGGCATGTTGATGTATCTTGTTACGTCCCTCCGAGGACCTGGTTATCTCGCCAGGTGTGTGTTTCGTGATTTCTTGCAGGTGCTCTAGCTAAGGCCATTCCTTCCTTCGTGGTGATTGCTCTTGGACTCGCCATTGCTCTCGCTTGCTAAATTCTTTCCTTGTCTATTTTTCCATATTTAATTTGGTTGGTAGTGGACGTTGTCTCCGCCCAACGATTGTATACATGACAAATTCAAAGTTGATTTTATATCATTATCTATCTTGTGGATGAGATTTAGTACCTTGGTTACTGCATTTTACAGCTTATGTATATATACGAGGGTCCATATACTTCGTATGTATACAGCTGGCTTGATTACGTTCTAGTCCTACGTATTTTGGGACTGGAACGTTACATGTTTTTGTGGTGGCCCATGCAGGTCTAGTTTGCCGTTTCGGTTACATGATTGAACCAAACGGACCTGCAGTATAGGATTAGAGTTTAGAATCTCATCCACCTACTTGACATCCTTCCTTGACTTCAAATTTCGAACTCTCGTTCAACCTCCTTAAATTACATCTTGCTCGACTCCTTCTACCGTAAATTCTTAGTTTCGTGTTTAGTAAGATGACTACACTAGTATATGCCCATAGGTTAAACACATGGCTAGATGGATTGCATTGACAATTAGTATGCATTAGGGTTTTATTTGAGTTATAAAGGCATTTATTTTTCTAGAAAGTATGATTTTAAGGATTAGTTAATTTCAAGTTGGTTAGTAGCATATTACCGCCTTCAATGGATAGTTGGAATTTTATTTTGCCATTACAAGGTGGTATACACAAGAGGACAGAAGACAATTTTATGAATTATGATTTTTGGAAATAGCGAAATAGTTTTTGATTTATTTGGGATATGAAACCGATTTGAGAAACACCTTTAAATTGTGACACATGATTTACGGATTTGTTCGAGTTTGGATTGTTAAAGTTTATCTCGAATTTATTAAAGTGTTTAAATTTTATAAGTTATGATTTTGTAAACGACTAGAGAATATGAAGGATTTATGATTTACGGTTTATATGAGAGCTTGAGGTTTTAAATTGAGTCTACGATTACAAATTATAAGTATTTGATTTGAAGAGATAATGGTAAAAATTTTGTTTGAAATATTTTGGAGGATATGAAATCGACTTGAAGGAAAAATATTTAAAATTTGCTCATATGATCTAGGATATATAAAGTTATTTAGATTTCAAGTTTAAAGCCTTGATTATGGATATTTAAATTTTGGAAAAAAAAAGAAGGGAGAATTATTTTTGAAGAGTAGTAGCGACTTATTTAAAGCTAGATATACACATTTGAAGGATATAGAATTAAATTTGAGGGTTATTTTAAACGTTCTATTTTGTAATATGAGATTCGGTTGATAAACTCATTAAAAAGATGTGTTTAAGGTTTGGAAAAAAAATGATGATGAATTTATTCGATTTGTGAATTACGAAGATTGTTCTAGATTGACTAGAGATTTAAAATATTTAGCTGACAGTCTAAGATAATTGAAATATTGGCGAAGTATCTTGAAAATTTTATTGAGAAATTTTGAGGAACTTGAAATTTTGGATTAGATCATATAGTGGTGAAAAACCAAGAAACAAGCAAGGTCCCCTAGTGAGATAGAAGTATTCCGCATTAGATTGCCATGCCACCTATGATTATGATATTGCATATACACAAGTATAGTTAGTCATCGACCAAACCGATGAACATATCTTTGACTTACCCGACCTTCCCTCAAATCTAGATCATTATTTGTGACCGTCTAATGGTTTGAAACTTAGAAATGATTAGAGTCGTTCCCTTGACAATACCCTTATCTATGAGACTTTTTTTTTCTAGAAACTGTGTCTCTATCTTATCTTAACTTGATCGACGAGATTTTCTAATTATCTTTACTTCGTGCTTTACCCTTTTATTTTTGTGCATTAATTAATATCTTATGAAAACCCACTTTCTATTTTTGATCATTCGGCATTCCCTATCATGACTTTGATATTTGGAGCACAACACTAGACATTTCCTTCCAACAAATTTCACATGCAAAACCTAGACGAGCTCACCTTCATGTAGGTATATCATGTCCCACTAAAACACGTCTCCTTGTACTCTATTTTTATGGTACGACTTTCGGATCATAAAGACTCAACTATAACCTATACCATGGTACCGAAATACTTTTGACTATATATTTGGACTCGATCTCGACTCAAAATTTTTGGCCTGATTACGATCTACTAAGTCAGTTAAATGCTTACCCTTGTGTTTTATCTTGACTGCTTAACCCTTGTCATTTTATTTTCTTGTATTGATTTACTTAGACACATAACACCGTTCACACTCCAATATTAGCAACACTTACTTTTCTCCCTTCCAATTAAAATGCTTCCTCATACTTCGCTATGATTTCTCCATTGTTTACGCCACCTTGTTCCTTGTATGATTCTCTTATGCGAAATGACATTTGATCATGACAATCTTGGGTTAGTAGAGGTTAGATTGGAGAAACCCCACAACATGGATAAATAATATAGTGGTTAAGATAATTACGAGATTATGAGCTATAGGTGGGACAATAATAGAAATGTGCAATAAATCCGAATCAATGAAATAAGGAATGATATACGGTGTGTTGATGAAACACTCAAGAGTCAATAGACTTCTCGAAATTCAAAAGTTGGTTTTGAGGTAACTAAATATCGAGTGAAGAATCTTCTAAAAGTGTTGGTGGTTTAAGAGTCCAAATTTATATATTAAATTTATGGATGCAAATTTTGATAGGGACAATGTTGACGTTGCCTTTTATAGCATAGAGTGTTATTATGATATTAGCTTTCAAGGATGACCAATTGTTGAGGAAAGAAACCTCTATATTTTTTTGAATATGACTATGAAGTTAAGATGAGTTTCATTTCTACCATCAAGAAACTGATATTGTTGAATTCAAATTTTCGAGAGAGATTAATGAATAATTTAGAAAAAATTTCAATTATGATAAAAATTGAGTTATGAAGGTATACTGCTAGTTTTCGAGATTATCGAACATTGAAGACGGACTTTATTTTTGATACCTATAGAGGCATTGTACATGGACCAATAAAATTGTAGTAAAGAGATTTTTCAATTTCTACTTGGGCCAATTGATTGAAGGTTTGGAATTTTAATAGGAAATTATAACTTGGGAAGATATACGTGAGCTAGTATAATAGAAGATTACAGTATTCAAATTAAGACTATTTGAAATTCTATGACGAGTTAGAGAAAATTTGAGTACAATGAGAATCATATTGGTTTTGTTTAAGGGGACGTAGAACGAATTTTTTTTAAATAGAACGATTTATGATAAGAGAGATTTCATGAATATTGACGATGACAAGGATTAAGGGGTTTATTACCTACTTATTAGGTAGCCCTTTTAAGGTAAATGTTAAGATTGATCGAGCTAGACACTGATTGATTGTCATGATCGAAATCTAAAACCACCGAAATTTTTAGTCGATCAAATGACATATTGCCATTGAAATGTCGTTTCATTCTCATTGATTGCCTTTTGTTCAATATGAATCAAATTCTTATCGATTATACTGCTTCTATCTCCTTCGCCCTACCTATCCTAATTTTTCCTAAATTTCGAGGACGAATTTCTTTTAAGTTGGGTAGGATGTAAAATCCCTAAATTTCTACTATTTTTTTATTTTAAATTTTGGTACCGATTTAAATTATTGTATTGTACGTCGCGTAGTCGTATTTTACGTCGCGCACAAAATTTTATTTTTGTAATTGCTCGACGAGTGCGAATATGTGTCGAGGTACATATGTTAGAAAAATATTTTATTATAAATTTTATAAATATTTTTATTTTTTTGTATAAAAAGGTTATTTTATTCATCGTTTACAAATAAATGGTGATTTGAAAATTTTGGTTTAATATTTTGCGAAATGTAAAATTTGTTTATTAATAAATTTTGTTATTTACAAAAGCTAGTTTATGATTTAATATTTAAGTATTTATAGTGATTTTCGAAATTAATTATTTCCATATTTATTTAACTATGAAAATAATATTTGAGATCTTGTTTTATTTAATATTTGATTAAATATGGTAAATTAAATAGCAAAAGATTTTATTGACTGTATTTAAAAATATTTTAAAAATTGAGTATAGAATTAATTTGGATTTGGATTGATTTGAATTGGCTTTAAATCTATTTAATCACATGATGATTATCTAATTAGGATTTAAATAAATCCTAATGTTTATCTAACTGGATATTCCCACCTCCTATAAAAAGAGAGGTACTCCTCCAGTAAATTCCATAATTTCCATCCATAACCCAAAATCCGTGCACCGTGTCTGTGCCTCCCATCCACTATATTTCCCATTACAAATACAGTAATCCTGTCACGTCCGACAACCCCGGACGCCGACCCACATGCCTCGTAGGACACGAATACCATCCGTGTCGGGCATTCCCGACACAACACAACTCCTAATCCTAAAATCCATAACCTCTCCAACCAACCTACCGCCGCCATCACGACCGGTCGACCACCACACCCGGTTGTTACCACCATCACCACCACCACCAGAAATAGAAGGAGGGAGAGAAACCCAAACCTGAGCCGAGCCGTCGAATCTTCCCCGCGCGCAGCCGGGCCGCCGCCGGCCGAGCCACAGCGCCGCCACCCGGCATCCTTTCCCGCGCCTCCTCTCCTTTTCGCCTCCGGCCGACCGTCCCCTGGTCGCCGCCACCTAAACAGAACCACCTTCATCGGGAGAAAGAGAGAAGGAGAGAGAAGCTAACCTGCCCCGAGCCATTGCCCCCTAGCTGCCACGCACCACCGGAACCCCGCCCTGAGAGCCGCCCGCGCGTGCCGTGAAGCGCCTGCCATCATCCCCAGACCGGCATCGACGCCCCGACGGCCTCGCCTTGCCGAAGCCCCGCGCCAGCTTTGGTGCCGTCGCGCGTGCGCGCTCCTCCGCGCGCGCTGGCCACGCCGACGCTCCCCTCCTCCACCGTCTCCGCCCGACTCTCCGCTCGAACCCCCTCCTCCACCATCAGAAACCCTCTCACCGCCGAGATCAGCCGTCTCCGTCGAGATCGGTCTCCGCCACTCCTTCAGCCGCCCACGCCGGCTTCTCCGCCTCCGCTCCTCCTTAGCGCCGTCCCCATCCGACCCTCTCCTCCGACCGCTGCCACCGCGTCTCTTCCTTTCCGCCGTCCGCCGGCGCTTCCTCCACCGCCGTGCTGGAGCGCCCCCACCGTCGAGCCTTGGTAACCCTCAATTTCCCGAACTTTCCCTTTTTCTGTGCATAAATAATGAGAAACAGTGGAAGCAGTAGGTTTTAAGAGATATTACTTTACTCTTATTATTATTATTATTATTATTATTATTATTATTATTATTATTATTATTATTAAGGAGGATTGTGTTGTTTTTGGGTTAAGTTTTTATCATTAATATTATTATTATTATTATTATCAATTACTACAAGTGATATTATTTATGATATTAGTTGTTATTATCTACATTATTAATATTACTATTATTTGAAATATAATTGAGCTTTCAAATTTTTTAAATAATTATTTAAATTATTTTCGGTTAATAAAATATAGTTTTTATCTAGAAAATCTATTTTCACAAACTTAAGGTTGTAGCCTGAAACGATTTTAATTTCCAAGTATGTACCTAAAACATATTTTGACTAATATAAACAAATAAATTCTAAATTGTATATATAAAGTATTTTCGAGTATTACGTAAAAATTATTTATAAAAATATTTCCTAAATAAAGTATATATATTTATTTCCACAAATTTCCTCAATTATCTTGATTGCGACTGATCATCTTTCCTATTTCCTCGCGACTTTGGACCTCTGCACCATGACTATGGCTATTGGACCATGCTGGACTTTTCATATTATCGTACACCAGGCGTAATGACAGACAAGATACCTTGCCATTATACTGTTTATATTCAGTCTGCATTTTTATTACATATCACTGTTCATTTATTTTTAGTTCTTGATTTCTACCTGCTCAGTGATATTACTAGTATCTTGTTATTTACCTTTGATCGCATATGGACTTAGAGTTAAGGGACTACCACTAGCTTAGTGCATTGCATAAACTTTGACACTGTTGTGCCGGGAGATGTGTGAGTTATGAGTAGCATATAGTCTACGGACTTGCGTGTTGGCTGATCACTGATGCGTGCAGGACGTGCGTTAGGTCTAACTGTCAATAGTTGTATGTTAGAAGACTTGGCGGTTAGTAGTGTTACATGGTCGTGGATGCGACATGATAGGTGCATTGGGTGGGGAGGACATTACCTGACGTATGAGCTTCTATGCACTTCCCTTATTACCTGTGCGCTCCGCCGGAGACGCAGGCTCCAGGTGCCCTCTGACGTTTTCCAGAGCGTTATGGATGTAGCCCCTTGCACATGGTGCCCTCTGACGCTTCCCGAGCATTATGGACGTAGGCCCCTGGTGCCCTATATGGGGACTATGCCGATCCCATTTATAGCCAGGGCTCATGCGTCGAAGGTTTGTTTCTCAACTACATGTTCACTTTAGTTTGGTTAGATTACCGTATTGTGTCTTGTCATTTTCTTTGATTATGGCATATTTATATTCAGTATTATATGGCATGTTGATGTATCTTATTACGTCCCTCTGAGGACCTGGTTATCTCGCCAGGTGTGTGTTTCGTGATTTCTTGCAGGTGCTCTAGCTAAGGCCATTCCATCCTTCGTGGTGATTGCTCTTGGACTCGCCATTGCTCTCGCTTGCTAAATTCTTTCCTTGTCTATTTTTCCATATTTAATTTGGTTGGTAGTGGACCTTGTCTCCGCCCAACGATTGTATACATGACAAATTCAAAGTTGATTTTATATCATTATCTATCTTGTGGATGAGATTTAGTACCTTGGTTACTGCATTTTACAGCTTATGTATATATACGAGGGTCCATATACTTCGTATGTATACAGCTGGCATGATTACGTTCTAGTCCTACGTATTTTGGGACTGGAGCGTTACATAAAGATCTAACATTCTTTTGAGTTCTTTTGAGAAAATGCAGGACATGAACAATTTTTGATTTTATTTCAAGCTTAAATGTTATATCATTCATAGTTTGTCAATTATCAAAATGGGGGAGATTGTTGGCCCATTGGTCATATGGTCAACCTAATTTTAATAATTGATCAAACTCTGTCTGGATATTTGAAGCTAGTCAGGATGTATCGGACTCTTGGACATGAACAAGAACACAGTTCAAGACCGAAGCTATGTTTGCCTGCTCGAGTCTGTATTTCCTTTAAGCAATGTATTTTTCATTTTATTGAGTCTAGGAATACGTTGTACACCGAGTCGTACTGGCAAATAGGCTATTCCAAAATGTTTTCAAAATACTTTTAAAATATCCTTTATTTTGAAAAACATTCTTTTAAACAAAAGTTTCAAAAAGGTTTTCAAAAATTCCCAAAAATTAATTTTAAAACCCTAACCTAACCCTGACAGAACTCGGCCAGAGTTCGATTGGTGGCCGTTTGATTTTTGAATTCTCTGGAACTTGGTCCTCCTGCAGTTGCGGATTTGACCGAAATTTCCTCATAGAGTTCTGTCCAAATTCTGCCCGAATTCTGTCAGAAGTCTGTCTTTGGAATTCCTATAAATAGAGAAGGATTTCGATCATTTTAACTCACTCATTCACTTTCAATCTTCTCTCTATCTAAAGCTTTCAGTATTCCAAAGAGTTTTTCTTGAGCTTTAAATTTCAGATCCTAAGCCAATTGCAATTCTCTAGTCGATTTGCCAGTGCGGTACGGTCTAGAAGTTTCTGAGAGATTGTAATCAGAAGGCTTGATTGAAGAATACCTCTTCACATTTGAAGTTGGACGAGTTCTTCGTATCAAAGCTCGCGTTGTAGAAGTTGCAAGGACTTCGTAAGAAAACTTGCGGTTTGCCAATAGTGAATTCAATTGGTAGCAAGAGTTCTACCGACTGGATTAGTCCTCAACAGAGGGAAACCAGTATACATCGCTGTCTTTGCGTTTGCTTTCTTATCTCTGCCTTTAGTTTACTTAGTTGTGATTATTATTCTGTGATCTTGCTGCTAACATTTTTTATTAGCAATTTTTCCGCTGCCTACTCTATTCACCCCCCCTCTAGAGTATTGTGCTTTACGATTTCGTTTCTCCAATATATATATATATATATATATATATATATTATAGAAAGAGAGAGAGTTAGTTCAGATCGACTCTTCACATCTACGAACCCTAAACTTTTTCTACCACCACCTGGTGCCTGAGCAAAACATCAGTTCTTGTGCCTGAGTAGGTAAGTACTCAATTATGATTTTCGTGATCAATAAGATTTATAGGTCATAAACTGGTTATGATTTTTTCATAGAAGGAAACTTAGACTCTAAACTGTTACATATCTAAACACATCCTATATAGAGGGATTTTGAGGATATATCCTAGTCTCAGTATCAGGTTCCTAAGTAGTGGGTGCACATTGCCAGGTAAGTAGGACGGATAGATGAGGTCGTTAGGGCAGTTGAAGATAGCAGGGGGTGTTAGGAACATCACAGGATGTTAGTGCACGGGACTGGGCACAGATATGTGCATCTGTATGCACATCTTGCAGTGCAAGTTGTAACAGACCCTACCTAGATGCTGGCCAACGAGCGAGTACATGATACACCCTAATAAATAGAATCCCAGTAGGTAGGCAACCCTGTAATGTGTCCTTGTGCATTAGTTTTGCCATACGCATACACAGGAAGGAGTATGGCTCAAGTGTCAGTCTCTACATATAAGGGGGTGTCATAGGTTGATAAGAGTCATAACAAAAGGGATGTAGGTTGAACTAGGTATTGGGGTCGACACCAACAGTTTGTAGATGCACATGTAGAGATGCTAGAAGATGGCAATACAAGTTGCATTCGGTTGGGGGAAGCGAAGTTAGCACAATATGTAAAGGATAAAGTACCTACATAGAAGTCTAGTATTTGAGATGTATCAGTGGTAGGCTAGTATAGGATTAAGTTGTATCAGATTACCTTGTATCAGTTGCACTAATGTATTAGGTTGCACTTGTATCAGTTGCAATAATGTATCAGGTTACTTGTATCAGTTGCACTAAGTTATCAGGTTATATACTAATGTAGCAGTTAGCACAAGTTAGGGGATGTGCAATAGGACACAAGAGTCTTGGCATCAGAACAGATATGTGTAGGCATATGTGTAAGTGCTGCAGCAATAGGTTTCAATTAGGGACAAGGTAGTTCGACAAACCGTTATTCAGGATATATCTATTGTAGGTGAAACAGGGCAAATGGTGGGTCAAATAGCAGCAGTGTTATGCATTGCATATGGTGGTCAGATCCTGCACTTGCAACAGCAAGTAGACATAAGGATATTAGGAAATAATAAACTTTGATACCTGGGTGCAACAGAACAGGGGATTATGGAAGGTTATGATAGTAAAAGGAGAGCATGGAAGGTGAACTGATAATAGATTGAGTAATAGAATAAAGGGTATGTACATAGGTATAGCAGGGGAAAATACATACCCGATTATGGTAGCAGCCCTAGGATACATACTCAGGTGACTAGAAATAATCCCAGCACTTGATAGGTGAAATAGAAGTGGGTACACATAGATGCATTTGATAGGAATGGGGCATAAGTAGTTGGGAAGAACTCTTGTACCAGTTGAATATGGGTCTATAAACAAGAATTAGCATGTGGATACAGAGATCAATAGTTACAAGGCAGGGGGAAATGTCTCTCTGTATATGGGATAGGTTAAAGATTTTGAATATGTCAATGGGGGATAGTTCCAGTTAGCAATAGTAAGGTGTAGGTATGCCTACATAGCATATTTCCTATGAGCATCTGAGTAGAGACTATATATGGTTAATGGTGTCTAAGTTATAGGGTTAGGGTACATATATAAGGATATCAAAAATTGTTAATTTACATATAAAGTAGTGGATGCAAAATACATACAGGTATGGTTACACACTAATTAGGTGTATTTCACCAAGTAGGAGTGATGAGTCAAAAGTAGTCTACCTAACTAAAAAAGGGCAATTAGATATAGGATTGAACCTAGGAACTGAATAGGTAGGTAGTATTGATTTTGATATAAATCCATCTATTGACATTGTAAATTCATACAATAGGTTCCTTGGACTAGGATTTGTTATCAGACCCATTTCAGTAGCCCAGGACATCAGGTGAGTACATTTATTATTTGTTTCCAATATTGTTAATTACTATATCTCAATGTTAGTTGTATGATGCATTGATTCTCGACACACTCATTACATGGATAGCATATGATGGTTTCTTTTCATATCATGCCATCTTACATGTCGTATCAGGGCTGGAAAGTACCAAGTAGATGTGTGATCAGACCAGTAGACTAGATTTATTTTATTTTGCTATTTAGACCGTGAGAATGCAAATCCTTTGTAGACCGTGCGGTGTAGTGTCCCAGACGATCACACATTGAAAGGAGTACTTTAACACACTTAGATTGTTAGGTTTCTTGTTTCATTCTTACATGTTCTCATATATTTTTCTGTTTTCTGTTCATCATATTACCATGTTATAGTTCTCTCTTATCATGTATTTTATGACTAACCCTATCTTATAGTCGTTATCATATATTTGGAGTTGCACTCAATGAATTATACTCGTTCCATCCTGACTGGGTAAACGTTTTAGATGATTATGATGAGGATGGGTGCCCTAATCCGTACGGTCCATATATAGGAGACGTAGTTGAGCCTGATCTGGCCTTTCAAGAGGAGTTTACAGCACCTGATCCAGCTACAAATGTTTAGTTAGATTTAGTTTGAGACCCAATTTGTCTCCGAATTTTAGTAAAATTTTGATATTTGTCATTAATGGACATATAGCTGTGGAGTTTTATTTAGTTTATGGATTATTGCCTTATTATTTCTTTTCCACCTATTCCAGAGCTGTAACTTAGTTTTGGTTTTGATTCCATGTTATTGTCCTCCCAAGTGGAGCTTCATATAAATTGTGTGGGTTGTTTATCATATACTGATTATACAGCATTCTACCACCGACTCTACGGCGTAGGCTGGGCGTGCGCACGATTTATGCCCAAATCTTGGGTGCGAGTTATGAAAATACTGCCACTGTTTTTGTTAGGCAGCTGCTAGGCTAAACCCCCTACTGCTGTTGCAGTTCTCAAACTCTGCGGTAGGGTCCTAAACTGCAGCCTATCTCTAATTACTATTATTAGACTGCCTATGGCAAGGCCAGCAGCTAATGCTAATGTTGCTTCTACTACTAACAGCAGTCTTGAGACTGCTACTACTGCCACCTTCTTCTTGTTGTTAATGCTTCAACTACTGCTGCTAAAACTGCTAACTTCAATCTATTAAATTGTTGTTGTTGGCAACCCAAATATAGCCACTGCTGCTGTCTAGCAGTGGTTCACCGCTGTCACCTAGCAGCAACGTCTGCTACAGTACTCTACCACTGCACATCCTCCTCTTTTATCTACTCACATTTCTATCTGTCCAATGCACACCTATATATCTATATACATACACACACACACATATATCTACCATCTCACACTAATCTATTCCTACCACCTAATCAATACACATAGGCTCACCCACTCACATACATACCTATATATAAACATAGATGCACACACTTGACTATATGAAAACACATAAATATATGGATTCACATATACAACTATGCACATTTATATTCACACACACCTATCTATATAGATAGATACACACATATGTGATTGATACTCACATAAATGCACCAAATCAAATAGTTGGTGTGCATCACCTTAGTATCGTACCAATCTACGATACTCTTGCGATACGCCCAAGATACCTATACCAAACATTGTCCAAACCTATCCAAATCACATGAGCATGTCTAAAACATAACTTAGAAACTAATTAGAACAATGCATAGCTATTACAATGTGTCATGGAGAATTGGACATGTGTGTCACAAGTGTCGGAGGGAAAACCCTAAAATGACTTTGTGTCCTAGTACATCATGATATGGCCTACTCGTATCCAATTGTGGACACGGATCTAGACACACACAACTAAAATAAGTATGAATAGATCTAAATTACCAAATGACAAATACTTAGTGCACCACTCTTGGAATTCCTCTAAATTGGGCACAAATCTCAATGAAACATCACATAGAGGGTTATTAGAGCCTAATTCTTCCTCCCATAGGTAGTCATATTCCATGGGTGGATTCCTAATGGTCAAATTGCACAATTAGAATCTAAATAGAGGAGAAATTAAGATGTATACCTATTGGGAGATGGATTCCCAATACAAAGCCCGATGGAGATGATTGGGATACGATCTCCTAGTAAATACCCTTCTCCACAAGTGCTCCTAGCCACCAAGATCCTAGGCTCTTCCAAGTGATGAGAATGAAGAGAATTGGGAAGGAACTGAAGTAGAATTGAGAGGAATTGATGAAGAGATGGATCAATTTGGGAAAGAACACCAAATTGAGAAATAATGACACAAATAAAGAGTAAGAGAGAGAGAGAGACTCTCCCTCTAATAAGCCGACCAAGGAGTCCTGTCCATGCCAATAGGAAAAGTCCAAATTGCCCTCCAAGTTTGTCATGAAGGCCAACTTAATGGGTGGAAGCTTCTAATCCTAATTTGGTAAATAGACTAATCTATATTCATTAAATGGAATTAAGTAATTTGAGTCTAATTGGGCCTAGTCCAAAGTGTTGGTCTAAGTATCTTATCAATTCTAATTGTTGGGCTCTAGTGTCGTGTCAAATCTAATTGGGTCCACTAACACAAGTCTAATTAAATAGGCTAGTCCACTAACCAACTAATTACATGGTCTATTCTAATTAGCTAGCATACAACCAGTACAAATAATAATAAATATTATCATCACTAATACACAATTATCAAACAATTATTGAAATGACAAAAATACCTCTCTTCCAGAATTAGGTAGTTACAGTGTGTCGATAGGCTTTGTGTTGTCGAAGTCAAAATTCTACAGCAATTCCTTTGTGTACTTGACTTGGTTGATGAAACTCCCTTATGGATTCTGTCTAATTTGCAGTCCGATAAAAGTAGTTGAGCTCTCCCATTATGCTCATTATCACGATCCGCACCCGGAATAGGGACACGAGTATGTGGGTACATCCAGCCTATGCCACAGCATCGGTAGTAGTATGCTGTCTAGGTCAACAATACTAACTAACATATCTCACAAATATATAAGTCACAACCTGTCAATGATATCACTTCTCCAAAAGGGGGACAATATATTGTCTAATATTCTTACTCGATCACAATAACTATAAGAAAGATAAATAACAAAAGTGATATAAGATACAAATGATAATCCAATAGAAGTCTGAACATGAACCAAATCCACAACCATAGTCTAAGTGTCTAACTATCTCAGCATAAACATAAGTCTCAAATAATAAAAATAACCCAAGTCTCATAATTAAGCTGCAAACAAATCTAGCAATAATAGCTATCTAGCTAAGTCACTATTGGTGGTGCCTCCTCAACGGACACGGGCTCCAATGGAAACTCATGGACATACTCCTCGTCTACTCCGGGTCCATAAAAGGTGGGGCAAAAGTCTTCAAGGTCCTCTGAAAAATATTATCCATTCACAATTGGAGCGAAGTACAAAACTCTGAAAGCAGTTTCAATACATGGTAGAGAGTATATGACAGGTAATAGAAAAGAATACAAGATGTACACACTGATGGAACTGGAGATTCCCAGGACCCTTCTTTTGGTGTGCGTATTGATCGATAGAAACTTAAACAGATCTAATACGTGTTCTACCCCTTCATAGGCGGAAACTAGGGTTCACGAATTATACCTGCGGCGGAAAAGAGACAAGTAATTCCTGGCAATCTCGAGCGGACGACCCTAAGATCTTCTTCACGTATTCCTTCCTCGAGTTGGACGTCGTGTGGGCGACGATCTCCCAACCTTTTCTTCTCCTTGGCAGCCCTCTATTTCTCTCCTTATGTGAATCACGAATTTAGAGAAAGTTTCAGATTTTTTTGATCAGTAATCTGGCGGCCAGAGAATAGAGGATATATATAGGCTACGGCAGGGACCATGAGGAGAAATTAGGATAAGGCCTCCTAACGGATCTGGATATCCCGTGTTCAGCCCGAACACACAATCCAGGCCCATTAACAATAGCTCGGTCCACTAATGAGCTATTGTTGCACTACCTCCCTAATCCCAAATTATGTTTGTAGGCTCCTTTTATTATATGCTCGTTTGGCTCCCGATGTTAAGATATCGTATGTCCGTCGATCAAATTAAATTACTGACAACTATATTGATTCGACATCTTTTATCCTTAAGTAGTACAACTCAACTTTATTTGTCATGTCGGATATAATCCACCAGCAGGGTTTACATGACAATCCTTATGAGCTCCTTAAGGGGACATCATCAACCCGATGTATCGGGACATAGATTTCATTTATAATCAAAAGCCCATCATACATACAATATTATTACCCAATTCATAGAGGTTGTTGATCCATAATGAATCTCACTCTTTTATGAGTCAAAGTAATGCACACTGCATATACATGTCCGTTATTATATCCGGATTAAGAGCACAAGCATCCATAATAACAGAGGTGTTTGTTCTTTTATGTAGTCAGTATAAAGAGAACAACCTCAAGTGGTCTTGTTCAATACACACAAAGTGTACTAGTGTAAACCTATAGTCAAGATAGACTAATACCAGATTACACTACAACCTTTCCAATAGATTGTCCAAGTCCATCTAGGTTGTGAACTATTTATATACTCCATAGGGAACTGATAATATGATCTTCTGTGTGACAACACACACCATATTATCTACAATATAAATATCAGACATTTGTATTAACACTTGCAACAAATACAATATGCAAACATTTGCCCATATGATTCTCATTCAAAATTTAAGAAAATAAGGTTACTACAAAAGTGATGCTTTTAGTATATAACCCTAACACACACAACTAGGGAATGTAGAATGTAACTGAAATAACAAGTAATTACAATGAATAGCTGGTAGATAAAAACATGCAATATGTTGTGAACTATAAATCTAATGATATTGTTTATATGAATTAAAGAACAAGTTCGTTTTGTGAGCGGCTTGGGTTTTACATGAATATACTAAGGTAACTCGATTGTATGTAAGGGTATAATCGACATGCACACGAATACACTAAGGGGTTTGATCACATAACCAACTTCTACTCTCTCTGTCATGACCCGCACCCGCTTTTAGGATACGAAGCATGTCCAAGCCCAGCCTACGTTGCAGTGTCGGCGGTAGTACGCTGTCTATACACAAGTTACGGCAATCTAGAATCTCATGGTAATCTATATCTCGTCCACAGATTAAACATGTCACAACCAAGATCAATGAAATACCAAAGAAACTGAATAATATAACTGAATGTATCCAAGATTCGATGTCACGTCCGGTGGACACAAATCCACTACCAGTAGACGGAAATAGAGATAAATACATGGAAATACACTATATATACAACCTGCAAACCAAGCAACCTCAACTGCAAGCACTTGTGATCTGACGCTGACTCAATCCCTCTCGTCTGCTCCTGACTCAACTTGACTAAACCTGAAGAGATCATCAGGTCCTCAGAGGACTAGCAAGATACATAAAAATGAGCCTTTCTAACAGTTTATATGCACCGAGAAAAATACAGAATAAACAAGTAAAACTGAGCAATGAATAAAGCACGAATCTATACACTGACTATACGTATATGAACTGGTGAACGAGGACGAGAGAACTCATGTCAAGACGTCAACGAATAACCAAATTGAATACTCAAACCCTCGTCCCTAGTGTGGCCTCGCAGGTTTGAACAACTACTAGCCCTCGTCCCTAATGTGGACTCGCAGGCTAGCATCACCCTCGCCCCTAGTATGGACTCGCAGGTGTGAACCATATACTACTAACCCTCGTCCCTAGTGTGCACTCACAGGTTAGCATCACCCTCACCCCTAGTATGGACTCGCAGGTGTGAACCATATACTACTAACCCTCGTCCCTAGTGTGGACTCGCAGGTTAGCATACACTACAAAAAATACCCCTTTTTTGCAACGGTTTTAGTGCAACGCTTTTATGAATGTTGTTGGAACTATAATTTGCAACAGTTACGTAACGGTTGAAATAACCGTTTCTAAATTAAATATATTTGCAATGGTTATAGATTAACCATTGCCTAATATATTTTTTACAACGTTTCATAAACACTTGCTAAACATTTTTCTTTGTTACAACGGTCAAGCAACAGTTTTATGAAAGTGTTGTCAAAACGAGTTGAATGGGCAACGGTTATGCAAGGGTTTTAAGTATTTGTTACAAATTTATTAATATTTTGCAACGATTACATAAAGCCTTATAAAAAGGCTCACTATTAGCAACAGTTGCATAATAATTTTTACAATCTGTTGTGAGTTAGCTTATTATTTATAATGATTGTGCAACAATTTATGCTACCAGTTACAATTTTTTGTTTAATAACAACGTTTATGATAACCATTGTCAAAAGAATAAACAACTATTACAAAATATTGATCTAGTAACAGTTTGTTTATAGTCGTTGCAAATTCAATTTCCAATTTGAATTTTATTTATACACAAAAGGGATTTAATTATTAGAATTACTCGTATTAATTGGTTCCTTGTTCGCTAACAAAAATATTAGATAATATATTTAACATCGATCCAAAAGCTTCAATTGATAAAAATGATATAAGTACATATATATTATGTATATAAGTATTTATATACAAATGAGCCTGTAGCCTAGTGGTAGAGCAGAGGCATGTGATCCAGGAGGTAGGGAGTTCGAGCCCCATTGGAGGTAAAAAAAGTATTTTTTATTGACCGTTGCCTATTATTCGCAACAATTTTTAACCGTTACATGTAATATTTTAGGCAACAGTTATCAACCATCGTGCTTTACTCAATATTTACAATAGTTTGTTAATCGTTGCCAAATATATTATTGACAACACCATGTAACCGTTATGCATTGACGTGAGATCCGTTGCTTAATACGTTATTTGCAACTATTTATAAAAATGTTGCAAAAACCTTCTATAACCGTTGTAAGAGAAATCTGCAACGCTCGAATTTACAATGGTTCTAATAACTGTTACAGAATGATTTTGCAACGGGTTATATTATTTTTGCAACAGTTTTTGACCGTTGTAAGACACCCTGGTTTCTTGTAGTGATAAGACATAGATAACTACTAACATTTGCCCCTAGTGTGGAGTCGTAGGTTAGCTTTCAAGATTTCAAGACAAGGGGGGAAAGCAGTTCAGTTCACGACTTCTCGACTCATGACACGACTCGATCAAGGCACAAGTGTAAACAAGTTCAATAAAATCATAAGACTAGCTGTAAGCAATGACTATGTACCAATGAAGTAAAATACTGCCAGGATATAAAAAGTACATATAAACAAAAATGAGAAAAACTGAATAACTGAATAATGAAAGACAGTGCATATAAATAAAGCTGTGTAGAAAGACAAGGTATACTTGCCTTAGGTCCTGAGCTGCGAGTACAGAGTACTGAGTCAAATCCAATAAACCTAGTTGAAGCACATATAATGGGTTAATAAATGAGTTTGAGAACACTATCAATCTATCTTTTATGTTATTAATCTCTAGGTTCTTACCACAGCATCCACATCCTTCTACCCACTAGTAGGATACTTATCCAACTATCTTATTCTTTCTTGCTAGTTATCTATTTGGGACCCCATATACCCATATGCATTGGAACAGGTTATCCTAAGCCATTACACATGCTTGTTTTACCCCCACGAATCAATTGCCATCTAGTCCTAATACTTGATAACCAACCACCTCTGAACTAGTACTCCATGTGAATTGACCTGTGTATGAAACTGACACCAAGTCTACTTCCTATGAGTTGGACTGAAACCTGAGATCATGCTCCACAGTTTACCTAGCATGTCCTTCCTACTGACCATGTTTAACTAACCTATCAATGTGAACCAATGCTTCATGCTACTATCACATTTGTCATAACTGACACAAGAAATCCCTGGTTCATTACTGTTCTAGAGTGCATAATGCCCAAACAGAGATTTGGTTAAGCCATACTTGCATATACTTCCTTCTAAACCAACCATCCCATTTGTTATACCCAATCACCCAAGTCCAAAGATCAGTTATCCTGGGTGATCACCATGGACTGCTGCTGGAACACTGCAGTCATACTCCTATTTGGACTGCTACATAACCTAATGACAACTCCGTTTCTTCACAGGGTTATACCAGTGTCAAGATACTCGAAATTCCCTATTACTTGATACCTAGATCATGAGTTACCCAAACTAACTGATCCTAGAAATATAATGTATATCAAAGAACCAGGTCGCATTGGTTTCAGTGGGCTCGGTTTTACCTATATACCAAAATAATATCTCAGTGATTGGACTATACACTCCTAGTGTCTGACAAAACAGTTATGGTGCATCTTGATTGCAGCAATGCAAGGGTCTTCTCAGGATCCCCTGCTCCCAATGCACTCTTGAAATGAATCCAACCCTACAGGGGACTGAACAGCAAGTAGTTTATAGGGGTTACTCCTCCTCCATACGACTGGACATGGAACACAACCCATCTTGTATAAAATCTACATTATACATGGAAGGACAGAGGACTCTTACATGTATTTGACTGATACCAACTTCCAGGAAATGATACAACAACTAAGAGTGGACTAACAACTAAGAGTGGATTAATGTCGCTTGGTCATTTATATTTCCTTTAGTATCTTCTCCTTTGTGCCTGTTCACTGCACAACTTGTGCATTCCAGTGCAATCCAGGCTCGGTGTACACCTGCACATAGAGAGTGCCCACATTATATTGGCATGCTCCAACCATTGATTGGTATACATCATCTAACTAAACAACAAGATCATGGTAGGGGCTGATACTTAAGGCGTGTTCTGGTACCTTATCTTAGGATTGAACACAAAGTGATACTGTAGACTGGTAAAGATAGTGTAGACAAGACCACATACATATTTCTATCTATAAAATGTGGAGTATACAAGTATTCTCGGTGAGGCAGTACAATGGTATTCATATAGGCTGTACATAGCCTTTCTAACCCCTAAACGAGTACCATTGTTCCTACTTATATTCAATGTGATGCCATACATAGAGAAATACAAGTTAACCTGCCACTTACCAATATCTTAACCCCTTGTTTCACAGGACAGATTATACATCAAGGTCAGACTATTCTAATAGTAATGACAGATACAGTTTCCATATGAGATTAGTCAAGAAGCAATAACATGAACTTAAGGAATCCAGAAAACAACTATACTGGATTTGTCACTAATCAATCTCAATAAAGAGTCCTGATACCTGAGAAAGGGTAGGAAACCAGAAAATAAGAATGGTATGATGTGGGTGAAGGCTTCACTGAGTTGAAGGACTCTTGATGGAATCATGGACTTGCCCATAGGGCATGCTAAGGGCACATTATGTATGACTGTTAGTGTAACGCCCCAAAACCAGAATACTAGAGAGCGGGAGCTTTCATAGCCAGCTACGTATATTGAAGTGCAACCCACCTCGCTATACGGTCACGGCTCTCTAGATACATAAGGGTTTAACTACAAGCCATCAATCTCTTAAGGTCATGAACAAGCCTATTGTCTCAATCTCAAGCAAGTAATAACAGTTACAAGATTACAGAGCACCAAATATACAAAAGTAAGGCGTCCCATATATTACATATTTGGATGATCATGAAGCTAGTCGTAAAAAATGTCAAGACTAGCAAGTATTTCAGTCATACATGATCAACCCTAGGAATTGTCAATCATGTTACAGCCCGTAGGCAGACAGTAAATAAAGGTACAATACGAGCTAACACGTGCACGCCGGCTAAATGCCTCAAAAGAATATTTATACAATAAAGTGGGAGAGCCAAAGATAAACCCACTCGTTGCCAGGGTTACGCCTGGTGGTCACCATCTGGCTGGAAGGTAGGTAGATCCTCTGGAGTTGCTCCGATATTTGGCCATACAAAACCAGCTGGGTCAGACCCCAGAAAGAACTAGTGCCACAAAGCAGGCTTCTCTTAGGAACTAAAACCAGCATATAATAAATGAATATTAAAGATAATTATAAAAGAAACTGATAATAATGGGGGCAACAACAGTGAATTGAGTACGAAGAAACCATTCAAGTAGCCAGGTCGCAACCCTTAAACCAAACAAGGACCGGGATTGCAACCCTTCACCTGAATAGAAACCCGTCTCAAATACTGTTAGTGAAGTAAAATATGACGATCATGACGTGGGGTGCAATAAGACAATAAACGAAAAGAGGACATAGAACTGCTCTGGGAGCCAGGTTACAACCCTTAAACCAAACAAGGACCGGGGTTGTAACTCTTCGCCTGAACAGAACTTGTCCCCTGATCATTATTGCTAAGGTAAGCATAAATAATCATGATGATATATGATAAGATAACCATGGGACTATTCAGATAACCAAGTTACAACCCTTAAACCAAACAAGGATCGGGGTTGTAACTCTTCATCTGAACGGAACTTGGTTTCTTATCATTTATCGATAAGTAAAGCACAAGAAATCAGGTCATGTTACAATCTTGCACAAGCTCAGGACAAAACTAGGCTGGGCTAGACTCCATCCAATCAATCACGGCCACACAATGAGTACGGCTTAATACTTTAACTAACTAGGGTTATCACAGGCCGAGTTACTAACAAAATGTAATGAGATTATTCCAACAGCCACAAGTCCTGCATACCATCTAGGTTATCCAGACATAATTAGGGAATTGAGTTCATGTGGGTACACCGTCCAAGAAATATATGTACTCCTAAGTAGTTTGGTGGTTGCAGCACATGTCAGTGTACTGGAAATGTGCCCTACTCGACGGTAGGCTACAAATTCTACGATGGGGTGCGTAGATAACGGGATTGTCTGTAGCTGGGAAATCTCTCCATGACTACTGGATTATTCTAGTTATTAGCCTTAGTCAGTTTTAGTATGTACCCCTGACCGTGGTACTCAGGGGTCCATGCCCTAGACATGATGCAAGACAATACTGGTACATTTGTATAAACACAATCGTCTACGGTGTCCAGGCCATTCATTCTTGTCATGTCATGTTAGCCATCGCAATAGCATATCAAGGTTATCATGTAGGTTACTTATCAAGAGTGCGCCACGACGGGCCACTATCATGTTATATCCCTACATTATCATGTCGTGTTCATGTAAAAGTCATGCCAATATTGAAATCATGCAACGTCCAAAATATAAACCTGCCATGAGGGTTGCCGCACAAGACTGGCCGCATGAGGGTTGCCGCAAAAAGCTGGCCGCGTGGGGGTTGCCGCAAAAAGCTGGCCGCAAGAAGTTGCCGCAAAAAGCTGGCCGCATGGGGTTGCCGCATAAGGCTGGCCGCATGGGGTTGTCGTATAAGGCTGGCCGCATGAAGTTGCCGCATAAGGCTAGCCGCATGATGTTGCCGCATAAGGCTGGCCTCATAAAGTTGTCTTATAAGGCTGGCCGCATGAAGTTGCCGCATAAGGCTGGCCGCATGAAGTTACAGCGAAAAGCTGGCCGTATGAAGTTGTCGCAAAAAGCTGTTCTTCTTCTCCAAAGATCCGAGAGAAGAAGAACCATGGGAACCATGGCTTCAAAGCTCCATTAATCCATCATTTAAAGTCAAAATCAGGACTTCCATAGGTCAAAATGGGGTAGAACGAAATTCTCTACAACATTTAACAATCAAAACTTGAAAATAACAAGGTTTGATAGATCAAAATCCAAGAAATCCGAAAATACAACAAACTCAGATCTACATGAAATAAACCATAGAATTTAAAAATGCTAAGTACTAAAGTGTCTTACAATCTCGTGAGGAAGACAATAGAACAACAAGAATTGAGTTCCTCCATGAAGCAAGTTGCACTTGCCTAAGCTCTTGGTAGGTGGAGAGAGTTAATGGAGGAAGAAGAAGAAGAAATAAATGAAGAAGTGAATGAGAAAAGAGAAAGGGGTTGGTAGCTTATAAAGAGGGGTTAGCATGTTGGACCAACCCAACCAAGCCAAACCCAAAACCAAGCCATGCCAATATTAAACCAATGCAAGATTAAACTAAGATCAAGCTAAGCAGGATAAGTCTAACTACGGGTCGGGATTCCGTACACGTATACTGGAAATATGTATAACGGAAAACGGAGGTGACAACTCTACCCACCTGAAAAGAATTCCGTCCTCGGAATTTAATCAAGAGGCTAGAGATGTCGGGACAAGCTATATTAATCACAAGCAAGTTATAACTAGGCAATCAATCAAGCAATCATTCATGCAAGCAAGGAAATTAAGCATAAGGCATAAGAAAGACATTATACCTTATGAGTCAAATAGGTGTGGATATCGCGAGCGGACATCATCTTCACGCTCCCACGTTGACTCACCCAAAGAGTGATGACCCCAAGCAACACGGACTAACTTGATAGTCTTGTTCTTGAGTACCTTCTCTCTCCGGTCCAATATGGATACGGGCCTCTCCTCATACGAAAGGTTGGTACCAACCACCAATTTCGAATGATCCAGGATGTGGCTCGTGTTCGGGATATACCATCGTAGTTGGGATACATGGAAGACATCATGCACCTCACTTAGCGACGGCAGAAGAGCGAGACGATAGGACACATCTTCTACTCGCTCCAGACTGTCGAATGACCCTATATACCTAAGACTAAGCTTTCCTCGTACGCCGAATTGAATGACGCCATGGGTAGGCGAGATCCTAAGGAATACATGGTCGCCGACAGAAAATTCAAGGGAACATCGATGAGAATCGGCCTAATGACGCTGGCGATCTTGGGCAACTCGAAGATGATCTCTGACTTGCCTAACCACCTCGATAGTCCGTGTGATCATCTCTGGACCAAGCATCTGCCTCTCGCCTATATCATCCCATGCTAATGGAGATCTACACTTTGTACCGTACAAGGCCTCAAAGGGTGCCATCTGGATACTGGCCTGGAAACCGTTATTATAGGAGAACTCCACGAGATGCAGGTAATCTTCCCACAAACCACGAAGTCAAGTGTACATGACTGCAACATATCTTCAAGAGTCTGGATCGTGCGTTCTGACTGACCATCTGTCTGCGAACGATAAGCTGAACTAAATTTGAGACGAGTCCCCAAATATTTCTGAAGACTCTGCCAAAAGTGCGATGTGAATCTTGAATCTCTGTCGGATATAATACTGACTGGTACTCCATGCAACCTGACTATCTGCCTGAGGTACATTTCTGCTAACTGATCTGTCGACTGGCCAATCCTGAAAAGAAGAAAATGAGCTACCTTGGTAAGTCTGTCGACTATAACCCAGATAGCATCTCTCCCAGCCGGGGATCTAGGTAATCTAGTTACAAAATCTATGGTAATGTGCTCCCATTTCCATTCTGGGATCAATAAAGGTTGAAAAAGTTCAGCCGGTCTCTGATGTTCAGCTTTAACTTGTTGGCAAACTAAACATCGAGAGACAAACCGGACTATTTCCCTCTTCATGCCATTCCACCAAAAATGCTGCTGAATATCACGATACATCTTCGTACCGCCCGGATGAATCGAATACTGAGAACTGTGAGCTTCTGCCATGATCTCCTGTCTGATATCACCTCTAGGTACACATAGACGTCTCCCATGTCGGAATGTACCGTCCTTATGGATACATAATTCTGGTCTTCGTCTTGCTACACATTCTGCCCTAAGCCGCTGAAGCTTAGAATCTGATGATTGAGCTAACTTGATCCTCTCAACTAAACTGGACTGAACTTGCAAACTGGCCATCAACGCCACATTGGTAGGAAGGACAACTTCTATATCCATCTTCTGAAGATCAGCTAATAACTCTGGTTGCGCTGTTAGAAAATAAACTCCGGCTCTTCTGCTCAATGTATCTGCAATAACGTTGGCCTTCCCAGGATGATACTGCAGGTTGATGTCATAATCCACAAGTAGCTCAAGCCATCTGCTCTGACGCATGTTAAGATCCTTTTGAGTGAACACATACTTCAGGCTCTTGTGGTCGGTAAAAATCTCCACTCTATCTCCATACAAGTAATGCCTCCACAGCTTAAGTGTAAACACTACTGCTGCCAGCTCCAAGTCATAGATGGGATAATTCCTCTCATGATCACGAAGCTGACGTGACGCATAAGTAATTACCTTCCCATGCTGCATCAAAACACATCCTAAACCTCTGCCCGAAGCATCACAATACACTGAAAATCCTCCAGTCCCATCTGGAAGCGTGAGAATGGGTCCCGTCATCAAGCCTCACTTCAACTTCTCAAAAGATTCCTGATATTCTGCTGTCCAAGCAAACTGCACTTCTTTGCGGGTTAACTGGGTCATAAGTGCTGAAATCCGTACAAAGTCTGAAATAAATTGCCGGTAGCAGCCGGCTAATCTAAGGAAGCTGCGAACTTCTACAACTGTGCTGGGTATCGGCCATGTCTCAATGGCCATGATCTTCTGGGGCTCCATTTCTACTCTACCTCTGGTGATGATATGACCCAAGTATGACATACGATCGAACCAGAACTCGCATTTACTGAACTTCGCATACAACTGGTGCTCTCTGAGAATCTGGAGGACTACACGGAGATGCTGCTCATGCTCCGTCTTACTCTTGCTATAGACCAGGATGTCATCTATGAACACAATCACAAATTGATCCAAATAAGACATGAAGATACGATTCATGAGGTCCATGAATACGGCCGGCGCATTGGTTGCTCCAAATGGCATAACAAGGAACTCCCAATGCCCATACCTCGATCTGAATGCTGTCTTCGGGATGTCCTGCTCTCTGACTCTGATCTGGTGGTATCCTGATCGTAAGTCAATCTTCGAGAATACTATTGCCCCCTTGAGTTGATCAAACAAGTCATCTATCCTCGGGAGAGGGTATCTGTTCTTGATTGTCACTGAGTTCAAGGTACGATAATCTACACATAACCTGGACGTACCATCCTTCTTTTTCACAAGAAGCATCGGGGCTCTCCAAGGCGATCTAATAGCACGAATGAATCTCTTGGTTCTGAGTTCCTCAATCATCTTGTACAATATCTCTAACTTTGACGGCGCCATCCTGTAGACTCTCTCCGATACTGGTGCTGTTCCTGGGATCAAGTCTATGGTAAACTCGATCTCTCGCTCTGGCGGCATTCCTGGAAGCTCTTCTGGGAAAACATCTGAAAACTCCTTGACTATCCGAGGTAACTGTACTGCTGCTACTGCCATCCGCAATACTGGAGGAGAAGGTTCAACTTTGCCTTGGGAAAAGGAAAACTCTGGCTCGCCTGGAATGCTAAAAACAATTCTGCCAATATGGCATTCTATCCTAGCATACTGGTCTCTCAACCAATCCATCCCTAAGCCCACATCATAATCGGCCATCGGAAACTCTATCAATCTAGCGGAGAATTCTCTACCGGTAACTACGATCCAACACGAGGAAAACACTCTATCTACTCCCATGAGACCATTACCAGTAAGTATATTGAGCCTTACTAATAATGACTCGGGCTCCAGTCCTATCCGTATTGAAAATCGTGCAAACATAAATAAATGTGATGCACCAGAATCAAATAACACTGAAGCCAAAAATGTGTTGATAAGAATAGTACCTGCCACTACCTCACCTGGTGCCAATCCTTCTTCTTTCATGGTCAAAGCCAGCACTTGACCATGTCCTCTGGGTGCGGGTCCCCTCTGCTGAAAACCTCTCTAGCGATTCTGGATCTGAGCTTAGACTTGGGTATACTGCTGCGGTCTCTGCTGCTGGAATGCCTGGGCCTGAGGCGGCAAGGGCCTCCGAAATGGGTACTGTTGCTGCTGCTGGACCGGTACTGGAACTGGTCCCCTAACTGAAGGACTAGAAAAGGTTGATGAAAATGAACTCCTCCTGTTCGGGCAGTTCCCAACCCTGTGGTCCGGGGCACCACAAACCAAGCACAAACCCTGTGCTCTATGACACTCTGATACCACATGTCCTGACTTCCCACAAAGAGTGCAACCCATTGCGGAAGACTGCTTCTGCTGCTGAGGGTGCGTCGGGGTTGAATGTTAAACCGACGTCACTGAGGCCGCCCGCCTCGGAGCTCCAATGGTCAAAGCCCGAGCTGCCGGGGCTGGTGCTGAAGACTGATTTATCTGGCTATAGGATCGCTTCCAACCTCCGGTCCGGTCTACGATCCTCTGGGAGGTATACTCATGCCTCCTGGATGCTCTTAATATCGTATCAAAAGTCTGATGCTCAAAATGCTCTACTGCCAATAAAATCTCTAGATGGAGCCCCTGCTGGAACTGCTGGGCTCTGTCGAACTCGGTTGCTACCAAGGTGGGAGCAAACTGACTAAGCCTGGAGAACTCGGCCGCATATCCGTCGACCGTCTTGTCCATCTACTTCAGATTGGTGAACCTCGTCTGTAGGTCGTACCGAGCTACAGCATCGAAGTACTTGGTCTGGAATCTCTCACGGAATACTGCCCAGGCAATAGGTGCCACTAATCCAACGGCCTGTGCCGCCCACCAGCTGCGAGCAAGATCCAACAACTGCAGGCGCACCACGGCCACCTTCTCGTCTTCTGGAGTCCTGATTGCTTCTAGAATAACCTCTGAATCTTGAAGCCAAGCGTCTGCGACAATAGCATCTTCGCTACCATCGAAGAATGGAGGGTTCAGGCGCTTGAAGCTGTTGGCCGCTTTGTTACCTTGATGACCTCCTTTGGTCAGAGCATCTATCACTGCCTGGTGCAATGCATCGCCTCGACGATCTTGAGAAGCTAACAATGTCCTGATGAAACCCACCAAGGTACTATCATCAGGCTCGGCAGGCTGGACAGGCTGAACTGGTGGCTCTTGCCCTCCAGTAGGCATGACTCTGGGGGCTACTCCTGAATGCTGGGCATGATCTCCAGGTTGCTGCTGGTCCACGAGAGGTGCTCCGCCTTGCCGATCGGTAGGACCAGAAACAATTCCGCTGAAGAAGACGACATAGGGAATAATAAGGAAGGACCAGGACAGATCAAAGATACAAGCATGTGATCACGTCAAGAATCCAGGGATTTAGAGGATGCGAGCAGAGATCAAAGGCGAGTGCTGATTGAGACATCTATTCGGTAAACCCTCACATATCTTGATTTATAAGACCTGTATGGGCCACCACTTAAACCATATAACGCCCCAGAACTAGAATATTGGAGAGCAGTGGCTTACATAGCCAGCTACGTATATTGAAGTGCAACCCACATTGCTATATGGTCACGGCTGTCTAGATACATGAGGGTTAACTACAAGCCATCAGTCTCTTAAGGTCATGAACAAGCCTATTGTCTCAATCTCAAGCAAGTAATAACAGTTACAAGATGTCAGAGCACCAAATATACAAAAGTAAGGCGTTCTATATGTTACATATTTGGATGATCATAAAGCTAGTCGTACAAAATGTCATGACTAGCAAGAGTTTCAGTCATACATGATCAACCCTAGGAATTGTCAATCATGTTACAGCCCATAGGCAGACAGTAAATAAAGGTGCAATACGAGCTAACACATGCTCGCCGGCTAAACGCCTCAAAAGAATATTTATACAATAAAGTAGGAGAGCCAAAGATAAACCTACTCGTTGCCAGGGCTACGCCTGGTGGTCACCATCTGGCTGGAAGGTAGGGAGATCCTCTGGAGTTGCTCCGATATCTGGCCATACAAAACCAGTTGGGTCAGACCCCAGAAAGAGCAAGTGCCACAAAGAAGGCTTCTCTTAGAAACTAAACCAACATATAATAAATGAATATTAAAGATAATTATAAAAGAAATTGATAATAACGTGGGCAACAACAGTGAATTGAGTACGAAGAAACCATTCAAGTAGCCAGGTCACAACCGTTAAACCAAACAAGGACCGGGGTTGCAACCCTTCACCTGAATAGAAACCCGTCTCAAATACTGTTGGTGAAGTAAAATATGACGATCATGACGTGGGGTGCAATAAGACAATAAACGAAGAGAGGACACAGAACTGCTAAGGAATTGTCCTCCCGCGTCTCCGGCGGAGCTCACGGGTTACAAAAGGGAAAGTGCATCGAAGCCCATATGCTAAGGAATTGTCCTCCCCGCCCAATGCCTACTGTGTTGTATCCACAACACAAAACCACTATAACCGCTAAGTCAAACTAAGCATGCAACCTCTATTAGCGGTTACTCCTATCACACGGCTTGTACGTACTGGTGGCCAGCCAATCACGCACGTCCGTGTTCTACATGCGACACACAATTTCGTGGTACAACGTGTCAAGGCCATGAATGCAACACCCAAAGGTGGTCTCTTAAATCTAGGTTTAATGTGTAAGAAAAATAATACATAGCAGGAAATATAATTGAACAATAAGTTCTAACAGGTTATGCTATGTATCACAGTTTATTTGCATAAAAAAAATAATGCATAAAATATGAGCTAAAATAAATAAACTGTGAATGGCAAGGTGTCTTACCTGGTAGGACGCTTGGTGTACTGCAATGATCAAGGTGGCACGAACTGCGACCTCAGTATAACAACTATGCAAGGTGACCTCGGATGGTGGCACGGACAGTTCCATTGGGTCCAGGACTGTTGAATTAGTTAGGTTCGACATAAGGTAGGCTTGAATTGGCAAGGGATTATGAATAGGACTAATCGCAGAAGAGGAAGATAATCGAAGGAATTTGATAATAAAATATATACGTTTTTAGAAAACTATTTATAATACTCGAAAATATATTCTTTTTAGCAAAAGTAGTTTTTAGATAAATACTTGAAAAATAATAAAAATAGTTTTTAGATAGAAACTCTAAGTTGTAAAGGTAGGATTTTTCGTCGAAATCTATTTGTTAAAAATATTTTTCAATTAAATATATAACAAAATCTAGGAAAATATTTTAGGTCAAACCTCCAAATTTGAAATTAAATATATAGCTCTATCCTTTTTAAAAAAATAATAGTACATATTCTAAAAATGATAAAATTATAAAAATAATAATAATTAAACTAATAACCACAACCCTAATATTTATAACTAATTACTAATAATAATAAAAATAATAATGACAATAATAATAACAATGTCCACAAACTACTTTACTAGTAGTAGCCATTCAAAATAATAATAATAATAATAATAATAATAATAATAATAATAATAATAATAATAATAATAATAATAATAATAATAATAATAATACTGATGATGATAAATTATAATATGATACCAAATAACTTTAGGACTATAAATATACATCTATTACTAATATAATCATTAACAAAAAATATACATTCAATAATTTACTCACTTCTCTTCCACTACGTGTACTGTGTAGTACATAAAAATCACAAGGGAGAAGAATAAAATTGAGAGAGAGAGAGAGCATGACAATTAAGGATTTGAGGGGGGGAGTTCAGCAAATGAGTATGGGAAGAGGGAGAGAGCGGTGGAGAGAAGGGAATGGGGAGAGGGATCGGGAAGCGAGGCGGAACGACGGGCGACAGTCGGCCGGTGGCTCGGTGCGAAGGCGGAGGAAGAGCGCGGCGGATGCGGCGTGAGGGCTCGCCAGAGCGCGGCGGTGGCGCTCCAGAGGCGAGGGAAGGAGAAAAGGGGGAAACAGGAGGTCGAAAGAGGAGAGGGGGCGGACGGCGGCGGCGATCGACGCACGGTGGCGCACACGGCGGCGGCTGTTCGGGCACGGCATCGAGGAAGGGGAAGGAGGAGAGCGGTTGGGAGTTCGGGGGTTCCGGCGTGGCTCGCGGTGGAGAAAAAGGAAGACGGAGGGGTTTCGGGTTGGGTCGGCGGATGGGTGGTCGTCGACCACGGGCTCGTCGCGGCAGTTCCTGAATGCAGCGGCAGCGTCTGTACGTTCAGGCAGAGGGCGGCGATCGCGGCTGATGGCTCGCGCGGGGGTTCGTCGGTGGACGCACGGCGGCTAGGGCAGTCGGAAGGGGGTCTCGCGCACAGGACTGGAAAGGATAGGCGGTCGCCGGATCTCCGGCCAGCGGCGGACAGGTAAGGGGTGGTGATGGTGGTGTTTGTTTGTTTTTATTTTTATTTCTGGTTGTGGTCCTGATGGTGGTGGCAGTGGCCGCGATTATGGTCGTAATTTGGGTGGTGGTAGGCAACTTTTCGGCAAGGCGGTAGAGCAGACCAGATCTGGTATTGCTTGGATTTGGTCGGGAGGCTGTAGGGGTGTGATGGTCGGGTTATTCTTAGTTCGACGTAAGTCAACGGAGGCGGGTCGAGGAGCTGGCGGTTCACAGTGTGGGGTTGACATTGGAGGCGGGGTGGTGTTGAGGAACGATGAAGTATTGGCGATGTGGCGGAGGACAGGGCGGTCTCGGGGACTGGCTGGTCAGATGGTTGTCGGGGTCGGGTGACAGGGTGTTGGTTGGCGGCGACCAGGGGGTACGGTTGTTATGGTGGAGGTGCGGATGTTGACGGCAGGGAGTTGGTAGAGTCGGAGGGGTTGCGGATATGGCGGAGAAGGAATGAGTCGACGATGGTGGTTTGTATCATCGTGTCGGGGCTGTCCGACACGACGGAGAGAGGGTCAGGAAATTGTAAATATAATGGAAAGATATAGTAGTTGGGTGAGGCACAGACACGATGCACAGCACGTTTTCGGTCGAGAAATTTTGGAGGGTGGAATTTATTATGGAGGAATAATGAATGATAGAAATTTGGAGGAGTACCTGCCTTTTATAGGATGTGGGAATTCCCAAAAGGATAAGAATTAGGAGTAATTTAAACCCAAAAATAGATAATTCACAACTTAATTTAAAATCAATCAAATCCAAATACAAATACAAATCCCATTTAAATCTAATTAAAATACATCCCTTTAGTTTAAAATCAAATCAAATAAATCAAATTTCAATTATAGATATTAATTTAAATAAATCCAAAATTGGAATCAAGATTTAAATTGTCACAATAATATCAAAATATGTTTTCCAAAAATACTATTAATAATAATTTCAAAAATTACATTATTATTTAAAAATAAACTAATAAATAATTATGAAATATATATGTATGCACAAATAATGTATACATTATTATGCTTTTCCTAGTATACAATAAAATATTATTGATGATTAATAATTGCTAAAAACAAAAGACTTTTTATAGCAAGAATAATAATTATATATAATATTTTGAAAGTATATAATAAAATAGAAAAAAATGTTTTTCTAAAATATGTACGCTCGCACATATTCGCACTCGACGAGTAAGAAAAAAATAAAATTTCGTGCGCGACGTACAATACGACTACGCGACGTACAATATAAAATATTAAATCAGTACCAAATTTAATAAAAAATAGTAAAAATTTAGGGGTTTTACATCCTACCCAACTTAAAAGAATTTTGTCCTCGAAATTAAGAATTAGTAGGGGGTGAGAAGGCACAAAGGGGTAGCGATAAGGAAGTACAGTCAAATCATTGGGCGAGACAAGAAAACGACGTTTAATAAAAACATGCATTAGAGTCATGATTTTAATAATGGTGAAGATAATCATGGATTAACGCAAGAAGGAAAATGGTTAAGATAACGCACAATAACGAATGGTATGGGTTCAAGAAATAAATTAGAGATCTTAAAGTTATGGTCTCTTGAGAGTAGGTTGAGGGCACGATTTAAGAGAACGAAATAGATTCACTTAAATTAAGCGATTAGAGGGTCTAGATAGGGCCGAGTAGTTTAGGATGAAGATATAACAATATCGAGTAATAATGGTCACAATTGATAGGAAGGCTAGAGGAAGTCCTAGTATAACGCCTTCGTCCTTCTAAAATAGGTGAAGGCGAACGCAATAAGGAGTTCAAAAGGCGATGTTATCGAGTACGAATACGTGGTTCAAGGATGACCGAAAAATTTCAAAAAGGAGTTGCCAAAGCAGTCGCGGATGGGACTCTGAAGGACAAGTTTAGCTATGTCCCCATCTACGTAGAACGATAGATATAAGCGAACCAAAGTGCACTAGGTTGATCAGACCATCATGTAACGGTTTTGAGTAGACAATACATTAGTGGAGGCCTCCAATAACTTATGTCATGAACAAGCTTGATAAAGAATTAGCTTGCAAAACTAGGCTACATTTAGCATCATTAGTCTAGATACTATAAATATAGGCACGATGGTAGATGAAATAAGAACAAATATGAATAGTCTAAGTGTCATAATAATCTAAGTCTTGTTTATTCCTATACGATCAGTCTACGGTTTATTGTCCAAGGCTTGGTTGACCAAATGGGTTAAATCCCTCTAGTCCCTATAGTCTAGATAATCCTATTTGTATTCTCTTTAATGATCAAGGGTGTCAGGTCGTGGAGAATTCTACCCAACTTAAAAAATTTAAACTAAGGGTGTTTGGGACATCTAACTAGTAGGGTCAATCTCTAGCAAGCACGAAGGGAAGATAAGAATAATGATAGAAGGAATCAAGCAAGATGCAATCGATGAGTCAGTTGAATATAGAATCGAGGAAAAAGGTCAAGTATGTGGATGAGATCCTAGACTTCTAATCCTATTCGTAGGTTTGCTTAGTACGGTAAAGTAACCAAATAGTTTATCTCGACCTGCATGGGCCACCACAAAAATATGTAACGCCACAGTCCCAAAATACGTAGGACTAGAAACGTAGACATGCCAGCTGTATTTATACGAAGTACACTCCAATATATGGGGAGAGGGATATATGAATACATAAGCTGTAAAATGCAGTAGAACCATAACTAATCTCATCCACACAAAATAAAAGAATAAAAGATATCATATAATGGTAATGAATTATCTTGATATAATATGTTGGGCGGAGACAAATCCACTACCAACAAGTAAAGGAAAAATACATGAGAAAAGAAATAATTTTGGCGAGCGAAGCGAAGACGATCCAAACGCAATCATTCTCGAAGAAATAGCGATGATCACGGCTAGAGCTAGAACACCTGCGAAAGACAAGAGCACACACCTGGAGAGATAACCAGGTCCTCAGAGGGACGTAACAAGACACATAATATCATGCCATATAAACTGAATAAATATTGCTCAAATAAATAAGTCAATTGAATTATAACATGGTCCAATACACACCTATTGAATGAGCGTACCATCCCCCCAACCAAACAAGGACAGGAGATGGTAAACTAATTCACGGTGACGTATCTTTCCATGCTATGAATCCAATATGGTATCCAGACCCCAACAAGGTTCAATACCTTCTCATCGAAGTAGTAAGTCACACCTACAACCAAATAAGGACAAGATGTGACGAACTAATCCGCGACAAGTTATTGTTCTAAGCCACGGTCAGATATAAGTACCCAAACCAAAAGTACTCGTACCTAATGGATAAGGTAGCCTAACCGTTCTAAGTAAAATGTAGTTAAGAACAATCCTTCCTACGCATGGGCCCTGGCTGAATAGGATCGGTATAGTCCCCCCTTGGGGCAATAGAGGACCAATCAATCAGAGCATAACGTTCTGCAGAACGTCAGTGGCCGTCAGGAATCATGGGTAATCTGACCCGCGTCTCTGGCGGAGCTCACGGGTTACAAAAGGGAAAGTGCATCGAAGCCCATACGCTAAGGAATTGTCCTCCCCGCCCAATGCCTACTGTGTTGTATCCACAACACAAAACCACTATAACCGCTAAGTCAAACTAAGCATGCAACCTCTATTAGCGGTTACTCCTATCGCACGGCTTGTACGTACTGGTGGCCAGCCAATCACGCACGTCCGTGTTCTACATGCGACATACAACTTCGTGGTACAACGTGTCAAGGCCATAAATGCAACACCCTAAGGTGGTCTCTTAAATCTAGGTTTAACGTGTAAGAAAAATAATACATATTAGGAAATATAATTGAACAATAAGTTCTAACAGGTTATGCTATGTATCACAGTTTATTTGCATAAAAAAATAAATAATGCATAAAATATGAGCTAAAATAAATAAACAGTGAATGGCAAGGTGTCTTACCTGGTAGGACGCATGTTGTACTACAATGATCAAGGTGGCACGAACTGCGACCACGGTATAACAACTATGCAAGGTGACCTCGGATGGTGGCACGGACAGTTCCATTGGGTCCAGGACGGTTGAATTAGTTAGGTTCGACATAAGGTAGGCTTGAATTGGCAAGGGATTATGAATAGGACTAATCGCAGAAGAGGAAGATAATCGAAGAAATTTGATAATAAAATATATACGTTTTTAGAAAACTATTTATAATACTCGAAAAATTATTATTTTTAGCAAAATTAGTTTTTAGATAAATACTTGAAAAATAATAAAAATAGTTTTTAGATAGAAACTCTAAGTTGTAAAGGTAGGATTTTTCGTAGAAATCTATTAGTTAAAAATATTTTTCAATTAAATATATAACAAAATCTACGAAAATATTTTAGGTCAAACCTCCATATTTGAAATTACATATATAGCTATATCCTTTTTAAAAATAATAGTACATATTCTAAAAATGATAACATAATAAAAATAATAATAATTAAACTAATAACCATAACCCTAATATTTATAACTAATTACTAATAATAATAAAAATAATAACGATAATAATAATAACAATGTCCATGAACTACTTTACTAGTAGTAGCCATTCAAAATAATAATAATAATAATAATAATAATAATAATAATAATAATAATAATAATAATAATAATAATAATAATAATAATGATAAATTATAATATGATACCGAATAACTTTAGGACTATAAATATATATCTATTACTAATGTAATAATTAACAAAAAATATACAATCAATAATTTACTCACTCCTCTTCCACTACGTGTACTGTGTAGTACATAAAATCACAAGGGAGAAGAATAAAATTGAAAGAGAGAGAGCATGACAATTAGGGATTTGAGGGGGGAGTTCAGCCAATGATTTGTTGGGTTAAGGAATAAATAACATAACAAACATTGTAATTCACTCTCTTGATTCCTTTTACTAGTAATTTCTTTCTCAGAGTGCTTACGAGTATGGGAAGAGGGAGAGAGCGATGGAGAGAAGGAAATGGGGAGAGGGATCGGGAAGCGAGGCAGAACGACGAGCGACAGTCGGCGCGCGGTGGCGCTCCGGAGGCGAGGGAAGGAGCAAAGGGGGAAACGAGAGGTCGGAAGAGGAAAGGGGGCAGACGGCGGCGGCGGTCGGCGCGCGGTGGCGCGCTCGGCAGTGGCTGTTCGGGCACGGCGTCGAGAAAGGGGAAGGAGGAGAGCGGTTGGAAGTTCGGGGGTTCTGACGCGGCTCGCGGTGGAGAAAGAGGAAGACGGAGGGGATTTCGGGTTGGGTCGGCGGATGGGTGGTCGTCGACCACGGGCTCATCGTGGCGGTTTCTGAACGCAGCGGCGGTGGCTGTGCGTTCAGGCAGAGGGCGGCGATCGCGGCTTATGGCTCGCGCGGGGGATCGACGGTGGGCGCGCGACGGCTAGGGCAGTCGGAAGGGGGTCTCGCGCGCGGGGCTGGAAAGGATAGGCGGTCGCCGGATCTTCGGCCGGCGGCGGACAGGTAAGGGGTGGTGATGGTGGTGTTTGTTTGTTTTTATTTTTATTTCTGATTGTGGTCCTGATGGTGGTGGCGATGGCCGCGGTTATGGTCGTGATTTGGGTGATGGTCGGGTTATTCTTAGTTCGACGTAAGTCAACGGAGGCGGGTCGAGGAGTTGGCAGTTCACAGTGTGGGGTTGACATTGGAAGCGGGGTGGTGTTGGGGATCGATGAAGTATTGGCGATGTGGCGAAGGACAGGGCGGTCTCGGGGACTGGCTGGTCAGATGGTTGTCGGGGACGGGTGACAGGGTGTTGGTTGGCGGTGACCAGGGGGTGCGGTTGTTATGGTGGTGGTGCGGATGTTGACGACAGGGAATTGGTAGAGTCGGAGGGGTGGCGGATATGGCGGAGAAGGAAGAAGTCGACGATGGTGGTTTGTATCATCGTGTCGGGGCTGTCCGACACGACGGAGAGGGGGTCGAGAAATTGTAAATGTAATGGAAAGATATAGTAGTTAGGTGAGGCACAGACACGATGCACAGCACATTTTCGGTCGAGAAATTTTGGAGGGTGGAATTTATTGTGGAGGAATAATGAACGATAGAAATTTGGAGGAGTACCTGCCTTTTATAGGATGTGGAAATTCCCAATTGGATAAGGATTAGGAGTAATTTAAACCCAAAAATAGATAATTCGCAACTTAATTTAAAATCAATCAAATCCAAATACAAATACAAATCTCATTTAAATCTAATTAAATTACATCCCTTTAGTTTAAAATCAAATCAAATAAATCAAATTTCAATTATAGATATTAATTTAAATAAATCCAAAATTCGAATCAAGATTTAAATTGTCACAATAATATCAAAATATGTTTTCCAAAAATACTATTAATAATAATTTTGAAAATTACATTATTATTTAAAAATAAACTAATAAATAATTATGAAATATATATGTATGCACAAATAATGTATACATGATTATGCTTTTCCTAGAATACAATAAAATATTATTTATGGTTAATAACTGCTAAAAACAAAAGACTTTTTATAGCAGGAATAATAATTATATATAATATTTTGAAAGTATATTATAAAATAGAAAAAAATTCTAAAATATGTACGCTCGCACATATTCGCACTCGACGAGCAAGAAAAAAATAAAATTTCGTACGCGACGTACAATACGACTACGCGACGTACAATACAAAATATTAAATCAGTACCAAATTTAATAAAAAATAGTAAAAATTTAGGGGTTTTACATCCGCATAAGGCTGGCCGCATAAAGTTATCGCATAAGGCTGTCCGCATGAAGTTGCCGCATAAGGCTGGCCGCATGAAGTTGCCGCGAAAAGTTGGCCGCATGAAGTTGCCACAAAAAGTTGTTCTTCTTCTCCAAAGATCCGAGAAGAAGAACCATGGGAACCATGGCTTGAAAGCTCCACTAATCCTTCATTTAAAGTCAAAATCAGGACTTCCATAGGTCATAATGGGGTAGAACAAAATTTTTTACAACATGGAACAATCAAAACTTGAAAATAACAAGGTTTGATCGATCAAAACCCGAAAAAATCCAAAAATGTAACAAACTCAGATCTACATGAAATGAACCATGGAATTTAAAAATGCTAAGTACTAAAGTGTCTTAGAATCTCGTGAGGAAGACAATAGAACAACAAGAATTGAGTTCCTCCATGAAGCAAGTTGTACTTGCCTAAGCTCTTGGTAGGTGGAGAGAGTTAATGGACGAAGAAGAAAAAATAAATAAAGAAGTGAATGAGGAAAGAGAAAGGGGTTGGTAGCTTATAAAGAGGGGTTAGCATGTTGGACCAACCCAACCAAGCCATGGCAATATTAAACCAATGCAAGATTAAACCAAGATCAAGCTAAGAAGGATAAGTCTAACTACGGGTCGGGATTCTGTACACGTATACTGAAAATACGTATAACGGAAAACGGAGGTGACAGTTAGTTTGCCTTTGCTAACTGATACTCAATGAAGCTGACCTTCATTAAACACAGGTTTTCCACATGCCATGCTTTCCCTGTATTGATACCTATGTACTAGGCTAAGGCTATATATAAGGGCCTACTCCCCCCTCCATCTACTGGTTATACCCGTATCTGACCCAGGGTGCTCAGGTAGTACACTAGACTATCAATGCTATGTACTCACAAGTACACAGGTTATACTCCTATTGCTCTAATACTTGTAGAGTATTCTCCCATCATTCACAGGTCACCCTATGACTAAGATAGAGTATAGCTAGAGTTCTAGGATAAATTTTCTAGTGGGTCAACCCTCTTCTAATTCTTTAAGAAATTTCTGTGAAGTACTGCAGTAGTGCAACAATACACATTATCAAATTGATCTAGAGTGCCAGGTAGTAGGTAATAGGCAGTCAGTAATTCCTTTTATTCTCTATTTCCACTAGATAACTCCTAGGTAATGTCTGGCACCCCTTTAACCCATATGTAGGCATGGTTCCCCTCTGTATCCGGATGTCCAATGTACCCAGATATACCCATACTGCTCTTTTCGTAATCACTTATAGGTACAAGTCTGTGACTTGTCTATATGTAGAGCCCAAAACTTGAGAGTAAGGCCAAGATTCATCAATAGTATCCCTGTTTCCTGGGACTGACAACCTTTGGTATGTATACCTTAGTGACTTGACTAAATATAATAGGATTTGGAACTACTAGTCGGGCATGATATCCAGGTACCCATCGAACACAGAAATCAATCTTGGCATCGGGTATTCATCTGCTACTAAGTACATCACTTGATGTCAATTTGCCCGACCCCTTGCTGTCCCATCTGTGAGTATCTACTGGGTTCAAAAGGAAGGTTTATATTTAATGGTTTACAAAGAAATTCCTTGTATTGATATCTAATGGATAACAAGGATGAGTCCATATCCTGACAGTACTCTAAATCTGATACATATAGGTCCTCGTGAAGTTTGCTATCAAAGTGCCCCTCTTTTCTTGTTTCCCTGTGATACTTTATTTATTTTGACACACAAAAACTCTATTGGCCATTAAAACGAATAGTGCTTGGCACAATGACAATGATATGAATTCAGAGACAAGGTAACCTGTCAAGGCTCGGCAGTGCTTGTTGGCAATGCTAGGTGATCGACACGAGGGTTGGCATCAAACCCAGGAAGGAGTTCTTCAAGTTCTGCGATGGAAGCTCTGATGATGCTACTCCTCTTCAATGTGGAAGGAGTCGGCTGTCACCCTCTCCCTATATATAGGTAGGGTTTGGAATAGATCAAAAGAAAACGGATAGGGAGATCATTATTTCGAAATCAGTCTTGGTTTGATTCTTATGGATTTGAATCTATCTTCTATTCAGATATTTGAATACAGGAAGGAATCAGCTTTAGAACAGAATTTGAATATTTGGGGTTTTTGCACAAAGCCCCCTGCTCATAACCTTTATTACCCCTGGGTCCCCTTGTTGCTATTTCAATAAAACAATTGTAAAAAACAACAATTTTATGAGACAATTGAAATAAATAAATAGAAAAAAAATATGAGGATAAAAATTTGGTCAAGGGGTCGTGATTACTAAAATGAATAGTCTGCTATCAATTTATTGCGAATACTCGCAAGTCAAAATAAAACATAGTATCTATGCCTTTGTTATAATCTACTGAAAATTTTCGCCATTTACTCCTTGTGGTGTCGCCGCATCTTCCGTGATCAGGGCAAAGGCTCGCCCTCCTTATGTCGGTGGAGTCATGTACGTGAAAAAACCTCCTGTAGCCGGTGGAGTGTTCTATGAAGCATTGTTCCTTTCTTGAGAGTCCATCTTAACTGAAACGAAGAAAATACTTTAGCCGTTGAAGAGATTTTCAAGCAGGATGCAAATCAAGGATTCAATGAAATCATGAAGAATTTTCAAGTAGGATGCAAATCAAGGATTCAATGAAATCAAGGACTACAGACCAATAATGAGTCAAGACATGTGGATGAGATCCTAAGTGTCTAATCCTATTCGCAGGCTCACGACGGTACAGTGACGTAACCGAAGTGATTAACGTTGACCTGCATGGGCAACCAAAAAAACTTGTCATGACCCGCACCCGCTTTTCAGATACGAAGCGTGTCCAAGCCCAGCCTACGCCGCAGTATCGGTGGTAGTACGTTGTCTATACACAAGTCACGACAATCTAGAATCTCATGGTAATCTATATCTCGTCCACAGAATAAACATGTCACAACCAAGATCAATGAAATACCAAAGAAACTGAATAATATAATTGAATGTATCCAAGATTCGATGTCACGTCCGGTGGACACAAATCCACTACCAATAGACGGAAATAGAGATAATACATGGAAATACACTATCTGAATACAACCTACAAACCAAGCAACCTCAACTGCAAGCACTTGCGATCTGACGCTGACTCAAACCCTCTTGTCTGCTCCTGACTCAACTTGGCTAAACCTGAAGAGATCATCAGGTCCTCAGAGGACTAGCAAGATACATAAAAACGAGCCTTTTTGACAGTTTATTATACATGGAGAAAAATACAGAATAAACAAGTAAAACTGAGCAATGAATAAAGCACGAATCTATACACTGACTACACGTATATGAACTGCTGAACGAGGACGAGAGAACTCATGTCAAGACGTCAACGGATAACCAAATCGAATACTCAAACCCTCGTCCCTAGTGTGGACTCGTAGGTTTGAACAACTACTAGCCCTCGTCCCTAGTGTGGACTCGCAGGCTAGCATCATCCTCGCCCTTAGTGTGGACTCGTAGGTGTGAACCATATACTACTAACCCTCGTCCCTAGTGTGGACTCGCAGGTTAGCATCACCCTCGTCCCTAGTGTGGACTCGCAGGTGTGAACCATATACTACTAACCCTCGTCCCTAGAATGGACTCACAGGTTAGCATAAGACACAGATAACTACTAACCTTCGCCCCTAGTGTGGACTCACAGGTTAGCTTTCAAGATTTCAAGACAAGGGGGTAAAGAAGTTCAGTTCACGACTTCCCGACTCATGACACGACTCGATCAAGGCACAAGTGTGAACAAGTACAATAAAATCACAAGACTAGCTGTAAGCAATGACTATGTACCAATGAAGTAAAATACTGGCAGGAAATAAAAAGTACATGTAAACAAAAATGAGAAAAACTGAAAAACTGAATAATAAAAGATAGTGCATGTAAATAAAGCTGTGTAGAAAGGCAAGTTATACTTGCCTTAGGTCCTGAGCTGCGAGTACAGAGCACTGAATCAAACCTAATGAACCTATTTAAAGCATATATAATGGGTTAATAAATGAGTTTGAGAACACTATCAATCTATCTTTTATGTTATTAATCTCTAGGTTCTTACCACAGCATCTACATCCTTCTACCCACTAGTAGGATACTTATCCAACTATCTTATTCTTTCTTGCTAATTATCTATTTGGGACCCCATATACCCATATGCATTGGAACAGGTTATCCTAAGCCATTACACATGCTTGTTTTACTCCCACGAATCAATTGCCATCTAGTCCTAATACTTGATAACCAACCACCTCTGAACTAGTACTCCATATGAATTGACATGTGTATAAAACTGACACCAAGTCTACTTCCTATGAGTTGGATTGAAACCTGAGATCATCCTCCACAGTTTACCTAGCATGTCCTTCCTACTGACCATGTTTAACTAACCTATCAATGTGAACCAATGCTTCATGCTACTGTCACATTAGTCATAACTGACACAAGAAATCCCTGGTTTATTACTGTTCTAGAGTGTATAATACCCAAACAGAGATTTGGTTAAGCCACACTTGCATATACTTCCTTCTAAACCAACCGTCCCATTTGTTATACCCAATCACCCAAGACCAAAGATCAGCTATCATGGGTGATCACCATGGACTGCTGCTAGAATACTGCAGCCATACTCCTGTTTGGACAGGTACATAACCTAATGACAACTCTGTTTCTTCACAGGGTTGTACCAGTGTCAAGATACTCGAAATTCCCTATTACTTGATACCTAGATCATGAGTTACCCAAACTAACTGATCCTAGAAATATAATATATATCAAAGAACCAGGTCGCATTGGTTTCAGTAGGCTCGGTTTTGCCTATATACCAAAATAATATCTCAGTGATTGGACTATACACTCCTAGTGTCTGACAAAACAGTTATGGTGCATCTTGAGTACAGCAATACAAGGGTCTTCTCAGGATCCCCTGCTCCCAATGCACTCTTGAAATGAACCCAACCCTACAGGGGACTGAACAGCAAGTAGTTTATAGGGGTTACTCCTCCTCCATACGACTGGACATGGAACACATCCCATCTTGTATAAAATTTATATTATACAAGGAAGAACATAGGACTGTTACATGTATTTGACTGATACCAACTTCCAGGAAATGATACAACAACGAAGAGTGGACTAACAACTAAGAGTGGACTGATGTCTCTTGGTCATTTCTATTTCCTTTAGTCTCTTCTCGTTCGTGCCTGTTTACTGCACAACTTATGCATTCAAGTGCAATCCAGGCTCTGTGTACACCTGCACATAGAGACTGCCCACATTATATTGGCATGCTCCAACTATTGATTGGTACACATCATCTAACTAAACAACAAGATCATGGTAGGGGCTGATACTTAAGGCATGTTCTGGTACCTTATCTTGGGACTGAAAACAAAGTGATACTGTGGACTGGTTAAGATAGTGTAAACATGACCACATATATATTTCTATCTATAAAATGTGGAGTATACATGTATGCTCGGTGAGGCAGTACAATGGTATTCATATAGCCTGTACAGAGCCTTTCTAACCCCTAAACTGGTACCATGGTTCCTACCTATATTCAATATGATGCCATACATAGAGAAATACAAGTTAACCTGCCACTTACCAATATCTTAACCCCTTGTTTCACAGGATAGATTATACATCAAGGTCAGACTATTCTAATAGTAATGACAGATACAGTTTCCATATGAGATTAGTCAAGCAAAAATAACATGAACTTAAGGAATCAAGAAAACAATAATACTGGATTTGTTATTAATCAATCTCAATGAAGAGTCTTGATACCTGAGAAAGGGCAGAAAACCAAAAAATAAGAATGGTATGATGTGGGTGAAGGCTTCACTGAGTTGAAGTAATCTTGATAGAATCATGGACTTGCCCATGGGGCATGCTAAGGGCACATTGTGTATGACTGTTAGTTTGCCTTTGCTAACTGATACTCAATGAAGATGACCTTCATTAAACACAGGTTTCCCACATGCCATGCTTCCCCTGTACTGATACCTATGTACTAGGCTAAGGCTATATATAAGGGCCTACTCCCCCCCATCTACTGGTTATACTCGTATCTGACCCAGGGTGCTCAGGTAGTACACAAGACTATCAATGCTATGTACTCACAAGTACATAGGTTATACTTCTATTGCTCTAATACTTGTAGAGTATTCTCCCATCATTCACAGGTCACCCTATGACTAAGATAGAGTATAGCTAGAGTTCTAGGATGAATTTCCTAGTGGGTCAACCCTCTTCTAATTCTTTAAGAAATTTTTGTGAAGTACTGCAGTAGTGCAACAATACACATTGTCAAATTGATCTAGAGTGCCAGGTAGTAGGTAATAGGCCAGTCAGTAATTCCTCTTATTCTCTATTTCCACTAGATAACCCCTAGGTAATATCTGGAACCCCTTTAACCCATGTGTAGGCATGGTTCCCCTCTGTACCCGGATGTCCAATGTACCCAGATATACCCATACTGCTCTTTTCCCAATCACCTATAGGTACAAGTCTGTGACTTGCCTATATGTAGAGCACAAAACTTGAGAGTAAGGCCAAGGTTCATCAATAATACCCCTGTTTCCTGGGACTGACAACCTTTGGTATGTACACCTTGGTGACTTGACTAAACATAATAGGATTTGGTACTATTAGTCGGGCATGATATCCAGGTTCCCATCGAACACAGAAATTAATCTTGGCATCGGGTATTCATCTGCTACTAAGTACATCACTTGATGTCAATTGGCCCGACCCCTTGCTGTCCCATATGTGAGTATCTACTGGGTTCAAAGGAAAGGTTTGTATCTAATAGTTTACAAAGAAATTCCTTGTATTGATATCTAATGGATAACAAGGATGAGTCCATATCCTGATAGTACTCTAAATTTGATACATATAGGTCCTCGTGAAGTTTGCTATCAAAGTGCCCCTCTTTCCTTGTTTTCCTGTGATACTTTATTCGTTTTGACACACAAAAACTCTATTGGCCATTAAAACGAACAGTGCTTGGCACAATAACAATGATATGAATTCAGAGACAGGGTTATCTGTAAAGGCTCAGCAGTCCTTGTTAGCAATGCTAGGTGATCGACACTAGGGTTGGCGTCAAACCCAGGAAAGAGTTCTGCGATGGAAGCTCTGATGATGCTACTCCTCTTCAATGTGGAAGGAGTCGGCTGTCACCCTCTCCCTATATATAGGTAGGGTTTGGAATAGAACAAGAGAAAACGGATAGGGAGATCATTATTTTGAAATCAGTCTTGTTTTGATTCTTATTGATTTGAATCTATCTCCTATTCAGATATTTGAATACAAGAAGGAATCGGCTTTAGAACAAGATTTGAATATTTAGGGTTTTTGCACAAAGCCCCCTGCTCATAACCTTTATTACCCCTGGGTCCCCTTGTTGCTATTTCAATAAAACAATTGTAAAAAAAACACAACAATTTTATGAGACAATTGAAATAAATAAATAGGAAAAAAATATGAGGATAAAAATTTGGTCAAGGGGTTGACACTCCCGCCCCGACTAATATTCAGGGATCCAATTACGACAGGTTACGCACACAAATATGATATGAGCACATGAAGTACATGAATAAATAACATCTTCTGATTTGATCCATATAATGCCAGCCCGTGTAATATCGAGTCAAAATCAAGTAATACAGTTATAGAACATGTGATTTTTTTTTCTATCAAGTACTAAAAACTATTAGAGAGATGTACTCGCCTGAGGTCCCGAACAATGAGTAAGGATCAATATCCAAAGTGGAGTCACAAAAACCTAAATATGAAATATCAATGTCAATTGGTATTTTAGAGTGAACTTCATCGATATAAATTTAAAACATGGTTTTTTAGGTGAATTCTAGGTCATGGAAGTCAAGCTAGGTCAATATCTTGCTTTTATGGTCAAACTAGGTCAAATTATCTAATGAGTTAACTTTTAGGGTCAAACTAGTCAATACTAGTCGAAACTAGGCCAATACTTTGTTTCTAGGTCCATATCCATGCAGATATAGGGATATTAGCTACCCTACATGCATATGGACTCATATGGCCCAATACCTTAATATTTACCCCTTAATCTATATCTATGTGCACATCAATATCCCCTACATAGATATACCCTATATGTGTCAATATACCCCATACTCTATATCTCAATACCCTTGCTCTCTACTCATGCCCCTTTTATACACCTATACCAATATATATTACTCTATCTAGGTATCCCTACCTATTCTATATATGATATAGCTATACCCCACTTACCTATCTCATACCTAGATCAACCCTATACCAATTACCTATTAACTTGACACTCTACACATACAAATCTATACCATCATATTTTGGTGGCCCATGCAGGTCAAAGAATATCGTTTCGGTTACGTTACTGAAATGAGGGAGCCTGCGAAGAATTAAACTTGATAGGAATCTCAATCCACACTTGCTTGGAAAACTCTCACTGAATTCGATCATCTTCTTTGGCCTTCGTATTTGTATTCCCTTATTCTTCCTTGCCATCACTATCCTTTGTTCTTTCTACCTCATTCTTTCAGAGTAACGAACACTCGAGCTTTGGGGATGTTTTACGGTTATCCAAGTTAGGAAAATGGTTAGAAATAAGTGTCTAAGGTAAATTGCCAAATTAGTTGCTTCTTATGATTTTTGAATGCCTTGGCTGATAAGGAGGAGTATAATGAACGTAAAAAGCCATAGATATATTGTAGTATTAAAATTTTATGGAAGATAACAACTAATAGACAAAGTTATGACATTTTGTGTTTGATAGAGTAGTGCAAGCGCAGGTAGGTAGACATCCTCACAAACTAATTTAATTGTGATAAAATAATGGTGAGTATTGATGAAGTTTATTAGATTTGGCTGATAAATCATTGACATCTTCAAACTTGAATGAGCGTATACAAGATGATTAATGAGGTTCTAGTTTAAACGAGTTTGTTTAGGAAGTATGACTATGAATTTTATCGAAGACTCGACTTGGGGTTACTATAGAGTAAATATCTACGATTGTGAAAAAAATGGATTAGATTTATACGACCTTAGAAGATACGGTAATACCACAAAGAGAAGATGCAGGCAGTAATGGGTGTCTTCATGCATAGTGATAGAATATGGATTGCTAGTATTTAGTAGTGGTTAAGCTCATTGAACAAAGTTAGTCAGATTTGGAATTCTTAAATGAAGGTTGCCAAAATATTCTACGTTTAGAGCCTTGTCTTCCGACATCATTGGAGGACCTTCCATCTTAAATTTTGAGGTCGAAATTCTTTTAAGGTGGGTAGATTATAAACCCCTATCCAGAAATTTTAGTTTTCTTAAATTTAAATTAGCAGCCTAATTAGGTGTCCGAAAAAAAGAGACTTATATAGTTAAAATTATGTATGTAATTAGTTGAATAAACGAGTAACTTATAATAAATAATAAGTAGATACATTTTTTTACTATAATAAGTATTTAGATAAATATATGTATATGGAAAGATGGTGTATATAAATGAATAACAAAAGATAAGATCCTGGTACTTTAGCACCCCCTAAGTTTTCAATTCGAAGTTGTGCTTTCCCTAACAATATCTCAACCATTGCATAAGCCCAACCTTTATTGCTGGTGCAAGAGTTTTTTGCTTAATTGATGATGTCTTACTTATCTTGGAACTTTTTTACATAAAATCTAGTCAAATCCTTAACTATATTTAACTAAACCATATCAAACAGAATCCTAAACTAACTCTATAGATAATCCTATTTTCTATATAAATAGATCATACTCATTATTTATTCCTATCCAAAGTCAAGATAGTAAATTCAAACAAATCTTATCTAACCCAAAGTCTATTATATTTGCATCGGAAACTGCCCATCTGATATATAATCTCTCAACCCCTCTCTTCTATTCGTACTATACCCACGTCCCTTTCTTTTTTTCGTATTAGCCTCTCCAACTCTCAGTTCATCTCTAATTTCCTTCTTGTCACCTCATCACCTCCATAATTGCCGGGCTATGTTGCTGTTGTCGACCAAGGAAGCATACCCTCGCTCGCGGCCTCGTGTGTGCCGGAGCCATCAACTCAGGCTCGGCATCATCGGCGAACCCAAGAACCATAACCCTTGTATCCGTCGAACCTTGTGTTAGTCCCGGGGCTTGATCAAAGATGGAAAAATTGATGCAATCGATATCTGAGAGTCACACAAAAACTTTGCAGTGATCAAACTCAAGATCTACGATGATACAAAAAGTTAAATAGCCAGATTACAATATGAAGGAGGGAAATAGAGAAGAGAAGATCTCTCGTTCTTCCTTGCAAATGTGTTAAAATTGGGACAGAACGAGTTACAATAATCTAGAGAAAGATGAGATGAAGAAAAGTTGCTGGGGTGTCAAAACACCGTTGCTCAAAGCAAGATTCGCCCCACACGAATTGCTTCCAGGAACCAGCAACTTGAAGAACTTGTGGAACGCTCGAAGTCACCTCTGTTCGGATTCCTCGGATGGACTTGAAATGGCGGCAGCAGCACCCTCTCTCTCTTTCTTTTTCTGACTTGTAAAATTCATAGTACCTCCCAAAGGAGGCCAGAAGAGAGTATATATAGAGAGATGGTGGAAACCCTAGCCGCCTCTTCAGTTATGGAAAGATTGAATCAAATTCTACAAAGATAGCAACAAAATTAATTCAAATCCCACAAAGATTGCAACGAAATTAATTCAAATCCCACAAAAAGTGGATTTGAATTAATCACATTGAATTAGTCTTTTCATAACTGACTTGTAGCCTGCACAGTCAGCGGAGCCCTCCATGTGGCAGCAGCAGCAGCAGCCTGGCCGCATGAGCCGCATGGACCGCATGAGCTGCATGAGCCGCATGGGCCGCATGAGCCACATGAGACCGTATGAGGCCGCATATGAGCCGCATACCGCATAAGACGACATGGCCGTATATGAGCCGCATGACTGCTGACGTGCTAAGTGCAAACTGCGCCAATAAAATGCCATATTATGCCTCGTGAGCCCATGAGCCCGAGCCCGAGCCCAAGCCCGAGTCCAAGTCCAAGTCCGAGTCCATTTTCGAGTCCGAGTCCGAGTCGCTAAGCCCCTTTGGGGCTTAGCTCCAAATGGAATTAATCCAAGAGAATGACAAAAGCATTAATACTTAATCCTTGGAGCCTTATTCTTACCTTCTAGTAAAATCACCCACATGGTTTCCTCCTTAGGGTCACCACCCCATGTGCATCTCTCAACAAAACAACCAAGTATATATGTTGAGATAACTCATGGTACATTTTCGATGTGGGACTAAACTTTTACAAGGCATGTTGAGAGCAAGCTCTCTCCATATAAAGAAAGCACCAACAATCCCCCACATACACAACATATATATGTGTCTAGGGTTGAGCGTTCCCCACAGTAATTGTCCATTTTGCATTAGGATAGATGTCGCTGACGACTTGAATCTTCCCGCATAGGTTAAATAACAATGTGATACAAGAATGGACTACGTCTTTAATTCTGCACCATAATTGTAATTCTTCCCAATCATAAAGTGTAGTTACGTGTGCTTCTGGCTGCACATTAAAGGCCCTGTTCCGGCCTGGTTTTAGTGTATAATTTTAGGCATCTATAATTTTACCCTCAAGAGACGGCCTGATATCTCTTTCCATACACTATAGGTGAGTTCTGTATTAAAGAGACATGGCATGAAGCCTTGCGCTTCCTTGCGGTGCTACGCAGCTATGACATAGTCTGAAGACGAGGCATTACCCCTACCTGGGAACCTCATCGTAGTATCATACTACTGTAGCATGAGGTCTCAGCCTCTTTGTAGTGCCAATCTACTCAGCATGAAGCCTGTGGCTTCCTTGTGGTGTTACGCCGTAACGACATGGCTTGCAAGGCCGAGGCTTTACCCCTACCTGGGTACCTCATCGTGGTGTCGTGCCACTGTAACATAGGGCCATCCTCCCCTTCGTAGTGCTGTCTACAACTCTTTAATTACGTCATACAACATTAGGCTACCTGCCTATTTGCGGTGCTACGCCGCTATGACTTGGCTTGCAAAGCCGAGGCATTACCCCAGACCTGGGAACCTCATGGTGGAGTCACTCCACTGTAGCATAGAGTTTCACTCCTTGTAGTGCTGCTCTACCGTGCTTTCTGTAAAGCACACCAGGCATTCACTCTTGTCTGAGAACTCATTAAGACGTTTAAGCCAACCTTCCACAGGATCTATTTTTTCCGTAGAAAATACATAGTAGACAACAGTGGTTATGGGTCCGTATCCCTTCCATATTCCAGAGAATAAGTACCCACTGTTACCTGATAGTTTCCCAGTCAGCGATCCTCCTTTGAACCAAAAGTTGGATGCCTAGTAGATTTCTCTTTGAACTAATAACATAAAACTTTATAGTAGGATTACATAGACACACTATCAGAATGCCTTCAAGCCCATTTTACAAGCTGTGTCATCGACCAACTGGCACTTGAGGCCCTTTGTGAACGGATATGCCAGGTTTTCCTGACTCCGAACATTAATCACTGTAATTATACCTCTTTTGATAAGATCGTGTACTGCCCTGTGCTTCAACCGCATAGTCCTTTTCTTTCCATTGAAAAGGTCATTTGATGCCACCGCCGTAGTCGCCTGGTTGTCACAGTATATCGGTATTGCCGGTATCTGAGCCCCAACCACTGGAAGATCATACATGAGCTCCCGAAGCCATTCTGCTTCATCTGCTGCAGTTTCAAGTGCATAGAATTCAGATTCCATGGAGGAACGAGAGAGTATAGTCTGCTTCTTCGACTTCCACGATATAGCAGCTCCACCCAAGGAAAAGACATATCCTCATGTGGATCTCTCACTTTCTACCTCTGAACACCAGCTAGCATCACTGAAGCCTTCCACTACTGTCGGATACCTGTTGTAGTGCAGTGCATATGTCTGAGTCTTCTTGATATATCTCATCACCCGCTTCACAGCTTTCCAGTGCTCAATCCCTGGGTTGCTTGTGAACCGACTCAGCATTCCCACGGCGAAAGCTATGTCAGGCCTTGTGGCAGTGGTTGCGTACATCAAACTTCCGATAATGCTAGAATACTCCAGCCGCCTGACGCTTTTCCTCGAGTTTGGCTTCAGCTTCTGATCACCCTTGTATGGCGTATCGATCCCTGGAAGATCCTTATACCCATAGCGTGTGAGCATCTTCTCAATGTAGTGAGATTGTGACAGTGCTACTCCAGTGTCTATCCGGATGATCTTTATGCCCAAGATGACATCTGCATCCCCCAAGTCCTTCATACTGAACTTGGTTGAGAGGAACTTCTTTGTCTCCGTGACACAGCCTATATCCGTCCCTAGGATTAGCATGTCGTCCACGTACAGACAAACGATGACTCATCTTCCATCAGCGAACTTAGTGTAAACACATTTGTCCGTCTCGCTGACTCTGTACCCGTTTGCCCTAATAACTTTGTCAAACTTCTCATGCCACATCTTGGGAGCTTGCTTCAAACCATACAATGATTTTACCAACTTGCAGACTTTGTCTTCAAGACCTTTGACGACAAATCCATCTGGCTGTTGCATGTAAATCTCTTCGGCCAGCTCTCCATTCAGGAATGTTGTCATTACATCCATCTGATATATCACCAACTTATGTATAGCTGCTAGAGCTATTAACATTCTGATGGTGGTCATCCGAGCTACTGGAGCGTACGTGCCAAAGTAGTCTATCCCCTGTTTCTGAGAAAATCTCTTGGCTACCAGCCTGGCCTTGAACTTGTTAATAGTTCCATCTGCCTTCATCTTCTTCTTGAAGATCCATTTACATCCGATGGGGTTTTCTCCTTCAGGTAGATCTACCAACACCCATGTGTTATTGGAGGTGATAGAGTCTAACTCGTCATTAACTGCCTCCTACACTACAAGAAAATGTAGCATTTACGGCGCGCAATTTACGGCACGCAGTAACTGCGTGCCATAAATGACACACTTTTACGGCACGCATATTTGTGTGCCGTAAATGAGTTATTTTTTGTCTTTGTTACGACGTATTTTGTATGCAAGCCGTCATTGTAAACGTATTTACGGCATGCAGGTATGTGCGCCGTGAATGATAAGTTATTTACGGCATGCATTTGTGCACGCCGTGAATGATTTTTCATTGACGGCATGCACTTGTGAGTGCCGTAAATGATAGCTCATTTATGGCATGCATTTGTGCAAGCCGTGTATAGTGCAATTGATTCTTCTGAGAAACTTTTCCCTATGTAATTGTTTCTCTAAAATCTCCTTTCAAATTAACTTTCCCACAAAGTTTATGCAAATTAACTTTCTAACTTATTTACGACACATGGATATGTGCACACCGTGCAGAATTTAGATATGAGTTAATTTGTTATGTTATATGGATTTTAGATCCGGACCCAATCCTTTTTATCCAAACAGGATCCGGACCCTTGATTTGTGTGGATAGAGTGTGGACCTCAAAACTAGACCATATTATCAAAACATAGAGGGTTTGGGTCGAAATAAATCCTATCCAACGTGAACTAGACACAAGCACGATGGAAAATGAGATAATTAACACTACAACAAAAAAAAACTTTGTTAACAACGTTTTATTTACAATATTTTTTAACAATATGGGCCCGTTTGGTAAACCGTATTTGGAGGTGGCATTTGGATTTTTATGGATTTGGAGAAAAATCTATGGAATCCTATGTTTGGTTGGAGATGGATTTGGATATGAAAAGTATGACAAAATCCAAAACTTGGATTTGGTTAGATTTTGGAGGAAAAAATAATTATTCTTTAATAATTTCTTTAAAATATTTATTATTTAATAATTTTGTTAAAAATTAGTAAATTAAAAATTAGTTGTTCTTTAATAATTTTGTTAAAAATAATTATTCTTTAATAATTTCGTTAAAAATTAGTTAATAAATAAAAAAAACTAACTATTTTATTAGTATTATTAATTAATAAAAAATAGTATTATTAATTCAAAAATAAGTTAATTAGTTAATTTCGTTATAATCATAATGAATAATTTGTTAGTATTATTATAATATTAACTAATAATTTGTTAATTAGTTAATAATCATAATTCACTAGTATTATTATTATATTATTATAATATTAATTAATATTTATTAGTATTGTTATGATATTAATTAATAATCATATCCTATGTTTAGTATTATTAATTAAAAATTAGTTAATTAGTTAATTTCGTTATAATCATAATTAATAATTTATTAGTATTATTATAATATTAACTAATAATTTGTTAATAACTATTTTATTATAATCTTAATTAATATTATTTCAATCACAATTAGAATCATATTTTATAATAATTTAATTAATAATTTACTAATCATAATAATATTAATTTATAATTACTATTTTTAAAATATTTAAATATAGTTACTTAATCATTAATTATTAATTATTTATCAATAATTATAATTTATAATTATTAATTGTTAATAAAAAAACTATCAATTGTTAATTATTAATTATTAATCGTTAATTATAATTTATAGTTATTAATTATTAATTATTAATCGTTAATTATTAATTATTAATCATTAATTATTAATTATTAGTCGTTAATTATTAATGTTTTTATAGATAAGTCAATGTTAGACGTTAAAAAAAGAATTTATAGAAGTTAGTCGTGTGTTGATCCTAAAATTTTTGTTTCGGTTTTTGCTCTAAATAAACAAGTCAACGAAATATTAGAGCCACAAAAAAAAAAAAACAAATCAACGAAATATAATCCCGCCCGTTTTTAATATTAGGGCCAGCAAACTAGTAAAATCCCGCGGGTTTTCTAACCTATTTCTAAAGTCCCGCCCCTGCCAACAATAAAACTTAATAAAAGTATTCCCCACATATTCCCAAACCCAAAAGCAAACCCAGAAAACCCTACGGAAGAAGAAGAGTCATTACACCAAAATGAGGTTTTAGTAACACATAATTTTTTCAATTCCTAACAGATTTTTACCGTTACAAATTTCTAACAATAAATAACCGTTAGGAAACTAAAAATCGGTTAGTATAAATAGCCAAAAACATAATTTTAATATTAACAACATATGATGATTTTTCGTTACGGTTAGAACCGTTGTTAAGGAGAAAAATATATGTCATGTGAGTTTCACATGCCAATCTAAGTGTTATATCCCTAGCCCTAACCCCTCCCCCAAATCTGCAGCCCCCACATCCTCTTCTTCCACCTCAAGCCATCACCGGCCTCTCCATCAACGCCTTCAGATCTGGAAACGTAGTCGAAGCCGTCGCTCGCCTCCTCTCACCGGCCTCTCCATCTGCATCAGAGAGGAAGATGAAGATGTGGACCTGCATGGGAAAGTTGGCCAAGGGTGGTGCACGGCTGCCTCCTATGCTTCACCGTCCTCTCCTCGCTCAAGGTCCGCGTGGGGAAATTGGCCCAGTTCTTGTTCTTCACTCAATCTTCAGTTTGCTCTTTTTATCAACTTCCATGTCGATAGCTTTTTTATCATCTTCCACATTCTTGAAATTCTATATGTAGTTCAACAGACACTAACTACATTCCATAATTTTTTTTTAATTTTTTTGGTACTAAAAAGCATACCAAATCCCTATACTTGTAAATGTATGCAGTTTAAGTGATTAATTAGTAGGTAAAATGCATCTGTTCTTTATCAGTGATAGAATGTCCTAGGAATCAATCCATGGTGATAGGAAAATGCTTTGTATTTGTCTCTCTGTACACGGTTCAACTGAACCTTAATGTTTTATTCCAACCAAAGTCTACACTCCACCACCAGTCATGCCTTCAACTCTCGTTGCTGACGTGACTTCCAAACCGGTCGGGGGTTCATCCTCCTGAGGTTTCTTTAGAAGCAATATATCAGGTGTGGTTGGACCGTTGAAATATTCTTGTAGTGTCGTCATCATGTAATGGTAAACCATTTTTGTTTGGGAATAATGTTTTCAGTGTTGATGTTGTTGATTGCTTTCCTGTTTGTCAAAGGAATAGATTTGGTGGTACCAGAAGGAATCGAATAATGCCATCAGGAACTATAATTCTTCACATCTCGATACATTTCATTAGACTTATCACTGTATGTTAACAATTTTATTTATGGATGCAATTGATCACTTTTTTAGACAATTATTGATCAGATCTACTCAGCTTTGTTTGTTGTTAGGTGATATATTTCCTGACCAACATCATTGGAGCCTATTCTGTAGAATTATTTGGCCAACAAAACACATTAAACAACAAATTACATGTTCGATCTTATGAGGTAAAACTAACTCAAGTGTTCTCTATCTAGATGATGCTTAAATAATATCAAAAGTTTTCACCAGGGGTAAGAATATAGTGGACTATAATGGCATGGTTGATGACATTGTTGCATATTGAGGTGCCATAAGAAATAAAGATGCCTTGAGGATAGAAGAGGAAGGATCTGATTAAGAAAAGGCTAAGTGTTGCGGCAGTGGATCATCTTCTGGAGCAAATGGGTTGAATCAAAATCAGAGGAGAAGCATTAAGTTACTCCTTATAACAAAAGAGAGCGGCCCAAAGAAACAAAATATATGAAGCTTGCTTTCTTGCTACAACTTATGTTGTACGGACACTACAGGGACACAAATTTTTTTAAATCATTTTAGAGTATACAGTATGGACACACAAAATATTTATACTATGTTCTGGTATGGGTAGGTGTAGAGGTTGGGTAGGGTAGCATGGAGTATTTTCCCAGTTTTTTTGTGTATGTTAATGTAGTCTCGTTAATATGATATATTTACCAAAGTTGTTTCCCCTTTCTCTGTCTATATGGGAATGTTCACTCACTTCTCTGTTCTGTTTCCTGCAGGTAAGGTTGGATCCTTCAAGGCCCTTAAGCAAGAAAAAGTACTGGGTTGTTGCCGAGATCCTTCGAAAGGCTAAAATCTACACTCCACCACCAGTCATGCCTTCAACTAATTCTTCACATCAATATTAGAGTGATGTCGGTACATTCCATTAGACTTATCACTGTGTATGTTAACCATTTTATTTATGGATGTAGTTGGTCACTTTTTCACTGTTATGGACAATTATGTTCTTCCTTGTGTAATATGGGAAGATGCACAATGCAATGATGTTTAGCCTCTATACACACCCTGAGATGGGGAGAAATTATTGTGCTTACAGCCTTACTCTCCAATGACTCTGGAGAATTGTATACAACTGGTTGATATCCAGGAACACCCTTCCAGGGTTTCTTTGCATTTGTCCCAACATTTTTAACCTACAGTTTCTGCTATAGTTCTTATGGCCACGATCAAAAATGCATGGGTTGAGTTGATGGAAAGTGTTTGGTGTATGTACTTAGCCTAGCTTATTATTTTGGTGTATGAAAAATAATTGGGGATGTTGGTCAAGAGAAGCGAAAAGAACCTTTGTGATTTTTTATCATTATTTTGAGGCTTCACATGATATATATTTAATGCATTTCAACTTATCAGTACTCTACAATGGTGGTTGATGTCTACTGAATCGTTTGCAAGCATGTCTATCATTTTCATCCAGCTGGTGAGGAAAACATGTTGAGATGTTACATTCATTGGTTTTGAAATGCATTAACCAATGATCTTGGTTTTGCATCTGGTGCACCAAGTTCTTTTCCTACATTTTATCCAGGTAATGATGCATTTAGATTCTAATGGTTTGTAAATCATTTGTTGATTGCAGGAGCAGTTAAGAAAAAAATATGGAGGAATCTTACCCAAAAAAACACCACTTATATCCAAGGTAAATAGCCTCTCTAATTTTATGATTTGGATTATTAGAGTACATACATATATTGCAAAACTTCAATAGGAAGCTGTATACATTTTGGTTTCCTTGTCTCAACTTCATCTAGGAATTATATTATATGGAATATTGTTTCTTCCAGAACCATGAACGTGCTCTTTGATTATGCTAATTGGGCTTTAGGAAAGGTATATTATTTGAACTTGCAATATTTTCGTTTTATAATTACCGGCAAAAGTTGCAGGTATCTCAATTTTTCTCTCACCAAGTAAATTCATGGACTGCAGCATATTTCATTTGTTGCTTGGACCAACTTGAGCCTCCCTAGATTGATTGTATGGAAGGCATCCTTTGATGTGGCAGCAAGTCTTGTTGGTCTGCTTTTTGTCAAGGTGAGCATGTTGATATTTCGTCAATGAATACTAGTGACTAGATTCTATTGTAGACATCTATGTTGTCCAGAAACAAATATAACATGAGTCACATGACTCATTACTGACTCAGAGACACATATGTTGGAGTGTTTATGTCGTGTTTGACAAGATACGATATATTCAACTACCAGGATATGAACTTTTTATTTTTATGCTGCTTAAATAGTCCTTAGAAATGATGCCATTAGCCATTTGTTTTCTTAAGCAAAATGTCAATTTTTATTTTTAAATTTCATTTATGTTTGTTTTGTGACTTCTTCTTGTACAGAATGCAGAATAATATGAAATTGGAAGCTGACTACTCCCTCATTGGTTCCTCCCTTCATTATATACTATAGGTGCATGTGTACATACTACATAACAGACACCCAAACTTATACATGATTAGTTCTTTCCATTGAGTTGTTTCAATTATGATTGCAATACTGACAAGCATAAAATCTGCTATTTTTTCTTTAGTCATTGATATGTTTCAATCAAGTATTGTCATGTTCTTATGCTTCAATGAAACAATGCTTCACAAGTTTGGGGTCTTTCACATTATTCTTTTATGAGCACTGGAAGAATCCTCTATTGTTTTGATGGCATGGCACGTTCCTTTGATAGATGTTACTATCATTGAGCATCCTCTAAGCCATTACAAGCTTTGAGCACTGGAAGAATCAATCGAGCCTATCTACTTCAAGTGTTCCTTTAGAGCATATATGTGGAAACTTAACAGATTGAAACTGGGACTGAAAAATAAAGGATATAATGAACCCAAACTTATACATGATTGTGTTTATGCATACATTAATTTGTGCCCATAATACTCATTTATTTATGTATATTATTTCATTGTTGTGTTTGTATATGCATCAAATTGGATATAATGAACTAAAATACATTTTATGTTTGTGCAGGTTATCAATCAATGAAAAAAATTTGGGTTTTGTGTTTGAAGCTTCACCTCTGCACCCATTTGAGCCAAAATTTGTCATAAAAGACAATTTACATTTTTTTCCCAAAGTAGGACAAATTATGAAACAAGCTCAATTTGTATTGACATATTGTATTGTTCTTATTATTCAGTACTAAAATACTTTTGTAGTTCATGAAACAATATGGCATGATATATTTTGGCATGGCCTTTTGTTTGCTATTAATGTATTTTGGCTATTGAATTCGATTATTTTTATGATATCACGTGTCTGGGTTCTTTTGAATTACGTTTCACTTTTGTAGTTTGATTGGGATATATGCCAGTGATCAACTATTTCTTTAACTTATGTTTGCTATGTTATATACTTTGTTTATCATTGATATCCTTGCTTAAATAAATAGGGATTGGTATGGAAATAATAATAATAATAATAATAATAATAATAATAATAATAATAATAATAATAATAATAATAATAATAATAATAATAATTATTATTATTATTATTATTATTATTTGATAAAATAAATTCATAAAATATTATTTATAGCACGCTACATATGTCATAAATGGTAAATATAATTTATCAAAAATATCTTTTACGGCATCACAATATATGCTATATTTGATCATGTGCGAATAACTATTACGACGTGCATCTATACGCCGTATTTGACCCAGCGCGAATATCTATTACGACGCACATATGTATACCGTGAAAGAGCAATTACGGCACACGAAAGATGTCGTAAATGGTTGTCGAAATTCAGTAAAAAATATCTATTACGGCGCGCACATGTATGCCATGAAAGAGCAATTACGGCACGCAAAATATGCCGTAAATGGTTGTCGAGATTCTGTAAAAAAACATTTACAGCGTTAATATGTTTACATTTACGGCCTTCTAAATGCGCCGTAAATAATAGGCTCATTTACGGTATGAGCTTTTACGGCACCACAATGTATGCCGTAAAAGCTCATTTACGGCGCATTTCGCGTGCCGTAAATGATCGATATTCTTGTAGTGCTACCAGAAGATAGCATCTCTGGTCTTCATCGCCTCATCATAGGTAAGCGGATCCGCTTCTACATGATAGGTGACAAAGTCATCTCCGAAGTCTTTAGGTCTCCTCGCTCGCTTTGCTGACGGCTCTGCAAGTTCTGGTACAAGAGTTGTTTCATCAACAACAGCTTCTTCTTGGACTACTGGCCCATATGAGATTTCAGTCTCATTTGCAACTACATCATTTTTCGGAATGTCCGAAAGAACAATATTTTTGACTTTTGCAAACTTGTCTTCAAAGTATTCAGCATCGCGAGATTCGAATGACATTCAGATCTGGGAGCTTCACATACGCCAGACACCCCCACACTCGAATGACATTCAAGTCTGGTCTGACTTTGAACAAAAGTTCATGAGGAGTTACATCGGAAGTTGCATATGGAACACTATTCAGAATGAATGTGGCCGTTAATGCAGCTTCTCCCCAGTAGCATTTCGGAAGACCTGCAGTAAGCAGCATTGAATTCATCATTTCTGTTAATGTTCGGTTCTTCCTTTCTGCTACTCCGTTGGATTGAGAAGAATATGCAGCAGTAGTCTCGCATATGATTCCATGTTCTTTGTAGAACGATACGAAGTCATGAGACCTGTACTCCCCTTCTCGATCACTTCTCAACCTCTAGAGTTGTTGTCCAGTCTGCCGTTCAGCTTCGGCCCTGAACTCTCTGAACTTCTCAAAAGCTTCGTCTTTAGTCTTGAGCAAGTAGACGAATGCGTATTTTGAGAAGTCGTCGATGAAGGTTATAAAATACTTCATCCCGGCCTTCGTGGAGAAATGTTTGAAGTCACAGATATCGGAGTGTACCAACTCCAGAAGATCTGTATTTCGATTGACCCGATGGATGGGTTTCCTTGTGATCTTTGTCTGAGCACATACTTCACACTTCTCTACCTTACCCCTACATTTGGAGATAAGTCCTAGACTGGACATTATGTTAATTCTTTTACAATGAACATGTCCTAGTCTATTATGCCACAACTCAAGAGAATAATCAAAAAATACAACTGCATTAATGTCATTAAACTGGTTGACAAGCTGAATTTTAAACATTCCTTCGGTTTAATAAGCCTTCCTGAAGTATGTTTCCTTCTTGGACATCACCATCTGACCAGCATTGATGTCCATCCTCAAGCCTGCATTGCAGAGCAGGCTCCCAGAGATCAGGTTCTGGGCAATCATCGGAACATGCTTCATACCTTGAAGCGTCAGAGTGTTTCCAGAAGTGAGTTTCAGCTCCACAGTCCCGATCCCCAGAACTTCAGCTTGGGCCTGGTTTGCCATAAAAACCTTCTCTGATATCGGCTGGTACGTGACAAACCATTCCTTGCCAGAACAGACATGGCAAGTCGCACCAGTGTCTATCCACCAGTCAGAGTCAACCCCTACAGTTGTGACCTGTGCGATCATAGCAACAATGTTAGAATCCAATGAAACCTTACTAGGCTCACCTTTCTCTAATTGTTTAGGCTTGGATCTGCATTCACTCTTGTAGTGGCCTTTCTTGCCACAATTGAAACAAGTCACGTGGGACTTGGACTTTTGTTGCTTGAATGAAGGACCCTTCACTTTTAGATTAGTGAAGTCCTTCTTCTTGTGATGAGAAGCCGCATGCTTTCCCTTGGGATCTTTCGTCTGTATTAGATTAGCCTTAGCCAACTGTTTGGACAGAGTATCCTTCTTCTGTTGGGAACGCATCTCGTCCTCAACATGGATCTCTTGAAGTAGATCTCCTAAGCTAATGTCTATCTTCTTTCTGAGCATCCTTGCATAGAAGGTACTCCATCCAGCAGGAAGTTTTGAGATGATCCCTCCAATGACAAACTTGTCGGGAAGGGGCATCTCTTCGTCTTCCAGTTTCTGACGCAGCTTCAGAAATTCCTTCACCTGTGGCTGTAGAAGCATGGAATTTCAGGACCAGAAATCCTATGCGCCAAACATTACATGCGCCAGGGAGCTCAGAGGAAGTACTTGGCACAGCAAATAGCAAAAGCATAGACATTAAAAGAAGATTTTTATTTCATATAAAAGTCTATTACATGTCTAAAAAAGAGCTGTACAAAGAAGAATTTCTACAAAGAAAAGACCCTAAGTCTACAGCTAGGCACAGCAACCACCATACGCTCTCAAACAGGCGCATCTTGTCATGCGCTCTCAGCCAGGCGCATCCTTTCAGCAGCTCAGTTATGTGTATCCTCAGTTATATGTGTCCCTTCAGCGGCTCAGTTATGTGCATCCCTTCAGCTGCTCAGTTATGTGCCGACCTTTCAGTCAGGCGCATCATGAAGTCTCAACATATACGCCATCAAATGCTTCGACTAATAAAGCATTTATTGAGCCGAACGAGGGTGGACAATCAACCCTCTAGCTGGAGGAAGAGCTCTCCAAACTAAGGAAGAGGAGAGCACCGCAATCGACCCGCGGCTAAAGGAGCAGCTTTCAACCCAACAAGAATGGGCAACACCCACTCGAGCGGGAGGAGGAGCTCTCCCAAAGCCCAAGAAAGATGATCGGAGCACCGTAATTCCGATCTGCGGCTCTTCCAGCATAATGGAGATGAGGCTCGAGCATCCCGATCTTTGGATGCAACAGGCACCTTCCGCCTGCCTCAGAAACCCTCGACTCTGACTTTTGGATGTAACAGTCACCTTCAAGTGCATCAATGAAGACAATGCGTCGCATCTTCACCCTCGGGCGCATCTCGTCAACAGAATGTCCTCGAGCAAACAAGTTTATTTCAGGAGGACGTGAGAGAATGAGAAGCAAACTCTCTCCATGCCACTATATATAGGCCGGGCAAATCAAACCCACGTGCCAAGTGACTGGCTCTCCAAATCCTATGCAATGAATTTGCATTAAATAGGTGATGAACCTGACTCTTCGAATTCGGCCAAGAAACGGCTATTTAAAGCACTCGAAGAACGTAACAGTCGGACAATTAAAGACGTGTCATGCAAAGCGGATACGCTGGTCAGACCACGCATCATACAGATGTGCCTATCAGCTCCAAGTGCCTCATAAGGATACGCCCCCATGCGTCCTCATGTGCCTAGTAGAATGCAGATCGATGCGCCCACTCAACATCCCATCACCCTTCAAAGAATATTAAATGCTGAAGTCTGACAGAGTTGGCAGCACGTCCCCCGAGGAGTGAACAGTTGACAGCTTTTTCAAAAGACGAAGCATCGTCGACGTCAGCATCATTATTACTTTCCTCCGGCGGTTACAAGCCACGTGGCCGCCCAACCATTCGCAAGCGCCTTCGCAGCCATGTGCCCAAATCTCTGTATGTGCCTCAAAAGCCGTGCATCTCAAACTTTTCTCTGATCCCTAAAGACAGAAGTCAAGTCACTACTGAAGCCTCGCATGCGCCTCAAAAGCCATGCGCTCAGACTGGTTTGTGACTCCTAAAGGTTACAAGCCAAGGTCTCCTCATTCGCCCAATCCCAGGCGCATCCTATCAGATCACTCTCCACCAAATCCGAGATCTTTGAGCCATGGACCTACGACACGTGTCCTTTGACTCGATTCAGCCTATGAAGGGGTGCTAATCACCCAAGATCTCAGCAACTGAAAGATCCTTTCTATTGCTACGTGTCAGCTCGGTCGTAGCCCACAAAGGCAACAGGAAGGGTTCAACTTCTCAATCAGAGTGCATCGCTCATGCGCCTCTATCAGCAATCACCACGTAGCATCCCCACAAACATGCGTATCCTACATATGCGTGCATGAGCAGCCAGCCTGCAAGATATAAATAGAGGAATCTTTTCTTCTTCCAGATGGACCTACATATACAGAGACAGACCTACGAACACACACACAGAGAGGCAGATACAGACACTCAACGTCTTCTTCCTCTCCGCAAGCTCCAGCACCCAGAGCAACTCAGACCTTCAGAGAACCGAGAACCGTCGTCAGATCGTCAACGGAGTCAATGCATTACCACTCGCTCCATCGGCACAAAGGACCCAGATAAACAGAAGTGTACTCCTAGGACTACGTCTAAGTCCTACATTGTAACACTTTTTTGTTTGTAATTAAAATTTGCAATCAAAAGATTTTAATGGCAAACAAGCTGGCGACTCTGCTAGGGAACTCTTTCTCCTCCACCGAGAAAGTTGTATCGCAATTCGACGACATAAAGGTGGCCTCCTCCCAAAAGACGCTGGTCGTACGCCTCAATCAACAGGCGTATGAGGAGTTCATCTCTGAAGGCAGTACGAGTCCTTCGAAGCGGCTGTCGAAGCCGAAGAAGACTCGCCAAGTCTGGGTGCGCACGGTCGACGTCTCTGGCACCACCACCGAAGGGGATGCTCCAATACAGCCTTTCCTTCCTGCTGACATCCTCAGCAACCAAGATGCGCCCACCGGTGCAGCGCATCTCTCGAGAAAATGTACGGCTGACCACATTCCCCAGCCATCTTTCTCTCAGGCGAGGAAGATGCGTCGACGGAGCAGGGACACAGCTAATGCCCTGCGCATCACCTCTGATGCGCCACAGAAGGTCTCTGTCTTTGACAGACTCACTTGCTGTAGTGGTAAGAAAAATTTGGACTCTGAGTACTATGCACCCGAGCGGGCTGGTACGAAGAAGTCCAAGGCAGCACGGGCCATGCGCCTCAAACGTGCTATGCCGACAGTAAACCAGAAGCATGTGCTCACAATCATGCGCGCTGGTGATGGTAAGCTGTATAAGATCGACTCGGGTGCTTCTGCGCCGGAAATGAGTCGACCTTCAAATTCCTTGTCTCACTTGGGCGTATTTGTTGCGTTGGCAACCAAGTCGAGCAAGGCAAACCCTGTGGTCTTGAACTCCCGTGCCTCCACTGGTTGTGCGTCTGAGGTTCGTTCAAGTCACCGTAAATATTGTTCTCCCACTACTGATCTGAGCTAATGTTTTGTGTTGGATCAGGGGGCACAGCATTCACTTGACCACCCCGGCGCTTGGCCTTGCCATACGCCTGATGGGGGTACGAAGGTGGCACTCTCCTCCAACGATCTGCGTAACGTGATCACTCATAAACGCCGATCAGGAGAGTCGATTGATAAGCACAATGCGCCCCTCACAGGGAACACCTGTGTTGTAGTCACCATCAACTGCTGTTGCAAGGCAGCAGTCCCACCAAGACAGTCGGTGTTCCAGCGGCTGCAATCATCAACACCCCTCCGACGTCGCCTCGGGAAGAAGGTGTCAATGAAAGAGGAGCCAGAACTAAAGGTTGCTTCATGCAACGTAATCTCTAACTCCTCGTCAAACCGAAAGGCGACTGGCAATTCCTCGTCATCGTCTAAGAGCCAGCCGAGGAAAACCAAGACAACTGTCCCGTCCTTCGGAGTGTTTGAAGGCACTCGGGGGAGAAAGAAGATCTTGAAGGAAGCTGGGGGTAGTCAAGCCCTTGTTGATCCTTCTTCTGAAGACGAAGATGTCCTCCAGAGCACAGCTGGGGTGGATCTTCATCCTGGAGACGAAGTCAGCCTTCCGGACGTAGCTGGGGGTAGTCTGGCCCTTGTAGATCTGTGTCTCGAAGACGAAGAAGTCCTCCAAGACAGAACTGGAGGTAATCAGGCCCTTGCGGGTGCTCCTGAAGACGAGGATGTCCTCCAGAATGTAGCTGGGGGTAGCCAAGGCGAGGCTCCGGGGGAAGTTTCTCTTCTACAAGAGAGCGAAGCCGAAAGCGAAGCCTTAACTGATCCATCCGACTCCAGCCGTGTTATGACAGTATACATGACTGGGGGTGATACCGAGCCAGATGTGCCGCCAGCAGACCTCGTCTAGCGCATGGATACCCTGGAGGGAGGACTCAAAACCCTCTCTGCCTCCATGCAAACGCTGACTCAAGCGGTGTTTGAAATACGGTCCGCTTTGGCCAGAGCGCCTTCTACCGGTCCTGACCCAGGGGCCAATAGAGAATCAAGTGTACCCCTTCAACGGGTATCCTTGGATACAGATCGCCGCGAAGCACCACGGACGTCGGAGCCTTCAAATGCTCAACTCCAGGCGGTACCACCTTCCCCGACTCTTAGCTCCACGGAAGACGTGGTCGAAATAATCAGGGACTTGCGCGAGCGCTTTGAGTCCAAGAATAGACAAGAGAAGCGCCAAAAGATGGGGATCCCCCAACCATATCCCCTCGAATGGAACAAAGTGGTTTATCCTCCTAAGTATAAACCACAAATATTGACGCCATACGACGGGAAGGACTCTCCGCGTCGCTATCTGACGTACTTCCAGTCTCAAACGGGACATCTCCCGAAGGAGGACGCACTACTCACCAGTATATTTATCGGGGCACTGAAGGGAGTAGCATACGACTGGTACTGCAGTCTCCCCGATAACTCCATATCTTTCTTCGACGACTTAACGCGTCTGTAATGCCCCAGTCCCAAAATACGTAGGAGTAGGAACGTAGATATGCCAGCTGCATTCATACGAAGTATACTCCAATATATGGAAACCTCATATGAATACATAAGCTGTAAAATACAGTGGAACCATAACTAATCTCATCCACACAAAATAAATGAATAAAAGATATCATATAATGAATTGTCTTGATACAATATGTTGGACGGAGACAAATCCACTACCAACAAGTAAAGGAAAAATACATGAGAAAAGAAATGAATTTGGCGATCGAAGCGAAGATGATCCAAGTGTAATCATCCTCGAAGAATAGAGAGGATCACGACTAGAACACCTGCGAAAGACGAGAGCACAAACCTGGCGAGATAACAAGGTCCTCATAAGGACGTAACAAGACACATAATATCATGCCATATAAACTGCGATATATAATAGAAAATAAGGGATGCATGCAATAGGGTACCTAATCGTACTATAGTGAATATGTAATAAAGAACAATCCTCCACATATGGGCACTCGGGCTGTATAGCAGTGGCATCGTCCCTCTTATCGAAAATCAGTACAATCCGTCCATAACGTTCGGTGAACGTCAGAGGGAACCAGTAAGAAAACGTCCATAACGTTCTATGAACGTCAGAGGGAATCAGTACAATAGGGTGAACCTGCGTCTCCAACGGAGCTTCAGGTACAATAGCAGTATGTAAATGTGGCCCATACATCAAGGAACTGTTCTTCCCTTCCAATGCCTAATGGAGTCACATCCATGACTCATATGACCATCTAGTAACTGCCAAGTCCACTAGTATACAATTCTAAGGGCAGTTACTCCTAACCGTCGCACGCCTCATACGTATCGGTGGCCGGCCGACTACGCGAGTACGTGTCCTATATGTGACTCATAATACATGGTAAAGTATGTGTCATGGCCGTATGAGATATACCAATACCTCACTATCCAATGGGTGGTCACTAAGCTAAGTTAATACAAAATAATTTAAAAGCAATTAGAACGACCGATATAGTCGCTTGCACCCAAGTGTAACTTGGATGCACAACAATATAAAGTATTGAACAAACATATGAAACTAAAAATAAATAACTGAAAATAAAGTAAATTAATCACAGAGTAAGGTGGCAAGGTATCTTGCCTGAGGGTGGTGTGAGATGTAGCAAAATCCAACAGTCAGAATCGTCAACACGAAAGTCAAAATCCACAAGGAGCTCCGGATGCTGAAACAAACATCACGAACGAGTTTAGAATAAAAGATATGCCTAGGAAACGCCTGTCCAAAAGTCAAATTCTGGAACAGGGGCAAAATCGTAATTTTGGGTCAAAACGATGTCCACCATTGGACCCGCCTTGCACCGAAATACGTGCCAGAACCTACGGTCCCTAAAGTCATTATACTACATATCTATGAATTTGTTTTTCCGAGACGAACTCAACGGTATGTCCAATTTTGGATTCCGAGGAGCCGTGCACAAAATCGCCCGTTGAGTGGGATTGTGGGCCCGCTAAAATGGCGTCCCGATCAATCTTCTCAGAATTGAACCAAACTTGGCTCACAGGACCTGAAAAATATTTCGAGTCCAATGGCGCAAGTTCCGTCGCGATTTGATGAGTGTACACAAAGTTGTGACTTAATTTGCAAAGGATCGATACGGGGTATCTCGACGGATACGCACTGATTTTGTCGCGCATATGCAACAAAATCGGTTCCGTCAGTTCCCACATGTCGACAACATCCATACACGCCTTTCGATGCATATAGTGCGCGACCACGTAGCCCGGTTTGTCGGGGCGCACGCCGTATCGGGTGTTTTTCTATTTTTTCGAAAACAGGATTTATAATTTTTCGTGAAACTTTAACAACGTGTAGCTTTTTACACACTAGATGAAAAATGAATCCGGAAGGTGTGTTACAATCTTGGTTATGTTGTCTTTGACTGTATTCAATTAGTTTTTATAAAATCCTATTGTACAGAACAAAAATTTGCCGAAAATTTGGTGTTTTACAACAGTTTTTAATATTTCAGAAAAGTAGTTTTTCTCCAACTTTGCCTCGATTTTTCGAGCAAGTTGGATGACCATGTCAAAATCCACCTGGGGGATCTCGAAGAGGGCCATGTTGGCTTTCTACACGAGTTTACGGAACTAAAAATGGATTAGAATCAAGAGAGAAATTAAACGGAGAAGTTGGGTACCTTAAAGTGGGAATCTGTTCCGTGGATGACGAGGGGCTGACTTTCGATGCTCTGTTCGTTGCGTACACAACTCCGTCGCTGGTGAAACGAACTCATAGACGAAGAGGGTATGTTCTACTATAATTTTTGTTTTGGGAGCCTAGGGTTTTGAGGTTTGTGGAGGAGGTTATATATAAAACAAATTGGGTGAAAACCTAATGTTACTAGGATTATTAACTAAAGCTACCATGTTGGATCTCACGGGTTGGTGTTCACGGATGGGGTTGTACTGCTACAGCAGCAAAACAAAGAAAGGGGGGCCTGCCCACTTATGTGGATAGGTGTTTGATATTATTTTTTTTCCTTTTCTTTTCTTTTCCTTTTTCTTTTTTTATTTCTTATCTAAAACTTCAATATATGTATATATCCATAAATACACCAAAAATCTATTTAAAATCCAAATACCATTTAAAAGTCAACTATCCAATTATTTAATATATTTGAGCAGATCTACATATATATATAAATTCAATCCTTAATAAATCAACTCAAAATAGTAATAATATTTAAACAGGAAAAACATGTTTATTAAATCTTCGCAAAATAAATTTTAATAATAATAAATTAATAAAATCTTTCCAATGGGTGAACTTATACCGTACACCCTTATCCGGGTCCAAAAATTGTACCACGTGTTGTAAAATATTTTAATAATAAAATACATATAATTGTAAAAATTATTAAATAATTAGAAATTGTACATGAAATTCTAAAATAATTTAGAGAATATTTTTACGTATATAAAATATGCCTACATGGCCACATTTGGTCACACCATATGCCTACTTGGGATTGCATTCGGTCCGGGCCCAGTTCGGGCTGAATTGGTCAAACCGGGTCTCTTAAAAGTCAAAATTTTAAATTGATAAACAATTAATTTATCGGTAGAGGTTAAGTCGCAACTTGGCCTGATTTTCCTAGTTTGGACAGCACCATGGCTAGGCTACCTCTGGCATGGTTAATATACTAGTCAAGGCACACTGCTACAACTTCCGTGCTAAAAGTCATGGTCGTCTAGTACTCCAAAACTCAACAATGGCTAACGTCATTTTCTTAAAAAAATAAATAAAACCATAAATTGTATAAATTTATTTTTAAGTCTAATAAAATAATAAATAATAATAATAATTAAAAAATATGGGTTTTACAGCGTCTCTTCCTCGACCGCTTCTACGACGGCGGGAAGGACATGACAACGGCGTCCCTTATAGAGATACGCCAGAAGGAGAAGAAAATAGTTCGAGTATTCATCGAACGCTTCCGACAGGCCTGCTTCAGACTGCCCCCGGGCATGCCAGAACATGCACTCCTCTCCTCCTGCAGCATGAACATGCTGCCTGCGATCAAACTCTGGCTCAACTCTACTCCTCTTTCCGACTGGATTTTCTTGATCATCGAAGCCGAAGCAGCAGAAAAGAAGGCGTCCAATGCTCGCCTTCTGGGAGTTAGTTTCCCTGCCTTTGAGGACAAGGGGAAACGGCCTGCAGCCAACAACCCTGGACGAGAGACGAAGGGGAAACAGGCGTTGACTGTCAATGCCTCCAAAGGTGCATCAGCACCTACTCAGAAGTCTCCACTTGCACCGAGGCCAAAGGAGGTTTATTCTTTCAACGATGAAGGCACCCTGCAACTCTTCGAGATACTGAAGCAGGGTGACAAGATCAAGTTGCCGGACCCGAAGCGTCCTGACGAGGTTAGAAAAGTGGACAATCCGAGGTATTGTCACTACCATCGATTTGTTGGACATCCAACTAAGGACTGCTACGTCCTCAAAAACTACATCCAGCGCATGATCAATGCGGATGTTATCTCTGTCGACTACGAGAAGAAAACGGTCTCGGCCAACCTGGTATCACTCCAATTTGGCACCTTGCCGCCAACCACAACATAAGATGGCGTCGTACCCATCCCTAAGGCGACAATGGAGGTGGTCAATCTAGCACCTACTCGTGACAACGTGAGTGGACTCATCCCACTCACCATATCTCGGGGAGAGGTCTTATGGGTTCACCCTGATCTCGTCTCCGAGGTTACTCAATCGGAGGTACGCTTTGCCTCCAAAACTAAGGACAGGAAGATCAAGTCTTGCCGCATGGTCTCTTCCTCTACGGAAGAGGCACTTCCTGTACAGACGCGTTCACATCAGAATGCCCAACCTGACGAAGCTGCCGTCTAGGTGGTGCCTCCTTGCACCGTTCCTGCTGCCCAGGAAGAGGGCCCATCTAGGCCTCCAGCAGCCAATAAGCAGAAGCATGTAGAGGTCCATTTCGACAAGCCTCTGCGAAAGGAGAATGCTTCGGGGCTAGCCAACCCCCACCACTTCGACATACTAGCACAACTTGCCAGTAGTTGTCACTCCCCGATCCTGGAATACGTATTTTAATACGTATACCGACAAATTATATTTACCTTATATTTATACTATATTTATTATGCTGTCTTTCTTCATGCATTTCCCAAAATATTCGACAAAATATTATTTCCTAATTTATTTTCTGCATTTGGGCCTACAGTTTTAGCTCATTTGGGTAACCTATTCTTGGTTCACCAATGGTTCATCATGAACCCATGGGTCCAAGATCTATATATGTAACTCATCTCATTCTCTCTCCTCTCATTTTTTTCCTCCACCAACCAAATATTTCCTCCATCAACCAAGGCAAGTACCGACTTGCTCAAGAGATGGATCCATAATTTGTCAATGATTTCTTACAAAACTATTTGCCCAAAACATGTTCTTCTACTCAACCTATACTAGTTTAGAACTTGGAAGTTTCTATTTTGAAGCTTTGATTTTTGTAGATCTAGGTTTACTTTATTTTCGGATTTCTTGGGTTTTGATCTACTTAATCTTGTTATTTCCTAGTTTTGAAAGTTCCATGTTGTAGAGGATCTCGTTCTACCCCATTTTGACCAAAGGGAGTTCCGATTTGGGCTCCGGATGAAGGTTTTGTGTAGTTTGGAAGCCATGGTTGCTTGGCTCCTCTTCTCGGACAAGTGGAGAAGAAGAGCAGTACTTGACCGCATGAATCCTCATGCGGCAAGTCTCTGGCCGTATGGCCTTTCCAGCCGCATGAGACTCGTTCGAGCTCAGCCGCATGGAAAGTCCTTCCTAGCCGCATAAGACTTGCTTGAGTACTTGACCGCATGAATCTTCATGCGGCAAGTAATTGAGCCGCAAAGCCTTGTTCAGATTCAGCCGCATGAGCCCCTGTTATCTTGACTCGCATGGACTTCATGCGGCTAGCTTTCAGCCGCATGAGTTCTTTTGCACCCAGCCGCATATGCGCTACTGTTTTGGGCCGCATAAGGCCCATCCATCATCCAGCCGCATATGTATCGCCCATGCTCAGCCGCATAGGACTTCGTCTGATCGTAGCCGCATATGATGTTGAACCCCGGCCGCCTGGCGATTGCTCCTTTCGCAGCCGCATAAGCTGACACCCCTTCGTCCGCATGAACCCGCCTTTCCAGCCGCATGTGCCTTGGGCTCCCTGAGCCGCATGAGCGTGCAGTCCCAGCCGCATGAACCTGTATTGACCCAGCCGCATGGACTCACTCCCCTTGAGCCGCATGGACTTTTGTGCCCTATCTGGTTACCTTATTATTATTATTATTATATATATATATTATATGCCCATTTTATATCCTTACGCCTTTTGTCCCGAGCATGATATGAGCACTAATGTGACCCCGGAGAACAAAGTGTTCCTACCTGATACATGTACCTGAATGTTCCAGTTCTTGTTCATGCTCGGCAAATGACTCGTAACTCCACGTGGCGTATTTTCAATGATGCATTACACTAAGGAGGGTAGAACATGTTGACATACTGATTGACATGGATCCTCACTTAGGGTACTCGTACTATAGTACGACCTTTTAGGGGGATAATCATGCAGGCCACAGCATGAGAGTCCAAGATTTCACCTAGGGTTAAACTAGGTAACTAAATATACTAGATGCATGGGGAGGGCAGAATCCCGAGATCGTGTTACACCAGCCGCCTTGAGATACTGTCTTGACGCGCCGGCTAGTCTCCACGGATACTGTGTCATCTGCAACGAGTGGATGACTGTATCCGATTAATTCCTGCTATATATTATATGTTTTACCAAGGTGGCCATACGAGGGACCTGTGCTCAATCATACCTGTCTACGCGAACCCCTGGGTTGGCTAGCCTTGCTGGAAAGATACGATCTGAGGATTCCTATTAACATGATGCGAGGATAACCTCGTCCCACTAGAAACTCGTAGACTTGATTGGCCGTGAAAACGACTTGCTTGTATCCTATTGTCTTCCGTGAATAACTGAGGGAAGCGGACTGTCATGGTACGTGATCCAACCCATGTTCTTGTTTGATTGTTGGGTTGGTTATCGTACTATGACAGGCTGTGGACCGAAGTTATGAACGGAAGACTATTTCTGGTTATGATGTGCTACTTCTATGAATGACTGAGGAACATGGTCTATCATGGTACATGATCCAACCCATGTTCTTGTTTGATTGTTGGGTTGGTTATTGTGCTGCGATAGGCTATCGACCGAAGTCACGATCAGAAGATTTTATTATTTATACCTTTTTAACTTATGTGAAAGTTATAGAGTACGACACGTCCCGACTCCATACGGCACCTTTTATCCTTATTTGGTTGTAAGGGTGCCATATGGGTTCGAGGATGTTGCGCCACCCTATAATAGTAGCATAAGTATTACTATTATCAATCATTCTATTTAACTGGGTTTTTAAATCTTAACTCTTGTGCCCCTTTGGCGGTACTTGCTATTCGGGGCTGACCCCGCTGGTTTTGTTTGGCCAGATCTCGTAGCAGAGCCAGAGGACACTATCTTCCTCCCTGACATCCATGGTGCATACTAGGAGCATGGCGGTTCGGGGACTCGAGTGGGTTTCTTCTCCACCACTCCTGCTTATACTTTTACGGCGTTTGGCCACCGGCATCTGTTAGCCGGATTACTCGATATTTTGTGTCAATACATAATTGTAATTAAACAGACTGCAGCTGTGTATGATTTTGTACTCCTGACTCTCTGAGGTAGCTAAATTATAAAGCTAGTCTCTCATGATCATTTTGATGAAGCGTCGGGGACGCCTTACTGCGTTATCTTTAATGTTCATTTATTTGCTGATGTGATTTGATTGATTGAGACATAGAACTCTGTGGGACCATAGGAGACTTGATTGTAGCATGTACCCCCTAGTCTCTCGACAGCCACGATCGTCGTATGACGTTACGTACCTCATATGGAGTAGCTGGCCTAGTCCGTCTCCGTATTTCGGTACTGTGGCGTGACAAGGTTTTAGTGGTGGCCCATACAGGTCTGATTTTCAGACTTGGGGGGTATTGCGAATTATTAGGAGTCTCAATCAAAACTTGTTTCCCTTGAAATTCTGTTTCGAATTCTCTGTCCTTGCCTCGATCTCTAACCTGACTTGCATCCTCGAAATCTTCCTCGTCCGGACTTGATAATCTTATATTCTTCTCTATAGGGGTGCTTCATTCTCAGTAGCAGGAGAGGCCCATGAGGAAGAGCAGCAAGAGCATGGCTCGACTGGGCAGCAACAGGGGAGAGAACCTTCTCCAGTACAGGCACAAACAGAAATGGAACAAGAGGCAGTGCAGCCGCAGGTTATTGAAACTCCTGCAGCACCAGCAGCGACGGCAGTACCCGACGCCGTAGCACTCCTGGAGATCATTCGGGGGTTTTTTGTCACTAACCAACAGCAACAGACTCGACAGCAGGAGCAGAACGTGTTGCTGAACCAAGGGATTCAGTTAGCTCTTGAGAGGAGTGTCGGGGCTGACTCGGGAGCATCAGGAAGGTTTCGTCGCTTGAACCCGAGGTATTTTGATGGCACGAAGGATGCCATCACTGCGGATGCATGGATTCAAGACATCGAAGCCATTCTTGTGGCAGCCAAGGTTCCAGATGATGAGAAGGTTGATCAGGTTAAACTGGTACTTCAGGATCTTGCCCGCGACTGGTGGGCATCAAAAGAAGTTGGTACAAGACGCCCTGTTCGTTGGACCACCTTCAGTGACAGATTCAAGGCCAAGTATTTTGGCGTAGTAGCTCGATATGTGCTCCAGCAGAAGTTCATCAGTCTCAAGCAAGCAGGCAAGACCGTAGATGGGTATGCAGCAGAGTTCTGCAGATTGTGACGTTTTGCACCAGCAATGGTGGCAACGAAGCCAGAGAAAGCTATGAGGTTCCAGCAGGGACTCCATTTGGAACTACTACAGCTTGTGGAGGGACACGACTACCAGACGTTTGACGCTGTCTTGACGGTAGCCCGGAGGCATGAGCTTACCCAGCAGAAGCTGGCATCGAGGGCAGGAGGTCAGAAGAGATCTCATTCCCAGGTTGGAGGAGGAGCAATGCAGCGAACATCGGCACCAGCACCCGGTGTACGTATTCATGATGCAGGAGCGCCGCGGAGGATGGCCGTGTCAACTAATACAGCGCCAGTTCGGCATCAGCAGCTGAAAAACCAGCAACAGTGTCAGGGAGCACCCCAAGGCTGTACATTCTGTGGGAAGGCAGGGCACACGAGGGAGGTGTGCCGGTCAGCGAATGGCTTATGCTTGAGGTGTGGTAGTTCAGACCACCGTATTTCCACTTGTCCTATGATGCAGAGGCCAGGAGGGCGAGCTCAGCAGTTTCCAGCATTGCCAGCTCCGGTGGCAACCCCGAGTGGAGGGCCAGTATTAGCAGTAAGGCCCCTAGCCTAGCGCCTACCAACGCAGGCTCAGATGTTCCGCCAGGCACAGGAAGCCGAAGGCCCCCAGAGGCAGCAACAACATGGTCGAGGAAGGCCGCAACAAGGAGCTCAGCGGGGCCAGGGCCAGGCTCTCACATTATCCTTGGGAGAGGCTCTAGCATCTAGTGACGTGGTGGCAGGTAAAATTCTCGTCACCTCATTTCCTGCTGTAGCATTATTTGATTCAGGCGCTACTCATTCATTCATCTCTGCACAATATGCTACACGGATTGGATTAGAGTTTGAGACATTGCCGGAGAGGATGGATATATTCACCGACAATGGGCTCGTAGAAGTTAGCAGAGTGCGCTTTTCATGTCCGGTGGAGGTGTGTGGATATTTACTGCCCGCATCATTGATTGAATTCCCTATGGGGAATTTTGATGTCGTTCTTGGCATGGACTGGTTGAGAGACAGTCATGCGACAATTGATTATAGAGGAGGAAGGGTCATATTCAGCGTTCCTGGGATGGAGCAGTTCATCTTTACTCGAACCTTGAAGAATCAGGCCGGAGGCGTCATCTCAGCAGCAGTGTCAGAGCCAGGACAGATTTCGAGAGTGGTCGAAGATTTTCTCGACGTCTTCCCTGATGAGCTCCCAGGGATATCCCCAGTCAGAGAGGTAGAATTTAGCATTGATTTGAACCCTGGAACGAGGCCTATTGCAGACAGAGTTTACAGAATGTCGCCGTCAGAACAGGATAAGTTGTATCAACATGAGGAAGAGTTGAAGTCTAAGGGATTCATCCGAGACAGTAAATCGCCCTGGGCCGCGCCAGTGATTCTAGTTCCCAAGAAGGATGGGTCGACGAGGATGTACATCGACTACCGCAAGCTGAATGCAGTAACAGTGAAGAATAAGTACCCACTACCAAGGATTGTTGACCTGTTTGACCAGTTGAGCAAGGCCAGCGTCTTTTCCAAGATCGATCTTCGGTCAGGATACTATCAAGTAAGAGTCCGAGAGCAAGACATACCGAAGACAGCATTCAGATCTAGATATGGGCATTATGAGTTTTTAGTAATGCCCTTTGGACTAACCAACACCCCCGCAGTATTCATGGATTTAATGAACCGCATCTTTCTGCCGTATTTGGATAAATTTGTGGTGGTGTTCATAGATGACATTCTTGTCTATTCCAGCAGTGAAGAGGAGCATGAGAAACATCTTAGGACTGTCTTACAGACATTGAGGGAGCATCAACTTTATACGAAGCTCGACAAGTGTGAATTCTGGTTAGATCATATTTTATTCCTGGGGCATATAATTTCTGGGGAAGGAGTGTCAGTGGATCCGAAAAAGATTGAGGCCGTAGAGCATTGGCCAGTCCCGAGAACGGTTGCAGAAGTACGGAGTTTCTTAGGATTAGCTGGTTACTACAGAAGGTTCGTGGTGGACTTTGCCAAGATCTCTGCACCCTTAACGCGTTTGACGCACAAGGACATAGAGTTTGTTTGGTCAGCTAGCTGTCAGGCATCATTTGAGGAATTGAAGAAGAGGTTGATCTCAGCCCCGATCTTGACGCTTCCGGTAGGAGCGGGAGGCTTTACAGTATATTGTGACGCATCTGGGAAGGGTCTTGGATGTGTATTGATGCAGCACAGAAAGGTGATAGCATATGCGTCTCGGCAGCTTCGAGACCATGAGAAGAATTACCCGACTCACGATTTGGAGTTAGCAGCTGTGGTCTTTTCACTCAAGTTGTGGAGGCATTATTTGTACGGGGATCGGGTAGAGATCTATACTGATCATAAGAGTTTGAAATACGTGTTCATGCAGCGAGATTTGAATATGAGGCAAAGAAGATGGTTAGAACTACTGAAGGATTTTGACTTAGATCTTCAGTATCATCCAGGCAAGGCGAATATAGTTGCAGATGCACTGAGTAGGAGAGACAGTGCCTTTATTCTGACCTCGCAGAAGCATATTTTAGAAGACCTTCAGAGTATGGGAATCGAAGTAGTTTTGCCAAAGGATATAGGAAGAATGACCAGTATGCAGATTTAGTCAACCTTAGTAGAGAGGATAAGGGCAGCACAAGCAGGAGATCCACAGATTCAGAAGTTGCGGTCGGAGTGTGAATCAGGTCGTATGAAGGAGTTAGTGATTCAAGAAGATGGTACGCTCAGGTTTGGAAACAGACTCTGTGTACCGAGTGGAGACCTTCGGCAAGAAGTTATGTCCGAAGCTCATAGTTCTATTTACTCCATTCATCCAGGAGGAACGAAGATGTATCAAGATATCAGGCAGTACTTTTGGTGGAATAGCATAAAAAGAGAGATAGCGAGATTTGTATCCAAGTGTCTGGTATGTCAGCAGGTGAAAGCCGAGCAGCAGAGACCAGTAGGGTTGCTACAGCCGCTTCCTATCCCAGAATAGAAATGGGAGCACATCACGATGGACTTTATGACCGGTTTACCTAGATCCCCAACTGATAAGAATGCAGTCTGGGTAATAGTAGATCGCCTCACGAAGGTCGCTCATTTCCTTCCCTTCCGAGTTGGGCAGACTACTGAACAGTTAGCAGAAATATACATGAAGCCGATAGTAAGGCAGCACGGTGTTCCAGTTAGTATAGTATCAGATCGGGATACACGGTTTACTTTCCATTTTTGGCGGAGCTTACACCAAAGTTTGGGAACCAAGTTAAGATTCAGTACTGCTTATCATCCACAAACTGACGGGCAATCAGAAAGAACCATTCAGACATTAGAAGATATGCTACGGGCGTGTACCTTGGATTTTGGCGGATCTTGGGAGGATCACCTTCATCTAGTGGAGTTTTCCTATAACAACAGCTATCAGGCTAGCATTCAGATGGCCCCGTTCGAAGCATTGTACGGAAGGAAGTGCAGGTCCCCTTTGGCATAGGACGACGTCGGAGAACGGAAGTTGTTAGGACCAGAGATGATCACGCAGACTGTGGAGATAGTTAAGTTGGTCAGAGAGTGCCTTCGAGTTGCACAGGACCGACATCGTCATTGGACAGATCAGCATCGTAGGCCCCTAGAGTTCAGAGTTGGTGACCAAGTGTTTCTGTGGATTTTGCCTACTCGGGGTATCATCAGATTTGGAACCCGAGGAAAGCTTAGTCCAAGATACGTTGGTCCTTTTAAGATTCTCGCTCGGGTAGGCGATGTGGCTTATCGACTTGCCCTTCCGCCTTCGTTAATCGGCATACATGATGTGTTTCATATATCCCAATTACGTGGGTATGTCCCGGATCCGAGTCATGTCCTCGATCATTCTGAGTTAGTCGTTGGTACCGACCTAACTTACGAGGAACAACCCGTGTCTATTTTAGACCGGCGAGAGAAGGTACTCAAGAATCGGACGATAAGCCGTGTCCATGTTTCTTGGAACCATCACTCTCCGGAAGAGTCAACCTGGGAGCGCGAGGACGAGATCAGATCTCGGTATCCGCATTTGTTTGACTAATAAGGTATATTTTTGTACCTTATTGACATGATTCCATGCTTATCTGCACTTGCTTGTTTTGTACTTTGTGATGTATGATAATAACTGCGATAATAGTTAACTTATATATGATTATGTCCTGCTTGCCCTGATTTCACTATCCTGTCTTGGCTGGAATTCCGAGGACGGAATTTTTCTAAGAAGGGTAGAGATGTCACTCCCCGATCCTGGAATACGTATTTTAATACGTATACCGACAAATTATATTTACCTTGTATTTATACTATATTTATTATGCTGTCTTTCTTCATGCATTTTCCAAAATATTCGACAAAATATTATTTCCTAATTTATTTTTTGCATTTGGGCCTACAGTTTTGGCTCATTTGGGTAACCTATTCTTGGTTCACCAATGGTTCATCATGAACCCATGGGTCCAAGATCTATATATATAACTCATCTCATTCTCTTTCCTCTCATTTTTTTCCTCCACCAACCAAATATTTTCTCTATCAACCAAGGCAAGTACCAACTTGCTCAAGAGATGGATCCATAATTTGTCAATGATTTCTTACAAAACTATTTGCCCAAAATATGTTCTTCTCCTCAACCTATACTAGTTTAGAACTTGGAAGTTTCCATTTTGAAGCTTTGATTTTTGTAGATCTAGGTTTACTTTATTTTCGGATTTCTTGGATTTTGATCTACTTAATCTTGTTATTTCCTAGTTTTGATGGTTCCATGTTGTAGAGGATCTCGTTCTACCCCATTTTGACCTAAGGGAGTTCCGATTTGGGCTTCGGATGAAGGTTTTGTGTAGTTTGGAAGCCATGGTTGCTTGGCTCCTCTTCTCGGACAAGTGGAGAAGAAGAACAGTACTTGACCGCATGAATCCTCATGCGGCAAGTCTCTGGCCGCATGGCCTTTCTAGCCGCATGAGACTCGTTCGAGCTCAGCCGCATAGAAAGTCCTTCCTAGCCGCATAAGACTTGCTTGAGTACTTGACCGCATGAATCTTCATGCGGCAAGTAATTGAGCCGCATAGCCTTGTTCAGATTCAGCCGCATGAGACCCTGTTATCTTGACTCGCATGGACTTCATGCGGCTAGCTTTCAGCCGCATGAGTTCTTTTGCACCCAGCCGCATATGCGCTACTGTTTTGGGCCGCATAAGGCCCATCCATCATCCAGCCGCATATGTATCGCCCATGCTCAGCCGCATAGGACTTCGTCTGATCGTAGCCGCATATGATGTTGAACCCCGGCCGCCTGGCAATTGCTCCTTTCGCAGCCGCATAAGCTGACACCCCTTCGTCCGCATGAACCCGCCTTTCCAGCCGCATGTGCCTTGGGCTCCCTGAGCCGCATGAGCGTGCAGTCCCAGCCGCATGAACCTGTATTGACCCAGCCGCATGGACTCACTCCCCTTGAGCCGCATGGACTTTTGTGCCCTATCTGGTTACCTTATTATTATTATTATATATATATATTATATGCCCATTTTATATCCTTACGCCTTTTGTCCCGAGCATGATATGAGCACTAATGTGACCCCGGAGAACAAAGTGTTCCTACCTGATACATGTACCTGAATGTCCCAGTTCTTGTTCATGCTCGACAAATGACTCGTAACTCCACGTGGCGTATTTTCAATGATGCATTACACTAAGAAGGGTAGAACATGTTGACATACTGATTGACATGGATCCTCACTTAGGGTACTCGTACTATAGTACGACCTTTTAGGGGGATAATCATGCAGGCCACAGCATGAGAGTCCAAGATTTCACCTAGGGTTAAACTAGGCAACTAAATATACTAGATGCATGGAGAGGGCAGAATCCCGAGATCGTGTCATCTGCAACGAGTGGATGACTGTATCCGATTAATTCCTGCTATATATTATATGTTTTAGCAAGGTGGCCTTACGAGGGACCTGTGCTCAATCATACCTGTCTACGCGAATCCCTGGGTTGGCTAGCCTTGCTGGAAAAATACGATCTGAGGATTCCTATTAACATGATGCGAGGATAACCTCGTCCCACTAGAAACTCGTAGACTTGATTGGCCGTAAAAACGACTTGCTTGTATCCTATTGCCTTCCGTGAATAACTAAGGGAAGCGGACTGTCATGGTACGTGATCCAACCCATGTTCTTGTTTGATTGTTGGGTTGGTCATCGTACTATGACAGGCTGTGGACCGAAGTTATGAACGGAAGACTATTTCTGGTTGTGATGTGCTACTTCTGTGAATGACTGGGGAACATGGTCTATCATGGTACATGATCCAACCCATGTTCTTGTTTGATTGTTGGGTTGGTTATTGTGCTGCGATAGGCTATCGACCGAAGTCACGATCAGGAGATTTTATTGTTTATACCTTTTTAACTTATGTGAAAGTTATAGAGTACGACACGTCCCGACTCCATGCGGCACCTTTTGTCCTTGTTTGGTTGTAAGGGTGCCATATGGGTTCGAGGATGTTATGCCACCCTATAATAGTAGCATAAGTATTACTATTATCAATCATTCTATTTAACTGGGTTTTTAAATCTTAACTCTTGTGCCCCTTTGGCGGTACTTGCTATTCGGGGCTGACCTCGCTGGTTTTGTTTGGCCAGATCTCGTAGCAGAGCCAGAGGACACTATCTTCCTCCCTGACATCATGGTGCATACTAGGAGCATGGCGGTTCGGGGACTCGAGTTGGTTTCTTCTCCACCACTCCTGCTTATACTTTTGCGGCGTTTGGCCACCGGCATCTATTAGCCGGATTACTCGATATCTTGTGTCAGTACATAATTGTAATTAAACAGACTGCAGCTGTGTATGATTTTGTACTCCTGACTCTCTGAGATAGCTAAATTATAAAGCTAGTCTCTCATGATCATTTTGATGAAGCGTCGGGGACGCCTTACTGCTTTATCTTTAATGTTCATTTATTTGCTGATGTGATTTGATTGATTGAGGCATAGAACTCTGTGGGACCATAGGAGACATGATTGTAGCATGTACCCCCTAGTCTCTCGACAGCCACGATCGCCGTATGACGTTACGTACCTCATATGGAGTAGCTGGCCTAGTCCGTCTCCGTATTTCGGTACTGGGGCGTGACAGTAGTCCTGTCCGCCTATCTCTGTTTGAGCTCCTTCGTCCTTCCAAGGACACTCGTGAAGCTCTCTGTGAAGCCCTGAAGGATACTGAGTCCTTCATCAGTCAGGTCAAGCAGCCTGAGGATACTCCGACTACATGTGCGCACTGTCATTGTGCGGATGAAGTTATCCCCAACATAACCTTCATCCAACAAGACATGTTGCTCAAACACAACCGACACAACAGGCCACTGTATTATACAGGGTATGTCGGTTCCGTCAAGGTGAAGCGGATTCAGATCGATCCGGGGTCTTCCCTCAGCATCATTCCAAAGACGCTGCTCTCAACACTGGGGATCCCAATGTACCGACTGGTGCCTTCCAACACAACAATCAGTGGCTTCAATGCTAGCAAAAGCGAGCCGCTGGACAAAATACGGCTGAAGTGTCATATTGGTAACCTCAGTACCGAGGTGACCTGCTATGTCGTGGACGCTGACGTCAACTACAACCTCCTATTGGGTCGTCCGTGGCTGCATGAGTACATGGTGGTGCCATCTACACTCTACCAATGTATGAAGTACGTGTCCACCAACGACATCATCCGGATGGAGTTCGCAGACATTGACCCTTTCAAAGGGGTCGAAGCCTACTTCACTGATGCTACCCTATACAAGTCACTCGACGAAGGGGAAGCCAACAACGCTGACGATGAAGCAAAAACAGCAGCAGAACCAGACATGGAGCCAGAGATGATTCCCGATGCTCCTTTGAAAATTCGACTCAAAGGGAAAGTGCCTCAGATGCTGCCTCCCATGACCATCAAACTACCTGGAAAAGCACCAACTGCTCTAGGTAGAACACCTACTTAAGCTCCCTTGAAGATACGGCTCAAGGAAAAGCCGCCTCAAACATCGGCTCCCCTTGTAGTAAAACTACAAGGGAAGGCACCAATCACCAAAGGCGTAATTGAGGCACCTCTGAAGGTGCGTCTTAAAGGCAAGCCTACGCAATCATCCGTCTCATCCAAGCTGCCGGAGAAGGCCCACATAGCCCTCTCGGATCCCAAGGTCAAAGTTGCGGTGGACTCTCCCGATCCAACCCCAGTACTCACAGATGAAGAGCTAGGGAAATATATCTCTGCTGATGTAGATGCACCTTCTCTGGACAATATACTCCTGCGGGACAAAATATCGTGTTTCATCAATAGTAGAGTGTCTTTTAATTATTCTACTCTTCCACATTGGAATGCCATGTATACATCGTTGTAAACACAAATAACGACCGTCCATCATGTAAATCGAGTAGTCCCGTCCCAAGGGGTCTGTTTTGTAGTCCTACTGCGGAATCGAGACGAAGAATCCATCATCTTCGGCAAAGTTGAGCGTCATCAAGACCTCCCGCCACTCGAGCAAGAACCAGATACCGGCAGAATACAAGTCTATCGGTACACGGACAAGGCAAAGTACCTCATCCAAAAGATGGGTTACGACCTAAAAAGTAACAAAGGCCTGAACTACGGCAAGGGTCGACGTCTTCCTCTCCGGCTCCCAATACCTAAAGGAAAGCCGCAGGACTACTATCATCGGACTCGACGGGGGGTGGGCTATGTCACGCCGCCATCAACTCCAGAGAGTTCGGAGGCAGAAGAAGTAGAACATTCTCATTCATCCGAAGCATCAACTTAGGATTCTGATACCAGTATCGGATCAGTCTTCAAGAAAGTACTATCAGCCAATGTCACGACCCGCACCCTAGAGTTAGGGCACGAGACGTGGGTACGTCCAGCCTACGCCGCAGTGTCGGCGGTAGAACGCTGTCTTAGGTCAAACATCTAATAATATAAAGGTACCTGTACAGTATATACTCTCCGAATGGAGGTGACATAGCAGATACATTCTCAATCACATCTAAGTTAGAGCATGATAAAGATAGATAAAACATGAAATCCAAAAGAGATACAGCAGATAGAAGTCTAAGTGTCTAAGATACACAAACCCAGAAATACATCTCAAAGCTCAAATACAGTAATCCATAAAGTGAATACAACTCAAGACAACTGAAATGACTAACTATACAACCTCTACATGTGTCTCTTCTAGGCTAGCAGGCAACCTCCAGGCTATCTGTAAAATTTATCAACAGGTCCAGTCAGGACAGGAGCGAGCACAATATATCTCAACAGATCATGGCAGGTTAGAAAATATAAACATACAGTAGAGTAAGATACAGGAAACTGAAAGGAAGTACATGATGTAAAAGAAGAGAACTGTAAGTAAATAGCTACTGTATATAGAGAACTAATAGTGGCTAGTGATGTAGAGTACAGGATAGCACATGTGAATAGGACAGATTAGTACATGATCTACACTAAGGAGTTTCACATGATCTACACTACTATAGAATTTGTTGATGTAACACCCAGTTTTCTAGATGAGGGTATTTTTGAAATTTTGTAATTATAATTATTATTTATTGATATTTATTTCATATTGTGATTTTTGGTGATTTTTAATTATTTTTAAACTATTTAAAAACTGTTTTAAGTCATGACTTGTGATTTTGGTGTGCAGCTAGTGAAACCATAGAGACTGCATGACCTAGAGCCTAACCACGTCATTAGGATGATTTAATTGTTATTTTTAGTCTAGGGGTATTTTGGTCATTTTGATTTATTTGATTTATTTGGTCATTTGTTGAATTGGTGAATTTTAGGTTGACTTGACTTGTTGAGACCTAGTGAGCTAGCCTAGAAGCTAACCCTAGCTACGGTAACCCTAGTCTAACTTAGGTTAACCTACATTTAGTCATTAGAAACTAATTTTAGAATGAGGGGATTTGGTTTAGTGCATTTAAGTCATGGTTCATGGTTTCATGAAATGACTTATGGCTAAATAATTTATTTTGATCATGACCTGGCCCATGGCCCATAACTAGAAGCCCTAACCCTAACCAAACCCTAAATGACCAGCCATAGGGATTCCTACCCTATATAAACACTTATTCTCTAGGGCTTGCCTCCTTCTTTCATTCATTTCAACATTGGAGAAAGAAAGGTATTGTCCCTCTTCCAAAAATCTCCATAAATCCATTTTAATTCCTTTTAATTCTAGTTTCTTGCATTAGAACCAAATTTCCTCCTATTTTCTGAATGTGGAATTTAATCCCAGCTTTGGGACAATTTGGGGCTTTTGGCATCAAGAGGAAGAATCCTCTATTTGGAGCTTTTCCAAGCTTTTTGCACACATAGGTAAAACCCTTCAAATTGATTTAAATTTCAGTTTTCTTTGCATGTAGGGCTAGATCTAGGAGTCCCCTAGGTGTCCCTGAAATTTGGGTGGAATTCGTGTTCGTTTGGTGTCCGTATCGGACACGTGTCATAGTGTCTCCTAGGTGTTTGATGAAATGCTTGAATAAAATAAATGTTGTTATTTTTCAAAACAAATTACATGTACTTGTAGCCTAATAGATGTATATTGCAACCCTAATCGACTGAGTCGATTTTAGTACACTTTGGACACTGTTTTAGCCCTTGGACACGCAGCACGAGACACCGCACGGGGCTCGTGCGGCTGCCCTCCTGCTCGAGTGTCCTGTAGGACACGACACAGCACCTATGGACATGATACTTGGCACCCACCTCGGGGCAGTGTCTGACACCACACATGTCAAGTTTGAGATGCCCTCGTGTCGTGTCGAAGGTGCTAGGACTCATGCACGGGTTTTGCACTAGCTGTGCACGCGCGGAGAATCCCCTCTGATACGGGGTTCGTGTCCACGCGTGACGCAACTAGGACACGTCGTACTGTGTCTGGGGTGTAGCCCTATCCTAGGCGAACCCACAGACATGAACAGGAGACGCGTGTCCCTCTGTGTCGTGAGCACGAGGCACGGTCCTCGCCGCACGACATTGCTATTCTCTGATGCATGTTCTGTGTTCTATTTCTTACATAGTTAATTAATTAATTGGTTAATTAAAGTATTTAATGTTCAATTGTTAATATGTGACATATTTACATTCCTACAGATGAGTTTGTGATTTGGGTTGAGTTTAGAGTTGATCAATGGGCTTCAGACACTCGAACAGGAATTTCTGAGAGTTGGGGGTTCAAATTTCTGATACTCTCAGTATCAGGAGTTTTTGGAGAATTAAGCAGTGTTTAATATTCATGTTGATTGATTTATGGATAATTTGATTCGAATTTGGCATTTCCAATGGGTTTTTGATTGTTTTGGGTGAATAAAATTGTCACAACCTGAACACTATGTCATGTGGACACAATGTCACACACATGAACTGTCAATTGGGGTTTTGGACTGATTTTGAACTGTTAGATTTCCTGAGAATGATTTTCTCAACTGAATTTGAATATCCAATTGATTCCAATGATTAGTTTACTAGCATTTGTTCACTGTGTTTGAGTTCTTTTAAAAAAAAACCTGAGAATGCAGGGACCTACCTGTTCCCAGATTCTTCACACAATGTTATGGATTTGAAATTGTTTGAATCATGAACTGTAATGCATTCTCACACACCCACAGTTTTATTCTCACCACATCACACTGGTTTTTCCCTGTCTTTCACTGATTACCTGAGAATGTGTATTCAAAACTGAATTTTGATTCTCCTAAAAACTGAGATTGCAGTGTTGGACTGTGTATTGATTTGGGGAAACTTGTTATATGGTATTCAATGTATATAGGTATGGGACTATACCTGTTAACTAAAATCTGAGAATTCCCTTTTACTGCTACCACATTTCTGAGTTCTTTCCTTCTCAAAACTGATCTTCATGTCAATATTGCTATGTTATTTCTTTACCACTATTTTCACTTTAGCCTTTGTTCTCAGGATTTTCCTGAGAACACACTGTCACAGCTATCACTGAGTATGGACACATCTCCACACTCTCACAGCCTTTTGCTATTTGCTGAGTATTCACACACACAGGTACCCAATTGCACATTGTTTTGATTCCTAAAATCTGAAATTGGTTTTGATTTATCTTCATATGTTAGTTCACTGTTTTGGATTGGTTTTAGAATTAGGAAATTGTGGTTGGGCTTTGTAATCGAGTTTTCATAATGTTTGGTGTGTACACAGTTTATCACATGCACACAACCACACTAAATTTCTCCTGTTAGACACAACTACATTTCCTGATTGCCTTCATGACCAAGTCCATATCCCCATTGCACTGTTTAAATCTGATATGCTATTTCCTACACTCTTTCATTCCAGAACACTGAACTGAGATGAGATTGATTTAGGTTCCAGTCTTCCTTTTTCCTCATTGCATTTAATTAGGAATACCTGCTACATATATCTGTATATATGTATGTGAAGATCATGTGATTTGTGTGTTTCAGTTGGGGGTTAGCAATGTAGCAGAGCTGTGATTTAGCTTGGGCCATAGGCCCTTTGACTTATGAGTTTAGGAGAATAAGAGAGTGTGGTTTAGAGTTCAATGTAGCATGTTAGAGTGCCAAGCCATGTACTAGTGAGTGTCAGGGTTGTGTTGGCTGGAAACAGTGGTAGATACCTGTGTTCATACCAGATTGTATCCTAAGTTATTGTTGGTTAGGCAGTGTAGAGTTGAGGTTATGTTCATTAGAGCCTACACCCTGTCCTGTTAGTCATTCCAGAATATGGTGAATGAATGAGAGGATAGGGGAGGGTCCATATCAGATGGGTGTGAGTCTAGAGAGAGTTGAGGGAGTTGATAAGTGTAGAGTTGAGTGAGGATAGGATTGCCCCTGTGTGGGTGCCTATCTATAGTTAGGTATAGGTATATGGGTTATAAGGTATTGTGAGGTATATGAGTGTGCCATGTGAGAATTTGAGTGGGTATGCTAGGGTGTGTTGTATATGAGATATATGTTATATAGACATTTAGCTTCATTATATAATAGATAATAGGCTATGTGATATACATTAGAGTTGTATTATATATAGTTGAGTATATATTTGTGTACCTTATATCTTAGGCTAGGTTATATATGTATGTATATATATGGTAGTTAATATGTGTGTATTGCCTATATGGGTGTATGGCATATAGTCTAGGTAGCATAGCCTATGGGGGTCCTTTGTGTAGTCTTGTGTACATGGAATATATACACATGAGTGTTGGGTTTTATAGACTAGTGTGACTTGAATTGGTGTGTGTTTGTTAGCCTAGGTTTGGTTAGGCCTAGTGAGACTTGACTGGACTAGGATGGACCTAGTTGACCCAGTGTTGACCTGGTTTGACCTAGACAATTGATCAGGTTTGACTTAGAGTTGACCTTGACCTAGATTGGCTTAGAAATCATGTAGATTGCATCATAAACATCATTTACCTTGTTTTAAACATATTATAACATGTACTGCTTTATTTAGGACATTGTGACTCTGGTGCAGGCATCTGATATTTTATTACTCTTTTCAGAGTAACAGGCGAGTACATTCTCTGATAGTTCTCTCATTTATTTGTCAATTACTGTACTTCAGTTCTAGTTAGCTGTATGTGATTCTCTGTTACAAATACGTATTTTTATATATGAATCCATGTATATGACACACATACTTACTCGTCTTACCTCTATTATTCGAATCACCATACGAATCACTATTCGAATCACCCTATTCATATCTTCATATGTTGGTTGGACTTTTATTCGATTGATGTGTCGGATTTTGGATTCATTTATATTAGATGGGCGGGGAAATACTTGATTAGACATGTGAACATTCCCACTATTCGAACCACCCCCTGTGAATATATTCGAACGATAGCCATTCCACACCCAGCCAGGTGTGTGATGTGCCGGATTTACCCTTAGCCGTTTACATGTCTAACTAAGTATTTTAAAACACACTTGGTGAATTTATTCGAATCATTATTAGAACATTATGTGAATCACTATTCGTATCACCTTATTCGTATCACCTTATTCGATTCACCTTATTAGAATAATAATTAGAATTAAATTCGACTCATCTTGTATTAGACTCACATTGGGATTACACTCGACTTATATTGTACCATCTGAACTCATTATGTTACTCTAGTTCAGCTAGATTTTATTTTACAGTCTTCTTTGCTATGTTTCTCTTCTTGTTTAGTTACCTTACTTTTCTTGTACCTTAACTGCTCTCTATATCATTACTCGTACAAACTGCCATATTCATCAATACAATTGTCTATAACTGCTTTATAGTTCTCTGTCATTTACTTGGATTTTCTAGATGAGATGTGCTCGTTCCTGTCCTGACTGGACCTGTTGAAAATATTACAGATGCTTGCCCTGAGGACATTTGCCCTACTTGCTTTGGAGCAGGAGATGGCTTAGCTACCTATGGCCCCGACACTCAGGAGTGATCGGGAGTTTAGTTAGTCTGTCTTGTTTTAGTTTCCTGTTTAGATCTGGAGTTGTATATAGAGATTTGAGACTTGAGATGTATTGAGATTTTGAGTTTGTTGTTCTTATATTAGTAGTTTTGTTGTCTTCAATTTCTTAGTGATATTTTTGTGTTATCTTATCGGGCTTAGGCTGTGATTGAGTTACACCATATCTTATACTTGTCCTCCGTTCGGAGTTGATCATGATGAGTACATTATATACTGCATGAGTTGATGGTTAGTTAGAGACTTAGAACAGCGTTCTACCGCCGACACTACGGCGTAGGCTGGGCGCTATTACGTACTCGTACCCTCACAGTGGGTGCGGGTCGTGACACGTTTTTAGTGGTGGCCCATGCAGGTCGAGAGTCGCATTTGTGCGATATCGTGGTAGTACGACGACTTAGTTGTACTGCTGGGAGCCTGCGATAGGAATGAGAGATAGGCTTTACCGGAGAGGCACTCAATCACAGTTAGGACTACTTGAGAAGATTCCTGGGATGACCCTTGAGAATCTCGTTATAAACTATCTCGAAATTTGATTCTGACAGTATCTATCTATCTTTCTTGTTCATCGTTGAAATTGATTCTTGGTATTCATATTTGACTTGATTTTCTACCAAGATAACATTATGGGCTAGGTTGCCTCAGTCATGGAATCTAGAGTCTTCTACGGCCATATCAGTTGGTTGGGAGATGAGATAGAGTCCGATTTTGGATGTATTTCTCGGGTGTGGGAATTTAAAGTTTTCGCAGCCAAGCTAGCGGCAATACAAAAATTTTAAATACCATTATTCTAGATGTATGTACATTAGTTGTGGACTCTATGGATTATCGCAGCCATACTTACTGGTGTGACAAGGATTCTGGTGACATGGTTCTGGATAGACGGGTATGATTTTTAGATTGCAGGATAGGTACCATATAGATGGGGCCCTAGAGAAATTGAGTAGAATATCAGGGTGGATATTACTTAAGTGTCATGGATTAGATAGAGGGAGCTAGGCCACCCGTAGTGCAGCACCGTGCCCCGCACCAACAGAGGGATACACCCCAGAGGGGCAGGGCTTCTGTGCTGACAGTCGAGTAGACCGACGCTACGGGTGACGGGTTAGCAGGTCTGTCTTCCTGTTCTTCTTTCCATCTTGTTGTGTGATTTCCTTAGTACCTGCCAGGATATTGCTTATGATTGCTCGATAGTGTAGCTACCCTCCTCGAGACTATGGAATCATGACCAGTAGGATTGTATTGCTTCAACTTGATTGATTGGGGGTTTGATCTAAGAGAGGTGCGATCATCTTAATTTTGAGGATGAAATTTTTATAAGGTGGGTAGGATTGTAACACCCAGTTTTCCAGATGAGGGTATTTTTGAAATTTTGTAATTATAATTATTATTTATTGATATTTATTTCATATTGTGATTTTTGGTGATTTTTAATTATTTTTAAACTATTTAAAAACTGTTTTAAGTCATGACTTGTGATTTTGGTGTGCAGCTAGTGAAACCATAGAGACTGCATGACCTAGAGCCTAACCACGTCATTAGGATGATTTAATTGTTATTTTTAGTCTAGGGGTATTTTGGTCATTTTGACTTATTTGATTTATTTGGTCATTTGTTGAATTGGTGAATTTTAGGTTGACTTGACTTGTTGAGACCTAGTGAGCTAGCCTAGAAGCTAACCCTAGCTATGGTAACCCTAGTCTAACTTAGGTTAACCTACATTTAGTCATTAGAAACTAATTTTAGAATGAGTGGATTTGGTTTAGTGCATTTAAGTCATGGTTCATGGTTTCATGAAATGACTTATGGCTAAATGATTTATTTTGATCATGACTTGGCCCATGGCCCATAACTAGAAGCCCTAACCCTAACCAAACCCTAAATGACCAGCCATAGGGATCCCCACCCTATATAAACACTTATTCTCTAGGGCTTGCCTCCTTCTTTCATTCATTTCAACATTGGAGAAAGAAAGGTATTGTCCCTCTTCCAAAAATCCCCATAAATCCATTTTAATTCCTTTTTTATTCTAGTTTCTTGCATTAGAACCTAATTTCCTCCTATTTTCTGAATGTGGAATTTAATCCCAGCTTTGGGACAATTTGGGGCTTTTGGCATCAAGAGGAAGAATCCTCCATTTGGAGCTTTTCCAAGCTTTTTGCACACATAGGTAAAACCCTTCAAATTGATTTAAATTTCAGTTTTCTTTGCATGTAGGGCTAGATCTAGGTGTCCCTAAAATTTGGATGGAATTCGTGTTCGTTTGGTGTCCGTATCGGACACGTGTCATAGTGTCTCCTAGGTGTTTGATGAAATGCTTGAATGAAATGAATGTTGTTATTTTTCAAAACAAATTACATGTACTTGTAGCCTAATAGGTGTATATTGCAACCCTAATCGACTGAGTCAATTTTAGTACACTTTGGACACTGTTTTAGCCCTTGGACACGAAGCACGAGACACCGCACGGGGCTCGTGCGGCTGCCCTGCTGCTCGAGTGTCCTGTAGGACACGACATAGCACCTATGGACACGATACTTGGCACCCACCTTGGGGCAGTGTCTGACACCACACATGTCAAGTTTGAGCTGCCCTCGTGTCGTGTCGAAGGTGCGAGGACTCATGCACGGGTTTTGCACTAGCTGTGCACGCGCGGAGAATCCCCTCTGATACGGGGTTCGTGTCCACGCGTGACGCAACTAGGACACGTCGTGCTGTGTCTGGGGTGTAGCCCTATCCTAGGCGAACCCACAGACACGAGCACGAGACGCGTGTCCCTCTGTGTCGTGAGCACGAGGCACGGTCCTCGCCGCACGACACTGCTATTCTCTGATGCATGTTCTTTGTTCTGTTTCTTACATAGTTAATTAATTAATTGGTTAATTAAAGTATTTAATGTTCAATTGTTATTATGTGACATATTTACATTCCTAGAGATGAGTTTGTGATTTGGGTTGAGTTTAGAGTTGATCAATGGGCTTCAGACACTCGAACAGGAATTACTGAGAGTTGGGGGTTCAAATTTCTGATACTCTCAGTATCAGAAGTTTTTGGAGAATTGAGCAGTGTTTAATATTCATGTTGATTGGTTTATGGATAATTTGATTCGAATTTGGCATTTCCAATGGGTTTTTGATTGTATTGGGTGAATAAAACTGTCACAACCTGAACACTATGTCATGTGGACACAATGTCACACACATAAATTGTCAATTGGGGTTTTGGACTGATTTTGAACTGTTAGATTTCCTGAGAATGATTTCCTCAACTGAATTTGAATATCCAATTGATTCCAATGATTAGTTTACTGGCATTTGTTCACTGTGTTTGAGTTCTTTTAAAAAAAACCTGAGAATGCAGGGACCTACCTGTTCCCAGATTCTTCACACAATGTTATGGATTTGAAATTGTTTGAATCATGAACTGTAATGCATTCTCACACACCCACAGTTTTATCCTCACCACATCACACTGGTTTTTCCCTGTCTTTCACTGATTACCTGAGAATGTGTATTCAAAACTGAATTTTGATTCTCCTAAAAACTGAGATTGCAGTGTTGGACTGTGTATTGATTTGGGGAAACTTGTTATATGGTATTCAATGTATATAGGTATGGGACTGTACCTGTTAACCAAAATCTGAGAATTCTCTTTTACTGCTACCACATTTCTGAGTTCTTTCCTTCTCAAAACTGATCTTCATGTCAATATTGCTATGTTATTTCTTCACCACTGTTTTCACTTTAGCCTTTGTTCTCAGGATTTTCCTGAGAACACACTGTCACAGCTATCACTGAGTATGGACACATCTCCACACTCTCACAGCCTTTTGCTATTTGCTGAGTATTCACACACACAGGTACCCAATTGCACATTGTTTTGATTCCTGAAATCTGAAATTGGTTTTGATTTATCTTCATATGTTAGTTCACTGTTTTGGATTGGTTTTAGAATTAGGAAATTGTGGTTGGGCTTTGTAATCGAGTTTTCATAATGTTTGGTGTGTACACAGTTTATCACATGCACACAACCACACTAAATTTCTCCTGTTAGACACAACTACATTTCCTGATTGCCTTCATGACCAAGTCCATATCCCCATTGCACTGTTTAAATCTGATATGCTATTTCCTACACTCTTTCATTCCAGAACACTGAACTGAGATGAGATTGATTTAGGTTCCAGTCTTCCTTTTTCCTCATTGCATTTAATTAGGAATACCTGCTACATATATCTGTATATATACGTGAAGATCATGTGATTTGTGTGTTTCAGTTGGGGGTTAGCAATGTAGCAGAGCTGTAATTTAGCTTGGGCCATAGGCCCTTTGACTTATGAGTTTAGGAGAATAAGAGAGTGTGGTTTAGAGTTCAATGTAGCATGTTAGAGTGCCAAGCCATGTACTAGTGAGTGTCAGGGTTGTGTTGGCTGGAAACAGTGGTAGATACCTGTGTTCATACCAGATTGTATCCTAAGTTATTGTTGGTTAGGCAGTGTAGAGTTGAGGTTATGTTCATTAGAGCCTACACCATGTCCTGTTAGTCATTCCAGAATATGGTGAATGAATGAGAGGATAGGGGAGGGTCCATATCAGATGGGTGTGAGTCTAGAGAGAGTTGAGGGAGTTAATAAGTGTAGAGTTGAGTGAGGATAGGGTTGCCCCTGTGTGGGTGCCTATCTATAGTTAGGTATAGGTATATGGGTTATAAGGTATTGTGAGGTGTGTGAGTGTGCCATGTGAGAATTTGAGTGGGTATGCTAGGGTGTGTTGTATATGAGATATATGTTATATAGACATTTAGCTTCATTATATAATAGATAATAGGCTATGTGATATACATTAGAGTTGTATTATATATAGTTGAGTATATATTTGTGTACCATATATGTTAGGCTAGGTTATATATGTATGTGATATATGTATGTATATATATATGGTAGTTAATATGTGTGTATTGCCTATATGGGTGTATGGCATATAGTCTAGGTAGCATAGCCTATGGGGGTCCTTTGTGTAGTCTTGTGTACATGGAATATATACACATGAGTGTTGGGTTTTGTAGACTAGTGTGACTTGAATTGGTGTGTGTTTGTTAGCCTAGGTTTGGTTAGGCCTAGTGAGACTTGACTGGACTAGGATGGACCTAGTTGACCCAGTGTTGACCTGGTTTGACCTAGACAGTTGATCAGGTTTGACTTAGAGTTGACCTTGACCTAGATTGGCTTAGAAATCATATAGATTGCATCATAAACATCATTTACCGTGTTTTAAACATATTATAACCTGTACTGCTTTATTTAGGACATTGTGACTCTGGTGCAGGCATCTGATATTTTATTACTCTTTTCAGAGTAACAGGCGAGTACATTCTCTGATAGTTCTCTTATTTATTTGTCAATTACTGTACTTCAGTTCTAGTTAGCTGTATGTGATTCTCTGTTACAAACACGTATTTTTATATCTGAATCCATGTATACGACACACATACTTACTCGTCTTACCTCTATTATTCGAATCACCATACGAATCACTATTCGAATCACCCTATTCGTATCTTCATATATTGGTTGGACTTTCATTCGATTGATGTGTCGGATTTTGGATTCATTTGTATTAGATGGGCGGAGAAATACTTGATTAGACATGTGAACATTTCCACTATTCGAACCACCCCCTGTGAATATATTCGAACGATAGCCATTCCACACCCAGCCAGGTGTGTGATGTGCCGGATTTATCCTTAGCCGTTTACATGTCTAACTAAGTATTTTAAAACACACTTGGAGAATTTATTCGAATCATTATTAGAACATTATGTGAATCACTATTCGTATCACCTTATTCGTATCACCTTATTCGATTCACCTTATTAGAATAATGATTAGAATTACATTCGACTCATCTTGTATTAGACTCACATTGGGATTACACTCGACTTATATTGTACCATCTGAACTCATTATGTTACTCTAGTTCAGCTAGATTTTATTTTACAGTCTTCTTTGCTATGTTTCTCTTCTTGTTTAGTTACCTTACTTTTCTTGTACCTTAACTGCTCTCTACATCATTACTCGTACAAACTGCCATATTCATCAATACAACTGTCTATAACTGCTTTATAGTTCTCTATCATTTACTTGGGTTTTCTAGATGAGATGTGCTCGTTCCTGTCCTGACTGGACCTGTTGAAAATATTACAGATGCTTGCCCTGAGGATATTTGCCCTACTTGCTTTGGAGCAGGAGATGGCTTAGCTACCTATGGCCCCGACACTCAGGAGTGATCGGGAGTTTAGTTAGTCTGTCTTGTTTTAGTTTCCTGTTTAGATCTGGAGTTGTACATAGAGATTTGAGACTTGAGATGTATTGAGATTTTGAGTTTGTTGTTATTATATTAGTAGTTTTGTTGTCTTCAATTTCTTAGTAATATTTCTGTGTTATCTTATCGGGCTTAGGCTGTGATTGAGTTACACCATATCTTATACTTGTCCTCCGTTCGGAGTTGATCATGATGAGTACATTATATACTGCATGAGTTGATGGTTATTTAGAGACTTAGAACAGCGTTCTACCGCCGACACTGCGGCGTAGGCTGGGCGCTGTTACGTACTCGTACCCTCACAGTGGGTGCGGGTCGTGACAGTTGACATGACTATTAGCACTCCCCCATTTTCCCTAATCAATACACAAGGATCTAAGCAGGTTATGTTATTATACATGATATCACATGAAGGCCCATGAAAGCGTGCACATGATAGTATACATGAGGGCTCTATGAACATGAGAGTACATGATTCACAAGAGTGTACATGTATGGTGAAAGCACAGGAGTATATGATGAAAGTGAAACGCACATGACACAATGTACCCGATGCTCCCGAGGGGGATAACATCGCATGAAGAGATCCATATAGTACTAATCCGTGATAATGTCGTGACAGCATCAAGTAAAGTAATCTAAAGCAAGAATATAATTCTAACAAGTTATGAAATGATCAGATAATGTACTCGCCTGTATCCTGAGTATCTGAAGAATATCTACTGTCCGAGGAGTGGTATCTGTCTCTTATAGAACAGTACAAGTCACAACATGTCTAAAATAAGGAAATAGACTGGTACAATGCATCTACATGATGTTTGGGGTCAATCTAGGCTAAAGTCAACCTTGGTCAACTCTAGTCCTCAATACTAGTCAAACTAGGTCAACTAGGTCAAGCCTAATCCCAACAAGTCTCACTAAGCCTAACCAGTCTATCCTAGCAAGCACACAACAACATAAGGCTAAACAAGCCATCACTCACAACCATCTATATATATTTATCATATATATATACATCCAAAATAGGTTAAGGCATCTATAGATATTAGGCTATAACAAGGCAATATATATCATACAACAAGTCATGTATTAAGATGCTAAGAGATAGAGTGTGATAGTGTTAAGTGTCAAGTGTGCATGTGATACATCATGTGAAACTAAATCAGCATTAAGACCAATGTGTAAGTGTTAATACAAGTGTTTGCATTATCTAAATTCACATTTTCAAGAAAGGGTTATAGTGTACAAGTGTGTTCAGATTTTACATCAAGTTAAAGGGGTTGCATGGCTTGTCTAATATACATTCATTCATATCCCATATGCATGCATATTTCAGTTCAAGCATTATATCCATTCACATATCATTAAGTTGTATACATATACTTATTTTTATTACATGCATGTCATTCATGCATATTACATACTTACATGCATCTATACATTATATACATTGTATACAACATGTAAAAATAGAAGAGGGAAAAGGGGGAAAAATTGAAAAGGAAAGGGAAGGGAAGGCAAATGTAAGAAAAAGGGAAAACAGTGGACATATACATGCTTGCATCATATATTCTACATTACCATACAAGCTATCATTGTATATTGCTTTATATTATTTATATATTATGCATTTATATCTATCATTACATATATACCTTGCATTCATATCTAGCATTCATTATATACTTTCATGTATACATTGTATATCATTCTTTCATTCATGCATTTATGCATTGCTTAAATACATTATATTAATTGCATTCCTACATGCTTGCATTCATCCATATATATATACATTAATGTAAAGAGGATATATATCATATATATATCATTTTATTCATCTAACATATCATGTATTACATACTCTATATTCATTTAATATCCATACTACATAGGCTCATAGGTTACACAAAATGCATATATCGTACATTTACTCTTCTACTTAAAATCAATACTGTACCAATTGGGCCTCTACTAAATTCTAGTATTAAATTATGTTTTAGCCCTTCGTGTTAGCTTTCCGAAACTTCTAACGGATCGCATTTTCGTGTCCGGAAGCTCCCGAAATCGCAAAAATACCAAAACACGTTCGTCTTTCGTACAGCTGACACTCAAATAATTCTACAAAAAGTTACAGAAAGAATTTGGCTTATTAAAATAAATATTTGGAAAGCTAACTTCGATACGGTTCTTTTAAAAAAATAGGAGATAAATCGGAGTTCTAAGCTAAAAGTTATGACATTTCTAAGTTGCTTTGGTTAATAAAAACGTGGATGAATATTATGATGAATTTGAGTTATTTTGGACAAAGAACACATATAGGCCAAGATACTTGGATACAAACATAGGTATCCAAATGAAACTCATTCTAACCATCCTAACTAAGATCAATCCACTCTCTAACCATTATAAAACTGAATTTAATATCTATTTAAACTATTATCATACATACATACACATGGGGTGTCCTAATTTGGGATCTATCAAGTAGGACACAAGACACATATCTAAAATCCTCAAGAGAGCTCCAAATGGCCTCAAATTTGAATCTAAATGGGACACATGCATGAGGATGCATCCTACGGATTCAAAACTAATTTATATGCAAAGAAAATCGATTTAGAGGATGGGTTTTACCTATTGGGCGTGGAATCCCAATAAAATCCTTTAGGACACGGCTCCGATATGAAGATTCCTCAAAGTGGACACTCCTCCTTGTACTCCTCTTCCAATCCTTGGTAGCACCCTTCCCTTGGAGAATGGGAATGATTGAGGGAAGGTTTGGTTAAGGAATGATTTGATTTGGAGATCAAATCAATGGGAAGACTCTCTAAAATTAGGGAAGAACAAAAGGAAAATAAAAGAGACAAGATTGTAATGAATAAAATGAATCATTCTCCCCTAAAGGTGGCTGCCATAATGAGTCCATTAGGGCTAATGGAAAATGTCCTAATTGCCCCTCTCTAGTCTCATATGGTTAAGTCTAGACTAGGTTCAAGTTTGGGGTCAAAATAATCTAGTTTTGAGTCTCTAACTTAACCATTCTAACATGATAAAAATTAGTTTAATTAACTAACTTAAATGTTGGGTCTTATGAGCCATGTTTAACTTAATATTGGATCCCATCTAGAGTTTTAGCTACCCGGGTCACAATACCAGTCGAAACGAGACGAAACTCAAACCCGACTAAACAAATCCAATAAAAACAATATTAAAAATATAAAATTTTCCCAAAATATTAAAATATGAAAAATGACCAAAATCATAATACATCAATTTAAATATTATTAAAATAATCTAAAATTCACCAATTAATCAAAATCCTAAATAATTCAAAAGTCACAAAATGACCAAAATACCCTTAGCCTAAAAAGTTGTAAATAGTCATTCTAATCACATGGTTAGGTCCCCATCGTCATGGTTAGTCTCTAGGCTCAACAGTTCTAGAGTTCACCAGCTAACACATCAAAATTATAATTCACCAATTTTAAATAGTATTAAATTAATTAAAAAATTTCATAAATCATAAATCCTATTATTAAATAATAAACTTTTACAAAAGTTTAAAATTACTCTCATTTTAGAAAAGTGGGTGTTACAATCCTACCCACCTTAGAAAAATTTTCGTCCTCGAAATTAAAATGGTCGTACTTCTTCTAGAGTCTCGTCCCCAACAATCAAAGTCTCAGAACTTACCTAAGTCATATAATTTAAAAGAATGGCATATAGGGTCATGGCATACGGTGGTAGTGTAAGTCTCATCTAGGTATACTAGTTACACTAAGCTAAAACAATCATAGGGTATCAAAACTTACAAGCAATCAGGGATATTAAACTGGAAAAGATACAGAAATAACAAATCATCAAGGCTTTAAGGCATAATCAAAATCAAAATTTAAAGCACAAATGTCGAGCATTAAAATCCAATCAGAATATATATATATATATATATATATATATATATATATATATATATATATATATATATATAGAGAGAGAGAGAGAGAGAGAGAGAGAGAAAGAGAGAGAGAGAGTGTTAGAAGGAAAAAATCTAGCATTATGTAAAGGTTATGTGGTTAGTGTGTGTATGGGTGTATGTGGTCATGTTCATACGGTTAGATAGTAGGCATGTGTGTATGTGAAATATACATGAAAGTGTATATGAGGATTTGGGTTTCAAAACAATAGCTATCCAGTTACACTACTCATGGCATATTGGTTAACAATCTACAATGCACAACCTATTTACTCATAGGATGCATGGCTAACCATATATATATATATATATATATATATATATATATATATATATATTATATATATATATATATATATATATATATATATATATATATATATATATAAATATATATATATATATATATATATATATATATATATTATATATATATTATATATATATATAGATATATGTATATATATATAGTGTAGAAAATCATTATATATATATTATATATATTATATATATTAATATATATATATATTATTATTATATATATATATATATATATATATATATTATATATATATATTTTTTTTATATATATAAAATAATATAATATATATATTATATATATTTATAATATATATATATATATATATATATATATATAATATATTTATATATATTATATATATATATATATATATATATATCTATATATATATATATATATTATATAATATATAAATATATCTAATATATAAATAAAAAAATATATATATAAATATATATATTAAAATATATATAAAAAAATATATATATAAATATATATATATATATATCTATATATATTATATAAATATATATATATATATATAATATATATATATATGTATATATATATATAGGATCGTTCTACAAACATCCGCTGGAAATGGATGTATCGATACATCCGAAATTTGGACCGTTGGATGTTGATCCAATGGTTCAGATTTAATAATAGTGTAGAAACATCATTTAATGTTGATTTAGACTTTTGACCTGTTGGTAACTTGCTTTAGCAGGTCATTCTTCACTTTAATTTTTTCAATGAACACCCTAAATTAACTCATATTTACTCTCTCAAAAGTCTATCCAATTTAATATTTTGTATTTTTTTTTGGTTACAGACCGTCGTGGTGGTGGTGTTGGTGGTTGTAGTGGAAAGAAAAACGGAGATGAAAAAGGAAATAAGAATCGGTTCGGATCGCGTCGAAGGTCGTCGAGCCCTCCTAAAACAACGAGGAGTACCAGCTGCGCCGAGAAGAATCGGTCCGCTTCGCGTCGTACGTCGTCGAAACCTCCTCGAACAAGAAGAAGTACCAGCGGCGCCGCTCTAATTTTATTATCCATGCCATTGTCAGAAATCTTATTTTTCATCTAATAATTTTACATTTTGTTAATAAAGCTACATGTCACGGTGGTGGTGGTGAACTGAGGAAACCTGCTTCTGAGGTCGGGCGGATCATCTGCTCACATATTTAAAAATAAATCTGTATTGATCGGACGAAATATTTTTTACTTTTCTAATGATAATATTTTCGAAGAGAATATTTTATTTGGACGGTGAATGGCCATTCTCTTTGCTTTTAACACGGAGAATGGCCATTCTCTTTGCTTTTAACACGGTGAATGGACGAAGAATGGCCATTCTCTTTGCTTTTAATACGGCGAATGGACGGAGAATGGCCGTTCTCTTTGCTTTTAACACGGAGAATGGCCATTCTCAAGGAGAATGGCCATTCTCCGTTCCTTTCCATTCTTTGTTCTTTGAAAACGGAGAACGGACACTATCTGTGCTTTTAACAAAGTTGGTACATTTAGGACTGGAAATGTTCAAGTATCTCATATTTTTTTCACCAAATATTTACAGTATTTGTTATATCATTTACCATAGTACATTCATTTAATATTAAATCATTTTCAAGATAATACGAATATTATTTTATCAGGCTTCCACTGTATGGCTGAACAAAATTTCTTGCGAATGTTCGAATATAATTAACCTACTATCAAAGAGAATTTTTCTTACATTACATTATGCATTACACTGGCATCGACTTCATACTGATGGCATCGATGTACTGATGGCAATAACAAAGGATGAACAGGCAGGATTACAATTATGTTTTCGCAATAACAAGGGATGAACAAGCAGGATTACAATTTTGCTTTAGCAATAACAAGGGATGAACAGGCACTGGCATCGAATTCATACTGATGGCATCGATGTAATAATTTTTTACAGAAAGCAAAACACATTACAATCAAATAAAGTTTCAGTGATCCCAGGAATGCATCCGTAATGAGGCCACCTGTAAACCCTAGGAATGCACCTAGGACTCATGAAATCTGTGATGGGCATCTGCATATCAAAGGAATACACCAAAATAGCAATATCATCTACGAAGGCCATCTGCCAACCAAATAAACGCTTCAACCAAAAAATCATAATCAAATTAAGTATACTTCAATCCAAGTCCAATAAACTGCATAATTCACGTTACAGTAATCTGCCCAATCCACGTTAGTAATTCAACATAGAACCTGCATAATTCACAATACAATAATCTAAATAAATATCAGACCTACTCTAAATTCAAGACGATATTACATTTTTAAAACAAATTAGGAACTATGCACTTAGTACAAGCGAGAAGTTTAGTCTTACAATATTTCAAACACAAAATTTAGTTTTACCGTCATGACCAACAAATATTCAGAACCATATTACAAGTCAAATATTACTTCTAAATTGAAATAAGAGACATTCAAAAATCAAAAGATGAATCTTCATAGCCGTCTCCATCTTCTTCTTCTTGTTTCTTTTTTTTCCTACTTCTTCTTCTTTCTCAAAATATCCTTCACCTACACCTTGAGAGACGGATTAAGGAAAATTATAGTCAGTATGGACTCACTGTATATGTAGAAATGACATCCAGAAACATAAATAGAAGTATCAAAGTGATGGCTAGCATTAAAGTGTCAATGTGCACAGTGTATATTTTTACATAAGAGTTTGGGGTAGCCCCATTTACCTTCTTCACGAGGGAATTAAAGTCTTATTCTTGGTCAGCAAATTCAACCTCTATCTGGTTAATCTTATCCAGAATCAATTTCTGGTTGTCGGACATAGTCTTCATCTCTTTGAAGACATTCTCAAAGTTTGCAGCAACAAAATTGTATAGATCATCAACCCTGTCCTTAGTGTTTTTGATTCCATAAGTTGATGGTTTTCCAGATGTTGATGGTTTGCTTGCAGCTGCTGCCCGTTTTCCAAACATTCGAGTGAAGGTTAGTTTTCTCATGGGGCCTTTGTTTTTAATATAAACATCCCTGCTAAGCTTGGGACAGAATGTTTATTAGCCATCGAGCATACAAATCCTCCAAAAGGGAGAGCTGTCCTTGCAGTTGGTTTTCCCACGAGATGCATCATTCTACTGAACATGTAGGAACCTATATCCATCCTTTTTTTCTTCCCCATATAATAAAGAAATTTTACTCTCTCGGGATGGATGGAAAACTCATGTCCAGTAGGGTTGAGTGTTTGAGATACGTAGGCATGCAATAATTTATACAAAGTTTTTAATTGATCTTTGTATACATTTTGAGGGGTCTTGGCACCCATTGAAACACCTGTAATCTCATGAATTGCATCCGTCATGGAAACATTATCAATATCTTTCATATCAAACTCAGGAACTGGATCAAATCCATAAAATTCGTTGATGACAGCAGCATTTACCCTAATCAGTTTTCCTCTCAGAAATACCAGTGGTTGATCCACTTCTTTTTCTTTAATTTCAGCCGGAATATTTGAGTAAAATTCTCTTACTATTGTTTGGGAGATTTTCTCAAGACAGGATTTGTTTAGTTTCTCCAATTGATAGAATTTCAATATATCCAGGAAAGCTTCGTCTTCGACATCATCCATCTTAATTGATCTTTCAGGCATAACAGCCTTTTTCTTGAAATATTTAATGTAAATCTTCTTAGTTTTAGAGTCTTTAAATTTTTTTTACCTCCTCTCCTGCCTGGGACTTATTTGATGATTGCTCTTCCTCTTCATTTTCCTCTTCTGATGAGGATTCAAAATCCACAGAGTACGCTGATGACTCTGTATCCGTTGCTACCTTAGCCTTCGCTTGAGTACGCCTTCGATCTTCATAAGTTGAGTCTTCCGACGACTCTGTATCGAAGATAGATTTTCTGGTCTTTGTCGAGCAATGAGTGTTTTTAGCCTTTTTTGCACGTGGCTTTGCTACCGCCTCCGCTTTCATCGTCACTGCCGCCGCCGCTGCTTCCGTCGCTGCCCTTTCGGTCTCTGCCCTAGCGACCATAATCTTAGTTTTCGCCGCCCTTACATGTTCTGCCCTTCGGGCCTGTATCGCATCCCTTTGTGGATTCTTCCCCTTCGGCGACGGTCGTTGTTTCTTCGGCGGCATTTTGATTAGAAGAGGGTTTGGAAGAAGGAAGAGGGTTTGAGAGAAGTAGAGGGAAAATTCGACCGTTTTATGTGACCTTGGGAAGTGGAAAAAATTAGAAAAGTTTTGAGTCTTAAATTAAATTTATTACTAGTATAAGACGGTCGAATTTATTACTATTAAATTTAAAAAACTATCCAAAATTAAATTTATTACTATTATTACTAGTATATATCCACGTGTTCCGTATAAATCTTTGAGATTTTGAGACCCTAATTTTAAAAACTACTTTCCAAAATTAAATTTATTACTATTATTACTAGTATATATCCACGTGTTTCGTATAAATTATTGAAAAATTTGGCAGAAATAATGTGGTGGAAACATGTTTATTTAAAAAAATTTGACAACATATTTAAGAATGTGAAGTTTAATATCAATATTTCCATTTTTTGAATATTTGATTAAATTTTTGAAAACAAGAAGACTATGTACTTGAAAAGAGTAAAATTGAAACACTCAAAGTTGTCCTCTATTTTACTTTGTAATCATATTTAAGATGGATTTGACGGCAAGATTGACGCTGGCAGCATAATCAATTCTATGACGTAACAAGTCATTGATGGGGATATCGTCGCTGATATATGGATTTGACGTAACAAGATTTGTTTATTATAAAGAGCAATGCTACAGTTAGCAAATGGGTGTAAGTTGTAAGAAGGTTGTAAAAGTTTAAAGTCAAAAACAAATTGAGTTAACAAAATATTATATTTCATTAAATCCCAGCTTCCTCGCCGGATCATTCTCCGGAGAAGTATACAAAAGGAGGACAAAAAACTGTAAAAAAAATGAATAAATAAAAAAAGGTCTAGTCCTCACTGGCCTCGCGGAGGATCTCTGCAAAGTCCTGCAGGGTGCGCACACCCGCCCTATGGCACAGGCGGCGAAACGCTTCCCTCTTCTCCAAAGAATTCCGTTCCTCCGAAGTTATCGGTAACAGGTCAAAGTTGGGCGCCGGATGAAGAGGTCGAGCGATGACCTCCAGTGACAACCCGCAGGAGGTCAGGAAGTCCGCAGCCGCTGCCAGCCAGTCATGGGCCGGAGGCGGCGCAGAGGGTGCTCCATGCGGAGAGGCTCGACGACGACTGGAAGAAGACTCTGGCAATGGTTCCCAACCAGATGATCTTTTTGGAGCCATGTTAAATGTGCAACCTACTCAGATGAATGGGGACCCCTATGTATATATATACACGTTCCTAACCGACTCTTCCTATTCCTTATTGGAAGTTGGGAATATAATGCTACAGTTACAACCAAATGCTTACAACACTCTTACAACCTTCACCCATTGCTGACATGTGGGCCATGGCCCACATGTCAGCAATGGGTGAAGGTTGTAAGAGTGTTGTAAGCATTTGGTAGTAGACTTAGCATTATTGATGTCTTTTCAGGCTTAGTTGGTTGTGCTGTTTGGCTTTTACATGGACGGCCTAGGTTCGAGTCCGGTGTTTGGGTTCTGTAGAATTTTTCTATTGTTAACATTTTTTGGGTGCTATTATATGCTTTTAACTTAGTATAGAACAATTTTTGGGACTGTTAATGGCCATTCTCCGTTCCTCTAACACGGAGAATGGTACATCTAGGACGGAGAATTGTACATTTAGGACGACGAATGGTATATTTAGGACGGAGAACGGTAAATATAGGACGGAGAATAGTACATGTAGGACGGAGAATTGTCCATATAGGACGGAAAATGGTACATTTAGGACGGAGGTAGGACGGAGAATGATACATGTAGGACGGAGAACGGTACATATACGATGGAGAATGGTACATTTAGGACTGTTCTGTAGGGTTGTGAATTTTAAATAGTTTGGCTGTTTAGGTTTGTTTTGAATCTATATAAATTGGTTTTGAAGGCTCGTGAAGATGAATTAGTTTGGCTGTTTGGCTGTTAATGGCCATTCTCCGTTCCTCTAACACAGAGAATGGTACATTTTGGACAGAGAATTGTACATTTAGGACGACGAATGGTACATTTACGACGGAGAATGGCAAATGTAGGACGGAGAATGATACATGTAGGACGGAGAATGGTCCATATAGGACGGAGAATGGTACATTTAGGACGGAGGTAGGACGGAGAATGATACATGTAGGACGGAGAATGGTACATATAAGACGGAGAATGGTACATTTAGGAATGTTCTGTAGGGTTGTAAATTTTAAATAGTTTGGCTGTTTAGGTTTGTTTTGAATCTATATAAATTGGTTTTGAAGGCTCGTGAAGATGAATTAGTTTGGCTGTTTGGCTGTTAATGGCCATTCTCCATTCCTCTAACACGGAGAATGGTACATTTTAACGGAGAATTGTACATTTAGGACGGCGAATGGTACATTTAGGACGGAGAATGGTAAATGTAGGACGGAGAATGATACATGTAGGACGGAGAATGGTCCATATAGGACGGAGAATAGTACATTTAGGATGGAGGTAGGACGGAGAATGATACATGTAGGACGGAGAATGGTACATATAAGACGGAGAATGGTACATTTAGGACTGTTCTGTAGGGTTTTGATTTTTAAATAGTTTGGCTGTTTAGTTTAGTTTTGAATCTACATAAATTGGTTTTGAAGGCTCGTGAAGATGAATTAGTTTGGCTGTGTAAATAGATTTTAAAGGGTTGTGAAAAAGAAACCAATGTTTTCGTATCGATCACCATTATTTATGGTGAATGGCACTGATACCACTAATATGAGTGGAATTTACACCGCCAGAATTTATTTTGAATAAGGTAAAATTTGTGTTGGGAAATGGCGAAATCTCTTGGATATGATTACACTGAGATGTTGTATTAATAGTAAAATCTGTGTTGGAAAATGTCAAAATCTCAGAAGTGAGCCGTCTTAGAGCATCTCCAACCCTATTGTGACTTTGGAAAAATGTAGTTGCCACATGGGAATGACAAAATTTTATTCAAAAGTTCTTCTCCAATGCAATTGTCAAGTCAATTGTGAAGCTTATGCGGCAAAAATTAAAGAAGACATTGTGAAATTGATTGTCTTGTTCTAGACAATGCACTTGACAATGTCTTCTCTTCCATGTCATCAATTATGAATAAAAAATATTAGAAAAAAGAAAGAAGATGAGTAGTTGTCTTAAAAGTTGTCTTGAAAGTTGAAAAAAATAATTTTTATTGTCTCCTCAATACTTTTGTATTGGAGAGAGTTTTTCTATCTCATTGTCTTCTGAGATATAATTTTGCCACATAAACAAGACATTGTCTTGTGACTCATGCCACATAGGAGCCACCTAAGACTCACAACACTTAACAAGACAATAGGGTTGGAGATGCTCTTAGGCGTCATTATATCACAGTCCATTTTATTTATAAAAAATTAATCATGTAAAAAATTAGTATTGACAAAAGTAAAATTTTGTCAAAATGGAGAATCGAACTCATAAAAAATATCTTGTATGTAGACTAGTAAAAATATAAGAAAATGCATGCATGCATGCTAATGTTTTCACCATTCATCCCAGGAATGATAGAACATATCTAAATCATTATACATCTCGTACACAGGTTCTCCTGGTACTGGGATTACATTATCAAAGGGTTTTTTAAACGTCTGTATTGAATAACAAATTTTCCAGAGTTCGTCGTCGAAGATCACGTTGAAGCACCCACGTATGTCGAGCAGGCGAAGACCCTTGCAGTTACATATGATAGATCGCAGCGTGTCTCCATTGAACATGCCGAATCCCATATGTAGGTGCTCGAGACGCGGCATCGTATCAGCCACGACCTTTTCCTCCGCCTTGTTTTTCGTGTCCAGCACGAACATGTTCCTGAGCATGAAATCCGGAGGGGGCATGTTCCTACTCAGCTTGACCAGACGGCGGCAATATTTCCGACGAAAAATATTCCAGTCGACGTGATATAGAGGCAGTAGCTAATGTCGAGTTCTTCCAGCAAAGGAAGAAACTCCAAGTGTCTCACGAAAGTTTCATCACTCACGTCGCACTTCGGAATGTGCAGCACCCTTAGAAATTTCCCACTATATTATAAAAATGGGAAAATATTAATAGAAATTGACAAAAGTATACGTAAAATTTTGTAATAGAAAAAATAAAGTATTAGAATAAGACCAAATAAAATTTTGTACTGGCCTTAAACATGCAAAAGAGAAGGCTGCTTCATCGAGCTTGTACGCGGAGAGGGACCCTAGATATCCCTCACTGCGAGCCACGAGCTTCATTACGGTCAAACTAATCTCAGCGGTTTGCTGGGTCCTCCGGCACCACTGTACCAAGTCGACGTTAGACAAATAGTCTAAGGGACCGTTGAGCGCCTTCCACCACGAACGGAAAACTGGGGCCATGATGCACATTACCTCGTCCGTCGGCATCCCCGACAGTACCAGTATCATCGAGAGAATCTCGGTAGGGATGACGGCCCATCCGCTGCAGTTGATCTTGCTCCTCTCCATTGCGACTGTTCTTCTTCTTCTTTTTTTGTTTCTCTCTAGTCGGAAGGGTTCTCTTCTTTCGAAAAGGCTATTTAATCCCTCGTTTAGGGGGATGTAACTCGTTCGTGGAGGGGTGTGACCGAACAAGGCACGAATCTATTGGGAAATAACGGTAATGCCACTGTATTAATATTAGCAATTAGTCGTTTGGGCTCCCAACATATTTGGGTGATGCCATCTCCCATTATGTGGCATCTGACGTGGCAGATGACATAACAGCTGACATGGCAGATGACATAACAGCTGACATGGCAAATTTTAACCCCAAAAATTAGTTACCCAATTTTTTTTAATGTTAATGTTAATGTCAATATTAATATTAATGTTAATGCTAATGCTAATGTTAATGTTAATGTTAATGTTAATATTAATATTAATGTTAATATTAATTAATATTAATTTAATATTAAATTATTTATTTACTATTAATGTTAATTTTAATATTAATTTTATTGTTAAATTTTGTCATATCAGCTGTCATGTTAGCAACCATGTCATATGCCACATAATGGAAGATGGTATCAGCCAAATTTTTTTGGAGCAAATAGCATTTTCGTAATATTAGTTTTAATTATATTGTAAATTTTAAATTAACAGAAAAGCCAATGTAGATTTAATATTAATGCTACTGTAAATTTTTCCCGATCGTGCCTCGATACTAACGTTTGTCGACCGAGTTACCGTCTTCATCATTATCAAGTTTTCACCCGAATCATCGTCCTCGCTGGGGCGTGATGCCGCAATTAATCTGGAGTTCCGCTCGTGCAAGGCAAGATAATAGATTCACAATAGTGTTTATAGCTCAAATTGATAACATAAGCAGCGAAAGAAAAACGTAGTATACAACAAGAATCTCTTTTATTGATAATGAACTGAAGGTTACAATGGCTCTGAATAGCCCAACTTAACATGCCAATTGGCTACAACGCTCATGATCTCTCTAGCTCACAAAGGAGTACATTGTTCCATACATTATGCCTCTTAATAGCCAACAAGTAGTCTTCGGCTGAACATCTCCATGTCGCAAGTCCGAACGCCAATGCGGTAGCTTCTCTTGAACGCTAAGGACTCCATGCCTCGGCACGTCCAAGCCTTGTCCACTACCGTGTCCCTGCGGCAGATACAGTTAGACATAATCTTAACATAAACATAGTGATCGTGCTCATCTATGTCCCATTTCGCCTAGCCTGCAAGGTTAGAACTTTACATAAGAAATCATATCATTCCACTCAACCAACCAACCGTAAACTTAAACATATGCATAAGGGTGGCAGGCCCTGCGACTGCATCCAGCGCTAATCTCAGCCCACCGATCCTATCTATATGAAGGTCACGGTATTTCGCACCGTAATGCATCTTTGGCATCCTTATGTGTAAGACTATGATTGCTTCGATACGGAATGCTAGCCAAATATCCGAAGGATCCCAAACTTACTGATATCATAGCTTATCACAACAATGGACGGTCGCAACCCGTCCTAATAATGTGTACCATAAATACCACACATAATTCCCTCCTTTGAACTACTCGATTGAATTAAGATGATGTGCACCATAAATACCATACATAAATACCAACACTGGACGGTCGCAACAATATAATAGCTTATTGGGTATATTATATTGACATTGCTTGTCCTCCATTCGGAGTTGCCCATTCTCGACAGGTTTTGATATTATAACTGTTGTCAGATAGTAGAACTAGACAGCGTTCTACGTCGTTTCTGCGGTGTAGGCTGGGACGCTGTCACGCACTCATGCCCTTACTCCGGGTGCGGGTCGTAATAGGGTGCGCGAGAAAGGAACAATGTCGCTACCAATTCGGTTGGGATCGATAGGTCGGAATCGGCCGGGTCGATCGAACGGGAACGGTTGAATTAAGATCCATTCTACGTTATGGAATGGCTTCTCTGGAACCAAGTCCCATATTCAGCGGGTTTTAGGTGATCGCGTAGGCGACGTCAGCGCAGCCAACCAGTCGCTCGTTTGAAGCAAGTCTAAGGCGAGTGGCTGACCTCCTTCGCCTCGTCCCTCTTCGACGTTACTGGCATCACAAGCCATCCTGGACGTATAACTTTGTTAATCGGGGTCCTTTCAACGCAAGTAGCTATCTCCGATGCAAGTCTCCGCTTAACCTGTGCTGAAACCTTATGCACGACTATACCCTGTTTCCTCCTAGGTCGAAACGGTCCCGTGGTCTCGGGTTGCTGATCGAGGGAAACTACCGCCTTGTCGACAAGTTGTCCATAACCGTGCGAAGACATATTTTCCTTTCAGTTAATAAGACATAGCCTATATTATCTTTGAAAACTCAATCCCTTTCCCGTGTTTGTGCCATTGCATTTATCCTTTCATTCGCAACAACATTATCGATTTACCTAGGAAGGGGGTCGAGAAGAGGAGGGTCAGCCACTCACCTTGAGTTTACTTCAGGCGAGAGAATGGATCTTAATTCAACCGTTCCTGTTCGATCGAGTCAATCGATCCCGACCGAATCGATAGCGACAGTGTTCCTTTCTCGCGCACCCCGTGGACGGAGTACATGGCACGATGTAGGGATGGGGCACTACAGCTATAGACTAAGATGTCGTCTATGAACACTATCACGAACTGATCCAAATAGTGCATGAAGATACGATTCATGGGGTCCATGAATACGGCTGGCACACTGGTCGCTCCAAATGGCATAACAAGAAAATCTCAATGTCCATACCTCGATCTGAATGATGTCTTCTGGATGACTTTCTCTCTGACTCTGATCTGATGGTACCCTCATGACCGCAAGTCAATATTCGAGAATGCAGCCGCTCCCTTGAGCTGATCAAATAAGTCATCAATGTACGATAATCAACACATAATCTTGACGTACCATCCTTCTTCTTCACAAGAAGCATCGGTGCTCCCCAAGGCGATCCACTAGCACGAATGAATCCTTTGGTTCTGAGTTCTTCAATCATCTTGTACAAGATTTCCAACTTTGAAGGTGCCATCCTGTAGACTCTCTCCGGTCCTGGTGCCGTCCCTGGAATCAAGTCGATGGTGAAAACTCTGCCTCATCGAAAAATGAAAACTCTGTCTCACCGGGAATACCAAAAATAATCCTGCCAATATGGCAGTCTATTCTTGTGTATTTCTCCTTCAACCAATCCATTCCTAGGCCAAGGGACCGATTCGGCCCGCAGCAAAAGGGTCATCGTCTAATCCAGCTATAGTCCGTGATGGCTTGACATTGCCAGTGGCTTTCACACCCTTTCACTGCTTAACAAATGCACGTAACACGGGACGGTGCTTGCTATACTTCGATAGCCCAACAAAACTCTTTTCTAATGTGTTCGTGCAACGACTTGACAAGCAAGGGCTACGTTAAGCCTTGCATCGAGGGAACTTGCTGTGCACGCGTTCGACTTGAACAATAAAGTTCTTTGGGTGCATAGACTTATGCAAGAAGCAGTGAAATACGACTTAAACTACGGGACAAGCGAATGTTAATATTAATTGTAGTTCCAATTACATTTTAAATAAAAAGAATGCAATTTTAACTTTAAATAGTTTTAAGTAAATGTTAAATCAAAAACTATTTTAAATTTTAGTATTAATATTAGTTTCAATAATATTGTAAATTTTAAATTAACAGGAATGCCACGGTATTAGAAACCTAGCTAGCTGATGTCACGTTGCTCGGGGCTCGGTTAGTGTTGGTCTAAACTCATACGTGCGAACTAGTTATTAGTAATGATAACCAAAATTGAATTTTAAGTTTAAAATCTAGTCATCTCCCACACTCTCTCTTTCTCTCTCTCTCGGGTTCTCTCTCACAGGTTGTGTTCCTTACACAACAGATCCCGTAGCATTAAATGCTCTGCATGCGTTATCCTACACAATTTAATAATAAACACTGATACCATATCATTAGAAGAGTAAAATTTGTCTTGGAAGTCGTAAAAAATTACTTTGTATTGTCTTCTCAATACTTTTTTGCATTGGAGATGACTTTTTAAACTTATTGTCATTTGTGAATATAGCCGCATATGCAAGTTATTGTCTTCTGCCTCATGCCACATAGGATACACAACACATAACAAGACAATAGGGTTTCGTAGCATTAAATGCTGCTGCATGCGTTATCCTACAGAAGAGGGCCACGTGGAGATTGCTGTTGCATGCTTCCTCATGCGTTATTAGCTACACAATTTAATAATACATGTACCCAGAAGACGAGAAAGTTGTTTTGTTGGAAGTTGTTTCCTTAAAATTATGCTTGCTCCTAGAATCACTCAAGATTTTTCATGAGCCATCAAAAGAGGGCCACGTGACGGAGTTACAAGGAAGACGAAAAGGTTGTATTGTTGCCTTGCTGGAAGTTGTTTCTTCCTGAATAATGCTTTTTGTAGCTCCAAATTGCACTTTTAGACTGTCCATCCTTACGTGGCAGCTGACGTGATATATTGATCTGGCAGCTGACGTGGCAATTTTTTTTTAAATAAAACTAAAAATTAACATTAAAGTTAATATTAACATTAATATTAACATTAATATTAATATTATCGTTAACATTAACAATAATATTAACATTAACATTAACCTTAACATTAATATTAACATAAATTAATATTAACATTAAATTAACATTGATATTAACGTTAAATTATTATGGAGAAAATTGGGTAGTTAACTTTTTGGATTAAAATTTGCCATGTCATCAGTCATGTCAGATGACACACAATATTATTTAACATGCCACATCAGATGGGAGGGCTATATATTAGAGGGACAATTTGGAGGTACGAATATAGCACTACTTTTTCTTCTTGTATTGTTTCTTGTCCTTCGTTTCTTCTGCTGGTTTCTAACACACTCTATTTTCTTCAATGTCGACGTCACGTGGAGAAAGTGATATACGTGTGGAAGATTTAGTCGATGAAGAAAGCTTCCTTTCAAGAGGACTGTTAGATGATTTGGATTATGAGCAAAGTTTGGAAGATGTTAACTTAGAAGACAGTAAAGAACAAGATGAAGAAAACGATGGAAGAATGCATCATAACGACGACGACGACATCAACGCAAGCAACGAAATGTTATTTTGCATCACCCTTTCTAATGGATTTAAGAAATGCATTATATTTTTACATCTATTTCTTATGTTTATTTTGTTTTATTCTGTTCTTAGGGACGACGGTGAATCTCCATTGGATTTCGATGCAGTGACGATGAAAAAATATTGCAGTCTGCCAACATTAACAAAGATCCAAAACAGCTCTTAGAAGAAGATATTGTCAGTCTGCAGTTCAACTCTATTGAAGAAGCAGAGACATTCTATCGGATATATTCAAAAGCATATAGTTTCAGTATTAGAAAGAACGAGGTAAAGAAAAACAAATCTGGAATGGTGATGATCCGTAGTTGGTGTTGTTCGAATGCGGGATTCAGACACAAGAAATACAAGAAAGCTCCGAACAGGGTTCGTGAGCCAAGAAGTGAAAGCAGAAGTGGTTGTAAAGCAATTTTTCGTATTGGGTACACCCATAAAACAAAGATGTGGTCCGTCAAAAAATTTCATGTACATCACAACCATAACCTGGCGAATGATTACGAAACAGTTTTTTTGAGATCCCATCGTACGATATCACCCGCAGAGTTGGAAGAAATTAAGCTTATGAAGCAATCAGGTATGGGGACTGGACAGATATGGAATTTAATTGTCCAGAAGAAAGGTGGCTGGGATAAGGTTGGATGGACGATAAAGGATTTATACAACGCTCTAGCTCAAGATAGTAGAGCACTAGACGATGTTCATGCTACGACAATACTTACATTTCTTCAATCTAAGGAGGGCAGTGACCCAGATTTCTTCTACGCGTACAAGGTAGACGAAGATTCCAGATTGACCCATCTCTTTTGGGCTGACGGTGCATGTCGATTCGATTACGAATTATTTGGAGATTCACTAGCATTCGATTCTACATATAAAATAAATAGAAGTCAAATATCGTTGGTGGTTCTAGTGGGTACAAACAATCATGCGATGACTTGTGTGTTTGGGTTTGCAATGATCCATAATGAGACTGTAGAGACATATTCTTGGGTTCTAGAAAAATTCCTAGAGTGTATGAATGGCAAATTACCAGTGACAGTTCTCACGGATGGTTGCAGATCCATGAATAAAGCAATTGAGGATTTAATGCCCAGCGTAGTTCATCGAACGTACTCATGGCATATCCTAAACAATGCTGCCAAACATGTACGCCGAGATAGTTTTCATAATAAACTGAGTCTTCTGATTAAAAGGTACATTGCACACTTGCTACTTTACTTTGAAGTATGTTATTGTTACAATATCACAACTTTAGTTACTGTCCATGTTTTCTAAACAGGTACTATTCAGTCGATGAATTTGAAAACGTTGGCAGCAGATGCTAACAGATTATAATGTAGAGAATAATGAATGGACCACTACATTGTACAGAACGAGGGAGCGATGGGCGGACACATTCCTACGTAGAAATTATTTTGGCGGTTCTACTGCAACAAATAGATGTGAATCTATGAACGCATTTCTGCAAAGGTTTTTGAATAAGAAGCTGCCACTATGGAAGGCCCTTCAAAATTGTGACTACGGTTTGGCGGCCTTACGTTACGGCCAGATGGGTAAGCATTTCGATGATAAACTCTCAACACCAGTTGTGAATCAAACTAGCATGGTCGTAATAGAAGGTAAATTTGTCGCAATTTATACTAAAATGGTGTTTTTATATGTAAGGAAGGAAATCACCCGTTCTGATGCATATACTGTTCTCCATCATCACATCATAAGAGAGTCAGAAGTTTGCACTGTCCAAAAGTATATGTCGCCAAACAGTGTCAACCGGAAGGTTACATTTGATCTGGCCGACAACATCTTAAATTGTGAATGCTTGTGGATGGAGACCAAGGGGATTCCTTGTAGGCATATTTTTTCAGCAATGAAGAGATTGCAAATTGGAGATATTCCAAAGAACTTGATAAAATCTCGTTGGCTCAAGGATTGCAAAGAGAGTTATCTCTCCGGACCTGGCTCAGAAAGAAGATTCATCCACCCAGACAGTATTGAGAGCAGAAGGTATGGTGGTATTCATGAACAAGTTAATCTGTTTACATACTATTGTAAAAAATCAAGCAAAATTCAAGAGAGGGGAACGGAGTTGATGTCGTCTGTTCTGATGGAGTTAAAAGAAATGGTGACCGATATTGGTAAAGAAGAACAAATGGTAGCTGATGCAGTTCATGGAGTGCATGAAGCTTTAAAAGAGCCAAATCCGGTAGCAACAAAAGGAAAGCCTTCTCAAGGGAAATCAAGCCAGCCTACAGAAAGTCAGCCTATCTCGAAGCCTAGAGTATGTAGAGTTTGTAAAAAATTGGGTCACGATTTTCGTAATTGTAAAGTACGAAAGTGAAATAGCGACAAAGAGCAAATGAAATAAAATGAAACGTCGTTGACTTAAGACAATGTCTTTCTTATATGGCAAGATGTCATTCACACGATACAATTAGATAAAAAAATATTTTCTCCAATGCAAAAGTTTGAGAAGACAATTAGATAAAAATGGAGAATATCAAATTCCAAGTTCAAAACGGAGAATATCAAAGATGGAGAAAATATGTTCTCCGTGCAGTTCAAAGCAGAGAATATCATTCTCCGTTTCAAATGACACGGAGAATATCATTCTCCGTTTCAAATTAAAACGGAGAATGAACATTCTAATGTGTTTTTAACACTGGGAATCTTATTCTCCGTTTTAAATTAAACGAAGAATGCCGTTCTCCGTTCCACATTAAACGGCGAATAGAATCCTCAATCGTTTTAATACTGGGAACGGCATTCTCCGTTCAGTTCAAAACGGAGAATATCATTCTCCGTTTCAAATTAAAACGGAGAATGAACATTCTAATGTGTTTTTAACACTGGGAATCTTATTCTCTTTTTCAAATAAAACGGAGAATGCCGTTCTCCGTTCCAAATTAAACGGCGAATAGAATCCTCAATCGTTTTAATACTGGGAACGACATTCTCCGTTTAGTTCAAAACGGAGAATATAATTCTCCGTTACAAATGAAACGGAGAATATAATTCTCCGTTACAAATGAAACGGAGAATATCATTCTCCGTTTCAAATTAAAACGGAGAATGAACATTCTAATGTGTTTTTAACACTAGGAATGCTATTCTCCGTGTAATTCAAAACGGAGAATTCTATTCTCCGTTTTATAAAACACGGAGAATGCTATTGTGGTGTCGTGGTTACAATGCTAGACTTGTATTTAAGAGGTCATTGGTTCAAATCTTGACTATAACAAAATTTTGTTTTATTTATACTTTTTTTAGCCCATTTAAAAGGGAAAAAACTTTGATACAGGAGAGAAACTTTGATACAGTAGGGGGTATCAAAGTTTGATACCCCCTTTGTATGACATGTGGGCCATATCAAAATTTATGTGTATATATATGTTTACACGTTTTAAAAAGTAGTAGGAGCCCACATGTCATACATAGGGGGTATAAAAACTTTGATACCCCCTACTGTATCAAAGTTTTGATACCCCCTATGTATGACATGTGGCCCTCTCAAAATTTATGTGTATATATATGTGTACACATATGATAAAGTAGGAAGGGCCCACATTCATACATAGGGGGTATCAAAACTTTGATACCCCCTACTGTATCAAGAAAAAAATATTTCTATACAATAGGGGGTATCAAAGTTGGCAGAATTCGAAGGGGCAGATTTATTGGTATTAATGGCATATAAATGGCAGTATTTGGAAGAGTTTGTTCTAGTCTTACTTAGCTTTACTTGAGAAGGGGCAGATGCATTGGTATTGATGGAAATTAATTGAATTGAATTCGAAGTGGCTGCCACTTGGCGCATGAGTCTGAGTTATTCCATGCCTATAAATGGCAGTAGTGTAGGGAGAGTTTGTTCTCATCTCACTTAGCTTTTCTTGTGGAGATGGACTCTATCGATCCCCTGCCTTGGCAAGACACTTTTCTCTTGGTTGTTTATCTCCTCGTTCGAAGAAGCTTTGGTGGTGAAGTCCTTCAGAAGACTGAGATGTGCCTGGGTTTGGATTTATTGCCAACCCACGCTCTGTCGAAGTGCCATCACGTTGATTGGCTCGGACTATGCACGGTGTTCCTTTGCCGCAAGGACTTCATTTCTTCAACGTGTTCCATTGGTCCGACGCTGCATGGTGGTGAAGTCCTTCAGAAGACTGAGATGTGCATGGGTTTGGATTTATTGTCGTTCCACGCTCTATCGAAGCGCCCGCCAGGAGTTTATTTCTTCGACATGTTCCATGATGAAGAAGGATGCCTTTGCACGGTGCTCTACCTCAAGGAATTCTTTTGCCTCAGTGAGTTCCTTTGTTCGGAGGATGCACGATGAAGTGACTTGCCTGAAGGACTCATCCAATGGTTCCTATGCTCTGACGATGCACGATGAAAAACATCTACCACGTGGACACAAACTGAAAGACGACAGAGAACAACATTCCTCCTTCACAGTCAAAGCTTTCAATTGAATTCCTTGAGGCAGATCACTTCATCGTGCATCGTCAGAGCAATGGAACTCCCTGAACAAAGAAACTCCGTGCATAGTCAGAGTAATGGAACTCCATGAACAAAGGAACTCCGTGCATAGTCAGAGCGAATCAAAGTACGAGCGCTCCGACAGAGTGTGGGTTTGGATTTATTGCACTCGTACTTTGATTCGCTCTGACTATACACGGAGTTCCTTTGTTCATGGAGTTCCATTGCTCTGACTATGCACGGAGTTCCTTTGTTTAGGGAGTTCTATTGCTCTGATGATGCACGATGAAGTGATTTGCCTCAAGGAATTCAATTCAAAGCTTCGACTGTGAAGGAGGAGTGTTGTTCTCTGTCGTCTTTCAGTTCGTGTCTACGTGGTAGATGTTCTTCATCGTGCATCGTCAGAGCATAGGAACCGTTGAATGACTCCCATCGTGCATCCTCCGAGCAAAGGAACTCACTGAGGCAAAGGAACTCACTAAGGAATTCCTTTGCCTCAAGGAGTTTCATTGCTCTGCGATGCCCGCACGCAGCTCACATTCAACTTTTTTCTTGATAGTAGGATTTTATATAGTATTTCAGACTTTCATAATATAAATGTAACTCAAAAAGTCAAACTTTTCGTGGTTTTCACAATGTAAATGTAACTAAAAAAGGATTTTATTATAAAAGACAGCAGAGCAGACATTATAAAAGACAGAAGTTCTCTTGAAATCTAATTCTTAGCCCATACCAACCTCATCATTGTAGTCTTCTTAGCCCATAACAACCTCGTCATATTTTCATCAAGCTCATCTTCATTCTCCTTTTCAAACTAAACAGAGAATAACATTCTACGTTTCGAAAGACACGGAGAACGTCATTCTCCGTTTAAATAAAAATGGCGAATGAACATTTTAATGTGTTTTACAACTGGGAATGTTATTCTCCGTTTCAAGACAGACGGAGAATGATATTATCCGTTCCGTAATAAATGGTGAATAGAATCCTCAAACGATTTAATTTAAACGGAAAAGTTATTCTTCGTTTCAAGTAAACGGAGAATTCCATTCTCCGTTCCAAATAAAACGGAGAATATAATCCGAAGGGGCAGATTCATTAGGAATAAATGGCATATAAATGGAAGAATTCATTGGTATTAATGGAATATAAATGGCAGATTCATTGGTATTAATGACAATAAAAGTGACTGCCACTTGGCGCATGAGTTCGAGTTGTTAAATTTTGCCAATAAATGGCAGAAGTTCTGAAGTTGGGAGAGCTTATTATAAAAATGACTGCAACTTGGCGCATGAGTTCGAGTTGTTTCATATGTAAATAAAATTCAAACTTTTTGTGGTTTTGACAAAGTAAATGTAATTCAAAAATGATTTTATTATAAAAGCAGAGCTTATAAAAGATAGAAGTTCCTTGCCCAATTACATCATAATTACATTATTGTTTTACAATGTCATTGCTTGGTTCGTGTTACATATTTGCTTGAAAGCAACTCCTTAGCCCATGCCAACCTCATCGTTGTCATCTTCTGGTGAGTTTCATTGTCCTTTCCTCCCGGTATTTCGAAGGGAGAAGTCGTCAACATATTCATATAATACACCGTGTACAAGAGGCAGTTGGGTGCCCGTTGTTGTGGACAATTTGGAGAACAATTCAGCACTTTGCTCTCATACTCCATCTTCGCCGGGCATCTCTCCCTCATCTTATCAACTTTTCTCCTGACAATAGGCTCTAAGGTGTTCTTCATTAATTCTGCATCCACCTTGCACGTATCGTACGTGTTTTGCCTCAAGGAGTTGTAGTGTGTCCAGTCGTAGGAGATAAAGTTGAATGTCAGCAGAGTATAGTGTTTGATGGATGCATTAAAGAATGGGATGAATAGCAACTCTATGTCGTCCTCCAAACCCATGACGAAGTATACTAACTCTGTTTGGATGTCTTCAAAGGTGCCGGCTTTTGCGTCTCGTGCATTGGCACGTTCAACGATGGTCTGTTTCCCAAAAACAAAACACAATATCATGAGTAATTTTTTTCTGTCATTTTTCATCGGTGTACAGATGAATATGGATTTTTTTGTTTAAATTCTTACCAATGTGTGGGCCATCATGAATGCAGACCACTTATATGATTGGGGCGCCAGCTTTTGCTTCTGGATCAATGGCACGTCCTTTGATCTAGACGGGGCACACCTTTTAGTGCCTTGAATTTCTCTCAGCTTCCTTATTATTATGTCTAGTATGCCAGCCTCCATGTCGTCATAGTTGAGTATGTCTTGCATGTCTACTGTCGACAGCTGGACTGAAACTCCTTTTTTACCCTTTTCGGATAAAATGTGTATACAATATCATTGCACATAAATTTAGTTTAGATTAAATTAATAAAGATAGATTCTCATTACATAATTGTGAAAAAAGTCTAGAAAAAACGAAACAAAAAAAGGGTTCAGAATACATACTTTGGAGAATTCTTTCTGGGAATTACGATGTCGATGGATTGCTTCTTCAGCTCTTCATCCGGATATTTCCAAAGTAAGAGTTCATGGCATTCCCTTAGTATGACGTGGTTCTTCTTTAATTCAGCCATTTTGGCGTCTCCTCCGAATTTCGGAGCGGCATTAACCTTCCGCTTTTTATTAGCCTCTCCAACTGTATTGCTTTTTATTAACCTCTTTCCCCCCGATCCTCCTCTTTTTTTGGCTTTTTTTGGAGCAGCAAGTTCAGCAGCTGCTTGAATCTCCTCACGCTGAAGTGCTACAACCATGGCTTGGAGATCAACAATTTTCCTATCCTTTTCATTGGCTTCAATATTAAACGATTCAACTTTATTTTGAAGCTCCCTTTTCTCCTCAACGAGCCTTTCATTTGTTTCTCTGAGTTGCTCGGTTGTTCGCACTGAAATAAAACAAACAACAATGAAATGTATGATGTCAACCTAACACGGAGAATGACATTCTCCGTGTAATATAATACAGAGAATAGAATTCTTCGTTTGGAATTACACGGAGAATAACCTTTCCAGTATCAAAATGATAGAGAATAGCAATTATCCGTTTCAAATAACACGGATAATGCCATTCTCCGTGTTATAATACACCGAGAATAGTCATTCTCCTGGAAGATTACAAATCAGAAATTTGAAATAAAAAAGGATTTTACCTTGTGCATGTAGCTCTGATTTAAGAACAGAATTCTGCTTTCTCAAATCCTCCAGTTCATGCACAGAGCCCTCCATCATAACGTCGACTGCACGTTGTTGTGCTTCTTGTGCCTCGAGCTCTTTCAGCTTTTCTTTGAGTTTTTCGTTCTCAAGGTTGGCTGCACGTAACTGCACTCCTTGTGCCTCCATCTCTTTTAAATTTTCTTTGAGTTCTTCATTCTGCGCAAGAATATCAGAATGATGTCTTCTCAAATCCTCCAGTTCATGCACAGAGCCCTCCATCACAACGTTGACTGCACATTGTTGCGCTTCTTCTGCCTCGAGCTCTTTCAGCTTTTCTTTGAGTATGGCATTCTCAAAGTTGGCTACACGTAACTGTGCTCCTTGTGCCTCCATCTCTTCTAACTTTTCTTTGAGTTCTTCATTCTGCGCAAGAATATCAGAATAATATCTTCTCAAATCCTCCAATTCCTTTGCTGAGTCGTCCATCACAGCGCCCATTTCATGATGCTGTGGTATCCGTTATTCATCAAAATTATCCCCACCTGCTTTATGGTGTTCTTCCTCTCCCTCTTTTTCAACTTCTTCTATAGGTGGCTCATCTTCTTTGCGTCCTTCTTCTTCCCCAACAGGCATAACCAGATCTTTAAATATCATCTTCGATCTCATTTTGTTGTGATATTCGGCCTTGAGGAAGTTTGAGATTTCGTACCCATTCCATGTGACAAATCTTGGGTAATCAGGAATTGGGGCGAACTTCATTTCCACAAATTTACTATGTTCTACAAACCAATAGAGGAAGTATATTGTGCAACCTTCCAATTTGTGGAAAGCCATTGAGTAATCCCCCTGTTCAGTTTTGCTTCTACTCCTCTTTATGCTACATATACTGTTGATGACGTCCACACTGTCTACCAAGGCCAAGAATCTGTACGGCAAATTTGAACCGCCAGACTTTGTGAAGAATATTGTTTGGCACAAGTGAAAGATTATTAGCTTGGCCAAATCATCTGGATTAATATCGTTATCTCCGCCACGAAACCGTCGTAACAATTCAGAGAACTTGTCTCTCACTTCCTTATTCGTGACTTCTGAGTGTTTGCCCTTGGTATTAGCCAGCAATCTTGTGAAGTGATCTCTACACAGGCTCAATGATTCTGGTCGTGTGGGTTGCTGTTGTTTTTCCTTTATCAATCTTCTGTAAGAAACATCATCATCGCTTTCTTCATTCAGCGGTAGACCGAATATGACTGCCATATTCTCGACGCTTGGCACGATTTTAACAGTGGTGCTCAATTCAAAGCACCCAACGCCATCTTCTTCTTCTGTGTAACTTGCAATTAAATTCTCAAACCCTTCGGAGACCTTGGCCACTTCGGAGATGTGGACTCTGTTTTGGTAGAAAATCTCGACAAAATTCCAGAAACCGGTATTCTTCAAGGAACCAATAACTGGCTCAGGTAAACGGCCAACATCTCGATTGACCTCCTCCATAAGATTTAGCATTGGCTTGAAGGTAGAACGGAAAAGTCTTGAATCCTTGTTCCTGACAGATTATTTTTCTACAAAACAAAAAAAAAACAAAAAATTAGGTCGGAGAATGGCCATTCTTATGGGTTTTAATACTGGTAACGGCATTCTCCGTTTCAAGTTAGACGGAGAATGCCATTCTCCGTTCCAAATTAAACGGCGAATAGAATTTAACATTCAAATGCGTTTTATGACGGAGAATGTCATTTTCTTTGTAATATATACAGAATTTGCGAACATAAAATTAAAGTTATACCTTCTGTTTGCACTTTTTTTTGTTTAGCAACTTTTTCCTTTTTCCTTTGTGCAACTTTCTTAGAATAGGGTTTCCGTTGTTCTCCGTCTATCGCTTTTGGATTTTCTATAACTGGTGCATCTTCTCTAATTGGTGATGCTGCCGGTGATGATTCTGCCGCTGATGCCGACATGGTGTGAATATTGCGAATGGGGAGGAAGGTTTGAAGATTTTGGAGGAGAATGACCTAGGTTTGAGTACAGAGTGGATTATGGAAGAAGAAGAAGCTTCGAAACGGTTTTATTTTTTCTTTTTTTTTTAATAAAAGGGTTCGGGGGTGTTTTGAATTAATTAGAAGGACAAAAATGTCATTCGATGGAAGGGCAAAAGACTCCTTTCTGCTTAATTATATTAATTTGAAGGACAAAAATGATTCTGCTTAATCAAAAAGAATCGAAGCCATTTGGCAAAAATGTCATTACAACTCAACAAAACAAATGAACATAATACATTAGGGGTTTCCATACATTAGATATAAAAGAAGAAGAAAAAAATCATCGTCTTCCATATTCAATCATTTCAGATTGGACTTCTTTTTTAGCTCTTCATTGTGCTCTGAAGTTGTAATCCATTCAGCGGCTTTGTGTCTTTCCTTTCCCGCATCAAACTGCATATAACAAACATAACATCAAAAATATTGCTCTAAAAAGTTGAAATTTTTGACGACATATTTTCAGACTTACATCGAGAGAACGGTAGTCTAGACTACATCGGTCTTTCATGAATGATATTACAAAAATCCTACAATCAACATAAATGCCTTGGCGGGGAACATAAGAAGGGCGTTTTATTGAAAAAGTAGAAAAGCTGAACCTAGCATCTCTCAACTTCAAAATCTCTTCTTGGAAAAAGAGATCCAAATTTGAAAGCTACAATTACCAGAATACAATATGTATTAGTATACCGCGTATCTTGTACCCAATTCATAAAAATTGATGAATATGAGCTTACTATTTCTTTTATGACTGTTTTGCTTTGAATCGGATCATCTTTAGATGCAAGTGAGTCCCAAATTTCAACAGTCCTTTTTTTAACCAGAACTCTTGCAAGAGTATAGTGTTCGCCCAAATGAATGGGTATGTATATCTGAATCAGGATAATTAGGTAAAATAAATTAGTAAATTTTCAGAAAATTAAGATTAATATTTTAACATAAATACATTAATACCTCTTTACAAGTGCTTAAAGATCCCAAGTAATCCTGAAAATATTTAAACTTCTTCCATATTTCATGAGACTTTTTGACGGATGGAGGTAACGTTGCTTTCTACATACACATCAATTAATACATTACGAAGGACAAACAAACGAGAAAATTGTTAATACATATGCATTGAAGAATAAAATGCTCACTCACCGATATCCTTATTGGTAAAAACCATACATTAGCTTTATTGGAGGTTCTTTTCCGTTCCTCTGCGGTGAGAAGAGCAGAGACAATACCTACAATCTGAATAAATCATTAAAAATGTCAGCGATGGAATCGAAGTAAACATAGATGGCATCTAAGAAGAAATATACTATCTATACATACCCCATTGCTAATTTTCGTTAAAGGAGCTAAGGTCTTCATCTCCCACTGAGACACATAGTTTTTGTTCCAAGATGATATTATTTCTCTAAGAAAAGAAACGAATAAATTAGGAGAAAAAAACTGTTGGAATTAAATTAAAACTCATATTACTTACTCGTCAGGTCTATCATCTGCAAAAATATAGTCGTAATATCTCGAAGAAACACTAGTACAATTGCTAGGCTTCGAGGTTGAACCCCTTATTAAATTTTTCGATGGTGTGACCGGATGTAAATTTCTACGCATTCTTTTAGAAGGACTGCTAAAGTCAGTTTCTTCTATAGGGTCCAATACGAGCATTCGGTCCAATGCTTTACTACGATACTGTAGCTCCACGTCCTCCTCTTCGGAAGAAGATACAATGGAAACCACCTTCATATTATTAAATGCTCCAGATGAAGATGCCTTCTTCAAAGCTGGAGATTCTTCAAACTTCTCCAAACGTCGAGATAAATTTATTTATTCAATTTCTAATGAACAAAGCTTAGAATTGATCTTTGCAACATCAGCTGAAATCGTCGACAGATGTTCTTTAATCTTGCGCAACATACGCAGAATGAAGGTTTCATTTGGAGCTGGCATCCAATCTTCTACGTCTTCTACATTTTCCACCACACGAGTAGACATCTTGAGAACAATAAAACTATTGTATTTCAGAAAACTATTATATGTATTTCAGAATGAATAATAGTACTATGAAACAAGAAAACTATTGCATATATAGCAAGAGAGAAGTACAAAAAGTGAGGAAGATGGAAGACAAATAAATTTCGAGACTAGCAAACAATCTACTATCCGTTTGATTGAGGAGGGCTCGAGGAAGATTCTACTAGCCGTTTGATTGAGGAGGGCTCGAGAAAGATTCTACTATCCGTTTGAAAAATACAAAAGGTTATCGTGATCAACTTCAATTAAGGAACTCTATAAGAGGTTTAATTTCGCTTGATTGAGGAACTAGACGAAGTCTGCTGCGAACCGGAACTTCTTCTTCTTTTCTTCTTCATCTTCGTTTCTCCTTCCACCACTACCACCATGCCCTGTAGCTTTATAACAAAAATATTAAATTGTTAGATGAAACAAAAAAACTAATTACGAAAAGATTACTAAATCAAAATCAAACAGAACACATATTCATAGAAAACATGAGATTAAAGATGAAAGTGTCACAGAAGCAACACCACAATTTTACAACAACTAAACAGACTCTGCTAAGCAATAACTAAAATTAGGGATTGTGTCCTCCTTGGATTTAATTTACACAAAGAAGAGATTTGAGAGAACGAGCTTTTGTCGGCTTCCTAAATGTACCATTCTCCGTCCATTCGCCGTATTAAAAGCAAAGAGAATGGCCATTCTCCGTGTTAAAAGCAAAGAGAATAGCCATTCTCCGTCCATTTGCCGTATTCACCGTCCATTCGCCGTGTTAAAAGCAAAGAGAATGGCCATTCGCCGTATTCTACGTCCATTCTCCGTCCTAAATGTACCATTCTCCGTCCATTCGCCATATTAAAAGCAAAAAGAATGGCCATTCTCCGTCCATTCGCCGTATTAAAAGCAAAGAGAACGACTATTCTCCGTCCATTCGCCGTATTCACCGTCCATTCGCCGTATTAAAAGCAAAGAGAAAGGCCATTCGCCGTATTCTCCGTCCATTCTCCGTCTTAAATGTACCATTCTCCGTCCTAAATGTACCATTCTTCGTCCATTCGTCGTATTAAAAGCAAAGAGAATGGCCATTCTTCGTGTTAAAAGCAAAAAGAATGGCCATTCTTTGTCCAAAAAAATATTCTCCTCGAAAATATTATCTTTAGAAAAGTTAAAAAATAATCCGCCCGACCTCAGAAGTAGGTTTCCTTAGTTCACCACCACCACCATGACATGTAGCTTTATTAACAAAATATTAAATTGTTAAATAAAAAATAAAATTTCAGACAATGGCATGGGCAGTAAAATTAGAGCGGCGTCGCTGGTACTTCTCCTTGTTCTAGGAGGTCTCGACGACGTCCGACGCGAAGCGGACCGATTCTTCTCGGCGCAGCTGGTACTCCTCGTTGTTCTAGGAGGGCTCGACGACGTTCGACGCGATCCGAACCGATTCTTATTTCCTTCTTCATCTCCATTTCTCTTTCCACCACCACCAACACCACCACGACTACCATGGCCTATAACCAAAAAAAAAATAAGGTTCAGATTAATTTGGATGGACGAAAGATAGAGTAAATATAAGCTAATTTAGGGTGTTCATTGAAAAAATTAAAGTGAAGAATGACCTGCTAAAGCAAGTTATCAACAGGTCAAAAGTCTAAATCAGCATTAAATGATGTCTCCTGTAATATTTTATCTGAATTTAATCTGAACCGTTGGATTAACATCCAACGGTCCAGATTTCGGATGTATCGATACATCCAAAATGGCGAGCATAGTCAGAGCGAATTAATTCTAAAAAGATTGATCGGGACGCCATTTTAGCGGGCCCACAATCCCACTAAACGGGCGATTTTGTGCACGGCTCCTCGGAATCCAAAATTGGACAAATTCAAACACAAAACTTAATCAATTTCCTTAAGAATTGAAACCCTGTATATAACATACATGTGCAGTGATGTAACAAAACTAATAACATGAAATTTATATTTAAATTATGAATTTAAGCTGGAAAAAGCAGAGAACCAGAAATATTGGGGTTTTGAGAATTTAAACACCAACAACATATTAATATACATTTAGATCGGTGGGAAATCAAGTGTAGCATGCATACGTGTCAGGCAAAGTATCCACTATATATATTTCATGTCCCATTATAAAAATCAAATTCTATATCAAGACCAACATTTAGATTCCTACCAATATTGCAAATTAGGTGATTGATGTAATCAAGACAGTTTTATTATTTTTATTATTATTTAATACAAGAATAATAGTAAGACGGAAATAACGATAAAATCTGTTCTGCTTATCTGTTTAAAAGAAGGAACATTTTGAAATCAGAGCTATAATATCAAATCCAAAATAAGGTCTAGCAGAAATCATCAATTCATTGTATTAAGAAAAAATTTATAGTAAGAAGTTACACAAAGGTTTATAAAAACAGCTAAACCTACTCCTAAGTTAAATAATGAGAAGCAAAACAAAACAAACAAATAATAATTCTTTTTTTTAAGGACTGGAACAAAAGTAGAGAAAACTTGTTCAAAAACATTTAAGGTACAATCTGATAATCATATGCGTCTATCCAAAATCATGGTACTCTAAATCCTCGTCATACTAGTAAGCAAGGCTACGATAATCACAGAGTCCTAGACTTAGACACATACCTCTAGAATCGTGGTATTTAATATTTTCGCGATGCCGCTAGCTTGGCTGCGAAAAACTTAAATTCCCATACCCGAGAAATATATCCAAAGTCAGACTATATGTCCTCACCATGCTGGCTAATGTGACTGTAGAAGACTAGATTACATAACTTAGATGACCTACCCCATATAATTTCATCTTGACAAAATTAAATTAAATCAACAATGAAAACCCAAAAATCAAATTTATCAACGAACATCAAGATTCAAAAAAAATGAACAAAAATCTATCAAATCATATAAATACAAACTTGGATGCAACAGCTAACATCAAAATTCAAAATTCAACAATCATCCATCAAAATCAATAAATACAACTCAAATTCAACAATAATCCATCAAAATCAAGTTCAACAACAGAAAGTAAAGATAAATCAAATCAAGGGAAGAAGAGTTTTCAAATCGAAGTTAAAATAAGATTCTCAAGGGTCGTCCCAGGAATCTCTCAAGGGATCCTAACTGTGATTGAGTACCTTCAAAAAAATCATAATCCTACTGCAGGCTGTAGTGGTACTCTAGTTCGAATACCACTACACAAACTCGACCTGCATGGACCACCACTAAAAACGTGTCACGACCCGCACCCTAGAGTTAGGACACGAGACGTGGGTACGTCCAGCCTACGCCGTATAATCGGCGGTAGAACGCTGTCCTTGGTCAAACATCTAACAATATAAAGGTACATGTATAGTATATACTCTCCGAATGGAGGTGACATAACAGATACAGTCTCAATCACATCTACGGTAGAGCATGATAAAGATAGATAAAATATGAAATCCAAAAGAGATACAGCAGATAGAAGTCTAAGTGTCTAAGATACACAAACCCAGAAATACATCTCAAAGCTCAAATACAGTAATCCATAAAATGAATACAACTCAAGACAACTGAAATGACTATCTATACAACCTCTACATGTGTCTCTTCAAGGCTAGCAGGCAACCTCCAGGCCATCTGTAAAATTTATCAACAGGTCCAGTCAGGACAGGAGCGAGCACAATATATCTCAACAGATCATAGCAGGTTAGAAAATATAAACATACAGTAGAGTAAGATATAGGAAACTGAAAGAAAGTACATGATGTAAAAGAAGAGAACTGTAAGTAAATAGCTACTATATATAGAGAACTAATAGTGGCTAGTGATGTAGAGTACATGATAGCACATGTAAACATGACAGATTAGTACATGATCTACACTAAGGAGTTTCACATGATCTACACTACTATAGAATTTGTTCACATGACTATTAGCACTCCCCCGTTTTCCCCAATTAATACACAAGGATCTAAGCAGGTTATGTTATTATACATGATATCACATGAAGGCCCTTAAAAGGGTCCACATGATAGTATACATGAGGGCTCTGTGAACATGAGAGTACATGATTCACAAGAGTGTACATGTATGGTAAAAGCACAGGAGTACATGATGAAAGTGAAACGCACATGACATAATGTACCCGATGCTCCCGAGGAGGATAACATCGCATGAAGAGATCCATATAGTACTAATCCGTGATAATGTCGTGACAGCATCAAGTAAAGTAATCTAAAGCAGGAATATAATTCTAACAAGTTATGAAATGATCAATAAATATACTCGTATGTATCCTGAGTATCTGAAGAATATCTACTGTCCGAGGAGTGGTGTCTGTCTTCTATAGAACAGTACAAGTCACAACATGTCTAAAATAAGGAAATAGACTGGTACAATGCATCTACATGATGTTTGGGGTCAATCTAGGCTAAAGTCACCCTTGGTCAACTCTAGTCCTCAATACTAGTCAAACTAGGTCAACTAGGTCAAGCCTAATCCCAACAAGTCTCACTAAGCCTAACCAGTCTATCCTAGCAAGCACACAACAACACAAGGCTAAACAAGCCATCACTCACAACCATCTATATATATTTATCATATATATATACATCCAAAATAGGTTAAGACATCTATAGATATTAGGCTATAACAAGGCAATATATATCATACAACAAGTCATGTATTAAGATGCTAAGAGATAGAGTGTGATAGTGTTAAGTGTCAAGTGTGCATGTGATACATCATGTGAAACTAAATCAGCATTAAGACCAATGTGTAAGTGTTAATACAAGTGTTTGCATTATCTAGATTCACATTTTTAAGAAAGGGTTATAGTGTACAAGTGTGTTCAGATTTTACATCAAGTTAAAGGGGTTGCATGGCTTGTGTAATATACATTCATTCATATCCCATATACATGCATATTTCAGTTCAGGCATTATATCCATTCGCGTATCATTAAGTTGCATACATATACTTATTTTTATTACATGCATGTCATTCATGCATATTACATACTTACATGCATCTATACATTATATACATTGTATACAACATGTAAAAATAGAAGAGGGAAAAGGGGGAAAAATTGAAAAGGAAAGGGAAGGGAAGGAAAATGTAAGAAAAAGGGAAAACAGCGGACATATACATGTTTGCATCATATATTCTACATTACCATACATGCTATCATTGTATATTGCATTATATTATTTATATATTATGCATTTATATCTATCATTACATGTATACCTTGCATTCATATCTAGCATTTATTATATACTTTCATGCATACATTGTAACACCCAGTTTCTAGAATGAGGGTAATTTTGAAATTTTGTATTTTAATTTATTCAATTATGGTATTTAAAATTTTAATATAATTTTTAGTAATTTTTAATCATTTTAAAACTATTTAAATCATGACTTTTGATTTTGGTGTTTGGCTAGTGTAACCGTAGAGACTGTCTGTCCTAGAGCCTAGCCATGTGATTAGGATGTTTAATTAGTACATTTTAGCCTAGAGGGTATTTTGGTCATTTTAGGATTTATTTGAATTTATTATGATTTATGGAAAATTGTGTGAATTTAATATTAATTAAATATTGCTATGTGTTATGTTAGTCTTGACTAGTTTAAGACTTGTAGACTAGCATAGAACCTAACCCTAGCTATGGTAACCCTAGCCTAACTAGAGTTAACCCATTTTAGTCATTAGAGATTGGTTTTAGAATGAGGGGATTTGGTTTAGTGAAATTAAGTCATGACTTATGGTTTAATGCAATGACTTGTGATTTAATGACTTGTGAATTGAACCATAGGCCCATGACTTAATCCCAAACCCCAACAAGCCCACCCATGGTAGCCAACCTAGGGTTCCACACCCTATTTAATGCCTCTTCCATTTGTTCTTGCCTCTTTTATTATTTTTCTCTCAAGCTTTGAAGAAAGAGGTATAGCCATCTTCCCCAATCCATAACTTTCCCATTTTAACTCCTTTTTGGCACAAACCACTTGCATTAGATTCTAATTGTCTCCCTCTTGCTATTCATGGAGGATAATCCTAGCCTTGGAGCAATTTGGAGAGTTTGGCTAACAAGGAGAAACCCCTCTTTTGAAGCTTTTTATTGGAATTTCAACATATAGGTAAATCCCTATTCCCTCCACTAAATTTAGTTTTCTTAGCATGGATAGGAAGCCCTAGGTGTTCCCTAGCAGTAGGTATTGGATTTGTGTCGTTTCGTGTCCGTTTGGTGTCCGTATCGGACACGTGTCATAATGTGTGTATAGGTGTTTGATTAAATATTACAAAGGATTTTATTTTCGATTTTTGAAAAACTAATTACATAGATACCTAGGTCTATATGTGTATGTTAATGTTTGTGAAGACTGAAATGAATTTCGTGTCTTATTCGTGTCGGAATTGCACACACACACGTGCACAGCAGTCTGCGCACAGTGCCCAACTGCTCGGGCACTGTAGCGGACACGACACAATACGTATGGACACGAAAATTTGTGGACACCTAGGCCACGTGTCTGACACGACACTGACAAATTTTTAGCTCACCTTGTCGAGCGGATTGGGAGAAATCCTGCCCGTATCGAATTGGCGCTGCACTGTTCCGCGCGAACAGCAGCTCCTGACACGGGCTTCGTGTCCCTCGTGGACACGTCGTGGTGACGTGTCAGGGACACGAATGTGTTGCCCTAGGTTGGGCGAACACAGGGACACGGGCACAGGGCCTCGTGTGTCTTGTGTCGTATGCACGAGGCCACGACACGCGTGCACGAGGAATACCTTGCCTATTTTTTTGATACTTTGCAAATTCTGTTTTAGACACGTTCGTGTCCACTTGTTGGACACGAACACCCTTCTCACGACACGTATTACGTGTACACATGTCTGCACACCTTATTTACTAATTTTATTTGGTTTTTCAATTCGAAAATTGGGTTTTCCTTTGTTTCTGATACTTCCTGATTTACACTGATTAGCTTAATTATTCCTGAATTTAATTCTATTTCTAAACTAAAATTTTGATGAAAATTTGCCATGTTTAATTCATATACGTGTGTGTTAGTCACTGAAATGTTGGTTACATGATTGGTGTGATGATATCAAGGAAATTGGGTTTTCGAAATTAGCTTTGGACCTAAGTGTTAACTGCTATTGATATCAAACTGTCATTGCTATATTTTTCCTGAGAACCTAATATGTGGACACACACATAACTGAGAATAGATTCTCCTTCACTAATTTCCTTCAAATTGTCAACTGAATACTGAACCTGGAAGCACTATTTTCCTAACTGAACCCTGTCATTGCCATTTCCTGAAATCACAGTGATGACACACCCTATACACACACATGTCACATTGTAAGGCTTGAGGGTTGGAACATGGTGTTTTCCAATGATGGTTTATGTTGGTGTTAGGCCTTGGGTTTCGAAAATAACTTTTTGAATGATAAATTGATGCATGTTTTAAACTGTGAAGTTCTCACTGATTCTGAGTTGCACAGGCTAGTTAACCTGAGATTCAAATCTCAGTTGAAGGTTTATAGGAGTTAAATTGTTAAATGAATAACTGAGTTAATATTAACCTTGATTGGGTTGATTTGCACTGCTAGGATTGTTCACTAAGCTGTCATTGGTTAGCAAATCTGCACACTCACACACATATGAGAAATTCCTGTCACACACACATTAAATACTGTCAACAGTTACCATGTCTCCACACACACATATCAAATACCTATCACATGACACATTGCCCTATTAATCTGTTTTGAAACATATTCTCTATTTTGATTCTGATTGATATACACACACACATGCTCTACATAACCCTCACACACACAGGATCACATGCCACCTTATCTCTCTCACACACAATTGCCCACCACACACACTCATCCTATCATCCATATACACACACATGAGATTTCCCTCACATTGCTATGTATTATCACACACTTTAGCACTTCACACACACACTATTATATTTTCCTGTCAAAAACCTGAGAAATCGAACCCTGAGAAGAATGGCCTCATATCTAAACCACTGTATCCCTCTACACATTATCTGAAATCAGTCCTCCCTTCCCTTTCATTTCAGTTTCTCCTATTCATATTGAATGCTTGTATATTATGTTTATGAAGGAAATGTATGCAATATCTGAATCTGGTTTATATAAAACCTGAGACTGAATACATGTAAATAAGTATGATGCATGTAGTAATGTAAGATAATGAATGAATAAATGTATGCATCTATGAAATGTATGTATGCCATATATATGAGTTTATATATATGTATGTATATATATATATATATATATATATATATATATATATATATATATATATATATATATATATAATATATATATATATATATATATATATTTTTGTATGAATGTATATATGTATGAATGTATGAATGTATATATATGAGTATATACATATATGTGAATGTATATAGGTGTAGGAACATACATTAGATGCCATGTATAGTTAGCTAGTGTTTGAACCATTCTTGCTATACACCTTCATGTATACACACACTAACCACATAGCCTCTACATGATGCTAGCTCCTTATCTCTCTATCTCGATATATATATATATATATATATATATATATATATATATATATATATATATATATATATATATATATATATATATGTGATGAAGGTATGCAAGAATTGTTTGTAGCCCAATATATGCCTATAAGTATAATATGTGGATAGCTTATAATGGTTTGTGATTGGTGTGTGATTGCTAGACTAGGCTTGGTTAGGCCTAGTGAGACTTATTAGACTTGTTTGGCTTAGGCTTGACCTAGTTGACCAGTCTAGTTGACTAGAGTTGACCGAGAGTTGACTTTAGTCTAGTTTGACCTAGACAGCATTCAGACGCATCATAGATTACACTTATCATCCCCTGTATACATCTTGACTTGTGTTGATCTAAATAGGAGTCAGGTACCTCATCTCGGACAGTACATTTACTTCAGACATTCAGATACCAGGCGAGTACATTCTCTAATCATTTCATAACTTGCTTAGAGTTATATTCCTGCTCTAGTTTACCTTATTTGATGCTGTCACGATATTATCATGGATTGGTACTATATGGATCCCTACATTGAGATGTTATCCCCTCGGGAGCATCGGATATATTGTGTCATGTGTTTCGTGTACATCATGTATTCCTCGCTCTCATGTTATCCATGTTTCTTATGTGCTTCATGCTCGTTCATGCATGCTCATGTACTCTCATATGCTCCCATGAATCGGTCATATTTCCCATGTATCTCATGTACAACCTATATTACATATGCACTCATTTATGAGCCTTCATGTGAATTTCATGTGCACCCATTTATGGGCCCCCATGTGAACTTCATGTGCACTCATGTATGAGCTCTCATGTATACTTCATGTACACCTATTTATGGGCTTCATATGAAAACCATGTACGTAACATAACTTATTTGGATCCTTGTGTATTGATTGGGGTATGGGTGAGTATAAATAGTCATGTGAACAATTCCAAAGTAGAATAGCCATGTACGTCTCTTTAGTATAGCCATGTGCAAATCAAGCCGTTCATATGTCGACTTTGTACTCTAAATCACTAGTCACTGGTAGCTCTCTACTTATAGTAGATATTTCTATTACAGTTCTCTTCCTGTTTACATCATGTATTTTCTTTCAGTCTCATGTATCGTACTCTCTTGCATGTTTATATTCTCTAACCTGTTATGATCTGCGTGAGATGTATTGTGCTCGCTCCCGTCCTGACTGGACCTGTTGAAAATTTTACAGAGGATGATGAGGAACCCTGCACTCCTTACTTTGGAGCTTGCCTAGATGACACTCGCGACCTGGACCCCTGGGGAGGTTCAGGCAGCTGCTGAGGATGATACCCCTTGCATAGTATAGATAGCTTAGACTGTTTCTTTTCATGTTAGCTGTTGTCTTTATTTTTTAGAGTTGTATATTTTAGAGATGTTGAGACTTGTTATTTCATTTGAGTTGTGCCTCAATTGAGGATTTTCTTATCTATTTTATCGTACCATATTCTATCTCTAGATTGTGATTGAGTTGTACCTCTGTATTGGCCTTCTTATGGAGAGTATTTCATGTTAGTTAGTTATAGTTCATGACCTAGAATAGCGTTCTACCGCCGACAATACGGCGCAGGCTGGGCGCTGTTACGTACTCGTACCCTCACGGTGGGTGCGGGTCGTGACACATTTTTAGTGGTGGCCCATGCAAGTCAAGTTTGTGTAGTAGTTGTGAAACCCGTAATTTTAGTTTTCATTTTAATTCTAATTTTAATTTGCTAAATAAAATTTCGCTAGAATAATGTTAGTAATTAATTGAGAAGTATTAGTTAAATCTTGATGTAAAATTCTATTTTCAAAATAACTTACGTGGATTTTTGTTTGTTTGGCCAGACTCGATCCTAAAAACCAAATGCAAGTTAAAATATTGTAAAGCAAATATTGAATATATTTTTATAAAAAGGAAAATTATTTTAAAAAAAAATTATGTTAGAATTCTATTAGAACCCAAAATCTATTTTTTTAGCCCATAGTGGAGAGCCCATCTATTGTTTTCTTAGCCCATCTCAACTTTTAAGCTTTAATAAGTTATTTGTAATTTTTAAAGCCCATTAGATTAGAAGCCATAAATCTTATTTTTATAAAACTACTTTATAACCCATGTCATTCATTTCACTTCTTAAAACCATTTGAGAAGAGTTACTATTACACTCTTATGTTGGTAACCGATGGATCCTTCGGTTTTCCCGAAGTTTTCCGTTAGTCGCCGACCGTCCGACTCCCGTAACCGTCGGCCGGCCATAAATGGCTGGAGTGGCTCCTCCTCTTCCTAATTCCGGTAACCCCTACTCCATCTCCTATATAAACCCTCCTCTTTTTCTTCATCTCCATCCCAAATCCATTACCAAATCTCCACTTGAACTCACCATTTTCGGCGAGATTCCGGCGAGCCGGAGTCCGATCCACCTCCTAAGGTTGCAACCCACCGGCGCCCTTCCCGCAGCTGTTCCGAGGACCGTTTGCCACCATCTCGGGCCGCCCTACTCCGGCGCACCCTCCTCGGCGCCAACCCGAGCCCGACCCCGCGCCCTTTCCGGCCGTTCGCACGCCGCCGGCGACCGCCCCGCTCGCCCCGTTCGCTTCCCGGTTCCCGATCCGCTGTTGGACGCGCTCCACGTGTTCTGTTTCTGCGGTTCCGCTGTTCCGAGTCCGAGGCATCACTTCGGATTTCGTCGGTTTTGGGTAATCTCTGGATCCCGTATTTTAATTGTCTGTGATGAGATGGTCCAACCGATTCCTTTGGAATTTGGGTTTACGGTTACGGATTCGTTCCGTTTTTATTTTTGGATTTTCCGACAGTTTTCGGAAAATGTTCTGTGGGTTCGTTTCCTTGGAAAATGGTTCTGTGACAGTTTTCCGATATTTTCGGGACATCCATTTTCATTCTCGGGTTTTCCGAGAAATTTTCGGGAATAAGTTGGAGTTTAAATTTACTACATATTTGGTATCCTGGACTTTGTTGGGTTTTCAGATTTGGCTATGTGAGTTTTTGGGATATATTGTTAGCTTTAAAATATATATATATAAATAGTTCTGTGGTTTCCTATAAAGTTCGGGATTTCCGATATTGTTTCGGGTTTTCCGGTTTGGCTTCGGAAATTATTTCTGTGGATGGTTATATATATATATTTGGGGTTTGGGAGTTAATTTGCTGGAAAACGGAGCGTTTCCCAGTTTTTGGGTTGACCAAAAACAGAGGGAGTGTTGCCAAAATTTTTAGAAAATTATAAAAATAATTTTCAAATGATTTTCGGATAATATTATTTTATTTTTGGGCGACGACCTTATTGGTCAATGGGCCCCAGTGAAATGCAAACGCACCGGTTGTCCGGACGTTGAGGCAGAATAGCTGAAACATGACAACTGGACCAGAGTCTGAGACTCATATTTCTTTTAAATTTATTTTAGAAAATTAGTAGTTTTATTAATGTTAATTGTAGGTAATTTTGAAACTAACCCAAATTTTCTCTTATTTCAATTTATGTAATAAAGTTTGTAAGGGCATAAGCTCAGTTACTATTTTGTGGTCTGTAATATGGTAATGTAGCTTTTTATTTTATTTTCTGGGATTGTGGAATGCGTAGGAACAATCAAAATAATATTATTAATTATTAATAATTCATGATTTTCTCATCCTTAAGGAAAATAAATATATTTTTATATATAATTGTAAAGTGTCAAAGTTTTCCCAATAAAAGGATAAAAAAATCAAGTTTTATAAATAATTTGATAAATACAAGTTTTTCCTGAAAATTGAATATAAATTGAATTTCTTAAATTCAACGCACTAGTAAACGTTGTGTTGTTGTGTTAGCGAATTAAATAACTAAAAATGATTAGGGTACAAATAGAGATTGTAATTAGATCATTTTAGTATTGTGATTCTGAGACAAATTCCCGGAATGTAGGATTTCAAGGAAGAGCGTGACCTTTCGAATCCCGAAGTACAAATCTTGTCCAATTGGAATTTAAGGCAGGTACATTTTGTGTAGATTTCCAATTGTCTTAGCAATCTTTTCATTGCATGTTTAAACCACTGTTCAAATACGAAACTCCTTCGGGAGTACTGATTATACTGTTGGGGACTGGGGGAGTAGTGTGGTGGATATGACCAAATCCAAACTTAGGTTAACTACTGTGTTAGCTTTTCCCTCTCTCACAAGGGGACAAGCCATACCGTATCGCTAGGATACTTCTGCACCCAAACCGGTCATATTCATTACCTATTCAACACTTTACTGTAACAATTGCAAAACTGTTCTTTCTTCAAACTGTTTAAAACTGCAAGTTCATATTGTTAATGAAATTGTTTAATTTGCATGAATTGTACTTTGCTCCTTTCCTGACTGGATCCCCGTAGGTACTCCTGACGACTCAGAGCTGATGATCAGTAGTTACTACGATCCTGACCTGTACCCGGCGGTACTTCCACCTGAGGAGGATGATGTGGCGTCAACTTAGATGCTACTTAGAATTTGAGAGTTTTAGTTTCTCTTTTATTTTCCAGTTTATGAACTATGTATTGAAAAACAAGTTTTAATTATAGTTTCAATAAATGTTGTGGCAACTTTTAGTTTCAATCTTGTTGTTGATTTACCTGCAAATGGGATTACAGCTTACTGCCGCCGTCTCATCAACGGTGCAGGCTGGGCATGATCCGATTCGACCCAAGTATTTGGGGACCGGGTCGTGACATGTTTTTAGTGGTGGCCCATGCAGGTCTCTATATCAACAACTTAGGAAAACCTAGGAAACATTTAGAACATTAAATTGCCACAACCTAGGACCGAAATATATTAAAATTAAATATATTAATTATAGATAGGCTACCTTGCTTATGTTTGTATCCTAAACCTTCCAGAGAATGGCCACTGACAATACCAACCCTGCTGGCGATGGGATGTCAACACCTGACCATACCCCACCTCCCCAATCAAGTCCGGATCCTACACCTCGGCAGTTGGCCGACCGTCCTCATAATACAACGACGGATCCATCATTTTCTCGGACAGAGATGCAACCCCCTGTGGTTACGCCCACTCCAGCTGCCCCACCGGTGCCTGTGGACCCCACTGACCTCATAGGTCTGCTAAGAGGAGTGCTAGAAGCCCAGAGAACTCAAGCTGAAGCTCATCGCGAGCAGACGGCCATTATGAGAGAAGGCATGGAGAATGCCCATAACGTGGCAATGGCTGCACTGGAAAGAGGAGAAGCAGCTCAACAGGAACCAAGGCCTGCCAAGGTAAACATAAATTTAAGGATTAATTTATGTAATAATAGGGCCATTTAATTAATGGAAATCATATTGCCAAGGTGGGCGATATTGAGAGCTTTAAGAAGCAGAACCCTCGACCCTTCAAGGGAACCGAGGGAATCGTCTATGCTGACGAATGGCTCGACAATATGGAGCGTCTCCTGAGCGTCGCTCGACTTCCAGAAGACCTCAAGGCCGAAGCAGTGGGACTCCAACTGCAGAATGTAGCTAGCACCTGGTATCAGAATGAACCCCGACTCCAGGATAGGCAGGTTGATTGGGACACCTTCAAGAGGTTGTTCCAGAGGAAATTCTTCCCAACTTCAGAGTTGCGGGAGATGGAGCGACAATTCCAGAACCTGAAGCAAGGCAATATGACTGTGGGAGAGTATGCGGCAGAATTCGGCCAGCTCAGCCGATTTGCCAAGAACATGGTGGCTGATCCTGCTGATCGTGCTGAACGATTCAAGTATGGACTTCGAGAGGAGATTCGCACTTATGTGATCTCTGGCGGAGCTAAGACTTATGAGAAGATTCTGGAGAGAGCCCAAGACATAGAGAAGAGCCAACCTGCCCGTTCAAAGAGAGATTATCCTGGAACTATCAACTTCCAGGGTAATCAGAAGAAGCCCAACAACAGCAACAATAACAACAACCGTCCTCAGCACCAGCAGGCGAGGAATAATGATAGAGCACCTCAGAGGCAGATTCCTATCTGCGATTATTGCAAGAGGCCGGGACATCTAGCAAACATCTGCAGGAAGAGGCTAGGGCACTGCCTAGTCTGTGGGTCTTCCACCGATCATGTGAAGGACTGTCCCTCGTTAGTTCACAAGGCTGGAGGAAATCAGCAGAGGGGACCTCTGCCCACTCAGCAGCAACAATTTGGGCAGCATCAACAGAAGACGGGGCGAGTTTTTTCCCTAACTGCAGAGGAACCAGAGCCGGAGCAGGAACCTAATGCGGATGTCATATCAGGTTACATCTATGTACATTCTTATCCTGCATTAGTTTTATTCGACTCTGGTACAACACACAGTTTGATAGCAACAAAGTTTATCTCTGCACACCACATAGTTACGGGCCTTAGCAAGAGGATTTGTAGGGTTATGACTGGAGGAGGACCCTTACCCATTACGGAGACCTGTAATTGCCCCATTACAATATCTGGCCATAAGTTTGTAGCACCTTTACTGGTGATGCCTTTGCCCAACTATGACATAGTTCTTGGAATGGACTGGTTGAGCAAGCAGCATGCGCTGATAGATTGTCACAGAGGATGTGTAATCTTCAGCGCACCTGGAGGGCCAGAGTTTGAAGTCTCTAGAGCTTAGGAGGTTATGGAGAGTATTGTCTACTCTATTACTGAAGAACCTGGACCTCTCCATCCTATCATAGCGGAATTCATGGATGTTTTCCCTGATAGTCTTCCTGGGCTACCCCCAGATCGGGATATAGAATTCACTATTGATTTAGTCCCTGGCTCTCCTCCGATCTCTAAGGGATGTTATAGAGTCAACCCGAAGGAGGCCAAAGAGATGAAGGAGCAGATCAACGAACTGAAGTCTCTGGGATTCATTCGAGACGGAGCTTCACCCTGGGGAGCACCTGTTTTGTTTGTGCCCAAGAAGGATGGAACGGTGAGGATGTACATCGACTACCGGGCGCTGAACAATGTCACAATCAAGAACAAGTACCCTCTGCCCCGGATCGATGACTTATTTGATCAGTTGAGTGGAGCCAAGGTGTTTTCCAAGATTGATCTCAGGTCTGGCTATCATCAGATCAAGGTCAGGAAGGAAGACATTTCCAAGACGGCATTCAACACCAAGTATGGGCAGTTTGAATTCTTGGTCATGCCGTTTGGTCTGACAAATGCTCCTGCTGTGTTCATAAACCTTATGAACAAGGTTTTCCATGAATACTTAGACCAGTTTGTCATCGTGTTCATTGATGACATACTGATCTATTCAAAGACGAAGGAGGAGCACGAAGAGCACCTCAGGAAAGTTCTGGAAACTTTGAGGAAGGAGAAGCTGTACGGTAAGCTTTCCAAGTGTAAATTCTTTCTAGACAAAGTAGATTTTCTTGGCCATGTTGTCACAGGAGAAAGAATTTCTGTGGATCCTAAGAAGATAGCTGCTGTGGAGAAGTGGCCTACCCCAAGCTCAGTTGCTGACATCAGAAGTTTCTTGGGCTTGGCGGGCTACTATCGGAAGTTCGTGAAGGATTTTGCTAGAATTGCTGAACTAATGACAAAGCTGACTCGGAAGAATGAAGAGTTCATCTGGACGAAGGACTGCCAAGCAGCGTTCGAGGAGTTGAAGAAGAGGCTCACTACTGCACCAATCCTTGCGCTACCCGCAGGATCCGGTGGTTTCACAATCTACAGTGATGCCTCTGGAAAAGGACTAGGATGTGTTCTTCAACAACATGGAAAAGTGATTGCTTATGCATCTAGGCAATTACGGACTCATGAGAAGAACTATCCCACTCATTATCTGGAGCTTGCTGCAGTCATCTTTGCGTTGAAGCTTTGGAAGCATTATCTCTATGGAGAGAGGGTAGAAATATATACGGACCACAAAAGTCTGAAGTATGTTTTTACTCAGAAAGAGTTGAACATGAGGCAAAGGCGATGGCTGGAGTTAATGAAGGATTTCGACATCGACCTGCAATACCACCCGGGTAAGGCTAATGTGGTCGCTGATGCCCTTAGTCAATACCCAGTGGCGATGTTCTTAACCAAGGAGAGGCACCTGCTGGAGGACATCGAGAAGCTTGAACTGGAGATTGTACTGCCTGGACGGAAGGAACTGGATGCTGATTCTGAGTTGATGAAGTTGCAAGTGAGCTCGAACCTGATAGACAAGATCAAGGAGACGCAGTTTCAAGACGAGGCACTTTGCAAACTGAGAGATCAAGTGTTGGCAGGAACACTTGAGGGTTTCTCAATTGTCAGTAACGGAGTTCTGAAGAATGGTACGAGACTTTGCGTACCATCCGGCGAACTGAGGAACGAGTTGATGAAGGAGGCACATCAGTCTCAATATTCCATACATCCTGGAGCCAATAAGATGTATCGAGATAAACGCACTATTGTCTGGTGGAGTGGAATGAAGAAAGATGTCACCAGGTATGTCGCTAGATGCTTGATCTGTCAACAAGTGAAGGCTAGTAGACAGAGACCTGCAGGACTTCTACAACCGCTGGACATTCCAGAGTGGAAATGGGAGCATATCACGATGGATTTCGTGTCAGGACTGCCTCGTTCCCAAGGAGGGAAGGATGCCATCTGGGTTATAGTGGACCGACTAACTAAGTCAGCTCACTTTATCCCCTTCAAAGTTGGTTTATCCACTGAGAAGTTGGCAGCATTGTACATGTGGCACATCTACCGGATTCATGGTGTACCGGTAAGTATTGTTTCTGACCGAGACACTCGTTTTACCTCACATTTTTGGAAGAGTTTGCATGACAGCTTGGGGACTCAGTTGAAGTTCAGCACAGCTTATCATCCCCAGACAGATGGGCAATCGGAGAGGACAATTCAGACACTTGAAGATATGCTGCGAGCTTGTGTCTTGGAGTTTGGAGGATCGTGGGAAGACCATCTGCACTTGGTAGAGTTTTCTTACAATAACAGCTACCAAGCCAGTATTGGTATGACCCCATTCGAAGCTCTTTATGGACGTCGTTGCCGTACACCATTGGCATGGGACGACGTTGGTGAAAGAGTACTGCTGGGTCCAGAGATGGTGACTGACGCAGCAGAGAAGGTGAAGATTATCAGAGACAAGCTCAGGATTGCTCAAGACAGACAGAAGCACTGGGCAGACAGCAGTCGTCGACCACTAGCATTTGAAGAAGGAGATAAGGTCTTCGTGAAGATTTCTCCTACCAGAGGTACAATCAGATTTGGCAGAGCTGGAAAGCTGAGTCCCAGGTACATTGGTCCGTTCGAGGTTCTGAGCCGGATTGGAGAAGTGGCATATAGGTTAGCTCTACCAGCTAATCTAGAGGGCGTGCACAACGTCTTCCACGTCTCACAGCTCAGAGAATATGTACCTGATGAGAACCACGTCTTGGACCATTCAGAGTTGGAGATCGGACCGAGCCTCACTATACCAGAGAAGCCAGTGGCGATCTTGGACAGAGGCGAGAAGAAGACTAGAACCTCGGTGACTCCAATAGTCAGAGTTATGTGGAGGCATGATTCCCCAGGCGAGTCTACCTGGGAACGAGAAGATGAGATGCGGGAGAAGTACCCGTATTTATTTGAGACCTGAGGTAATTTCTAACCCTACTCTTTAAATTTTGAGGACGAAATTTTCTAAGGAGGGAAGGTTGTGAAACCCGTAATTTTAGTTTTTATTTTAATTCTAATTTTAATTTGCTAAATAAAATTTCGCTAGAATAATGTTAGTAATTAATTGAGAAGTATTAGTTAAATCTTGATGTAAAATTCTATTTTCAAAATAACTTACGTGGATTTTTGTTTGTTTGGCCAGACTCGATCCTAAAAACCAAATGCAAGTTAAAATATTGTAAAGCAAATATTGAATATATTTTTATAAAAAGGAAAATTATTTAAAAAAAAAATTATGTTAGAATTCTATTAGAACCCAAAATCTATTTTTTTTAGCCCATAGTGGAGAGCCCATCTATTATTTTCTTAGCCCATCTCAACTTTTAAGCTTTAATAAGTTATTTGTAATTTTTAAAGCCCATTAGATTAGAAGCCATAAATCTTATTTTTATAAAACTACTTTATAACCCATGTCATTCATTTCACTTCTTAAAACCATTTGAGAAGAGTTACTATTACACTCTTCTGTTGGTAACCGATGGATCCTTCGATTTTCCCGAAGTTTTCCGTTCGTCGCCGACCGTCCGACTCCCGTAACCGTCGGCTGGCCATAAATGGCTGGAGTGGCTCCTCCTCTTCCTAATTCCGGTAACCCCTACTCCATCTCCTATATAAACCCTCCTCTTTTTCTTCATCTCCATCCCAAACCCATCACCAAATCTCCACTTGAACTCACTATTTTCGGCGAGATTCCGGCGTGCCGGAGTCCGATCCACCTCCTGAGGTTGCAACCCACCGGCGCCCTTCCCGCAGCTGTTCCGAGGACCGTTCGCCACCATCTCGGGCCGCCCTACTCCGGCGCACCCTCCTCGGCGCCAACCCGAGCCCGACCCCGTGCCCTTTCCGGCCGTTCGCCCGCCGCCGGCGACCGCCCCGTTCGCTTCCCGGTTCCCGATCCGCTGTTGGACGCGCTCCACGTGTTCTGTTTCCGCGGTTCTGCTGTTCCGAGTCCGAGGCATCACTTCGGATTCCGTCGGTTTTGGGTAATCTCTGGATCCCGTATTTTTATTGTCTGTGATGAGATGGTCCAACCGATTCCTTTGGAATTCGGGTTTACGGTTACGGATTCGTTCCGTTTTTATTTTTGGATTTTCCGACAGTTTTCGGAAAATGTTCTGTGGGTTCGTTTCCTTGGAAAATGGTTCTGTGACAGTTTTCCGATATTTTCGGGACATCCATTTTCATTCTCGGGTTTTCCGAGAAATTTTCGGGAATAAGTTGGAGTTTAAATTTACTACATATTTGGTATCCTGGACTTTGTTGGGTTTTCAGATTTGGCTCTGTGAGGTTTTGGGATATATTGTTAGCTTTAAAAAATATATATATAAATAGTTCTGTGGTTTCCTATAAAGTTCGGGATTTCCGATATTGTTTCGGGTTTTCCGGTTTGGCTTCGAAAATTATTTCTGTGGATGGTTATATATATATATATTTGGGGTTTGGGAGTTAATTTGCAGGAAAACGGAGCGTTTCCCAGTTTTTGGGTTGACCAAAAACAGAGGGAGTGCTGCCGAAATTTTTAGAAATTTATAAAAATAATTTTCAAATGATTTTCGGATAATATTATTTTATTTTTGGGCGACGACCTTATTGGTCAATGGGCCCCAGTGAAATGCAAACACACCGGTTGTCCGGACGTTGAGGCAGAATAGCTGAAACATGACAACTGGACCAGAGTCTGAGACTCATATTTCTTTTAAATTTATTTTAGAAAATTAGTAGTTTTATTAATGTTAATTGTAGGTAATTTTGAAACTAACCTAAATTTTCTCTTATTTCAATTTATGTAATAAAGTTTGTAAGGGCATAAGCTCAGTTACTATTTTGTGGTCTGTAATATAGTAATGTAGCTTTTTATTTTATTTTCTGGGATTGTGGAATGCGTAGGAACAATCAAAATAATATTATTAATGATTAATAATTCATGATTTTCTCATCCTTAAGGAAAAGAAATATATTTTTATATATAATTGTAAAGTGTCAAAGTTTTCCCAATAAAAGGATAAAAAAATCAAGTTTTATAAATAATTTGATAAATACAAGTTTTTCCTGAAAATTGAATATAAATTGAATTTCTTAAATTCAACGCACTAGTAAACGTTGTGTTGTTGTGTTAGCGAATTAAATAACTAAAAATAATTAGGGTACAAATAGAGATTGTAATTAGATCATTTTAGTATTGTGATTCTGAGACAAATTCCCGGAATGTAGGATTTCAAGGAAGAGCGTGACCTTTCGAATCCCGAAGTACAAATCTTATCCAATTGGAATTTAAGGCAAGTACATTTTGTGTAGATTTACAATTGTCTTAGCAATCTTTTCATTGCATGTTTAAACCACTGTTCAAACACGAAACTCCTTCGGGAGTACTGATTATACTGTTGGAGACTGGGGGAGTAGTGTGGTGGATATGACCAAATCCAAACTTAGGTTAACTACTGTGTTAGCTTTTCCCTCTCTCACAAGGGGACAAGCCATACCGTATCGCTAGGATACTACTGCACCCAAACCGGTAATATTCATTACCTATTCAACACTTTACTGTAACAATTGCAAAACTGTTCTTTCTTCAAACTGTTTAAAACTGCAAGTTTATATTGTTAATGGAATTGTTTAATATGCATGAATTGTACTTTGCTCCTTTCCTGACTGGATCCCCGTAGGTACTCCTGACGACTCAGAGCTGATGATCAGTAGTTACTACGATCCCGACCTGTACCCGGCGGTACTTCCACCTGAGGAGGAGGATGTGGCGTCAACTTAGATGCTACTTAGAATTTGAGAGTTTTAGTTTCTCTTTTATTTTCCAGTTTATGAACTATGTATTGAAAAACAAGTTTTAATTATAGTTTCAATAAATGTTGTGGCAACTTTTAGTTTCAATCTTGTTGTTGATTTACCTGCAAATGGGATTACAGCTTACTGCCGCCGTCTCATCAACGGTGCAGGCTGGGCATGATCCGATTCGACCCAAGTATTTGGGGACCGGGTCGTGACAGTAGTATTCGAACTAGAGTACCACTACAGCCTACAGTAGGATTAGGATTATTTTTGAGGTACTCAATCACATTAGGAAAAACTTTTAACTGGATTCCTGCCATCTAAATTCCTGTTGAAGATTGCTTCATTGAATAACTGTCCTCCCTTGAATTGCCGTTTCTATCTCAGTATTGATTCCTTGTTTGATCTGTCTCCAGGATGGTGATCGAGACACGATCGCATCGCTCTGGCTCAGCAGACGCTGGTGAGAGGCCTACCACCCCTCACACGATTGTGGACGCTGGGACCACAGCACCCCCTATTTCTGTTCATATAGGAGCATCTGCAGCTTTTGGGAGTGCACCTCCACCTGTCCGGAGGTCTTTCCCCGTCATTCCGGATATGTATCAGCAGCAGTTACCTTCAGGGACAGTGGATGCGGCTCAGATGTTTGTCCTTTTCTAGCGATTCTTGGAGTCTCAGCAGCAGATACAGCAGAGCCAATCTGTTGATATCCGACAGAGCATACAAGATACTCACCAGTTGGTCAGGACGACAGTAGAGCTGGTGGCTGCTCAGCCACAGGGAGGTCAGATGTAGCCGTATCAGCCGAGGACTCCAGACATCCAATCCTTTAAGAAGATGGGACCCCGAGACTTCAAGGGTACAGAGGGCATCATATACGCTGACGATTGGATAGAGCACATTGAGGAGATATTCCGATTGGCATAGATACCAGCAGGATTACAGATCGAGGCAGCCGCCAGTCAGATGCAGGACTTGGCCCATACTTGGTACCAGACGGACCCGAGGGTTGGTACAGCCGGTCAGACTTGGGCAGAGTTCAAGAAACTATTCAAGGAGAAATTCTTTCCCGATACAGCACTCCGAGCTTTGGAGGCGCAGTTCGAGAGTTTGGTTCAGGGGAACCAGACCGTTGAGGAGTACGTAGGAGAGTTCTGCCGTTTGAGCAGATTCATCGAGGATCTTACCGAGGTCGGGAAGGCGAGAAGGTTCCGCAGGGGTTTGATCAGGGAGATCAAGTCATATACCAAGAGCGGTCGTGACGCCATTTTCGAGCAGATTCTGGTAGGAGCCATGACAGCGGAGGACGATCTTGGGCTGAAGGAGAAGAGGATGCGAGATACTCAGGGAGCTAGTGGCAGTACGGGTTCGGCCAAGAGGCCCCACCTACAGATTCAGCAGCAGATGCCCGGTTTGCAGTTCAGCAGCAGTACCAGCAGCCGAGGGTCTACTTTCAGCAGCGGCAATTTCAAGACCGTGTACCCTTTCAGCAGGCGCAGCAGCCACAGAGGCAGCAGCAGGCCCCGGGACAGCAGCTTGTTATCATTTATCCTTTTTGTAAGAGACCGGGGCACAATTGGGGCGAATGCCGGAAGAGGCTGGGCAGATGTTTACTTTGCGGAGGATCCGATCATCGGCTGAGAGAGTGTCCCGAGTCGTCGAGACAGACAGTTCAGGAAGCAGGAGCTAGGGCTCCGGTAGGCCAGCAGAAGGGATTACCCTTACCGACTCAGCAGCAGAGGTACATGCAGCATCAGCAGTAGGCCAGAAGAGGCCAGCAGGGGTGAGCTTTTGCCAGGACAGTCGATGATGCTCAGGCCAGTAGAGATCTTGCTACAGATTCCGTTCTTTTTTATTTTCTTTTCGCAATTGCCTCTTACAACTGCCTTAAAATTTTGATTCCTTCTGTTCCATGTTGATTTATCAATTTTGTCTTGTTGTTCTTGTGTTATGTTTGATTTCTTCTGAGATGAATCATATAGGCTAGGTCACCCAGTTATGGAATCTAGAATCTTCGACAATCGTGTTTAGCTGGCATAGTGAGGACATATAGTCAGATTTAGGACGTATTTCTCGGGTGTGGGAATTTAAGGTTTTCGCTGCCAAAGATGCGGCAATGCAAAAATTTTAAATACCATGATTCTAGAGGTATGTGCCTTAGTCGAGGACTCTGTGATTACCGTAGCCTTGCTCACTAGCACGACGAAGATTCTGAGTATCATGATTTTGGACAGACGCATATGATTATCTGACGGTATGTTTGAGACATTGATTGTGGGGTGTTTGACCTAGAAGGACTACTACCATTTTAATTTCGAGGACAAAATTTTTCTAAGGTGGATAGACTTGTAACACCCAGTTTCTAGAATGAAGGTAATTTTGAAATTTTGTATTTTAATTTATTCAATTATGGTATTTAAAATTTTAATATAATTTTTAGTAATTTTTAATCATTTTAAAACTATTTAAATCATGACTTTTGATTTTGGTGTTTGGCTAGTGTAACCGTAGAGACTGTCTGCCCTAGAGCCTAGCCATGTGATTAGGATGTTTAATAAGTACATTTTAGCCTAGAGGGTATTTTGGTCATTTTAGGATTTATTTGAATTTATTATGATTTATGGAAAATTGTGTGAATTTAATATTAATTAAATATTGCTATGTGTTATGTTAGTCTTGACTAGTTTGAGACTTATAGACTAGTCTAGAACCTAACTCTAGCTATGGTAACCGTAGCCTAACTAGAGTTAACCCATTTTAGTCATTAGAGATTGATTTTAGAATGAGGGAATTTGGTTTAGTGAAATTAAGTCATGACTTATGGTTTAATGCAATGACTTGTGATTTAATGACTTGTGAATTGAACCATAGGCCCATGACTTAAGCCCAAACCCCAACAAGCCCACCCATGGCAGCCAACCTAGGGTTCTACACCCTATTTAATACCTCTTTCATTTGTTCTTACCTCTTTTATTATTTTTCTCCCAAGCTTTGAAGAAAGAGGTATAGCCATCTTCCCCAATCCATAACTTTCCCATTTTAACTCCTTTTTGGCTCAAACCACTTGCATTAGATTCTAATTGTCTCCCTCTTGCTATTCATGGAGGATAATCCCAACCTTGGAGCAATTTGGAGAGTTTGGCTAACAAGGAGAACCCCACTTTTGAAGCTTTTTATTGGAATTTCAACATATAGGTAAATCCCTATTCCCTCCACTAAATTTAGTTTTCTTTGCATGGATAGGAAGCCCTAGGTGTTCCCTAGCAGTAGGTATTGGATTTGTGTCGTTTCGTGTCCGTTTGGTGTCCGTATCGGACACGTGTCATGATCTGTGTATAGGTGTTTGATTAAATGTCACAAAGGATTTTATTTTCGATTTTTGAAAAACTAATTACATAGATACCTAGGTCTATAAGTGTATTTTAATTTTGTGAAGACTGAAATAAATTTCGTATCTTATTCGTGTCGGAATTGGACACACACACGCGCGCAGCAGGCTGCGCACAGTGTCCTGCTGCTCGGGCACTGTAGCTGACACGACACAGCACGTATGGACACGAAAATTTGTGGACACCTAGGCCACGTGTCTGACACGACACTGACAAATTTTTAGCTCACCTTGTCGAACGGATTGGGAGAAATTCTGCCCGCATCGAATTGGTGCTGCACTGTTCAGCGCGAACAACAGCTCCTGATACGGGCTTCGTGTCCCTCGTGGACACGTCGTGGTGACGTGTCAGGGACACGAATGTGTTGCCCTAGGTTGGGCGAACACAGGGACATGGGCACAGGGCCTCGTGTGTCTTGTGTCGTATGCACGAGGCCACGACACGCGTGTACGAGGAATACCTTGCCTATTTTTCTGATACTTTGCAAATTCTGTTTTGGACACGTTCGTGTCCACTTGTTGGACACGAACACCCTTCTCACGACACGTATTACGTGTACACATGTCTGCACACCTTATTTACTGATTTAATTTGGTTTTTCAATTCAATAATTGGGTTTTTCTATGTTTCTGATACTTCCTGATTTACACTGATTAGCTTAATTATTCCTGAATTTAATTCTATTTCTAAACTGAAATTTTGATGCAAATTTGCCATGTTTAATTCATGTACATTGTAGCTCCCCTTCCCAAAAATTTGAAAATATTTTTTTATTTTATTTATTTTAAATAAGATTTTTAGAATTTTGTAAATAATTAATTAGTTAATTATTACGGTAGATGATTTTTAATCATGATTAAATTTGGAGTACAAGGTGACTAGGAATTATGGCACGGATAGTGCAGTAGCGTGCTTTGACTAGTGTATTAGTCATGCCAAGGAAGGCCAAGCCATAGTGATGCCCTAACTAGGAAACCCAGGCTAAGTTGCGACCTAACCTCTAAAGACATTTTAATCATTTATTATTTAGATTTATTGACTCGTAGAAAATTCGGTTGTACCGAACTAGTCCGGACCGGACCCAAACCAAGTCCAAGCCCACGTAGTCGGGTAGATGCATCCAGAGACGTCCGTGTAGATATATATTAGATATATGAATAGTTGTATTTTATTTAAGATTTTAGCAGGAGATTGTATAAATGGGTGTTATACATTTATTAAAAATTTTATTGGATATTTATCTTAAAAATAGGATAAATACCTTCCTTAGTTATCTTTGTACTTTTATTTAGGTTATTAGGCTATACATAATGGTATATACATCATTACTGGTTTATTGAATTTCGTATTACTAGTACTATTGTTATTATTATTTTATTATCAGTATTATTGAGGATATTATTAAATAATATTATTTATTATTATTGGTTATATTATTTTGTCAAATAAATATTATAGTATAAGTGTCCATATTATATAGCTAGGCCCTACCCTGGAAATAAAAGTTATAGGGATTATTGGGTTTTATGGATATTTTATATAAGCATATATATATATAGCAATAAATGTGTGTATATAGATATCATTTGGTTATATGTATACGTATATATATATAGATATAAATAAACGTGTGTATATAGATAATTGGTTATATGTGTGTGAATATATATATATATATAGGTATTTATATATATGTATATGTATATATATGGATATTTATATATATGTATATGTAAGTATTTAGAATAGAAAAAGGAATATAAGATGAGGAAATCTCAGCCCAACCAAAGAGGAGCCCAGCCCATACAAACCTTTCCCCATGATCGGCCCAGAGACACAGCAAAACCCGACCCCTGCGTTTCACAGCCTTCTAAGAAACCAGCATATATGTATACATAAATATAGAGGGATCCAGAGAGAGAAACGGAAGAAACCCTAGCCGAGATTGCAAAACCCCTTCTCTTCCTCCATCCCCTTCTTCATGTTTCTTCATTAACCACCTTCACCCTCATCTTTTCCCCACGATAGCCCAACGCCTCTCATCACCACCATCCGCCTGCGATGCCGGCCCCCGAGTGTCATGCCCATCGGCGTTGATGGGGCGCACGACCCTCCTTGCCATCATCAATTTCTCCATGTCGTCTACGACGAACCCGAGTGCCCTCGGTCTCTCGGCTCCTGTGTGCGTAAGAGCAGCCTGCGAGGAGCTTGCCACGTGACCCCGCGACCGTTCGGCTTGCCGACGACCACTATGCCGCGCCCACCTGTCGTCGGCAGATTGAACATTTACTCGAGCTCTTGCTCCCTGCCACGTGGCTTCCCGAGACCCACGACTTCTGACCTCCGTGATAGTGTCGTCGATCTACAGTGCCGATAACCGCCTGCTCGAGTTCCGGTCGACCAATGGAAGCTTCGACCATGTCGCCCACGGATGTCCATCAAGCAAACGAGTTCACTAGTGGAACATCTTCTGCTTAACCCCAGATGCAATCGACGATGAGCTTGACACACCTTCCAGATCAGTTAACGAGAAGGACCTCGTCTTAAAAGAAGGCCGCCTTCCTTTGGCGAAGAACATTTTTGGGCAGCAAGTTTTTCGTGTGGATGCAGGGGAGGCAGTTGCCTAGAATAGCCGTGGTCATGATGATCCTCTTCACCGCTTCCATTGCTGTTGCTGTTGCTTCCAGAACTACTGCTCTCAGGGTGACAATGGCCTACTGAAGTCTGACTGGAATTGGCAGGTCTCTTGGAGACCGCAGAATCTTCATCATATCTCAGCGAGTTCGAGCAAGTGCTATCCCAGAGAGTACTGCCGAAGGTAGGAAGACTCTTCCGTTTTCGAGTGTAGGGATTTTATGACTTGGCAAGGTCCCTTGAAGAGGAAGAGCATTGAGCATCAGCCAGAATTATGAAGGATTTAGACTTGCCACAGTAGAACTTAGAAATACCTCGCCTGCAACGAAGAGAAGAAACGAAGAACAAATAATTCATCAATCCCATGAGCCACATGTTCGCCTCCTGTTGATGTTGTTGGCATTCAAAGCAACAAAGTCATCCAAAGCAGCAGAGAAGAATAGTTGTTTAACTAAAGGTAACAATGTTAATACATCCCCTCTATTTTTTAGATATTACACTTTAGTCCATAGATATTTTCACAAGTTACAAACTAACTATTTTATAACTTTATATTATAGAGTATAAATAAGTCACCATAGGTATATAACATCAACCAATTTGAATTTATATTATAATGAGTAAATTATATTTGCAATCCATATCATTAATATACACATTATTAATACATGGGCTTGGACACCATGCTAGGCGAGGTAGGAAATGGTGTGGGCATTGAGAGGATCATAACTTCAGTTAAGAACAAAGAGAACAATAGAGTAGTTGAGGGGAGTATTAATTATAGCAGTGCCTACACCTAAAGTATTTAGGACATATTGCTGATAGTGCCTGTCAAGTAGGCAAGTATCAAGACCTAGAAGAATCTTGTACCATACAATCCTAGTACCAAGTTGGTACATGACACATTAACAGGAAACACATGAGTCCTAAAGCATGGGTATCCTAACAGGGGTACCTTAGAGCATAGATAAATGGGTGTAGCTGTATAGACAACAAATATAAGGGGTAACTAGCAATGATTCAAAATAGTTTTATTTTGGTTATTTCACGTGTTGATTTAGACTTAATACATAATGTAGGTTCCTTGGACTTTGACTCGGCGCTTGACCCGTACCGCAGCTCAGGACGACAGGCAAGTATACCTTGCCGAACATATACAGTATTTACATGGTTTCTCTTTCCTTACTGTAGTCATTTTTATATTGTCATATGATTCCATATTGTGATTGATTCGTCCTTGATTGCTTTACTTGTTCTAGATTACGTGCACGTATAGGATGTTTGACATTGCTAGAATATTGGTCTCTTTGTGTTACCCTTTTCTCGTGATTGAGTTGTCAGTTTCTATATCTGTCCTTGACCATTCTCGACTGGGAGTATCTTGTATTGTACTACAGTTGAGACATACTATAGCTTGGGAGTATCTTACATTGTACTACGATCTATAGCTGATTCTTTATCTTGATTGACTTGACTTGAGACATGCCATAGATTGGGAGTATCTTACATTGTATTACGACCTATAGCATATATTGATTGATTGATTGACTTGACTTGCGACACTATAAATTGGGAGTATCTTGTATTGTACTACGATTTATAGGAGTCTACTTGACTTTGTATCCTTAGGAGAGGAGATCGATACTAGAATTGGCTAATCTTGACTGGGATTATCTTGTATTGTATTACAGTCAAAATCTACTATAGATTGGGAGTATCTTGCAATGTACTACAAGCTATAGAGGTTAATCGATTGATTGGTAGCCAAGTCTAGTATTACATTTTCCTCACGACTCGTCGTCCTTAGATGTTCTTCTTGCAGTGTTCTTATCCTCCACACCTGTTATTTACTGTCATATTAGTAGGCATGTTTTATGTATCTTGCTAGTCCTTTGAGGACCTGATGATCTCTTCAGATAGCTGATTGCACAGAGTTAGTTAGCTGAGCATGTGGTAGTTGACTTCATCTGTATGATACAGATATTTTGTTAGTGATATTGATTTACTATCTTTTTCGTGCTTTTATGATATATTCTGCTTATCAGCTTTACTTTATATACTCATATCATTCTTGGAGTCTAATCGAACAATATGCTAATGGGTTGCAGACCATGACCCATAATTGTTCATTCTCGTTTTAATTGATTCTTGTGGATTGAGATACAGTTTAGATTAGACATGATACCCATGACCTTGACAGCTTATACGTACTCGAGTCGGGCTGGAGTCCGCTCGATACGTAGCTGGCTTGCTCACGAACTCGCGTCCGAAAAGCAGATGCGGGTCGTGACATACGTGTGTGTTAGTCACTGAAATGTTGGTTACATGATTGGTGTGATGATATCAAGGAAATTGGGTTTTCGAAATTAGCTTTGGACCTAAGTGTTAACTGCTATTTATATCAAACTGTCATTGCTATATTTTTCCTGAGAACCTAATCTGTAGACACACACATAACTGAGAATAGATTTCCCTTCACTAATTTCCTTGAAATTGTCAACTGAACACTGAACCTGGAAGCACTATTTTCCTAACTGAACCCTGTCATTGCCATTTCCTGAAATCACAGTGATGACACACCCTCTACACACACATGTCACATTGCAAGGCTTGAGGGTTGGAATATGGTGTTTTCCAATGATGGTTTATGTTGGTGTTAGGCCTTGGGTTTCGAAAATGACTTTTTGAATGATAAATTGATGCATGTTTTAAACTGTGAAGTTCTCACTGATTCTGAGTTGCACAGGCTAGTTAACCTGAGATTCAAATCTCAGTTGAAGGTTTATAGGAGTTAAATTGTTGAATGAATAACTGAGTTAATGTTAACCTTGATTGGGTTGAGTTGCACTGCTAGGATTGTTCACTAAACTATCAGTGGTTAGCAAATCTGCACACTCACACACATATGAGAAATTCCTGTCACACACACATTAAATACTGTCAACAGTTACCATATCTCCACACACACATATCAAATACCTATCACTTGACACATTGCCCTGTTAACCTATTTTGACACACATTCTCTATTTTGATTCTGATTGATATACACACACACATGCTCTACATAACCCTCACACACACAGGAACACATGCCACCTTATCACTCTCACACACAGTTGCCCACCACACACACTCTTCCTATCATCCATATACACACATATGAGATTTCCCTCACATTGCTATGTATTATCACACACTTTAGCACTTCACACACACACTATTATATTTTCCTGTCAAAAACCTGAGAAATGGAACCCTGAGAAGAATGGCCTCCTATCTAAACCACTGTATCCCTCTACACATTATCTGAAATCAGTCCTCCCTTCCCTTTTATTTCAGTTTCTCCTATTCATATTGAATGCATGTATATTATGTTTATAAAGGAAATGTATGCAATATCTGAATCTGGTTTATATAAAACCTGAGACTGAATATATGTAAATAAGCATGATGCATGTAGTAATGTAAGATAATGAATGAATAAATGCATGCATCTATGTAATGTATGTATGCCATATATATGAGTTTATATATATATATATGAATGTATATATATGAGTATATGCATATATGTGAATGTATATAGGTGTAGGAACATACATTAGATGCCATGTATAGTTAGCTAGTGTTTGAACCATTCTTGCTATACACCTTCATGTATACACACACTAACCACATAGCCTCTACATGATGCTAGCTCCTTATCTCTCTATCTCGATATGTATATATATATATATATATATATATATATATATATATATATATATATATATATATATATATATACATATATATATATATATATATATGAAATATATATATAAATATATATATATATATATATATATTTTTTATATATATAAATATATATATATATATATATATATATATATATATATATATATATATATTATTTTTATTTATTTTTATTTTTTATTTTTATATATATATATATATATTATATATATATATATATATATATATATATATATATATATATATATATATATATATGTATGTATGTGATGAAGGTATGCAAGAATTGTATGTAGCCCAATATATGCCTATAAGTATAATATGTTGATAGCTTATAATGGTTTGTGATTGGTGTGTGATTGCTAAACTAGGCTTGGTTAGGCCTAGTGAGACTTATTAAACTTGTTTGGCTTAGGCTTGACCTAGTTGACCAGTCTAGTTGACTAGAGTTGACCGAGAGTTGACTTTAGTCTAGTTTGACCTAGACAGCATACAGACGCATCGTAGATTATATTTATCATCCCCTGTATACATCTTGACTTGTGTTGCTCTAAATAGGAGTCAGGTACCTCATCTCGGACAGTACATTTACTTCAGACATTCAGATACCAGGCGAGTACATTCTCTGATCATTTCATAACTTGCTTAGAGTTATATTCCTGCTCTAGTTTACCTTATTTGATGCTGTCACAATATTATCACGGATTGGTGCTATATGGATCCCTACATTGAGATGTTATCCCCTCGGGAGCATCGGATACATTGTGTCATGTGTTTCGTGTACATCATGTATTCCTCGCTCTCATGTTATCCATGTTTCTCATGTGCTTCATGCTCGTTCATGCATGCTCATGTACTCTCATGTGCTCCCATGAATCATTCATGTTTTCCATGTATCTCATGTATAACCTATATTGCATGTGCACTCATTTATGAGCCTTCATATGAATTTCATGGGCCCCCATGTGAACTTCATGTGCACTCATGTATGAGCTCTCATGTATAATTCATGTGCATCCATTTATGGGCTTCATATGAAAACCATGTACGTAACATAACTTGTTTGGATCCTTGTGTATTGATTGGGGTATGGGGGAGTATAAATAGTCATGTGAACAATTCCAAAGTAGAATAGCCATGTACGCCTCTTTAGTATAGCCATATGCAAATCAAGCCGTTCACATGTCGACTTTGTACTCTAAATCACTAGTCACTGGTAGCTCTCTACTTATAGTAGATATTTCTATTATAGTTCTCTTCCTGTTTAAATCATGTATTTTTTTCAGTCTCATGCATTGTACTCTCTTGCATGTTTATATTCTCTAACCTGTTATGATCTGCGTGAGATGTATTGTGCTCGCTCCCACCCTGACTGGACATGTTAAAATTTTTACAGAGGATGATGAGGAACCCTGCACCCCTTACTTTGGAGCTTGTCTAGATGACACTCGCGACCTGGACCCCTGGGAGGTTTAGGCAGCTGCTGAGGATGATACCCCTTACATAGTATAGATAGCTTAGACTGTTTCTTTTCATGTTAGCTGTTGTCTTTATTTTTCAGAGTTGTATATTTTAGAGATGTTGAGACTTGTTATTTTATTTGAGTTGTACCTCAATTGAGGATTTTCTTATCTATTTTATCGTGCCATATTCTATCTCTAGATTGTGATTGAGTTGTACCTCTGTGTTGGCCTTCTTATGGAGAGTATTTCATGTTAGTTATAGTTCATGACCTAGAACAGCATTCTACCGCCGACACTGCGGCGTAGGCTGGACGCTGTTACGTACTCGTACCCTCACGGTGGGTACGGGTCGTGACATACATTGTATATCATTCTTTTATTCATGCATTTATGTATTGCTTACATACATTATACTAATTACATTCCTACATGCTTGCATTCAACCATATATATATACATTAATATAAAGAGGATATATATCATATATATATCATTTCATTCATCTAACATATCATGTATTACATACTTTATATTCATTTAATATCCATACTACATAGGCTCATAGGTTACACAAAATGCATATATCGTACATTTACTCTTCTACTTAAAATCAATACTGTACCAATTGGGCCTCTACTAAATTCTAGGATTAAAGTATGTTGTAGCCCTTCGTGTTAGCTTTCCGAAAATTAAAACGGATCGCATTTTCATGTCCGAAGCTCCCAAAATCGCAAAAATACCAAAACACGTTCGTCTTTCGTACAGCTGACACTCAAATAATTCTACAGAAAGCTACAGAAAGAATTTGGCTTATTAAAATATATATTTGGAAATCTAACTTCGATACGGTTCTTTCAAAAAAACGGAAGATAAATCGGAGTTCTAAGCTAAAAGTTATGACATTTCTAATTTGCTTTGGTTAATAAAAACGTGGATGAATATTATGATGAATTTGAGTTGTTTTGGACAAAGAACACATATAGGCCAAGATACTTGGATACAAACATAGGTATCCAAATGAAACTCATTCTAACCATCCTAACTAAGATCAATCCACTCTCTAACCATTATAAAACTGAATTTAAATATCTATTTAAACTATTATCATACATACATACACATGGGGTGTCCTAATTTAGGATCTATCAAGTCGGACACAAGACACATATCTAAAATCCTCAAGAGAGCTCCAAATGGCCTCAAATTTGAATCTAAATGGGACACATGCATGAGGATGGATCCTACGGATTCAAAACTAATTTATATGCAAAGAAAATCGATTTAGAGGATGGGTTTTACCTATTGGGAGTAGAATCCCAATGAAATCCTTTAGGACAAGGCTCCGATACGAAGATCCCTCAAAGTAGACACTCCTTCTTACACTCCTCTTCCAATCCTTGGTAGCACCCTTCCCTTGGAGAATGGAAACGATTGAGGAAAGGTTTGGTGAAGGAATGATTTAATTTGGAGATCAAATCAATGGGAAGGCTCTCTAAAATTAAGGAAGAACAAAAGGAAAATAAAAGAGGCAAGATTGTAACGAATGAAATGAATCATTCTCCCCTAAAGGTGGCTACCATAAAGAGTCCATTAGGGCTAATGGGAAATGTCCCAATTGCCCTTCTCTAGTCTCATATGGTTAAGTCTAGACTAGGTTCAAGTTTGGGGTCAAAATGATCTAGTTTTGAGTCTCTAACTTAACCATTCTAACATGATAAAAATTAGTTTAATTAACTAACTTAAATGTTGGGTCTTGTGAGCCATGTTTAACTTAATATTGGGTCCCAACTAGAGTTTAAGCTACCCGGGTCACAATACCAATCGGAACGAGACGAAACTCAAACCCGACTAAACAAATCCAATAAAAACAATATTAAAAATATAAAATTTTCCCAAAATATTAAAATATAAAAAATGACCAAAATTATAATACATCAATTTAAATATTATTAAAATAATCTAAAATTCACCAATTAATCAAAATCCTAAATAATTCAAAAGTCACAAAATGACCAAAATATCCTTAGCCTAAAAAGTTGTAAATAGTCATTCTAATCACATGGTTAGGTCCCCATGGTCATGGTTAGTCTCTAGGCTCAACAGTTCTAGAGTTCACCAGCTAACACGTCAAAATTATAATTCACCAATTTTAAATAATATTAAATTAATTAAAAATTCTCATAAATCATAAATACTATTATTAAATAATAAACTTTTACAAAAGTTCAAAATTACCCTCATTTTAAAAAAGTGGGTGTTACAGCGAACATGACATCTGCACAATCTCAAGAAGATGAAGGCGAAGACCAAACGCCAGAATTCTTCGAAGAAGAACCCTGGACTAAACGCCTAGGAGAACAGTGGGAGTCTCGTTTTGAATTACGCGAACTCCCTACCGAAGACGAAGTCGAGCAGATCGACCTTGGGGATGGATCTTCATCCAAACCCATCTTCGTCAGCAAAAGCCTAAAAGAGAAGACCGGGAATCTTTAATCCAACTGGCTAAAGAATATATCGATGTCTTCACCTGTAGCTACAAAGATATGCCAGGACTTGATCCCTAGATCGCGATACATAGGCTTAACATCTTACCTGATGCCAAGCCTATAAAGCAACAACAACGACGTTTTCGTCCTGACATCATGAACGCTATCGATCAAGAGGTAGACAAACTCCTGACCAGCGAATTTATTCGTGAAGAACAACACCCAGATTGGGTGGCCAACGTCGTTCCTATCACGAAGAAGAATGTGAAGATACGAGTCTGTATCGACTTCAGGGATCTCAACATTGCTTGCCCGAAGGACGAATTCCTGCTTCCAATCACCGACGTGATGATCGACAACACATGTGGCTTCGAACACATGTCTTTCATGGACGGGTATTCGGGCTATAACCAGATCAAGATGTTCGCCGATGACGCAAAACACACGTTATTTAGGACTCCGAAAGGGGTTTTCTGTTACACAGTGATGCCCTTCGGCTTGAAGAACGCTGGTGCGACATACCAACGAGCTATGAGCACGATCTTCCGTCAGCATCTTCGCAAGACAGTCGAATGCTATGTTGATGACATCGCAGTCTAGAGCCGTCTCAAAGGAGATCACCTATAAGACCTTAAGACAGTCTTCAATCTCATGCGAGCGCATCAACTCAAGATGAATCCCGCTAAATCCTTCCTAGGGGTTTCTAGCAGAAAGTTCTTGGGCTTCATTATCACGGCGAAAGGCATTCATGTTGATCCTGAGAAGACCAAAGCCATCCTTGACATGGACCCTCCGAAGAACCTTCGAGAACTTCGAGGCCTGCAAGGGCGTCTGGCATACATCCGGAGGTTTATAGCAAACCTTTTCAAAAAATGTCAACCCTTCACCCAGCTCATGAAGAAGGGAGTCTCTTACGTCTGGACAGATGAATGCCAAAAAGCTTTCGACGATATCAAGGCTTACTTGACAAGCCCGCCAGTCCTGGTGGCACCCGTCATCGATAAACCATTTCTCCTCTACGTCCGTGCCATGGATCATTTCCTCGGCGCTCTGCTGGCTTAGAACAGAGATGCAGGCTATAAGCAAGCTATCTACTACCTCAGTAGAATACTGATCGGGGCCGAACACCGGTACAACCCCGTTGAAAAAGAGTGTTTGGCTTTGGTATTTGCCATCCAGAAGACTCGCTATTATGTCTCGGGCCAGACAATTCATGTTATCTCTCGAGTCAATCCACTCAGAGTTCTCATGACGAAGCCAGGGTCATTGAACTTCCGGCTAGCTACATGGGCGATCCTGCTAACGCCATACAACATGGTGTTCGTTCCACAAAAAGCCGTCACGGGTCAGGCTCTGGCCGACTTTTTAGCTGCACACCCCATCCCAGAGTCCTCAAGACTCTATGAAGACATCCCGGATGAGGTCCAAGAATCAAACGTCACCGAAGAAAACTCCATCTGGCGGATGTTTTTTGATGGCGCTTCAAGAACAGGCCCCAAAGGCCAAATAATCGCAGGAGTGGGGGTAGTCTTAGTCTCCTCCGATCAGCTGGTCATACAGCATGCCTACTCCCTTTCGAAGTCGTGCTCCAACAATGTTGCCGAGTACAACGCATTTATCATGGGACTCCAGCTGGCGCAACAACTGGGGGTGAATCATCTGGAAGCCTACAGTGACTCAAAACTCTTCGTTAACCAGATCATAGGATAATAAGAAGTTTGCCATGAAGATCTGAATCCTTACCATGAAGTTGCATTGAACATCATTTCAACCTTCACCAAGTTCTTCATCGAACATGTACCTCGTTTATAAAATCTGGATGCTGACGCTTTGGCTGGCCTCGTAGCCTCATTGGCAGCACCCCTTGGGACTCAATACTACGTCACGGTAGCTGGTCGAGACTTGGTCTATCCTAAAAACAACCTATGCTCACAAATGGCCCATGCCATGTCAACAAGTGCTGGTGTTAATGTCCGAGACTGGAGGTTCCCGTTCATCGACTTCGCTGTCTACAAAATTCTCCCAGAGGACCCAAAAGAAGCCGTCTTGGTCAGGAGGCGTTCCCTTCGATTCTATTACGATATAGCTACTAAAATGTTGTACCGACGCTCCTACGATGGACTTCTCCTTCGATGTTTATCCAACGAAGAAGCAACCGAAGTCCTTCGGGAAGCTCACGACGGAACCTGCGGGGCCCATCAACCTGGCCCTAAGTTGTAGGATCGACTACGATGCATGGGCTACTACTGGCCAACCATGATAGCCGACGCTGTCAACTATGCTAAAAAGTGCCATGCGTGCCAGCTTCACGTTGACTTCTTCCAAACACCGTCAGAACCACTACATCCTACGGTCGCCTCCTGGCCCTTTGAAGCCTGGGGCATGGACATTGTAGGACCGATCACCCCTCCTTCATCAAGGGGACACCGCTTCATCCTAGCCATCACCGACTACTTTTCCAAATGGGCAGAAGCAGTTCCACTAGCGGAAGTGAAGAACTCCAGGGTGGTCAGCTTCATCAAGCACCATGTCATCTACCGTTTTGGGATACCTCAGAGGATTATCCACGATAAAGGTCCTCGGTTCATCAGCCATGTTTTCAGCAGATTCTGTGATAAGAATCGTATTTAAAACGTGGCATCAACCGCCTACAATCCGACAGCAAACGGATTGGCCGAGGCATTCAACAAGACTATCGTCAGGCTACTCAAAAAGGTCGTGTCATCCAACAAATGCGACTGGGACGAAAAGCTCAGCGAATGCCTTTGGGCCTACCGCACAACGGTATGGACCCCGACGGGCAACACACCATTCTCTCTGGTCTACGAGAGCGAAGCAGTACTGCCTCTTGAGATCCAGATACCCTCACTCCGTGTAGCGATCACAAATCAACTAACAGAGGAAGACAATCAACGTCGCCATCTGCGAGAATTGGAGGCACTTGACGAAAAACGTCTCCTAGCTCAACGGCGCATCGAACTCTATCAAGCCCGTATATCACAGGCTTTCAACAAGAAGGTCAAGCAGAGGACTTTCCATATAGGCGACCTGGTTCTGGCTGTCAGGAGGCCGATGGTGTTGACTCACAAGACACCAGGAAAGTTCGAGCCCAGGTGGGAGGGGCCTTTCATCATAGAGACGGTATACTCAAACGGTGCTTACCGCCTCGCCAAACCCAATGGGGACTTTTTTATGATGCCCATCAACGGCAAGTTCCTAAAGAAGAACTACTCTTGACATCCTTCAGACATGTACTTCTATCTTCACCTAACAAGGGAGTCTGTGGCCCCAATCATCAGGGCTCACGTACAATTCCCTTCCACAAAATCTTACGCTTCCGGAACCCAGCTATTCCGTGGCATTCTATCCTCCAGTAGAAGGACAACCACGTCCATATTACCTCTGAGTTTTTCTCCTGTGCCCTACAAAGCAGAATCGTATGCTCCATAAGACTACACTACCCATCATGTTTACCATGTCCATATTACCTCTGAGTAAATATCCCGTACAGACAACACCTGCATTGCCGTACATTGATCGCAGAACTTCCATGTCTACATTACCTCTGAGTAGTTCCGCGTATCCCCCCAAAGTCATTCCTACCACCTCCATAACACCTCTGAAAAGGAAGATTCCATCATTTGAACCCCATATTTGCCACGTCCACATCACCTCTGAGAAAACATGTCGGTTCTCTCGAACTTATTATCTGTACCTAAAAATCAAGGAGCGCAAAAGATAATAGGTCCACACAAATCATCAAGTTCATGACAGTAAAAACGAACACACCATAAAACTCTTCATTCTTTATTTTAAAGTAAAGAAATACATCCCCAGCAAGGGTTGCAAATTACACAAAATAACAAAAAAAAAGGAAAGGCTACAATCCCTAAGCATCACCGGGATTGGCTGAAAGCTCTTCGATCCGACACTTCAAGTCTGCTGCCCGAGTCTCTGCGATCGCCAGGACTCGGCATTTGGCTTATTGACGCATCATTTTCATGGCCTCAGGAGAAGTGTCATCCTCATGCTTCTCGTCCAACTGTTGCCGCTGCTGAGCCAAGGAAAGAGCCTGGCGGGTGAAAGCCGCTTCCTCCTCCTTAGATGCTACATGTTCAGCCTGGGCTCGCTCAGCATCTAATAAGAGTTGGGCCCGCTGGTCTTCAAGGAGGCGAATCTTGGCATCAACCTCCGCTATACTAGCGTCCAACGTAGCTCGTAAGTCCACCTTCTCCTGCGCAGACTGAGATAGCCTCTCTACCACAGCCTCAGTTTCAGCCACGTCGCGTTCCCAGACACCTACGGTGGCCTGATAAGATGACTCAGTCTCAGCGATAACCTTTTCCTTTTCCGCGTCTATCAGGGCGGAGAGATCATTTTGCTGGATATACTGAAACTCGGAAAGCAGCTGGTCCAGCTCGGCCACTGAGGCCTCCAGAATCTTGGCCATATGATCATAGCCCTGGTGGGAACGTATCAGACTGATGTGAGGGAGTGCCAGGATTTTTGTCATCGTAAAACTCCTATTGGCATCCATCACTGTCGATACGCCCCTCTGCAGCATCTTTTATACCGTCTCAATAATAAACTTCACATACTCATCTGCATCCGCCAGCACTTGCGGCGTCATAGCAGGAGTTGGAGGAGCTGCTCTAGACGGCAGACCGGAAGAAGGCCCGCCAGCTTCAATCTGCGAGGCTGAAACCTCGGCATCAATGGACTTTTCCTCAACAGGGGCTCGAATTTTGCTACTAGCCCGAGGAGCCAAAAGAACAGAAGGAGCCGAGAGAGGCGTCGATATCGTACTCTAAGTAGAAGGAGCAACAGAGGGTTCCAGCAAACCCTTACCCTTCTCAAGCTCGGAGGGACCACCAACGTCAGGGGCTACCTTATTCATCCCCAACACACTATCAGCAGGCCGTACGGGACATTCCCCCTCCGGCAGAGCAGCGAGATCAGCACTTATTTCCTGACTCGGCTCCTTTGGAGTCAGGATCGACGGACGAGTCTCATTTTCATCATCAAATCCCTCCGCATGGATAGAATCTGTCGCTACCTCCCGGTCGGCAGCCACCTCAGCCTCCACTGCTGAGTCTGGGGTAGGGCTCGGCAACGCTGCAGCCGACCTCCCCTCATCATGACAAAGAGGGAAATTAACCCTCTTCTCTGTTTCAATCATGTCTGTTGCTCTCGCAACAGGCTCACTCATCTCTGGGGGAACATCATCTGAAGACGACGAACTACACTCCACTTCCTCATCTGGAAGCCCCGTGTCTGCTGGACCCTCAATGTCCAAGGCCTCCTCGGTGGCTTGCACCATCTCGGAAGCTGCTGCATCCTAAGCTTCCCTTCCAACATAATATAGAGATACTAGAATCTCCACAACAACGACATCGTCCGGGTTCTCCTCCACGGGAGACATCATAATCGGCAGAATGGGCTCTTCAGATGAGCCCGCCACCTCCTTTGGTCTGCTGGCACCAGATTTTGGAGTACGGGGTCTCCTTTTTAACGGTCCTACAAAAATAAAGCATAGGTCACCAGAAATGTTGAACCTAACCAAACTATATGGGACATCCTTACCTCCGCAGGAGCTGAGTCTGTTGACACTGCCGGTGACAATGCCTTCTTCTGTCTCTTTGGCGCAGAAGAGCCAGCCTCCGTATCAGCATGTCTTTTCGGTTGATCGGTCGAGGGCTCTGCCTGACCACCCATGGATACGGCAGGGGTACCTCGATAACCCACCTCTGGCGGACAGTACGATCGAGCCTTCCCCAATATGTTCCCGGTCGTCGCTAACTGGGTGTCGGCAATGAGACTGGTCTCCCTATCATATCCGGGGGCACGACATTCATAAAATAGTAAAATTTGGCGGCCGAGAAAAGAATTGGCGGCCGTAGATTCAGGACAGGCAATGTAAAATGAGCTCCGGTGCATCCGGCATTATAGTAATGCCAAGCTCGTGCACCGTCCAGCAAACTTCCAGTATACCCCAGGTTAATACTGGGGTTCTCCAACATCAACTGAGCATAGCCGAATTGTCGTGCAAAATGGCTCGGCAAATACGGTTCCAGGTAACACTGGTTCCTATTCCGGTACACCAGATGGGACGGCTGGATACTTTGCAACCAGCGGAATCCCCATAGAGACAGAGTGGTGGCATCTTCACCCGAATCCGTTAGGTCTTCGTTGGCCACAAAACCCAAGAAAACGGGACCAACTTTGGTGATCTTCCACCCCTGAAGGAGGGATAAAACTTTTCTGTAAACAGGAACACCAGTATACAACCAACTTCTCTGGTGGAAACGGCGGAGGAATGCATCTCCGGCCCTGTGGTCCTCTTTCAAGCCCGGACTCATCACATTGGGATGGTGTAAAATTAACCACCCCATCAAATCATGAAACGGCAGTTCGGCACGGGAAAAGTTGTCATTCCTACCTCGTTCATGAACCATATTTCCCGCAAATTCTCGTAAACCTCGCAGGAGGTTATACACCATTGCGGGGAGTAAAGCCAGGCGACGGCCAAAAACCAACTTCACAGCTGGCAGGATTAGGTTCCGGGTCACCCTCTCTACAGAGCCAGATCCGCTCGAGAACACACAATCCCGGAGCCACATCATCAAGTATGCAGTCAATACTACCTTGGATGACATCCGGTGCACACAATGCCAGAAATAGCTGTACACGTCTTCGCCACTCTCATTTGAACGGAGGGCCTTCTCGTCTAGTCGACTCATTTCGGAAGTTACTTCTGCGGGTTTTAGCCACTGCGGAGTCGTAAACCGGATCTTCGAGGAGTCCGCTAAATCCTGCTTTAAGACGTAATCCCTCCAAGCAGTTACATGAGGCTGAGTCTTGCCTTTGTCCTTTCGTTGCATCAGATAATGATGGCTCGCCACCTCTTTGAAAATAGCCATCATCTCCGGGTCCTTCTTTTCCAGAACGAAGATCTCTTCGTTTGACGGGAAATATTCCTCGTATGGTTCCGAGCCCCAGGGAAGCTTGGACACCTCGTGCATCTCATGGAGAGCCAATCCCAACTCCCCCACTGGAGTAAAGAAAGTGCCAGTCTGTGTATTGAATGTTTCCAAGAGCACAAGAAACATATGCTTGTTGAGATCCACGCCGGCCTGTGTGGTACGGATAGCGGCCGTCAGCCCAATCTCTTTAAGCTCAGCCTTGAACTTTGATAACACCCAAAGGGTCAACTCATCTCACTTCAGCACGTGGTGACACCAACCTTCAACCCTAAAGACACCTTTCGGATATATAACCTTCGATGTTAGCATCCGATTTGCAAAGGTCGAAGCACTAAAGGCAAAGGTGTCATTAGGGACCTCACTATAAAGGCTCCCAGGACGCAAAGTTTGGCAACTGAACGAGGGACCGGATCTCGAGACGGCCAAGGTATCCCTTTGATTCGAAGCAACATCAATCGAAAGAGTACCCCCCACTGCCCCTCCTTGAGAAGGAGTAAGTTCCCATGACATCCTTCTCTTGGAAGCTAAACGGTAGAAGGCCGTCAGCGGCAATTGGTGTAACTCCCCTTCCCGAAAATTGTGAAAATATTTTTATTATTTTTATTATTATTTTTATTTGATTTAAATGGTGATTTTAAATTTGCTTTATAAATAATTGTTTAATTAATTATTACGGTAGGTGATTTTAATCATGGTTGAGAATTAGAGTACAAGACGGCTAGGAATCATGGCACGGATAGTGCAGTGGCGTGCTTTGACTAGTGTTTAGCCATGGTAGGGGAATGCCGAGCCATAGGTGTGTTCTAACTAAGAAAACCAGGCCAAGTTGCGAGTTAATCCCAATAAATGGTTTAATTTGTTATTTATTAATATTTTGACTTTTAGGAAATTCGGTTATACCAAACTAGTCTGGACTCGACCGGGACCAAACCCAAGCCCATGTGCTCATGTAGTGCGACCACAGACGTTCGTGTTGATATATGTTTTGTATGCACGTATGTATTTCGTAAATTGTTTAATGGTCTAATAATTAATATTTGAGTTGTTTCATGTGTAATATAAGTTATTTGATATCGATTGGATAAAATTATTTTTGGGAATAGGGTATCATTGCTAAATTTATTTTAGGTCCTTCTGTTTTAATAGGCCAAAAATACAAGGGTGTATAGAAGTGTAAACATATGATATATATGTTAGGCTTGATATATATATATATATATATATATATATATATATATATATGTATATATATATATATATATATATATATATAAATATATATATATATATATATATAAATATATATATATATAAATTTTAATTTATAATTTTAGTAAATAGGGTTAAGGAAATATGTAAGTTACAACCATTTGTACCTTTAGAATATTTTATAAACATTCATTGTCCTTATCAAATAGGTGCACGTATATTCTATGTCAACATGTATATAAACAAATATATGTATGAAAGTATACATTGAGTTGTATGTATGTAGCAAACATATGTATATAACAAAACTAATTAAGTTTCACCCATGTGCACAGTGACCCTTCTCCTTCGACCCAAACCGAGCCCAGCCATGCTCAGGGCTTGGTTTCCAAATTATTTGGGATCAATTAAGACCTAGACAAATCCAGGTGAATCTCCCTCCTTATCTAAATCTCCTAAAGATCAGTTATAATTTGATTTAAGTGAGATGAAGATTGGGATGGTAAACCAACTGAACCGAATATTCATGTTCGGAAAGAACAGGATACAAAAACTCACACCCGTACCATGAATCCCTGCTTCTGCGACGTTCCTCGAGACTCATCTAAACCTAGCGACCTCCTCGCCACCACCTGAACGTCATCGACCGCCGGGGGAGCGCCTGAGCGCGCGACAGCAAGTAGCCGCGGGTGCAGCAAGTAGCAGCGCGTGAGCGCAGCTGCAGAGACAAAAGCCCCGTACGCCCCTACCGTGATCCATCCCACGCGCGTCGCCAGCAACCTTGTAACCACTGCACGCCATCGCCGGAGCATTTCGGCCGGCCACGGCGACGACAACGCACGAGCAGAGCAAAAATAGAGCTTGCTCTATTAATACTCGAACAGCAGGTACTCCTTTTCTCTACTATTTTTCTCGATGAATACTCGACCGAATATCTATCTATCAACTTCTTGATATAGACAACCTATACGACTTCACGTCCTCGTAATTAGATTCATGAATAACCTATAAAAATTCAGCGTTAGATCGACCCAAAGTCGGCCAAAAACTTCCTGTTTATGAACAGAACAGAACATACCATGTACCTCTTTTGGAAGATCGTTTCTGGTCGACCTGTTACCTGTTTAAACTATCTACCTTAACAAACTCCTAGGCCACCTGTAGGACTCCATAAACACTTTTGTAGTTTCAGAATTCATCGCTTACATGCGGAGAAAATCGATTTCCAAAACCGGCAAAAACCCGTTTTAAAAACTATAGAATTTTATAAAATTGTTCCACACGACGTGCGTCCCGCCAAACCGGGCGACGTGTTTGTGCACCGTAAGCATCGAAAGCTGCGTAAGAGCTTCGTGGTCGTGTGGGCTTTGGCGGAATTCAAATTGGTCGCGTGTGCGCAACGAATTTGATGCGTGTCCGTCAAAATTCACCGTATCGTGCACTTTACAAATTCTCTAATTACTTTGTGCACGCTCATCAGATCGAGAAAAAACTTACGCCAGCAGGACCGTATCATTTTTCTGGTCCTGTATGCCAAGTTTGGTCCGATTCTGAGACCATTGATAAAATCGCCGTTTCGCGGGCCCCACGGTCCGACTCGACGGGTGATTTTGTGCACGGCCCGCCGAAATCCAACTTTGGATATACGGTTGGGTTCGTATCAAAAAACTGGATTCATAGACATGTAGTTTGACGACTTTAGAGACCATTGACTCTGGCAAGCTTTTCGGTACAAAGCGGGTCCAACGGCGGATATCGTTTTTGCCTAAAATTACTGTTTTGCCCCTGTATCCAGAATTGGACTTAAGGACAGGTAATCCTAGCTAATTTGACTATTCTGAAAACATTGGTACTGTTTATTTTAGCATTTGGAGACTTCTTTATGTGTTGACTGATTGTGGCTCATTGAGTGGTATGGTATTTTGGTTTCTCCAGCTAAGGACCTCAGGCAAGTGCACTTTCTGATTGCTTTTCGATTCATAGTAGTCTTTTCATTTCATGTCTATATATATATCTTGCTGCTTGTTGACACGCTCGTCACACGGAGTAGTCGGGAGGGAAAATATCTTAGTAAACATGTGGACTACCCAGAACTTTCCCATGAGTCTATTCTTGAACAATAGCATCTGCACACGACACGTGTAGATGCCGGATTTACCTCCTAGCCATTCACATGTCAAAACGGATATTTCACACCACCTAGATAGAAGTCTTTTATTAGTTTTTCCTTGTTTACTTTTCTATCGTGCTATGTCATCAGTTTCTTACTAGCTTTCATGTTCCATATGCTATTTTCATGTCTTGTTAATTCTATTGTGTTTTGCATTTTCGTTGGTTTGTGTACTTATTCCATTCCTGACTGGAAACCAACATTTTTCAGGTTTAGCTGCGATCACTCTTAACACTGGGGAAGGCTTGGATATGCTGAGGTCGACCTAGAAATAGAAAAGCAATTGTATCAATTTCATTAATTGTAAATTCTTGTATTTTCTTTAATTGTAAATGTTGTAATTTAGAAATGTGAATGAGCAGCAAAATTTTTATTTTTGAGCATCTATTTCTTGCGGGTTTGACAGCATTCTACCGCCGACTCTGCGGCGTAGGCTGGCTTGGACACGTCTCGTCTCCGAAAAGTGGGTGCGGGTCGTGACAATTTTTTGTGGTGGCCCATGCAGGTCAGTTTTCACAAAAGATTGCGAACTCATGATGGTACGTTAGTCGTACTATTACGAGCCTGCGCCGAGGAAATGCTCATTCACAATTAGGATTAAAATGATTTAAGAGAATGACTAGGACTAGGAGTCCCTTGTTTAAATTGACCGGTTGGGTAGCTAAGGTTGTTAAATAGGCCATAAAATTTAGAATTATTAAACTTAGATTGCTTGCTAGGACCCTGTAGGTACACTCTTACTTTAATATGACCATGTGATCCAATGAGGATCCACTATTCGCTTGGTATGTTAGGCTTGCCTAGAATTATGGCGTTAATTTTGATACACTGTTTAATTTTCTGTTGCTTTATTAGATATAAACCTTACGTCATAAATTAGAATTGCCTACTTAAATTCATTTTTGCTGTAATGAATTGATTTATAATTACTGATTCTTTTATTCGTATGAAATCTCGAGGTAGATTGATTCGAGACTTCCCTCAACCAGTGAAATACATAGGAAATAGATACTAGAATGTTTGTATTTCTTTCGTATTTAGTTATATTCTCCATGTTAAATCTTTTAACTTAAGTGTTGTGACTGATAGGACAAATACCTACGCTTCATTCTTAGTCAACTTGTTTGGATCTCTAGAAGCTCATGAATTTTTACGGATATAGTTAAAGGGGTATTAGTTAACTAATAATAGTTAGACAGCAGCGCACTGTCATTAATTAGCTGAGAGTGGAGATGTGGGTTCACTGCAGCCAGCAGCGCACTGGCGAGGCACAACGCATAGAATTGAAATCGTTTCGAAGAATCATAGTCTATGGAACATTGCAGAAACTATATTCTCGTTGACTTCTTTAGATCTTAGATACCCTTGTGACACTATAAGGTAGAATACCTGATAGCTTATCCCCTCTGAATCACGGAACCAAGAGTTGGCCACAGCCAGATTATATGGACGGGGCATAATTCTCGGTAAAATGATCTCAGACGTGATCACAAGATTAGGATACTATAGAGAATATAAAAATGCCCTGTGTGTACCGTAAGATCCAAAGCCAAAATAGTGAAAGTTCTGTAAGTTTGATAACCTGCCTCCCAACCTAGTATCTTGTAGCCCTTGTGATCTATTAACAAGGAATTAACTGACACTAACAGGTTTACTTAGAAATAGAACTCAGAAGTCCATAACCCATTAGTCGACCAAGGCCTTAGAGATAGAAAGATTATAGAAAGACTGTATAAGCCAGAACACCAGGTAAGGTTTTGATTATCTCAAAACTCGAACTACTATCTCCTCCTTCCAAAAATCTCGCGTACTTGTATTTCGACTAACTTGACCAATGCTGCTATTACGGCCTAGTTTTTCAAGCTTACTCTTTTATCGAGCTTGATTCAAGACATGTGTTTATTGGGGACGCCGACTAACATATTGTCTAATCAGAATCATTGTATTACGGTCTGATCAACCATGATGCAATTGGTTCGCTCTTCATCTAATTACCCTACGTGGATTGAGATGTAACTATCTCTAGGATCTCATCCACGACTGCCTTGACAATTCCTCTTGAATTATACTTTCGCCTTTGAATCGCGTAATTGTGTTCATTGACATCTCCCTTGAACCCTTCATTGATTTTGTCTTTCATTGATTGGAAAGACGAAAGCTCGTGATTGATAGATAGATACATAGTATCCCCATGACTATGATAATTGTATATGCAAGTATAGCTACCATCGGCCAGTCCTGGGACAGAAACCTTGCCACCATATCCTAGCTTCTAAGGTGGGTAGACTGCAAGTCTTCTAAAAAATTTTTAGGATATACCAGGATTACCGAGTGATTAGAACAACTTCCATGAGGATGAAAATTAGTGCCCCCATAGACTCCCACTTTTCATTTAGATCATTTTGTGCCCCGACCGTGTCATTAATATTCGGAGCACGAGACCAGCTGATACCCTCCAACAAATTTCATATACAAGATCTAGACGAGCCCACCTTCATCTAGGTGTATCATGTCCCACTCAAACCCGTCCCATTGTACTTTTTTTATAGTACGACTTTTAGGTCAAAAGGACTAGCTATAACCCTTACCGCAATACCGGTATACTTTCTGATTTCCACTAGATCCTCAACCTTGACTCAATTCACTCGACCCAACGTATGGTTGTGATCTACTCGAAGCCCATTACGCATATACCACTAGTGTGCCACCTAATTGAGGCCTCATGTGCTACTTAAAATACAAAAGCCACTAAAGGCACATTTTTGGGCTTTAGAGACCTAGCTGACCAACCTGACGGGCAACTAGCTCAACCCCTCGGGTAGAAACCTACTCTAGAATATCCTAATCTAGTAGGAAGAGTTTTACTTTGGGATCTTGTCCGGTCAATGTGGCTTGAAATCCAAGATTCATCCAACTAACGAGTGATCTCCAATTAAGGAACCCATTAAGACCCAGTAACACTCATCCATGCATACCACCATATTTAGACTATAGAGCTGAACTATTTGAAGTCATTCTCGATTATTCTCCCTTGCCTTCCTGTACTCTTGATTCTCGCCCCCTCCTATTTTTGGGGTGACGAATAATCGTGATGTCTAGAATTCATCAGAAATTCTTAAGTTATTGTAATATTGCTTGGTTGTTGAATAATTTGTTGTTGTAGATATGAGAGATTATAGATACCATATGTCCTGGATATTTTTGGTCACTAGTTAGAAGATTATATGACTTTAGTGACCTGTGTTTCAAGGGAGTAGTGTGACCAAAGGAGGGTAGAAGTCATCGAGATTTCGTAAATACCAAATAATTAGAGAAGGCCATAAATATTTTTGAGAAATTAAATTTGAGGAGATTGAGGTAATAGTTAGGAATTGAAATTTCGAGGACGAAATTATTTTTAAGGTGGGTAGATTTGTAGCTCCCCTTCCCAAAAATTGTAAAAATATTTTTATTATTTTTATTATTATTTTTATTTGATTTAAATGGTGATTTTAAATTTGCTTTATAAATAATTATTTAATTAATTATTACGGTAGGTGATTTTAATCATGGTTGAGAATTAGAGTACAAGACGGCTAGGAATCATGGCACGTATAGTGCAGTGGCGTGCTTTGACTAGTTTTTAGCCATAGTAGGGGAATGCCGAGCCATAGGTGTGTTCTAACTAAGAAAACCAGGCCAAGTTGCGAGTTAATCCTTATTTATTAATATTTTGACTTTTAGGAAATTCGGTTATACCAAACTAGTCTGGACTCGACCGGAACCAAACCCAAGCCCATGTGCTCATGTAGTGCGACCACAGACGTTCGTGTTGATATACATTTTGTATGCATGTACGTATTTCGTAAATTGTTTAATGGTCTAATAATTAATATTTGAGTTGTTTCATGTGTAATATAAGTTATTTGATATCGATTGGATACAATTATTTTTGGGAATAGGGTATCATTGCTAAATATATTTTAGGTCCTTCTGTTTTAATAGGCCAAAAGTACAAGGGTGTATAGAAGTGTAAACATATGATATATATGTTAGGCTTGATATATATACATAATATATATATATATATATATATATATTTTTTATTTTTTTTTATTTTTTTTATATATATATATATATATATATATATATATATATATATAACTAAAGTTTAATTTATAATTTTAGTAAATAGGGTTAAGGAAATATGTAAGTTACAACCATTTGTACCTTTAAAATATTTTATGAACATTCATTGTCCTTATCAAATAGGTGCACGTATATTCTATGTCAACAGGTATATAAACAAATATATGTATGAAAGTATACATTGAGTTGTATGTATGTAGCAAACATATGTATATAACAAAACAAATTAAGTTTCACCCATGTGCACAGTGACCCTTCTCCCTCGACCCAAACCGAGCCCAGCCATGCTCAGGGCTTGGTTTCCAAATTATTTGGGATCAAATTTAAGACCTTGACAAATCCAGGTAAATCTCCCTCATTATCTAAATCTCCTAAAGATCAGCTATAATTTGATTTAAGTGAGATGAAGATTGGGATGGTAAACCAACTGAACCGAATATTCATGTTCGGAAAGAACAGGATACAAAAACTCACACCCGTACCATGAATCCCTGCTTCTGCGACGTTCCTCGAGACTCATCTAAACCTAGCGACCTCCTCGCCACCACCTGAACGTCGTCGGCTGCAGAAGTAGCAGCACGTGAGCGCAGCGGCAGAGAGAAAAGCCCCGCGCGCCCCTACCGTGATCCATCCATTGCGCGTCCCCAGCAACCTTGCAACCACAGCACGCCACCGCCAGAGCATCGTCGGCCGGCCACAGCGACGACAGCGCGCGAGCAGAGCAAAAATAGAGCTTGCTATATTAATACTCGAACAGCAGGTACTCCTTTTCTCTCCTATTTTTCTCGATGAATACTCGACCGAATATCGATCTATCAACTCCTAGATATAGCCAACCTATACGACTTCATGTCCTCGTAATTAGATTCATGAATAACCTATAAAAATTCAGCGTTAGATCGACCCAAAGTCGGCCAAAAACTTTCTGTTTATGAACAGAACAGAACATACCATGTACCTCTTTTAGAAAATTGTTTCTGGTCGACCTATTACCTGTTTAAACCTTCTACCTTAACAAACTCCTAGGCCACCTGTAGGACTCCATAAACCCTTTTGTAGTTTCAGAATTCATCGCTTACATGCGGAGAAAACCGATTTCCAAAACCGGCAAAAACCCGTTTTAAAAACTATAGAATTTTATAAAATTGTTCCACACGACGTGCGTCCCGCCAAACCGAGCGACGTGGTCGCGTACCATAAGAATCGGAAGCTGCATAACAGCTTCTTGGTCGTGTGGGCTTTGGCAGAATTCAAATTGGTCGCGTGTGCGCAACGAATTTGATACGTATCCGTCAAAATTCACCGTATCGTGCACTTTGCAAATTCTTCAATTACTTTGTGCACGCTCGTCAGATCGAGACGAAACTTGCGCCAGCAGGACCGTATCATTTTTCTAGTCTTTTATGCCAAGTTTGGTCCGATTCTGAGATAATTGATAAAATCGCCGTTTCGCGGGCCCCACGGTCCGACTCGACGGGTGATTTTGTGCACGGCCCGCCGAAATTCAACTTTGAACATACGGTTGGGTTCGTATCGTAAAACTGGATCCGTAGGCATATAGTTTGACGACTTTAGAGACCATTGACTCTGGCATGCTTTTCGGTGCAAAGCGGGTCCAACGGCGGACATCATTTTTGCCCAAAATTACCGTTTTGCCCCTGTGTCGAGAATTGGACTTAAGGACAGGCAATCCTAGCTAATTTGACTATTCTGAAAATATTGGTACTGTTTATTTTAGCGTTTGGAGACTTCTTCATGTGTTGACTGATTGTGGCTCATTGAGTGGTATGGTATTTTGGTTTCTCCAGCTAAAGTCCTCAGGCAAGTGCACTTTCTGATTGCTTTTCGATTCATAGTAATCTTTTCATTTCATGTCTATATATATATATCTTGCTGCTTGTTGACATACTCGTCACATGGAGTAGTCGGGAGGGGAAATATCTTAGTAAACATGTGGACTACCCAGAACTTTCCCATGAGTCTATTCTTGAACAATAGCATCTGCACACGACACGTGTAGATGCCGGATTTACACCCTAGCCGTTCACATGTCGAAACAAATATTTCACACCACCTAGATAGAAGTCTTTTATTAGTTTTTCCTTGTTTACTTCTCTATCGTGCTATGTCATCAGTTTCTTACTAGCTTTCATATTCCATATGCTATTTTCATGTCTTGTTAATTCTATTGTGTTTTGCATTATCGTCGGTTTGTGTACTTATTCCATTCCTGACTGGAAACCAATATTTTTCAGGTTTATCCGCGATCACTCTTAACACTAGGGAAGGCTTGGGTATGCTGAGGTCGACCTAAAAATAGAAAAGCAATTGTATCAATTTCATTAACTATAAATTCTTGTTTTTTCTTTAATTGTAAATGTTGTAATTTAGAAATATAAATGAGTAGCAAATGTTTATTTTTGAGCATCTATTTCTTGCGGGTTTGACAGCGTTCTACCGTCGACTCTGCGGCGTAGGCTGGCTTGGACACGTCTCGTATCCGAAAAGCGGGTGCGGGTCGTGACAATTGGCGTTCAAGTTATCGCATGTACAGAACCATGCCCTTCGCAGAGAAGAACCAATCTTCTTTGATCTTCAGTATCTTCGCCTCGGTGGAGATCAGTCGATCACCGAACAAAAAGGCAGGTTTCAAGAAGGTCACATCCTCGGACTCAGCAGATTCCAGTTTGCCGCTCTCCATCATACTCTGGAGGAAAACAGGCGACTGATTCCAGATTTACAGCATTCTCTCGGAAGGCTGATTCAGTAGGATAGCAGCCTTCGCGGGGTTAATAACCTCCTCTTCGAAATCAACTCCCATTTAACAAAGGCTGATTCAGTAGGATTTTGCAAGGGATTTGATATCAGCATCCAGAAGGACTTCATTCAGCAAAGGGATAATCATCGACACTGACACAGCAAAAACAAAAGTCAAACAAGAAGCTTTAAGAAGACAAAATGTGTCAAACAGTCTGGCGCATCATCAGGGTCTAAACCCATGCGCGTCAGCAGTGAAGCTTCGGCGCATCATCAGGGTCTAAACCCATGCGCATCAGCAGTGAAGCTTCGGCACATCATCAGGGTGTAAACTCATACGCGTTAGCAGTAAAACCTTGGCGCATAATCAGGGCCTAAACCCATACGCGTCGGCAGAATAGCCTCGACGCATCATCAGGACAGAAGTCCATGCACGTCGGCGACAAAGAGTTAGCGCACAACAACATGATACAACTCAGCCATGTGCTCCAAACTCGTCTAAAAAAGTTGAAAGATGACACCCACCGGTCACCGCAGGCCGAACGTCGGCCGGAGTCACAATGGTGACAGGAGCGTCCTCCTCGACGAACTCCGCAGGTTCCTTTCCTTCGCCAGCACCGCCGCGAGGAGTCTTGGGAGCCATTTCGTGAAAGAAGAAAGTTAGGGTTTTTCAAAAAAAGAACTCTAAAAGAGAAAGCAAAGAGATAAAGAACTCTCTCTCCATCAGACGCCTATTTATAGGCTTAGTCGCACGCGTGAACCGATGAAGTGTGACCTCAGCCGCCGCCTCGGGTTCTGTGAGGAGATAACTACAAATAAATCCAAAAAGATCATCATTAATCTTCTTGGTTATCGGGAGGAGCATGCGCCCCATCACTGATGTACGGAGTATCCATGCGCCCGAACAGTCATGCGTCCCGACCCCCATGCTTCTTATTCAAAGTATTCCAAAACTTGACAAAAAGTTTTGAAAACTTTGAAGGGGGTCTTGTAGAAGCATGGAATTTCAGGACCAGAAATCCTATGCGCCAAATATTACATACGCCAGGGAGCTCAGAGGAAGTACTTGGCACAGCAAATAGCAAAAGCATAGACATTAAAAGAAGATTTTTATTTCATATAAAAGTCTATTACATGTCTAAAAAGAGCTGTACAAAGGAGAATTTCTACAAAGAAAAGACCCTAAGTCTACAGCAAGACGCAGCAACCACCATGCGCTCTCAAACAGGCGCATCTCGCCATACGCTCTCAGCCAGGCGCATCCCTTCAGCAGCTCAGTTATGTGCATCCTCAGTTATGTATGTCCCTTCAGCGGCTCAGTTATGTGCATCCCTTCAGCAGCTCAGTTATGTGCCGACCTTTCAGTCAGGCGCATCATGAAGTCTCAGCATATGCGCCATCAAATGCTTCGACTAATGAAGCATTTATTGAGCCGAACGAGGGTGGACAATCAACCCTCTAGCTGGAGGAAGAGCTCTCCAAACCAAGGAAGTGGAGAGCACCGCAATCGACCCACGGCTAAAGGAGGAGCTTTCAACCCAACCAGAATGGGTAACACACACTCTAGCGGGAGGAGGAGCTCTCCCAAAGCCCAAGGAAGATCATCGGAGCACCAAAATTCCGATCTGCGGCTCTTCCAACATAACGGAGATGAGGCTCGAGCATCCCGATCTTTGGATGCAACAGACACCTTCCGTCTGCCTCAGAAGCCCTCGACTCTGACTTTTGGATGTAACAGTCGCCTTCAAGTGCATCAATGAAGACAATGCGTCGCATCTTCACCCTCGGGAGCATCTCATCAACAGAATGTCCTCGAGCAAACAAGTTCATTTCAGGAGGACGTGAGAGAACGAGAAGCAAACTCTCTCCATGCCACTATTTATAGGTCGGGCAAATCAAATCCATGTGCCAAGTGGCTGGCTCTCTGAATCCTGTGCAATAAATTTGCATTAAATAGGTAATGAACCTGACGCTTCGAATTCGGCCAAGAAACGGCTATTTAAAGCACTCGAAGAACGTAACAGTCGGACCATTAAAATGTGTCATGCAAAATGGATGCGTCGGTCAGACCGCGCATCATACAGATGCGCCCATCAGCTCCAAGCGCCTCATAAGGATGCGCCCCCATACGTTCTCATGCGCCTAGTGGAACACAGATTGATGTGCCCACTCAACAGCCTATCACCCGTCAAAGAACATTAAATACTGAAGTCTGACAGAGTTGGCAGCACGTCCCCCGAGGACTGAACAGTTGACAGCTTTTTCAGAAGACGAAGCGTCGCCAACGTCAGCATCATCATTACTTTTCTCCGGCGGTTATAAGCCATGTGGCCATCCAACCATTCGCATGCGCCTCCACAACCATGTGCCCAAATCTCTGCATGCGCCTCAAAAGCCGTGCGCCTCAGACTTTTTTCTGATCCCTAAAGACAGAAGTCAAGTCACTACTGAAGCCTCGCATGCGCCTCAAAAGCCGTGCGCCCAGACTGGTTTGTGACTCCTAAAGGTTACAAGTCAAGGTCTCTTCATGCGCCCAATCCCAGGCGCATCCTATCAGATCACTCTCCACCTAATCCGAGATCTTTGAGCCATGGACCTATGACACGTGTCCTTTGACTCGATTCAACCTATGAAGGGGCGTTAATCACCCAAGATCTCAGCAACTAAAAGATCCTCTCCATTGCTACGTGTCAGCTCGGTCGCAGCCCACAAAAGCAACAGGAAGGGTTCAACTCCTCAATCAGAGTGCATCGCCCATGCGCCTCCATCAGCAATCACCACGTGGCATCCCCACAAACAGGTGCATCCTACATATGCGTGCATGAGCAGCCAGCCTGTAAGATATAAATAGAGGGATTATTTCCTTCTTCCAGACGGACCTACATATACAGAGACAGACCTACGAACACACACACAGAGAGGCAGATATAGACACTCAACGTCTTCTTCCTCTTCGCAAGCTCCAGCACCCTGGGCAACTCAGACCTTCAGAGAACCGAGAACCGCCGTCAGATCGTCAATGGAGTCAACGCATTACCACTCGCTCCATCGGCACAAGGGACCCAGATAAATAAAAGTGTACTCCTAGGACTACGTCTAAGTCCTACATTGTAACACTGTTCTGTTTGTAATTAAAATTTGCAATCAAAAGATTTTAATGGCAAACAGTGGCAACATGGACTTCTCGTCCTCAAAGAGCAATTTGTGATATTTTTCAACCATAAACATCTTGCTCCTGTTCCTGTCTTCTTCATACAGTTTTTTCACAGACTCCCATATGTCTCTGGCAAATTCCTTCTTCGAGTAGGATTCTGCCAGGGAATCCTCCATAGCATTCAGAATGAGAAGCCTGCAGATGCTATTTTTCCTTCTCCATTTGGCCTGGAGTTTGGTAGCCGTATTGATTGAGGCAGTAGATCCAGTGTCTGGAACAGAAGGTTCTTCCTCCAATAGTACATGATCAACGTCTTTGAGTTGAAGAGTTAGATAAACCTTCCTCTTCCAGACTTGTTAATGCTCTCCATCGAACTTTTCCAACTTGCAGTAGTCCGAATGGACGAGCGAAGCATTAATGTTTTCTATCTACAAGGATCTTGCTTTGAGATTGTTAGTCCCGGGGCTTGATCAAAGATGGAAAAACTAATGCAATCGAGAGCTGAGAGTCACACAAAAAACTTTACAGTGATCAAACTCAAGATCTACGATAATAAAAAAAGCCAAATAGCTAGATTACAATATGAATGAGGAAAATAGAGAAGAGAAGATCTCTCATTCTTCCTTATAAACGTGTTGCAATTGGGACAGAACGAGTTACAATAATCTAGAGAAAGATGAGATGAAGAAAAGTTGCTGGGGTGTCAAAACACCGTTGCTCAAAGCAAGATTCGCCCTACACGAATTGCTTCCAGGAACCAGCAAGTTGAAGAACTTATGGAACGCTCGAAGTCACCTCTGTTCTGACTCCTCGGATGGACTTACAATGGCGGCAGCAGCTCCCTCTCTCTCTCTCTCTCTCTTTTTCTGACTTGTAAAATTCGTAGTACCTTCCAAAGGAGGCCAGAAGAGCATATATATAGAGAGATGGTGGAAACCCTAGCCGCCTCTTCAGTTATGGAAAGATTGAATCAAATCCCACAAAGATAGCAACGAAATTAATTCAAATCCCATAAAGATTGCAACGAAATTAATCCAAATCCCACAAAAAGTGGATCTAAATTAACCGTATTGAATCAGTCTTTCCATAACTGACTTGTAGCCTGCACAGTCAGCGGAGCCCTCCATGTGGCAGCAGCAGCAGCAGCCTGGCTGCATGAGCCGCATAGCCTCATGGCCGCATGAGCCGCATGGACCGCATGAGCCGCATGAGCCGCATGGACCGCATGAGTCGTATGAGACCGCATGTGGCCGCATATGAGCCGCATGCCGCATAAGACCGCATGGCCGCATATGAGTCGCATGACTGCTGACGTGCTAAGTGCAAAGTACGCCAACAAAATGTACATGTATATTTTTGGAAGCTTCTAAACGATATATATATATATATATATATATATATATATATATATATATATATATATATATATATATATATATATATATATATAAATGTACCTAAGGTCGACCATAGGTAAGTTACCTAAGGTCGACCTCATTTTCCTCACTTTACAACATTTTTTTCTTGAATTTTTTTTTATGGGATTCATCTACACCTTATTGATTGGCAACATACCAAATTTCAAGAAAAAATAATACTGTTTAGCCCCCTATCTATCCCTTGCAAAATCGACGGTCTAAAACTTTGCAGCTACACCGTCGATTTTGCACCTTATTGATAGGGGGCTAAACAATATTATTTTTTCTTGAAATTTGGTATGTTGCCAATCAATAAGGTGTAGATGAATCCCATAAAAAAAAATTCAAGAAAAAAATATTGTAAAGTGAGGAAAATGAGGTCGACCTTAGGTAACTTACCTAAGGTCGACCTTAGGTACATTTTCCTCATATATATATATATATATATATATATATATATATATATATATATATATATATATATATATATTTTATATATATATATATATATATATATATATATATATATATATATATATATATATATATATATATATATATACTAAAATATATATATATATATATATATATATACTAAATTGTTTGGGCATATATAATAAAATTGTTTGGGCTTAAGTATATATAAGGTATTTCTTGGGGTTTTAAAAATGACTCATATATATAAATAGTTTCTAAATAGTTTCTAAATATATATTTTTCTAAATAAGAATCTTCTTTTCCTAAATCAATTTTCTTTTATATTAGATTGTTTCGATCATAACTAATCGTACATATTCCTACTTTCTTACAAATTCAAACTTCTACATGTCAACCCTAGCTAATTGGGCGGTTTTGGACTCAATGGAACAGTTTGTGCCATAAATTGGAATCATCTATAAAAGTATGTCATTTGTATATATTCTGGGCCTCTACGATCAATTCACACGTGTCTACTTCAACAAACCACGCAAGGCAAGTATACCTTGTATTTCTTTATAGTTTATTTACATGCTTATATTTCTTTCCCTTTGATACATGCATGTCATTATCTAGTTTCTTTGGTTGATTGTTCATATGAGTTTTCTTTCATATTATGTATATTAGTTTAGTTGTGTAGTTCACATATCGTCCTGGTTCATGGTTAGCATTATATTTATATTAGATCTGTTCTCACCTGTATCTATATTGAGTCATACCGTATCGTAGGATAAGTGCGTTATAACTGAATTGCTACTTTTGTTTTTGACTTTTCTCAACCTACGAGTCCATACTAGGGGCGAGGGTTGATTGCTTGAGCTAACCTGCGAGTCCACACTAGGGTCGAGGGTTAGTTATTTGTTCAAAACTGTGAGCCTACACTAGGGCGAGGGTTTATTCCTTGAAGCTAACCTGTGAATCCACACTCGGGGCGAGGGTTAGTTATTTGTTTAAACCTGCGACTCCACACTAGGGGCGAGTGTTTGATTATCCGTTTCTTATCATGTGTTCATGTTTCCTTTCTAGCGGTTCATTTATGTGTAGTTGTTCTCATATTCATGTTCGTAGTTATTTTTCATTTTTTGTTTATTTCTTGCTTATTTCTTATGCATGATAAACTGTTAGATATGCATATTTTATGTAACTTGCTTGTCCCCTGAGGACCTGGTGATCTTTCCAGGTTATTGCTGGTTTTTCTTCTAGATATTTTATTGAGACTGCTAGAAAAGAAGGATAGATTGGTGGTTGATTGTATCTCAGGACTAAGGTATCACCAGTGGTATTTTTTCGTTCTTTCATCTTTAATATTTTATGATGACATTGCAGCTGTATAACCTAGTTTTGCAAGCTTTAATTTTTAACATGAGCTTGTTCAGGTGATTGTATTAAGGTCCGGCAAGCCTTATTATAAATTATCTATTCTTATATTTTGTACAAGTGGCATTAGTGTATTATTGTTTGATCAGCATTAATGCACTGGTTTTCACTTGAGATTATTATCTGTGGATTGGGATATAGTTAACCTGTCATTTTAGACCCAATATAGACAGCTTATACGTATTCAAGCTGGACTGGAGTCCACCTGATATGTAGCTTGCATGCTCACGTATCCTGGTCTTACGTATTTTGGGACTGGGGCGTGACAACGATACATGCTACATGCCCACTCCTATGATACACCTGTGGCTTGCTTATTACATTACCTTAGATATTACCTATACACTACACATAGGTATCAATATCCTTTCATTACCTTTACTCGTTTACCTATCCTATATCTCATGGGTATTACCCATTATCTATATATCTTACCATTGCCTATTACTCATTCTATCTACCAATATCTATTACCCACACATATCCTAACTCAACACACACACAAACATATAGGGTATTGCTAGCAATCTTGATTGCTAGCCTCCTCACAGCAAAATAATGCAGTCTACTGAACTGCTAGTAGCAGTCCACAAACTGTTGCTACCACTAGCACCCTTTCCCTGCTACACTATAAGTACTATGCCTACTGCAACTCTGCTTGAGCAAGCAATATGCTGCTATGTGCAGCAAAGCAACTAGATGTTGCTGTCATAAACAAGCAGCAATACTAGTGCGGTGCATATTGCATTCAAATGCAGTGACCCTAAATCTTTCTACTGTATACTATTACAGCAGCTGCTGCTCTGCATCTGCTTGCTCCCCCATGCAACAAGCAAGCTGCTGCAGTGGTCTACCCCTGTACAGGTGCTGCTGCATGCTTGGCAAGGCCTGCTGCGGCTGCTGTAGGCATACAATTCCTTTCCCCCATGTTGCCTGCCACTGGTGGCTGACTGAACCCCTTCTCTTAATTCCCTGATGTTGCCTACTAGCAGCAGGTCCAAATTGCTATGAACTAAACCTCATATCTGTACTCTGCCATATCCTTCGCTTAATAAGCTGATCCCTCAGTCACACTACTACCTATACATCTATGTTTACCCCTACTGCAACACAGACACACACAACACCCGATCCCCTTACTTCCCATACATATACACTCCCCACATCACTCACAGGCCACTCTAACCACTAATGCCTCCAACAACACCTACTTATTTACACATTCTAGATATCACTCTATATGTATGTATGGATGCACACATACACATGTAGGTATATGTATTTTTTTCCACACATATGTATATACACATGAGTTCAGTCAACACAATTTTCCTTTCTAACCTATGCCCATCTACACACACAAGCATACACAACCTATTTAAATATATACACACGCACACAACCACGTATGTGTATAAAATGACCAATGTATATACATATTCCCATATACTATTACACACACATAACACAAAGACACATGAATACCTAAATCTAACCGCGCGTATCATGATATACCTCGACACAATACTATGTATCCTATTTAGGGCACATACACCCAACCTCGACTCAAAAAGGACATGAAAATCTCTTTGGGGACACGTATCGAACACTTGTAGCACAAGCTTGTGATACACCCAAGATACCTATACCGAACCTTGTCCGAACCTATCCAATTCACATGAACATGCCTAAAACATAAATTAGAGCCTATCTAGAGCAATCTATATCTAGTGCTAAGTGTCATGAAGAATTGGACATGTGTGCTACAAGTGTTGGAGAAAACCCTAAAATTGATTTTGTGTCCCACCATATCATGATACAGTCTACTCGTATCTAATTGCAGACACGTATCTAGCCACACAATAAAAATTAATTTAAATTGACCTATTAATCCATATGACAAATACTTGGTGCACCAATCTCGGATTTTTCCTAAAATGGCACGAAAAGTCACTATAACTTCTATATAAAGGGTCATTGGAGCCTAGTTCTTCCTCCTATAGGTACCCCTAGTCCATGGGTGGGTTCCTATTGGTCAAAATGCACAATTAGAGTCTAGAAATATGGAGAAATTAGATGTATAGCTATTGGGAGATGGATTCCCAATGCAAAAGCCTGGTAGACACGATTTGAACACGGTTGGACACAAGCTCCTAGCCAAAGCTTCCCTCCTCTAGCAATGACAAGCTCCTTAGCCTCGTTGGAATAAAAATAAGAGGGTTGAGATTTAGGAATGGATTGATTAGTGTTTGCTTCCAATTTGGGATGAACTAATTAGGAAAATGAAAGAAGGCTATTAATGAATATAGAGGTTTATATAGACTTCTATTAGGGTTAGGGTTAGGTTTAGGGTTAGGGTTAGGTTTTGGAATAATAATAAGACTTAAAAGCCCCTCTCCATGTCATGAATGTAATCTCTACAACTAATGTGAATATTTTAATCTAAAGAAAATGACTAATTGACTAGTCTAATCATGACTACTCTAATAATTGAACTATTAGGTCAAGTCAAGTCTAGTTGGGTCCACTAACACTAGGTCTAATAGATAGGCTAGTTCATCAATCAATAATATATATAATTATAACAATTATTCATAAAATTTAAATAATATAAAATAACAAAAATACCCCTCTTCGGAAACTAGGTAGTTACAATCCTACCCCCTTTAGTAAAATTTCGTTCTCAAAATTAAAAGAGGAAAGTAGGCATAATAAAACATCTTATGGTTCAAAGATAGGGTAATCTCTTATACAGCCCGCCTCTTCCCTTCTAGATGGATACAACCTATCTATTCCAATCCCCTCTAACACAACCCTCGTCTAATAGAATCTTACCTGAAGCTATACAAGTATACAGTTTAATTGAAAAGGAAATCATTCATAGGTTATCAGACATACATGGTTATGAACTTAACCACGCAAGGTCTTGTAGTCTCTATATGAGTTTAACTCTAGCATAACAAATTCTGATGGTACTATTAGATACTAAGAATCGACCAGATTATTAGATAGAAAGGAAAAGAATGGGACTTGCTAACTCATCAACTGTAGCATCAGCTCCTGCAACTGTCATCACAAAAGCCCTGCCTTGTTGGGATATCTCTCTCTATTGGTGATGGGCATGATGATGTGCCATAGGTGGCCTAGCTGGACCCCTTTGAGCAGGTGCACCAACCTGAGCTGGACGAGGTGGAGTCATAAGACAGACGACCCACAGAAAAGGCACACACCCAACCTCTTCCTGCAGACATCCCAGCCATGCCCTGGCTTCTTGTAGAAAGGGCAAATAATAGCCTGTTGGGTCGACCTCTGAGGCTGCCTCTGCACCTGCAGAACATGAGCACGAACTGATGCCTAGTGCTGCTGGTACTGATGCTAAAACGACCTTTGCTAGATGTGGGGACGCTTGGCCGGTCACGCACTGCTACTAGCACCACTCATAGCATCAGTGCCTCCCTTTGGTCTGAGGGCTAAGTCCTCCTCTGTAATCTGGGCGTCCATCAGACTGTCCTCGAAAGTAGCCGTATGGCGCCCAGAAGTGCACGACCTAACCTCCATGTTCGAGCCTTTCTTGAACTTTTGGGCCCAATCTCCTGGGTCCCGAACCATGCTCTTCACGAAGTGGCTCAAGTGATAGAACTTTACGGCATACTCGTCGACTGACATGCTCTCCTGGACTAAGTCAAGGAACTGACTCTCTAGGGCTCCAGAGCCATGTCAGAAAAAACCTTTTCCTTGAAGAGCTTCTTGAAAGCCTCACAAGTAAGTCATGTCACGGTAAGCCTGGGTTCCATGCGATACCAAGTGAGTGCAATATCAAACAGCTTACTATCAGCTACGTCGACCTACAAACTCTCGGGCATCTGAGCCAAGTGCAGAATTCTCTCAATGTCCTCCAACCAGTCGTCCACATAGAGTGTCCCCTCGGTACCTTTGAACTCCCGAGGAAACATATTCTTAAATTTCACAATGGTACCCAGCCTCGACTATTGCTAAACTAGATCACCCTGAGGCTGAACAAGTGTCACCTTCTCAACTGCAGCTGATGTCAGCTGGTGGGCACTAGCAATGCTCTGGTGTATCACATCATCCTGCCTCTGCTATACCTCAGCCTGGTCTCTCTGAGCCTCCATCATCTGTTGAAATAATTCAAATATCTGTGCTACCTCGGTCGGTGTTGGAGGTGGCAGAGGAATAGCCTCTGGATACACGAAAATATTCTTATGTACAAGTGAAGGACCGTCCCCGAAATCAACTGAAACTCAAACACAAATGGGAGAAACTGTAGGTGCAACCCCTCAGCCAGAACATGGGGTCGAGAGGTAGCATACCTTGCGGAAGCTATTGCGGGTACAGAGCACTGAGATTAGGTCTTCAGCGGCATCATGAAGACAGATCAAATAAAGGAAGTCAATATGGCAAACGATAAGTTATTATCAAGGAAGGACAACAATTGAGAAAGATAGCAATCAAATAAAATAAAATAGAAGATAGAAATTTCAATCTCTAAGTGTCTAGCATGTTCTATACTAAATGCAAAACAATTAAACATTTATGGATATGAGAGGTGATATGCCGAGAACCAATATGGAATAGAATTTGATAATCATAATTTTGTTATCCAGAATCTTTGTCTCACCAGTCAGCATAGCTGCGACAACTCCCGGTCCCATATTTATGGTATATATATCTAAAATTATGTTGTTTGGAATAACCATCCTGTCAGCTAGCATGGCTGCGAGAAATCCCAAATTTTATAACTAAGATACGTATATCCAAAAACATGTGATCAAGAATTTCGTCTCGTCGGCTAATATGGCTACGGTAAACTCTAAGACTCTATAACCAAGACGGACGGCTATAATCCTCACTGCCTCGTCTAGTATGTACTACCAGAATATACCCTTGATATAGTCTATAAACTCATATTGATATAAATCAAAGTCAACGATCGAACACCAGGAGTCAATTTCAAACAACGAACAAGGAAGAGTGTCCCATTTGAATAAAACTCTACCATACGATCTAAAGAGCTCAAGACTTTTCCAACCGCATCAAACAACTACATATTTGTATAAACAACCAAAGTAAAAGCAACTTTTAGCTCTTTCAAATGATCGACCATGGAATTCCACAAGCAGACCAGATCCAATCTTATTTCGAATAGGGGAAAAAACGAACACCGACGATAAACAAATCAAGAGGAAGTTTGTATAAACTACTACCAGATTAAACTAAAATATCTATTGACTTTAAACTCATAAATCAACCAAGGGAGGCTCTGATACCACTTGTTAGTTTTTTATTGTTCCTGTCGATTCATGAGATGAAGAACAAAATTAAATTGCGAAAGCGTACCTGAATCTATTGCTAGGCTTGATAGATCTTGAAGCGATCGTCCTTTTATCGGGTTCGATCTTCCAACTTGCTACGACCCTTAATGACAAAGAAGAATCTGAATCCTTTTTCCCTCTCTTTCTGTTGATGGGAATGCAGAAGAGAAAAAGAGAAAACCTCTCTTTTGGTGGCCGTATAAGTTGGGGACCATAACCCTAATGAATACACATATATATATGTGTGTGTTTTGATATTTCTAATTTGGTCCCTCATCAAATTAGAATTATCTCCGATATCTACACATTAATTCCATGACAATTATACCCTTAAGCCAATTTTCAAATAGACCACTTTAATTTGGCTTAATTATTTAGATAGCCTAAACACAATTAATTTTACATGTGTGGCCCCTTAATTATTGAATAATTCTAACATGTGCACATCTTGACCCTCTTTAAACCCTACATAAGGGGAGCCTTGTGGCACTTGGACTAGGCCTGTCAATGGTAACTAATATCCTGACCCAAATTTTAACTAACAATTCTAATTATATCTAAAAAATAAAACCAGAATATACTTCGGGTCAGGTTCGCATACAAAATATAGAAAACCCAAAATGGATTTGGAGCAGATTCATATTGTAAATAGATATAAAATTCTTACTTCTTAAACATACATATGCTTGTGTTGGTTCAATTGGTAGTGGGTTCCTTGGTTGTTCTGGAGATCAGATGTTCAATTCCAACTACTACATAATATTTAAACTGATATATTTTTTCTTTCTGAAAACGTTAACCTGATCCGATAACCCGAATAAGAACCGGGTTGGTTTCAGATACCACGTTTGTATACCAAAATAATTTTGGGTTGCTTTCGAATTTAGCATGAATCTGACCCGAACCCGACCCATTGAGTCATTAACAGCCCTAATTGGGATGCCCTTTTCTTGTTAGATTCCCTTGTTAGACATCTCTACTTTTACTCTTTACTCTATACTTTGTTATTTCCTATATGCTATTATGTTCTCATTTCTTTTAATAGGATTATAGTGATTCAGATTAAGATAAGATACAACTTGAATATCAATATATTGAAAATCTTATATCTATATACTCGATGCTTTAGCAAAAGTTTAAGTTGATGTCTATTCATCTAAAAAATTAACTGTCTTTCCTAATTATAGATTCAGGGAGAGTACGAGTTGCTATTAGACTTCGGCCTAAAAATGTTGAGGATCTTGCCTGTGATTCAGACTTTATTGACTGCATGGAGTTGCAGTCAGAGGTTTTTGACATTCTATCCTTAGATTTTTTTAATTTAGTGGCTTATTGATTTTTTTTTTGTCAGGAACAAAATCTGATATATTATTATATAAAATTGTATGATTTTCTATAAAATTTTTTCATGAAGTTTTCTTGTATTAAATAGTTATGTAAATTAACAGTATTTGATATCAAACACTTGAATTGCTTACTTGCAGTTGAAGAGATTGAAGCTGAAAAAAATAATTGGAGTTCTGATTTATATAGATTTGACGAGGTTCTTACGGAAAGTGCTTCTCAAAGACGAGTTTATGAAGCTGTTGCAAAACCTGTTGTAGAGGTTTGTTATGATATTTTGATAAATCAATTTTAATCAAAGGTGAGTTTATAATTCCTTTTTCATTTAATTCTCACAAAAGAGTTCTAATCCAAAAAAAAATCGATATGCTGAGAAATGACATGAGCCGACTTTCGTGGATAAGCTAAAAGCCTGCAACATACATTTTAAAGTTATATGCTATATAATTATGTTACATATGTGTGCAACTTTTTGATTATTACAGCTAGTATCCTGAACAACAAAGTATTAGTTAATACATAAGTTTATGCTGATTTCATGCCCCTATCTTGAAGAGTAAGTTCCTCTTATGTCTATTTTATGGTTCCATGAAAGGTAACAAGCAAATGAGACATTGCAGCAAACTTGTGGTACTATTTTAATTTTATTAGATATGCAGTTGCTGGACATATTTTACTTTTACCTACTTAATTCCTAAAAAGCATATTAAACTGATTCTTACATTGCTGAAGTAATCAATGTCAGATTACCACCTCTGCATCTAGTTGTAGACAACATATTGGTTGCCTCTACTAGGAAGCAAATATTTTCTAAAGTAGTAGGTCAATCTAGCAAGTCTTAAGAGGAATGATTTTTCTTTCTTTTGCCCCACCCCAAACTCTTAGTAGAGTTATTAATAGGATAAAAGTTATATATTGGAAGGATTTAGGACATGCATAGTTTAATAGGCGAAAATCATACTTAGGCACGAGGGTCTATTGGGGCCTAGACCCAAAGCACAAAAGCAGGTACACGCCTGAACAAAAAAAGACACATAATAAGAATGTGAACCTTCAACCTCGAAATTACTTTGTCTTGTTATGCTCTAGGATGCACTTGTTCTAAAGAAAACAAGGGAGCTTAAATGGTGCTTGAATTCGGATACGTCTATATTGTTCAGTATGGCTAGCCTTCATATTCTTGTCAAGTGATTCAAATTGTGTGTGCAGCAATAAAATCAATCTGTATTGATAATTCTTTAGTGAGTTCAATATCTATATAAGAACTGTATATTGATAATTTGTGTTCATGTTCTTTCAGGAACTTGCTGAAAAATGAAAGTACGTGCATGCTGTGAATAGGGGAATGTTGAGGGATGTGCTCCGGTTTGGTTTGCAACTTTTTTGTTTCATTTGTATGATTAACAAATGTAGTTAGATTATGTTTTATGGTTTCGACGTTTAAGTGGTATGGAAACTACAGATGTAGGATATGTGTACTGGTTGGATTATATTGTGGTTGGACAAGTGATGGATGTTGTGGTAGGATGTGTATTGGAAGTTTTTTGGTGTATTAACAATACAGTTTGTTAATATGAAAATTGAATTTTATAGTAATTTGATGCACTACAACAAAAAGGGCATACAATAGCAGTTTATCTATGGCGTTCAAGCCTCCCCGCTATAGTATGTCATCATCAATAGCGTGCATTTGTCTGTGCTATTAAAAGGTCATACAATAGCAGTTTATCTATAGCGGTTATGACTCCCTGCTATTATAATACCATCATCCATAGCGTTTATCGGATATGCTATTATAAGTTCATACAATAGCAGTTTATATATGGCGTTTATGGCTCCCCGCTATGATAAGTGTCATTACCATAGCGTTCATTATGCTGTGCTGTTAAAGGTATAGTTGTTTTCTGAATAAGAGATCCGGATCATTTGAAAAAAAATTTGAAGTCCTACTTTTGATATATTTTTGACATATAACAATGTATGAATTCATTATGCAGTGAGGAAAAATGTATATATTTGAAAGCAACATATATATATATATATATATATATATATATATATATATATATATATATATATATATATGTATGTATTATATATTGAAAAAATATATATATATATATATTATATATTGAAGTACTTTTGATATATTAATTTTTGACATATTGAAAAAAATATATATATATATATATTATATATTGAATGATATTTAATATTTTTAAGCTTCAATCTTTGTTGTAGTCGCATCATCATCTGTCAAAGGACCAAAAATGCAAGTTACTGGATTGGACAGGAAATGATAAGGAAGTTGTTGCAATTGGACGATGGATCACCGATGATCCGAATGTGCCGGTTCACGGTTATCCTCTCGGACAAGTTGCATCCCGTGTTTGGGTAGGTATAGTGATAAAACCCAAAGCTCTGTTGTTTAGGCCGTGTTTTGGTAACGACACAGTAGAAGAAATCATTGGAAGTACCACGGCTTGGCCAACAGACCACATTATGCCGTTTGAAGACTAGGTACGTCTTTAGTTCATGCACTCCTATGTTTTACTTACTGTTTTCCCAATTAGTGCACTGGTAATAATAGATTATATAAGATTATGGTTTATTACACAGAAAACTGAGAGGGGTAAAAATATATCTGAGTCCAAATATATCTGCTGCCCTCAATGGTAATAATAGTTATTACCCCTCTCAGTTTTTCTTGATGTTCTGTTCTTTTCTTTTCCTTTTAAAGTCCAAATATATCTGAGTCCAAATATATATGCTGCCCTCAATGTTCTGTTCTAATGAGACTTCAGAGCTATAATGCTAATGTGACTCTTTAGTTATTGTTATTTTCATTCAACATTCATCTATATTTTCTCCAACATATTTCTAATATGTATCTTCTGCTACAAACAAGTTTCTTCCTTCACTTGAAAGATACGAGTTGTTCGAGAAACAAATGAACTTCTCATCACAGTCCAGCATTTTCAAGTCTTGATAATTTTAGTTAAGGTGCTTTTCGATGTTTTCATGATAAAATTCACAATATCATATCTAAGAACAACGTTCAGGTGTCTCCAATGACCAACTGTCGAAAATTCTGTGATTTTTTTTACCACCTTTGAATTTGTTCCAATATTTCTATAACGTTCAGGGTGTCTCGAGATGGTTTTTTCTTTACACTAATGATTTCCCCCTATTTTTGTGTAGGTTGGATGAAGGAAGAGGATGCTTAACTTTCTGAGGGGTTTTGGTTGTGGATAGGCTCGAAGGGAGCTAAATGTTACATAGTGAACATTTTGGGATATATGTAGCTGATACACTGTTAATGTTTAATATTTTGACATATGTTTGGTACTACTTTGTTGTTCTACATGGACAAGTTAAGGATTTTGAATGTTTGGTACTACTTTGTTGTTCTACATGGAGAAATTAAAGATTTTGAATGTTTGGTACTACTTCGTTGTTCTACATATGTTTGGTACTACTCCATTCTGTGATTGATTCGCATTTAAACATTTGAATACCTGCATTTAGTGAACTGTGGGCTGCATTCTGCAAATTATCGAATACAGAATTTTTACTGTGCAATAGCATTCTGACATGCTATAATAGCAGGAAAGAAATGCAGATATATGAAAGAATTTTGACTCTGCAATAGCATATATATAAAGAAACGCTATTATAACTCAACAGCGTTCAGGAACGCCATAATACCATTATAGCATAAACAAGTGTTATTATCAAGCTATAGCGTAAATAAACGCTATAAAAACTGTATAGCGTTCAATAATGCTATAAATCGACTATAGCGTTCCGGAACGCTACAACTTATTAATAGCGTTCATGTATGCTATTACATCTCTATAGCGTTCATATATGCTATAAGGTATATACAGCGTTTACAAATGCTATACATAGTCTACAGCGGGCTTAAACGCTATAAACCATACATAGCGTTTTGGAACGCTATACTTTTATAGCGTTCGTGTACATGAGATTATTATAGCGGGGGCATTTATAGCGGACGCAATATGCTATAATAGACATTATACAGCGTTCCACGCACGCTATTATAACCCATTTCTGTTGTAGTGATGTTATGTGTAACTTCTGGATTGATATTATGTGTGTTTCATTAATATTATATAATTCTTGATGGAATTTTGGCAAGCTTCTCTTGACTGTATTTTGGCAAGCTTCTCTTGACGGTTGTCAAACGTCAATTTTAATTCAAATCATGTTGCATAATAGCTTGTTAATAAATACTTTTCTTGACGGCTAATAGCTGTCATCTAGGCCGGAGTCAAGAAAAGTTTTTGCCTACGTTGACGGTTTCTAAAAACTGCTATCTTGACGGCTAAACAGTCAAGAAAATTACTTCATATGACGGCCAGAAACCGTCAAGATAGTGACCGTCAAGAAAAGGTAGACTTTTCTTGACTACGGCCTACTTGACGGATCCGCAACCGTCAAGATACCCATTTCTTGAAGGGGAATCACCGTCAAGAAAAGCCTTTTTTCTTGTAATGAACTAGCTCTCTAACTCTATAAAACATAGAGATGTGTCCATGTGAATCACATAATGTACAAGAAATTTGAGAGCTAGTGCTTGGTGTCATGTTCTAGACATGATGCTTGTGTGTCTTCCATGGATACTTGTAGACAAAGGCATGAATATGTGAAATATTATGTTTACATGCTTTCCTTGATCGTGTTGTGTTATGTGTATGTTGTGTCACATGATAGATCTTTGCTGAGTAGTAGTTATGACTTATTTTTCCAACTTTATCTCTAACTTTCAGAGAAAGCACGTGTCTCATCATATTTGATAGATATAGCATAAATCTTCTATGCAACAATACTATATTTCTTCTTCTCTAATTCATACAGCTCATTTAGCTTTGCATAGTCATGATCTCTTTTCTAAATCATCTTGTGAGCATCATGCAAATTAAGCTTAAGAGCTGATATCTATTCATCCGTGTTACTAGTGGAAGGTGTTTCCTGTATGTCTTTCAATAGGGACGACAACCTTTCAATTTCAATCGTGTAACCTTTTATCTCTTTTCAAGATTGTTTATATTTGTCAACACTTTCTTGTGTTCATCTAACAAGTCACTAAATGCATCAGAAAGTTCATCAAACGTAAAGTCATCATATAGAGGATTGGTTGTTACCAGATCGAATGCCATTAAACAAACATTCTCTGAATTGTTGGGTCTTTCTTCTTTCTCTGATTTACTGGCCTCTCTCTAATGCCAGATACTAGTGTTTGCATACTTTCATGATGATGGCTTTCTGCTTGATCTTTCGTAGCGACTTGTCTCCTTGGCTATTGGACAATCTTTCTTGATGTGCCCTGTATTCTTGCAACCATAGCATATAGTTTCTTCCTCATTGCTTTCTTGGTAATCTTACTTCATTCGGTTTGATTTCTCAAACCTCAAGAATTTTTTAAAGTTCTTTACAAGAAGTGCTTGTTCCTCACCATCTGAGTCTTCATCGTCTGTGATTTCGCTTGAGACTCTTTTATCATGTGCTTTGAAGGCAATAGATTTCTCCTTTGGAATGGCTTCTTCAAATTCTAATAGGTCTAGCTCATGAGTCATCAGCTTGCCCATGAGTGTCTAAAGTAATATCGTAGTGGGATTATTTCGTTCTATAATTGTAGTAGCCTTGGGATTCTAGTTATTTTTAGTCCCCTAGCACTTTACGAATCTTTTTATGATTTGAGTAATCCTTGCCAACAGAAGATAAAGGATTAATAATATCAAGGAAACGAGTAAACATTGAGTGATTGATTCATTTGGCTTTATCTTGAAAGCCCTATACTCCTCTGTTAATCTACTTATCTTGGATTTCTTCACTTATGAAGTAACTTCATGAGTTACCTCAAGAAGTTTCCAAATATCGTATGATGTGAGACATGTAGATACTCTATTGAACTTGGTCTTGTCAATGGCACAAAATAATGCATTGATCGCTCTTGTGTCAAGACTGACTTGTGTCTTTTCTTGATTCGTGTACCTATCATGGGCTTGTCTACAAGATTTCCATCAATCACTATTCTAGGTGGCTTTTTATAACCGTCTATGACTGTAGACCAGAGATGAAAGTCAAGTGATTTCAAGAAGAAACTCATTCATGTTTTATAGTATGTATAGTTTGTTCCATCAAATAGTGGCGGTCTATTTGTGGACCTGGTGTACATAAATTTTGTGGCTGCCATATGTAAACTCTCTAGAGTGTTATATATCAATTAAATCTGCTATGATACCAATTATAGGACCGTTGAGCACCTCTAGAGGCGGTGAATAGAGTGCGTGTGTGCAGCGGAATAAAAATTACCACTAAAAATTATAAGGCAGTACCAAATATAAAGTAGGCAGTATTTAATTAAATGTGTAATGTAAAGAGATTAGAAAGAGAGAACTCAAACACCAAGGTTTATACTGGTTTCCTTTTGAGAGGACAAGTCCAGTCTGAAGTACTCAGCTCGAAATTGAATCCACTATCTCGTGAAATACAAGCTTTGAATCGAAGCGCATGCAGCTCCTTTCAACATGTAATTTTTATCCGAAGAGCACTACTTCAACTTGCAAGCCTTTAATCCGAAGGACTTGTCAACTTCAGGAACAGGATAAAAACTGAGATATTTTCGCACCTTTTGTACAACTCAACCAAACTTCTAGATTGATCCGAAACTGGCATCGGCTTGGCTAGGAGTTGTAAAGCTTTGATTTGAAAGTGAAAAGCTCTTTGAGAACACTAGAATGAATAGAGAAGAGAACAAATGATTGAATGAATAAAATAAAGAATTATCTTCTATTTATAGTATTTTTGGATAGAACTGGGCAGAGGTCGATAGTCCAACGTTCAAAAATATGAACATTTGGAGCCTGTTCTTCAGGGTGACCTGATCCCTCAGGAACTAGGTCGGGGGGAACTGAGTTCGGTCCAATCTCGGGCAGAACTCAGTCCGAATTCGGTTGTCCTGTATCCAGAAAGGGTTCATGAAGAATGGGCTTTAGATTTTTGGTTTTGGGGCTATTTGTTTAGAGGACTGGACTTGTATATGTGGACTGATAAAAGAATAAAATGGGTAGGCTATTTTGTAAGTGGACTTTGTAGCTTAGCCATGTGCTAATCTCGTTCAACCATACATTTTTCTAGACTCAACAAATTGAAAAAATATATAATAACATAGAAAAAAAATGTCTTGATCAGTGACGTAATTATCATTGCAAAGGCTCTGGTTGAATGTAGTAGCATGGTAGTAGTCGTTCAACATCATTACCTTACCTGTACATTGTAAGCCCCCTATATTTTTAGATTTATTTATTATTTATTTTTATTATTTTATTTATTATATATTTTTTCACTATTATTTTTATTATTAAATACTCTTTTCCGTAGCTTTGATTTTTGTAGCATAAAAAATGTTAATTTCTTGAACGTCCTTCATATACTTTGATCTAGACAAGTTTATCTTTATTTTGATATATCATGTCCCACTCAAACATGTTCCTTTGTGTTCTATTTTTGTCGCACAACTCTCGGGTCAATTTAGGCCAATTTGCTATCTACCTAAAACTTGACCTACTTTTTTATTTAATTTCAGGACTCGAGATCGATCCAAACTATTCGACCCAATATATGATTTTGACCTATTTTGAGCCTATTATACACATACCAATGATGTCCCACTTAAATTAGTTCCCATGTGCAATATATTTTCAAATGGCACAAAAGACCTATTTATTGTATTTTCATAGTTGAATTATATTCAGTAAATTATTTGGACTCAACCCTAGCCCAAACCACTTAGTGGAGCCTATCTAGGGTTGATAAAATCAATTATAGATATATTTAATTAATTTTTGGACATTTAATAGCAGCTCACATGCATTAAACTCATGCATCCTTGACCCAATATTCAACCTCTCCAAATTTGGAAACCTATTGATACCCATTACCATATTAGTTGATTGGATGACCAAATCAATCCAAACCAAAGCCAAAGAACCCTAACGTAAAATCCCTTAAAACTTTATATTTTTCTCCCTACTTTCAGCCGCCACCTTCCTACCCTCTCCAAAAACCGTACGTCAAACCCTCATTGGCCGAGAGCTCCAAACCCATAGGCCGACCACATCCAAATCTTTCTCCACCGACTTTTCAACCTCCATTTGTCAAGACACCACCTCCACGATGGTACTAAGAGACCCCTCTTCAACCCTATCAAGCCCTAGAGGAGATCTGGCCACTTATTTGGTCGTTTGAAGGCCCAACTGGAAGGTTATTTCGAGTCATAATAAAACTTTTGAACCCAGATTTGTCATCTTTGCACATGAGTTTCATCTACTTTTAATAACCAGTTAGCCATTAAACTAATTCTAACTTGTACCCCTATGTGTCCTCTACCATCTCTAATTTCCACCTCACACGGTTCCACCCGGTTTGTCCGTGGCGTCCGTTGTACTAAAATTGGCCCATGCTGAACTAATTTCAGAGTGCAGAAGTTTCTGATGACTTGCAAATCCTTTCAACCTCAAACAATACCTATTGGTAATGACCCTAACATCCTCCTTTATCATCTAATAATGTCCTTCATTCAGATTTGTGAATATTTCATGTGGTTGTGCTATCGTTTTCATGATACTAGTTTTTCGGACACGAAAAAGACACTGAAACGTGGCTATTTGATCTCTAAACTTCGTATAACTTTCATATAATTTTTATCAAGTAATTTATGGTGAAAAGTCATATTTTTCTCTATTTAATTATGATTATTTATAGAATAGAAATTTTCCATATATTTTTTGTGTCGTTCGATTCCAATTGGTTCAACATATGGCATAATTGTGTACTAGTTGAGTATGTTAATTTGATGCTAGTTTTACTTCAAATTAATATATGTAATATATGTCAAAAATTATTTATTAAATTTTCCAAAAATATAATAATATATTTTTTCATATAAAAATTTTGTTTTATATGGTAATATAGTATCATGTATGGGAGATTTTGGTATATATAATATTGAGATCTAGTTGGCTAGTTTATGACTAGATTGAGACTATATACAGTATGTAATCTTTGTTGTGTATTTTGACTTCAAATCCTATTATTTCTAAAATTATTTAGATTTATTTTAGAATTTAAAATAATTATTTTTATATTATATAGTATTATTTTATTTTATCATGATACTATATGTCGAGGGTATATTATATGTAGTTGAATAGTACTTAGTATATGTGATCGAGTCTCTCTCTCTCTCTCTCTCTCTCTCTATATATATATATATATATATATATGTTGACACAAAGTCACAGTCAACCAAATATTGACTACATTGACCAAATAATATTTGTATTAATTCAATACGACACGACGACTGCATTCAGTTCAAGACAGATGACAGCTCAGTCTCCGGCTCTCAGTGTGTTCTGGAGTCTGTATTTTATGATTTCATTGAGTCTAGATTTATGTACTCTGAGTCTTGCTGAGCTCTTGGAACTTAGTCTATAACCTACCCAAAATCCCAAGCTCCACTGAACCAAAAACTGCCCACTGGTCCCCTTAGAACCACTCTGTGCTCTGGAGACAGAGTTCGGGCCGAACTCTGCCTCCACACAGAGTTCGGGCCGAACTCTGTCCCCTAGAAATCAGGAACCCTAATTTTAGGGTTAGCTGGTTGCTAGCTGTCCAACGGCCAAATTTTTGAATTTCCCTACCCGAATTCTGGCCGAATTCTGCCTCTAAAAATACTATAAATAGGGCATGAATTCTCTCATTTCAATTCACTCAATCTTCTCTTCTCTTCTCTCCTACAAGCTCTATAAGCCATACCCTTCCCATCTACTAGCCACAAGCCTCCTAAGTCTCGAGTGCTCAGCATCTCTCAGTTAGGATTCTTGTGCAAGAGTGAAGAAATCGCTTGGACAATTCCAAGCAATCGCCACTGCGATTCTCTGTAAGAAGTTGACGTGCTCTTCTGAAGTAAAGGCACGGGTTGTAAGCTACTATTTCACAAATAGTGGATTTAATCCTGAGCTAGAGTTCTCAGGCCTGGACTAGTCCTCCACGAGGGAAACCAGGTTAAAATTGCTGTGTTTGCGTATGCTCTCTTATCTTTCATTTACATTCCGCATTTTACTCTGATTATTCATTGTTCGTGAAAGAGTAATTTTTTAATTGGTCATTATATATATATACTCTATTCACCCCCCCTCTAGAGTTGCCAAACTGTTCTTCAATTGGTATCAGAGCTCTGTTCTCTTTACAAGGACTAACATCCTAAGAGCTGATCCATGGCAACCACACAATCCTTGATTTCCAATCATGGTGAAGGTCAGTCCACTCATAGGCCTCCCCTATTTGATGGGACTAACTACACATATTGGAAAACAAGGATGAGCTTCTATCTTAAGTCTCTAGACTTTGACCTGTGGACTGTCGTCACTGACGGTTACAAAAAGCCCGCCAGGATAGTTGTCGATGGTGACCTCATTGAGAAACCACACGACAAATATTCTGTCGAGGAGAAGAAACAGGCAAGTCTAGATGCTAGGGCTATTAATGCTTTATTCTGTGCTATAGACAGGAACGAGTTTAACAGGGTCTCTACATGCACCACTGCTCATGAAGTATGGAGACTTCTGGAAGTGACGCATGAAGGAACCACTCAAGTCAAGGAATCTAAGATAAGCCGTCTCACTCAAGAGTACGAAGCCTTCAAGATGAAGCCAAATGAGACGATCACTCAAATGTTTACAAGATTCCTCGACATCATCAACCCGTTATCCTCGCTTGGTAAGCAGTACTCAAACCATGAGAAGATCCGCAAGCTACTCAGAGGGCTACCAAAGATTTGGAACCCTAAGGTGACAGCCATCATAGAAGGAAATGATCTCACAAGTATGTCTATGGAGACTTTGATGGGCAAGCTCATGACTCACGAGCTTGACCTCAAGGACTTCGAAGAGCCTGCTCCGAAGATCAGGGAGATCGCACTCAAAGTTCATCGACGAAAGATTGATCACGATGAGACTGAAGACGATATCTCAGATGATGAAGACCAAGCTCTCATGGTACGTAACTTCAAGAAATTCCTTCGCTTCAATCAAAGAAAGAAGGAACCACAAGAAGACGATGAAGAAGAACCAATCTGCTATGGTTGCAAAAAGACTGGACACGTCAGAAGAGACTGTCCGCTCTTAAAGAAAAGCAACCGGTATGAAAAGCCCTACAAGAAGAACTCATCAAAAAGGTATGCCAACACAAGCATTTGGCATGAAAGCGAAGCAAGTGACTCCGAGGAAGAAAAGAACTCTCCTCAAGACAAAGCAAATGTGTGCCTCATGGCAAATTCCACCAAGGTATCAAACGAAACTTTAGATGACTTCTCTTTTGATGAACTTGGCGATGCTTTCACCGATTTACTTGATGATCACAAAAAGGTTATCGGTAAATATAAACATGCCAAGGACAAAATCAAAAATCTAGAAGATGAGATACAAAGAATTTCTTTACTTCTTGATAATGTTAGAAACACATCACCCACTAATGACACTGATGAAGTATCCAAGCTTAAATTAAGCTTACATGATGCTGAAGCACGTATTGAGCAACAAACTCAAGAAATCACTACTCTCAACACATTGCTTGCTGAAGAAAAGAGTAGACACAAGATTTCCATGACTAAGATTTATGGCTTAAATATTAAGGTTGATGAACTGCAAGCTGTTTCTAAAAGATTAGAAACCAAATTGGGTAAACAGGTTGTTCAACCTCAAACCCAATCACATGGGCACAACACCACTCATGCTAGTCAACCACGTCATTCTCATGCAGCACATAACCATGCATTTATATACACAAACTTTCACAAACCACGTGCACGTAAGAATATTCCTCATACTCATTATACTGCACAAAGACACAACCAATATCACTCTACACATAGACAAAGTCATCATACCATACCACATCAACATGCCATGCCACGTAGACAAAATCATCATGTTATGCCACATAAGCAAAATCATCATATCATGCCACAGCATCACACTATGCCATATAGACAATCTCAGTATGCCACTCCTCACAGTCAATATCATCATGCTATGCCACACAGACATCATCATCATGCCACTCACTCTATGCATAGTCCTCATTACCATGCTAACTCTCCATATCATCCTCATCATGTTGCTTATAGATATCATTCTCATGCTCCCAGTATAAATAAAAATGCTATCTGTACTTACTGTGGAATACATGGACACATCTCACCACAGTGTAGAGTTAGAAGATTGGTAGACAAGAAAATATATGCTTGGTTTCCAAAAACTAACTTTTCAGGACCCTCAAGAAAATGGGTACCAAAGGTCACATCTACTCTTGATGTAGGTGGACCTTCCCTCCTCAACTGAGAGTAAGTGGATTCTCGATAGTGGATGCTCGCGACATATGACGGGAGACGCAAATCTTTTTGCATCACTATCGATGATAAGAGAAGGATACGTATCCTTCGGTAACAATCTCAAAGGGCACATTATAGGTAACGGTATCATTGGACATCCTCCTTTTCCTGTTATAAAGGATGTCTGCCTAGTGACCGAGTTAAAGCATAACCTGCTCAGCATTAGCCATCTTGCTGATCATGGATATGATATTAACTTTGGACAAAACTGTTGCTATATCTATGATAGGTCAACAGGAGACATTGCTTTTGAAGGGAAAAGAGAGGACAATATCTATATTTTCTATCTCTCTATAAATACTAACCATGCAGGTAGATGTTTATATGCCCACAAAGACGAACGACTACTTTGGCACCAGCGTCTCGGTCATGCCAACATGGATGCTATATCCAGGCTTTCTACCAAGAAGCTAGTGAGAGGATTGCCTGACATCACATTCAAAAAGGTCACGGTATGTGCTGAATGTGAACTAAACAAGGCAACTAAATCCTTATTTCATTCCATCAACTCTGTAAGTACTACTAGACCCTTGCAATTACTTCATATGGATTTATTTGGTCCTAGTAGAATAGCTAGCCTTGGTGGCAAACTTTATGCTTTTGTTATTGTTGATGATTTTTCGAGATTTACTTGGGTTTTCTTTCTCGCTAATAAGAGCGACGCTATCTCTGTTTTCAAAGTTTTTGTAAATAAAGTTCAAAACGAAAAAGGCTACATGATTACTCGAATCCGAAGTGATCATGGAGGCGAATTCGTAAATTCAGATTTTGAAAGTTTTTGTAATGCAAATGGTTTTGATCATGAATTTTCTTGTCCTAGAACTCCTCAACAAAATGGTGTTGTGGAGCGGAAGAATAGGACTCTTGACGATATGGCTAGAGTCATGTTGAATAAATTTTCTCTTCCGAAATACTTTTGGGCAGAAGCTGTTAGTACAGCATGCCATATTTTGAATAGGGTGCTGATTCGTCCCATTACGAAGAAAACACCCTATGAGCTTTGGTTTGGGAGAACCCCCAATGTTTCTTATTTTAAAGTTTTTGGTTGTAGATGTTTTATCCTTAACACCAAAGACAACTTAGGCAAATTTGATGCCAAAGCTGACGATGGTATCTTTCTTGGTTATGCCGCCAAGAGTAAGGGATATAGAGTTTTCAATAAAAGCTCACTTATTGTGGAAGAGTCAACAAATGTGACTTTTGATGAAGACAACAGTGCAGCAAGTACTCTTGATGATGACATTGAGCCATCAACTTCTACTCCAATGAATACTTCAACCGAAACTAATTCTCTGGAGGGTTTGCCTAAGAAATTCTCTTTCAAACCTTCTCATCCAGAAAATTTAGTTATAGGAGAAGTTTCACGTGGAGTAACTACTAGATCATCACTAAGAGACTCTGTTGCTAGCACTGTCTTCATTTCACAAGTAGAGCCTAAAAACATTTCTGAAGCCTTTAATGATGAATTTTGGATTTCTGCTATGCAAGAAGAACTCAACCAATTCGAGAGAAGCCAAGTATGGGAACTCGTTCCTAGACCGGTTAATCACTCTATAATTGGTACTAAATGGGTTTTTAGAAACAAAGTAAATGAAGATGGTTCAGTCACACGTAACAAAGCTCGTCTAGTAGCTCAAGGATACAACCAAGAGGAAGGTATCGACTACGATGAGACGTATGCTCCTGTTGCTAGACTAGAATCCATTCGGATGCTTTGTGCTTTTGCTAATTTTCAAAACTTTAAATTATTTCAAATGGATGTGAAAAGTGCTTTTCTGAATGGTTTTATTAAGGAAGAAGTTTATGTGAAACAACCTCCTGGCTTTGAAAATCACAAATTTCCCGACCACGTATTCAAGCTAAAGAAAGCACTTTATGGCCTCAAGCAAGCCCCCAGAGCTTGGTATGAAAGGCTAAGTAGCTTCTTACTTGAGAAAGGTTTTTCAAAAGGGAAAATTGACACTACACTGTTTATAAAATCTTTTAAAGACACTATTCTGTTGATTCAAATTTATGTTGATGATATTATTTTTGGGTCTACTGATGAAACCCTTTGTCAAGAATTTGCCCAGTGTATGCAGACAGAATTTGAGATGAGCATGATAGGAGAGCTCAACTACTTTCTTGGCCTGCAAGTAAAGCAACTGGCAAATGGAACTTTCATCTGTCAATCGAAGTATACCAAGGACATGCTGAAGAAGTTCGACCTTGACAACGTCAAACCAATTAGCACGCCAATGGCTACTTCAACCAAACTCGAACCAGATGAGAGCGGCAAACCCGTTGATCAACGTAAGTATCGAGGTATGATAGGTAGCTTACTTTATTTAACTGCTAGTCGCCCCGATATCATGTTTAGTGTTTGCCTATGTGCTAGATATCAAGCAAATCCTAAGGAATCTCACATGACCGCGGTTAAGCGTATCTTTCGATACCTTAAGGGTCTGGTTACAGTGGGCCTATGGTATCCCAAGTCAACATTATTTGACCTCATCGGTTACTCTGATGCTGACTTTGCTGGATGCAAGGTCGACCGTAAAAGTACGAGCGGCACGTGTCATTTGTTAGGAAAGGCTTTAGTCTCATGGTTTAGCAAGAAGCAGAACTCTGTCGCACTATCCACAACAGAAGCTGAATACATAGCAGCTGGGCGTTGTTGTGCACAGATTCTGTGGATGAAGCAAACCCTTGAAGACTATAAGTTATCTTTCATGCATATTCCTATATTCTGTGACAATACTAGTGCCATCAATTTGACTAAGAACCCTGTATGCCACTCACGCACTAAACACATTGAGATCAGACACCACTTTTTGCGTGATCATCAGCAAAATGGCACGATTAACTTAGAATTTATTGACACTGATCATCAGCTGGCAGATTTCTTTACTAAGCCACTATCCGAAGAGCGTTTCAATTTTCTTTGTCGTGAACTTGGAATCTTAGATGAAGCAGTCATAAATTGAAACTCACCTGCGTAAATATCGAGTATATTGTGATTCTTTTACGAAGAATTTGGTATGGGTACAAGCCGAAAGGGTCCTTCTGACAACAAGGCGTAAAAGCCTAAGCGACACGGTGCACTAGTCCTCAGGACTACCGCTAGCTGGGATCCGGCCCCTGCAGCTAACCCATGGCAAATTTGGACTATTGAACCACAATATATATCCTTATTTATTATATGGCTCGTTTCGATTTAATATTGCCTAATTGATATTTTCTAAAAAGTTCATTCTGTTTTCTGTGTACCTCTCCTTCTCTATCTATTCTATTCTCTTTGGTGTCCTCAACTTTCTTTTGTTTAACTCTTAAATCTTTGTTATCATTTCTTGTTATTCTTCAACTTTTGTTTTCATTTTAGCCTTTGCTCTGTTCTGGACCAATGATCCAGAACTCGGGCCGAACTCTGCTCCTATCAGAGTTCGGGCCGAGTTCGGTCCCTTGGTTCCAGGGTCGGGATCTGGCTCTGCCGTTGGATCTATTCTAATCCAATGGTCAATATTTCACCCGACCAAAGACAAAGCCCTACTTTATGTCGGGATTCCTTCTCTTTCCTCCCATATTTCCTTCTTCTCCACCTCTTCCATCTTCTTCCTTCCAAACCCTAACCCTAGTTCTTGATCTAGAGGGCTCTATTTCTTCTCAAAATCAAGGGAAAGGGGTTTTTCAACGTTCTCTTCAACTGTTTGACATTATTTTCAGGTATAACTCTCTATTTCTCTCCTTTTCAAGATATCCAATTTCTTGTAAATGGCTCCACGCTTGCCCAATCGCGGGAAGAGGATCCGAACCGAGGGTGCTTCCTCTTCGAATCCTCCTCCTCCGATTGAACAAGTAGTTGAACAACACCCCATTCATCCGTTGTTCAATCCGCCGAGTCCCGATGACCCTAACACATACGACGACCGTCTATTTGTATCGCTAGACGCCTCTAATGAATGGTTTAGCGATTTTAGGACTCGTCCGGTGTTTGGGGGCCATCCCATCAATTTCACAATATTTTCTCAATATGAGTCTTTATTCCATGATCTTTGTTTGGATGTTTTAGTTGCTTCAAATTCTGTCATCTTCCGTAGTGCAATCCAAATGTTCTATTGCAATTTAACTTTTGATGCAACACACATCTATTCCCGGGTTGCCGGTATTGACATCGCCTTCAATGATTCTGAGTTGGGGGATTTTCTTGATCTTGTTAATCTTGATACTTGGAATAAACTTGTGGAAGCACGTCAATTTCAATTTGTTGGCGATACTTCTCTTGAAGGATTCAAGGAGGAATTATGTGCTCCTAACATAAGTCCTCGCAAACTTATGGCCAAGCATCTCAACCCCTACTTCTATGAGCTTCACCGAATGGTTTTTAACACCATCTTACCCAAGGCTGGCTCAACAGATGAAGTCACTTATCTTGAGATCTCCGCCTTATATCATCTCCACTATCGTATTCCATTCAACTTTCCACGGACTATGATGGATTGGATGATCAACTGTCGGAAGAAACTAAGAGCTTTGGTTTATCCTCTCTATCTTCCTTTCGTTTTTCGTGCCTTCATCATTCCTATCCATGATTGTCCGTTCCTGCCTGCACCTGCCTTTCTATCCAAAGCACGACGCCTTCAGCCTGTCGCTGCTTCTGAGTCATCTGAGCATTCTGCTGATGAGGAGCCTGACGCCCCTCCTTTTGGTCAGGATGCACCACCTCCACCTGCCACTCTTGAGTCCATTCAGACCATGCTCCGGGATCGTTTTACTCTTGAGGACGATCGCTGGACACAGCTAGACTATCGTACCACTCTGCAGATGAGTGCTCTCGGCAACTCTCTGCATGATATCCGGTACTCTCTGTCTCAGCATTTGCACATTCCCATGGAGAGGGATCCAGCGCGCGCGGGTTATCGCATTGATGATCCGTGGGTTATGCGTTACATGGATCCGGATGATGCTTTTGTGGACCCTCGTCGCTCCTTCCATGGTCCATCAGATGTTCCAGGACCATCTCGTGCTCCATGATGGAGATTGGCTACTATCTGCTGCTGCTGCTACTGATGATGATCTTAGTCACTTTTGATTTCAGTTATTTAGTTTATTATGGATTTATGTAGCTGGTTTTATGTACTCTGTTTATGGTTGGCCACTTGGTTTGGTGGATGACATTATCTGTCTTTATTATCATTCTATGTCAGTGACTTATTTTGCTTAGTATTTTACTGTTTCTTCTCTGCTTGGTGTGGTTGCATTAATATTCATTGCTTCTTTATATTGCTAACTGCCAAAAGGGGGAGAAATAATGTATATTTTTTATTGTTTTGCTTTTGGGAGATATTAGATATCATACTCGTTCTATGCATTCGTATATCTGTGTATATCTGTACTTCTTGCTCTGGAAAATATTATCTATCAGATCACAGGTACTATGCATTTTGTAAGGGGGAGAGCTATAGCTTCTAGCTCGACACCGTTCATGGTTTACGGGGGAGCTATTTTCTCTTAGCTCAGGCATCGTGTATGGGGGAGCTATGGAACTATGTTACAATCAACTGTGTCCAGGTATGAATATTGAAATATACATATATTATTTTGTCAATTATCAATATGGGGGAGATTGTTGACACAAAGTCACAGTCAACCAAATATTGACTACATTGACCAAATAATATTTGTATTAATTCAATACGACACGACGACTGCATTCAGTTCAAGACAGATGACAGCTCAGTCTCCGGCTCTCAGTGTGTTCTGGAGTCTGTATTTTATGATTTCATTGAGTCTAGATTTATGTACTCTGAGTCTTGCTGAGCTCTTGGAACTTAGTCTATAACCTACCCAAAATCCCAAGCTCCACTGAACCAAAAACTGCCCACTGGTCCCCTTAGAACCACTCTGTGCTCTGGAGACAGAGTTCGGGCCGAACTCTGCCTCCACACAGAGTTCGGGCCGAACTCTGTCCCCTAGAAATCAGGAACCCTAATTTTAGGGTTAGCTGGTTGCTAGCTGTCCAACGGCCAAATTTTTGAATTTCCCTACCCGAATTCTGGCCGAATTCTGCCTCTAAAAACACTATAAATAGGGCATGAATTCTCTCATTTCAATTCACTCAATCTTCTCTTCTCTTCTCTCCTACAAGCTCTATAAGCCATACCCTTCCCATCTACTAGCCACAAGCCTCCTAAGTCTCGAGTGCTCAGCATCTCTCAGTTAGGATTCTTGTGCAAGAGTGAAGAAATCGCTTGGACAATTCCAAGCAATCGCCACTGCGATTCTCTGTAAGAAGTTGACGTGCTCTTCTGAAGTAAAGGCACGGGTTGTAAGCTACTATTTCACAAATAGTGGATTTAATCCTGAGCTAGAGTTCTCAGGCCTGGACTAGTCCTCCACGAGGGAAACCAGGTTAAAATTGCTGTGTTTGCGTATGCTCTCTTATCTTTCATTTACATTCCGCATTTTACTCTGATTATTCATTGTTCGTGAAAGAGTAATTTTTTAATTGGTCATTATATATATATACTCTATTCACCCCCCCTCTAGAGTTGCCAAACTGTTCTTCAATATATATATATATATATATATATATATATATATATAGTAATGTGTTGTCTTGGAAATAGTATTGATTTAGTTTCTTTATATTTTAGGACTTCATGTTTGTTCGACTGTAGTTGGAGCTGGACCGAATTATAACACTCCCCCTTGGGTATGGATAAGGACATCCATATTTGAATTTACCCAACAACACTCCCCCTTAGATGTCCACTTTAATTATTGCCTCATTAAAAACTTTTTTAGGAAAAAATCCTTTGGAAAAAAATCCATTGAAAAGAAAATAGTACAATATAATTCTTCAGGAATATGATTCTTCAGGAATCGAAGTAGGTGCGACTTACACTGCCTCGTTAAATACTTTCGAAGGAAAAATCCATTGGAAAAAAAACCTTAATGAAGGAAAAGAGTACAATGTGCAAAGACATGCTTTAAGATATCTCCATTAGCATCTTCAGTATGCTTGCATCTACAGGATGCCCCCCCCCCCCCCTCAAAAATATTACATTCTTATTCTTACACCAATTCAAAATAAAAAATCAACCCCAACATAATTTAAATATTACGTCTCACCCCAACACTTTATTTGTCTTTACATTTATACTCATATCCTTATGAAGAGGTTGCCGGCATTATTTGTGATTCCTAAAATCTCGCAACTCTTCCTAACATGTTGAACTTTTGAAAACATAGTCATGCACATTCTATGTTTGCTTTGATTAAAATTGTAGCAGTGATTTGATTTATTCTCTCTAAAGTACCTGCAACATTATTTATAAAATATACCTTGTTTGTGGTATCCCCTTCATGAGTATCAGATAAATATCATTCATCTGCATATCTCTTTAGATCAAAAAAATTCATCAAGAATAATTTATGTGCCTAATATTTTTCTAAAATATTGTGTTGAGTGAATGACAATAATGAATTTTATATTCTTTAAATATGGTACTTCAGGACCCAGAAATATGTTCTTTTGGTTGTAAAAGATCCTATTGACCAGACCATTATAGGTATATCATTCATATTAAATCTCTACAGGAGATTTAGAGTAGATCTCTTTTAGAGATTCATCTTTTTATGAGATTACATGAGATCTCTTTTGGAGATTTATCTTTATCTCTTCTGGAGATATCTGATCTTTTCGGAAGATTTTTGATCTCTTCGGGAGATTTTCTATCTCTTCGAAAGATTTATGTTCTCTTCAGTAGATTTTCAATCTCTTTGGAAGATGTTCGATCTTCAGAAGGTACTTTAATCTCTTCAGGAGATCTTCTTTTCAGGAGAAATATATCTTCTCTTCATGAGGTACTCTATAAATGACCATTTTGATGAATCCGTTCAGGGATTTTTCATAAACTCAATGAGCCTATCATATTCTTCTAGATGGTTTAATCCATATATGGATCATTTGTAGATCTTTCGGGGATAACATGGTTGTAGGAACGAAATAGTAAAGCGTAATACTCTAGGGGGGGTGAATAGAGTTGGCAGCGGAAAAATGCTAATTAAAAATGTTAGCAGCACAATCACAGAATATTAATCACAACTGAAATAATGTAAAGGCAAAGTTAAGAGAGCAAACAAAAAGACAGCGATGTATACTGGTATCTCACTGTTGAGGACTAATCCAGTCAGTAGAACTCTTGCTACCAGTTGAATCCACTATTGGAAAAATCGCAAGTTTTCTTACGAAGTCCTTGCAACTTCTACAACGCGAGCTTTGATACGAAGAACTCGTCCAACTTCAAATGTGAATAGGTATTCTTCAATCAAGCCTTCTGATTACAATCTCTCAGAAACTTCTAAACCGTACCGCACTGGCAAATTGACTAGAGGATTGTAACTGGCTTGGGATCTAAAATTGAAAGCTCTAGAAAACTCTTTGGAAGACTGCAAGCTTTAGATAGAGAGAAGATTGAAAGTGAATGAGTGAATTGAAATGATCGAAATCCTTCTCTATTTATAGGAGTTCCAAAGGCAGACTTCTGTCAGAATTCGGGCAGAATTCGGGCAGAACTCTTTGAGCAAATCTCGGTCAAATCTGCAACTGCAGGAGGACCAAGTTCCAAAGATTCAAAATCACAACAGCCACCAACCGAACTCTGGCCGAACTCGGTCCGAGTTCTGTCAGGGTTAAGTCAGGGTTTAGTTAGGGTTTTTGAAAAAGCTTTTGGTGATCTTTGAAAACCTTTTTGAAAACCTTTTTGCAAACCTTTTTGAGAGGTCGTTTTAAAAACATTTTGAACTCATTTGAGGGTAGCCTATTTGCCAGTACGACTCGGTGTACAATATATTCCTAGACTCAAATAAAATAAAAAATACATTGCTTAAGGAATTACAGACTCGAGTAGGCAAACAGATCTTCGATCTTAAATGGAGTGGATAGCCAATCTTGATCATGTCCAAGAATCCGAGATGTCCTGACTAGCTTCGTATATCCAGACAGAGTTTGATCAATTATTAAAATCAGGTTGACCATATGACCAATGGGCCAACAATCTCCCCCATTTTGATAATTGACAAACTATGAATGATATAACATTAAGCTAAGCTTGTTCAAAAAATATCAAAAGGTAGAAATTGTTCATATCCTGTATTATCTCAAAAGAAATGTTAGATCTTTAATTTTCTTCCCCTTTGTCACTTAGCAAAATAATTGCAAAAGAGAAGGCTCCCCCGCAATCAATGCATAAGTAACAAGTAGTGAGAAAACATAAAAAAAAGGCATAAAAAAATTTGAGAAACATATTACAGCATGTATTGTTTCTACAGATTAGCATAACAGGCATGTATTGTTTCAAAAAAAATCTCAGGCATGCTATTTCACAGACAGTTTGTAATAAAGAAGCAGTATAAAGAGATAGTGCTAATAATTAAAATAAAGTACTGAAATAAACTGAAATGCCATAACTGAAACACCATAAACATGTCCATGAATGATAATAGTACTGAAGCAAACTACAAAGTGCTGATAATAACTAGAAAGTACTGATAAAAATAAAAGAAATGCTGATAAAAACTTGGAATGTTGGAGCATTTCCAAGTGTACAATAAAATGTCACTAAAAAATCAAATCACATCTCCTCATCACTATCCTCGTCATCACCAACATCAGCTCGACCAGCATGTCCTGAAGGACCAGCACCAGAAGTACCAGCGCCAAAGGGATGAGTAGGGGCGCCAGCATAGAACTCACCAATGTAGTCACGAGGTGCACGATACCAATCATAGGCGTTACCTGGCTGGAAGTAGGCATGGACAGCCTCATCCTCACAGCGGTAACCCGAAAAAGCTGGATCTCGAGGGATGGAACCGGCTGAATGACCAGTCTGAGCGAAACGAAGATCAGCCAAGGAGTTTGCCATCGCCTGATAACGGGTGACGTCGCGGAACTCACGCTCGCGAAACATATCCGTCATCGAGACGTGCAAAGCAGATAAATGCTGATGTATGCCCTCAAATGTCATAGCATACTGATGAGGTGGTGGAGGAGGTACAGTAGGAGGAGCAGTAGGTGGAGCTGTAGCAGTCATGCTACGACGAGATAACTGAAGGAACTTGGGCTCAGGGTCCTGAGTACAAGTCGACAGATCGATATCGAAGCGCTGAAAGATGCGTGGGAGAATCATCGCGTAAGAGAGATTTCTATCTCTTGTACGACAATGACCCATCATCTGAATCATGGTCTTAGAGGCAGAAAATGGAATCCCCTTAAGAATGTGGTACATGGTAGACAGCTCAAGAGAAGTCACATCATCCTTTGAAGTAGATTTAGGAAGGATAGTGGAATAGATGATGCGATGCAATTCATAGTTAAACAAGTTCAGGTTGTTAGCCTTAAACTTTCCAGAGCGTACTCTATCAGGTGCACAGAGTTCTGCTTTGAAACTTGCGAGTGTCGTGCCTTCGGGAAAGTCAAAATCAGTGATATCGACTAGCGGTTCACCTTCGTTAGGGATACCAAGGATCTCCGCTAAGAGACTATCATCGAAATTGATATCAATACCTCCAACACGTGTGCTCACATCGAAAGTGTCTAATATGAGATTGCAATAGAATAATCTAATGGCATTAGTTGCTATAGGGAAGCAGATTTTAACAAATAAGTGTAACCCTAATGCCTCAAACAAATGACGATGATCAGGAAATACAGTCCATTTGACTGGAGCGCCTGTGCATATGGATCGCATAGAAAAATCACCATACCACAGTAGGGCTTGGTCGAGGGTTTGAAAGAAAAACCCGTCGAACGTACCGTCACTCGTTTGGACCGGCAAAAAGAGTGAATCCGTATGTGGATGCGAAGATGACCCTTCCTCACTAGGGGTCGTCTTCTTCCTCTTAGATGGATTGAATTTAGGTGCCATATGTGCAAATTGGAATAAAAATGCACTAATTGAAAGGTGGAGAGAGATGGAGTTATACCTCACGAAATCAACATATGTCGTAGAGAACGATGATCTCCGGACGATTCCAAATTTTGAAGAGATTTCACCACTTGGATTGGATGGAATAGGGTGGTGAAGAACTAGGGTTTTGATGCTCGGGTCGGCTGCTGCTGCTATTTGAAATAGTTTGGAAGCAATAAAGAAGAAGGGCTGCTCGGGTTCTGTATATATAAGCAGACACCCTCAACCGAACTCGGGCCGAATTCGGTCAGAGCTCTGGCCGAATTCGCCTAGGGTTCTATAAAGTTGATTTTTGCCATTCTTTTTTATTGTCTCATTTCAAATATTTAATTCAAAGATTAGTTATTTTAGCCTTCAATTAACATAATTAATATTATTTTATGAATTAAATGTCGTTACACAGCGACTATCTCAGATTAGCTGTAGGAGTACTATCCCAGCTGGCGGAGGTTCACCAGGGAACTCTTAAGTACCGCTTCGCTTCAACCGTAGTTGTGGTGACAGACAGAGTCTTTATTGGCTTGTTTCTAACACAGTTTTTGTATAATAATATATAATCATAAAACAAAATCAATTAATATTATTGACGTCCAAAATTTCTAATTCTCGACGTAAATAATTGAAATGATCTTCCGCTAGAGATTTAGTGAAGATGTCAGCTAGTTGATTTTCAGTATCTATGTACACAAGATTTATATCTCCATTTTGATGATGATCTCTAAGAAAGTGATGTCGAATCTCGATATATTTACTACGAGAGTGACATACTGGATTCTTAGTCAAATTAATAGTTCTTGTGTTATCACAGAAAATGGGAATATGAGTGTAAAAAAAAAATCATAGTCTTCTAGGGTTTGTTTCATCCACAAAATCTGAGCGCAACAACGTCCTGCGGCGATGTACTCAGCCTCTGTTGTTGATAGGGCTACAGAATTTTGCTTTTTACTAAACCAAGAGACCAAAGCTTTGCCTAAGAAATGACATGTGCCACTTGTACTTTTTCTATCAACTTTGCATCCAGCAAAATCTGCATCCGAATAACCAATAAGGTCAAAGGACTTAGTTTTGGGATACCACAAGCCAACAGAAGAAGTGCCTTTAAGGTATCGAAAGATACGCTTAACTGCGGACAGATGTGATTCCTTTGGGTTAGCTTGAAAACGTGCACACAGGCAAACACTAAACATTATATCTGGACGACTAGCAGTTAAATAAAGTAAACTACCAATCATACCTCGATACTTACGTGTGTCGACTGGCTTACCTTGTTCATCTGAATCAAGCTTTGTTGAAGTTGCCATTGAAGTGCCAATAGGTTTGACATTGTCCAGATCGAACTTCTTTAGCAAGTCTTTTGTGTACTTGGCTTGATTTATGATTGTCCCATTATCAGTTTGTTTGATTTGCAATTCGAGAAAGAATTTCAGCTCTCCCATCATGCTCATCTCAAACTCATTCTGCATACACTTAGAAAATTTCCCTTGGTAATATCACCAATTACCAAATCCTTTGGATGATCAGCTGTAAATTTCAACCTTTTCGGTAAATTCTGAAGGTAGCTGGTTCCTGGATCTTCTCTAGGAGGTTCAGCTAGTGCAGAGCTTGGTTGAGAATCAGCTGGAGTTGAGCTTGGTACAGATATATCTTCGTCATTGTCATCAATAGTCATTTGATTCAATTCATCAAAAGTGACATTGATTGACTCTTCGATGATCATGGTATGTTTGTTGAAGACTCTGTATCCTTTGCTCTTGGCCGCATAACCTAAAAATATACCTTCATCGGCCTTTTCATCAAATTTTCCTAAATTGTCTTTTGTATTAAGAATAAAACATTTACAACCAAAAATTCTAAAGTAAGAAACTGAGGGAATTCTATCAAACCATAACTCAAATTGAGTCTTCTTCGATTTGGGTCGAATTAGAACTCTATTGAGAACAAAGCAAGCTGTGTTGACAGCTGCAGCCCAGAAATATTTGGGTAGACTAAACTGGTTTAACATCACTCTGGCCATTTCGGTTAGAGTTCTGTTCTTACGTTCCACAACTCCATTTTGTTGTGGAGTCCTAGGACAGGAGAACTTATGTATAAAACCGTGTGTGTCACAAAATTGCTCAAAATCAGCATTCTCGAATTCGCCACCATGATCGCTTCTAATATGAGTGATCATGTAACCTTTTTCATTCTGAACTTTCTTGCAAAAGGCGACAAATTCGGATAATGCATCAATCTTGCGTGTCAAGAAATATACCCACGTGTATCTAGAGAAATCATCTACAATTACAAAAGTATAAAGTTTACCTCCGAGGCTAGCAACTCTGCTAGGACCAAATAAGTCCATATGAAGCAATTGTAGAGGTCTAGTAGTACATACTGCGTTTACTGACTTGAATGTAGATCTGGTAGCTTTGTTCCTTTCATATTGGCTGCATACCGAATCCTTCTTGAATGTAATGTCCGGTAAACAGCGTACTAGCTTCTTTGTGGATAATCTTGATATTGTATCCATATTAGCGTGACCGAGTCTCATATGCCACAGATGACTCTCATCACTTTTGGCCATTAAGCATCTACCTGAAATGTTTGTTTCTTCTAACAAATAGAAAACTTATATATTGTCTTCCCTGATACCTTCAAAGATAGTACTACCACTTGAGCTATCAACTATAGTACATTTGTCTTTGCCAAAGTTGATGCCATAACTATGATCAGCTAGATGACTTATGTTGAGTAGGTTATGTTTCAACTCGGTAACCAGACAGACATCCTTAATCACAGGATAGGGAGACTTACCAACATCACCGATACCAATAATATACCCTTTCAAATTATTACCGAAGGAGACATAGCCTTCCTTCTTTTTCTTCGACAGTGTTGCAAATAGGGTAGCATCACCGGTCATATGCCGTGAGCAACCGCTGTTGAGGATCCATTTGCTTCTAGCATGTGAAGGGTGTTCCACCTACAAAACAGTTTGCAGATGAAACTTTTGGTACCCATTTCTTGTAGGGTCCTGAATTGTTAGCTTTAGGTATCCAAGCATAAACATTTAAATCAACAAGCTTTCTCATTCTACATGCAGATGATATATGACCAATGAGGCCACAATAATGACATTGTGCATGTCGAGTGTTGAAAGCTGAGTTGTGTGCATGGTTGGTAGGTTTGGGTTTCCTAGTATAGAAGAAAGCATACCTATAATTTTGTTTGGGCTTAACCTTTTAGGGTAAAGGTTTGATAGGGTTAGGTCTGACAGTGTTTGGCTTGGGAATGTTCCGATTTCTCGGTAAGTGACACGTGTTAGGGAAGGAAGCAGCAGGCTCAGGCTGTTTTCCTAACCTAATTTCCAATCTTTTGGAAGTGTCATACAACTTAGTATAATCAGAAGTAAGTGATTCCATTCTGATTTGTGCACATCGAAGACTTTTTTTCTCTATAGAAAGTTCTTCCTTGAGTTGGTCAATAATTTTGTCTTTCTCTTCAGATGACTTGGTAGTCTCGTATAATAAGAGCTTTATTGAAGATAGCTTACCAGACTCACTAACATTATTTCTAACCTCAGCTAGTAGGTCGGTAAGTCTACCTATTTTACCTTTGTACTCTTTGAGTACCTTCTTAGAGGTCTGATACTCACTACGCAGTTTCCTGTGATCAGTCATCAGATTACTGAAGGCATCTCCTACTTGCTCAAAGGTGAAGTCATCATAAGTATCAACTACAGGTTCAGTAGGTACCTGATCGGATGCCATAAAGCATACATTTGCAGCATCTTCTGATTGTTCGTCTTCTGAGTCGCTGGCTTCACTTTCATGCCATATGCTGGTGTTGGCATACTTCCATGATATTGATCTCTTCAGGTTCCCTTTTTCATACCTGTTGCTCTTCTTGCTTGATGATGAGTTTGTGGGACAATCCTTCTTCATGTGTCCCTTCTTCTTGCAACCATAGCAGACAACATCTTCTTGGTACCAGTTGTTGCTGTTGTTTTCTTTGACTCTCTTCTCATGTCTCATGAATCTTTTGAACTTCTTTGCTATGAGTGCTTGATCTTCAGCGTCAGATCTACTGCTGTCTGAGTCATCTTCAGCAGCTTTTCTGTGCTGAGCCTTGAGGGCGATAGTCTTCTCCTTTGGTACAGGCTCTTCAAAATCTTGTAGCTCCAGTTCATGAGTGAGTAGCTTACCCATGAGTACTTCGAGGGACATAGTTGTGAGGTCGTTCCCTTCAATGATTGCAGCAGCCATTGGAATCCAGTTCTTGGTGAGAGCACGCAGGAGTTTGCGAATCTTTTTATGGTTACTGTAATCTTTGCTTAGGGAAGACAAAGGATTTACAATATCCAAGAATCTCTCGAACATTTGTGTAACTGTTTCGTTGGGCTTCATTTTAAACGCCTCGTACTCTTGAGTAAGTCTGCTGACTTTAGATTCTTTGACTTGAGTCGTGCCTTCATGTGTGACTTCGAGTAGCTTCCATACTTCATTAGCCGTTGTGCAGATAGATACCCTGTTAAATTCAGTTCTGTCTAAAGCACAAAAAAGAGCATTAATGGCACGTGCGTCAAGACTGGCCCTTTTATTTTCTTCCTCTGTATATCTGCTATGGGGTTTTTCAACTAAAACTCCATCAACATTTATACGAGGTGGCTTCTGATAGAACAATGGACCATAAATCAAAGTCAAGAGATTTCAAGAAGAAACTCATCCGTGTTTTCCAATATGTATAATTTGTACCATCAAACAGTGGGGGTCTGTTTGTGGCCTGACCTTCACTTGTGAATTTTACAGTTGCCATGTGTTGTGCTGTGATCTATATACCAGTTAATTAAAATGAATAAATAATTGCACTGTTACCTTTGCTTTACCTGTAACACCTGCTCTGATACCAATTGTAGGAACGAAATAGTAAAGCGTAATACTCTAGAGGGGGGTGAATAGAGTTGGCAGCGAAAAAATGCTAATTAAAAATGTTAGCAGCACAATCACAGAATATTAATCATAACTGAAATAATGTAAAGGCAAAGTTAAGAGAGCAAACGCAAAGACAGCGATGTATACTGGTATCCCTCTGTTGAGGACTAATCCAGACGGTAGAACTCTTGCTACCAGTTGAATCCACTATTGGAAAAACCGCAAGTTTTCTTACGAAGTCCTTGCAACTTCTACAACACGAGCTTTGATACGAAGAACTCGTCCAACTTCAAATGTGAAGAGGTATTCTTCAATCAAGCCTTCTGATTACAATCTCTCAGAAACTTCTAGACCGTACCGCACTGGCAAATTGACTAGAGGATTGTAACTGGCTTGGGATCTGAAATTGAAAGCTCTAGAAAACTCTTTGGAAGACTGAAAGCTTTAGATAGAGAGAAGATTGAAAGTGAATGAGTGAATTGAAATGATCAAAATCCTTCTCTATTTATAGGAGTTCCAAAGACAGACTTCTGTCAGAATTCGGGCAGAATTCGGGCAGAACTCTTTGAGCAAATCTCGGTCAAATCCGCAACTGCAGGAGGACCAAGTTCCAAAGATTCAAAATCACAACGGCCACCAACCGAACTCTGGCCGAACTCTGGCCGAACTCGGTCCGAGTTCTGTCAGGGTTAAGTCAGGGTTTAGTTAGGGTTTTTGAAAAAGCTTTTGGTGATCTTTGAAAACTTTTTTGTAAACCTTTTTGAGAGGTCGTTTTAAAAACATTTTGAACTCATTTGAGGGTAGCCTATTTGCCAGTACGATTCGGTGTACAATATATTCCTAGACTCAAATAAAATAAAAAATATATTGCATAAGGAATTACAGACTCGAGTAGGCAAACAGATCTTCGGTCTTGAATGGAGTGGAGAGCTAATCTTGATCATGTCCAAGAATCCGAGATGTCCCGACTAGCTTCGTATATCCAGACAGAGTTTGATCAATTATTAAAATCAGGTTGACCATATGACCAATGGGCCAACAATGGTAATATTAAATTTGTCGAGGATATACATAAAAATTTTAAATCCTCGACCTTCGTGGGTATATCTTATCGTCTAGGTTATCAGGATTGAAGAATATATTTATTTATATTCTATTCATGATCATTTTGTGAATCCTTGAGCTAATATTGCTTTTATACATTTGGATCTCTATTTGTTACAAACACCATTCAAAATCTACCAGTTTATTCATTTTGGATTTTGTACTACAGGACTGAATACTCCACGTCTTATAAGAGATATCGTATCTTTCCATTAGATTATTCGTGGTTTTTAATTTTATCACCCTTTTTATTCTTATTTTATAATGTCATTTATGACAAACTTTTTAATTCCAAATTTCTTCTGACTATGTATAAAATACAAATTTCATGGGTACTGGTACATCTTTTCCAATCTCTTCTGGAATCTGAGATATATCCTCTACCGGAGTGATATACTTTGAGAAATTTGATCTTTGGTTCTTGACATCTTCCGGACCGTCATGAACTTTTTCTACAGGAGATGCTTCTTCAGGAGCTGCTTTTTGAAGAGCATTAGGGTATGTTATATTATTCGACCTCTTCTTCTGGAGAGCTGGATCTTTAAACCTTTAATATTATTTGGTATCTTCTTCTGGAGAGTTGAATATTTAGAACCTTTAGGTCGTACGTGTTCTTACAAAAGAACTTATTCATTTGCTGTCTTTATTTGGTTATTTTGGTACTTTTGTTAGAAAATAGATTCATAGTTGGTAGAACTATATATACAGCATAATCAAGTAAGCATTTAATAATTTATTTGTAATGAAATACAAGAAATAATTTCTCCTAATTTATTCAAGATTGGATAACGTAGAAGTATATCATGATACATTCTTCTAGAATGATGCTTTAGAATATTCTTCTAGAATGATGATTCAAGACGTTCTTCTAGAACGATGCTTTACGATGTTCTTCTAGAACGATGCCTTATGACGTTCTACTAGGACGATAATTTACGACGTTCTTCTAGAACGATAATGTATCTTCTTCCTATCTCCCCCTAACGTCAGGAATTATGTCTTATTAACATGACAGATCAAAAAAAATCTTATGTCTGGACACAACCATGCTGATAACGTGTTAATAACGATAATGTATCCTTCTTTCTATCTTCTTCCTATCTCCCTCTAACGTTCTTCTACAAAATTACTCCTCATTTCACTTGCTCAAAATTATTTATGCTGATAACGTGTTGTTTATGATGGGTGTTCATCCATTTATGTTCTTCTAGACACAACCATGCATATATGGCTGGCCAAGAAAATTGTTTAAGGTTTATGCAATAAGGTTTGTTTGTTACAATTAGAAGATCTCATAAGAAAAAGGCCAAGTACATTACATGCAATCTTCTTCACGCTATGTTTGAGGTTAAAGAAAAGAGATATCATGTATGCATAAAACCAAAATCGTACCTGTTCTATCCTTCGAATAGGAGAAGAAATGTGTTCCTTCTTTTCTCATCAAAAAAATTTCTAAAACAGTGAGGAGTAACTGTATTACGACTGGTTACGTCATCGAAGCTCGCTATAATGATGTTGAACGATAAAGAGGGGAATCCATAGGCATTCTTCTTCGTTAGAGTCTCGTGCTGATAACTTGTTGTGAATATAAGAAAAGAAGAGAAGAAATTTGTAGCCAAAAATTTGTACGTAGCTTTTTGTTGGCGGTATGAGCAAAAGCTCAAGTATCAAATTGAAAAATAGTCACACATAGGTTGAAGTGGGAGAATGATTGTGCATATAATGCTTTATTTCATTTTGCTTTATTGAAGTATTGTAGGGGAGCCCTATAAGCCATACGCGTGCGCCGCCGCCGCCCGGCCTGACTCGGCTTGGTTCGGCGCACGTAACGGGTGCGGGTACGTGTCCACATCTGCGTGCGCCGAATGTCGATTCGATTTTTGCTTCGAGTTCGGTCTCAAACCCTAAAATCCTTTTGTTCCTCTTCAAATTTTTTGACCATTTCTAAAACCATAAATATTTGAACGTTGGACAATTTTTTCTCATTAAGTCCAAATATTACAAACACATTTTTTTATGTGCCTTTATACAGCATTATTAAGATCCGTGAGTTCAGCTTTCGGTTACAATTCCTATGCCTAAATATTGATCCTTCATCCCCTTCTCTCCTATACAAAAAAAATTCCTACAAAACATTCTCTCAAATTCTTATCCTTACGAATCGCTGTTGTTCTTCATTCTTGCTCTGGACAGAGCTAAGTCAAGGGTCGCTCTCTCCGCGTTGTATGCGACGAGGAGATACCGGTAGAGCGAAGATTTTACCACTAGGAGCATATTCAAACAAAGTCTGCACATAGACCCTGATTAACCCTTCGAGCAGTGCTACGTGCACGACTTCCCCGGAGGTCGGTAGCATTTAATTTAATTTATTTTGTTTGCAGATTTCAAACGAAGAAAAATGGAATAATTTGTAACAATCTAAGAGTTAAGACAACTTACTGTTAATGCTGTTAACATATTTACTAATAATATATATATAAATATATTTTCAATACCACAAACCGAATATATTGCTTCTTGTTAACATCTTTGCTTCAAATATATATATATATATATATATATATATATATATATATATATATATATATATATATATATATATATATATATATATAATTTGCTTACTGATAATATTTGTTACTGGTAACATTTATTTGCCTAGTAATAACACATAATTTTAACAAATATTCCTGATAATATTTGCTTCAAAGAGTGTAAAATTAAATGCTGCTAATAGTGGTTAAACAATTATTTAATTTACTTACTGTTAATATACTAATATTTGTACATAAAATATTCATTTCAAAACATACATATATAATTTTGCCTACTGCTACAAACTTGCTTGTGGTAAATTATTTTAACAAATATTTGTTCGATAATTGCTTTACAATAATTCATCAAACATTTGTCATCTAGAGACAAATATTTTTTTTCTTCTAAGCACTGATTTGTCTATATTAACAATATAGTTGCCATTCATTGCTTGCTGTTAGCAAATATCTGTTATTTATCAAATAATATTTGCTGCTTACTGTTAACAAGTTATCTGTTACTTATCAAATAGTTGTCATATCAGGAAGAAATATATTGTTATTAGTTATATAACATTTGTTGCTACATAATACTAAGACTGTTGTTATCAATTCTGATTTTATATGACTGTTTCTAGGAATTGACACTTTCCATAAACATTATTGTATTAGTACCTTTTTTGTCAGTACTAGTTTCCTTTACTCAATATTTCAATTTAGGCTAAAGCAAACAGTTTATCGATTTAGTAAATTCCTTTAATTTTAAAGTTCTAAAGTAGATATTTGTTTGGGTACAAGCCGTAAGGGCCCTTCTGTCAATAAGACGTAAATCGTCTAAGTGACTGGTTCTTAAGCGTCCCTAGTGGACCTCTGCTTGCTGGGATCTGACCCCTACAACTAACCCAACCTGATCAAAACTTGAAAAATCAAAAAATTTAAAGATGAATTATTAGGATCGTTTAAACTATTATTCTTTAACTTAAGTCATCATTATTGAGTAAATATAATTTCTACAAATTTCTAGAAATCATGACTATCAAGGAAGAGACCTTCACTGACAAAACTTCTAAGTTCAATGGCACTTACTTCAAAAGGTGGCAGAGCCAGATAAAGTTTTAGCTTACCAACTTAGGTCCGATCTCCGCTATTGATGGGTCCACACCCATTACAAATATTTCAGATGAGACTGAGTTTGACATAGGGGTATCCAAGTCCTCTTCTTCTACCAAACCCAAACCCCTAAGGAAATAGACTACCATTGTTGTCATAGAATCTTAAGCGCTTTGTCTGAGTCTCTTCATGACATATTTTTTTAATACAAAAGCGCTAACGAACTCTGGAATGTCTTGGAAGAGGAATATGGTTGTAATGATGCTGGAATTGAAAGATTCAATTCCTCCACATTCAACAGATATGTCATATTAGATAACTATAAATAACCAAATCTATGAATTTCAGGAACACCTTAGTCATATTCAAGCCAAAGGTACATTCTTCTCTACTGAGCATAAAATAGCATGCTTGATAGACAAACTCTCTCCTTCTTGGTTTGATACTACTAAAGATCTTACCCATTTACAAGGAACTCTTACATATTCTCAAGTTCTAAAGAGACTTAGAACAGAAGAACAGTTTAGGTTAAAGTCCAAAGCTAGGTCTAATTCCAAAGCTAAGGTAAACCTTATATAAGCCCATGGCAAACCCAAGTCTAATCACCATCTCAAATATCCAACTCAAATATCCAAGAAGAACTCCTTCAAAAAGAAGAAGAGTTTTCAGCCGCATAACTAAAACCCTCATCACCAGCAATCTAAAAACCTAGAAACTTCGGTCAGACTCAGGATCATAAGAGATTTTGTTTTGTGTGTGGTAAAACAAATCATATAGCCATTAACTGCTTCCGTAGGAAGAAAGAAGTTGTCAAGACCTCCTAAAAAGGAAAAGGGTCAAACAAGCCAGAGGCTAACATGATTCTGAATGGGTCTTCTAACTCCTTCAGGTCTGTAAGCTATCAACCTATAGTAAATATTTTTTACCACTCTGATGATTGGTGGTTGGATTCTGGAGTCAATGTTCACGTTTTATTTGATCGCTCATGTTTTTCAAACTATCAGGAATAAGGTGAAGAAGGTGTGACCCTAGGAGATGGCTCAATGACACAGATTGTAGAAAGAGGAAGAATAAATCTGAAGATAACATCGGAGAAAATTCTACCTCTCTATGATGTGCTTTATGTGCCACCGGTTAGGAGGAATCTAGTTAGTGGGTCTCTATTTGTATCCTCAGGATACAAGATTGTAGTAGAGGCTAATAAAGTAGTTTTTTTTTTTCTAAAAATGAACATTTTATAGGAAAAGGATTTGTGAAGGATGGTCTTTTATTTTAAGTATTATGAATAAAATTTCAAATCCTTTTTTTGTTGTTGCTAATGTTGAATCCTCAAATGTTTGGCATGACAGATTAGGTCATGTGAATTTAGGATCTCTTAAAAGGATGATGAACTTAGATCTTATTCCTAAGACCCCTATTGATGATAAACACAAATGTGAGATTTGTGTTCAAGACAAACACATTATATTACCTTTCAAATATGTCAAAAGGGATTTTGAACTTCTAGAAATTACCCATAGTAACGTTTGTGATTCCAATAGGATTTTGACCCGAGGCGGTAGGAAGTACTTTATCACTTTTATAAATGATCATTCGAAGTATTGTTACACCTACCTTCTTAAAACCTAAGATGAAGTTCTAAACAGACTCAAGGTCTATAAGTTTGAAACTGAGAACCAATTAGATAGAAAGATTAAGATTCTTAGATCAGATCATGGTGGAGAGTATACCTCAAATGAAATGACTAACTTCTGTGAAGAACATAAAATTATTCATGAGGTTACTGCTCTTTATTCACCACAGTCTAATGGGTTGCTGAAAGAAAGAATCGCACTCTGTTAGACATGGTAAATACAATACTTCTCAGTTCAGGTGTCCCTGATAATATGTAGGAAGAAGCCTTATTGTCAGCCTATTATATCCTTAACAGGATACCCATCAAGTCTAATGATAAGACACCATATGAGTTATGGAAAGGCCGAACTCCCATGATTAATTACCTCAAGATAAGACACCATATGAGTTATGGAAAGACTGAACTCCCATGATTAATTACCTCAAAGTTTAGGAATGTCTAGCTAAGGTAGGAATTCATGAACCTGAAAAGAGAAAGATTGGACCTAAGATTGTAGATGTTGTGTTCATAGGATATGCCCCTAGGTAGTAATGTCAATAGTTTTCTTGTAACTCAGTCTGAAGTAAATAAAATCTCTAATAATACAATATAGAAGCTAGAATGCAGTTTACTTTGAGAATATATTTCCCTTTAAGGATAGACTTCATCATCTTCCTCCATTCTCTTACTCTATCTACTAGTTTTCATGTTCAAATATTAAGTTCACAACCTGAACAAGATATAGAACCTAGAAGGATTAAAAGAGAAAGAATTAAAAAAATAGGAGAAGAATTCTTCACATTTTTTATAAAGGGTGGTCCCTTATAAAGAAGCCATATCTTCTTCTAATGCCCCTTTCTGGAAAGAAGCTATTAATAACGAGTACAACCTCATTATGGAGAATAATACTTGGTTTTTAGCAGACCTACCTTTAGGTAGTAAACCCATATGTTGTAAGTGGATTTTCAAAAAAAAAAAATTTAGAGCCGATGGTACCATAAAGAAATACAAAGTTAAATTAGTAGCAAAAGATTTTACCCATAAAAAGGATTATATTATTTTGATACCTACTCTCCTGTAGCTAGGATCAGTTATATTAGAACCCTTCTAGCGTTAGCTTCCATTCATGATATGCTAATCCATCAAATGGATGAACAGACAATATTTCTAACAAAAATTTAGAGGAATATATATATATATATTTTTTTTTTGAGGAATATATATATATATATCTTTTAGAGGAATATATATATATTTTTTAGAGGAATATATATATATATATATATATATATATATATATAAAATATATATATATATATATATATATATATATATATATATAGACCAACCTGAGGGTTTCATTGCTAAAGGTTAATAAAAGAAGGTTTGCAGATTAGTTAAATCACTTTATGGCCTAAAGCAAGCTCCCAAGCAATGGCACAACAAATTTGACAAAATTATTTTAGAATTTTGTTTTGTGCCAAATGAACATTGTAGAAGCATGGAATTTCAGAACCTGACGACCTATGAGCCAGACACTACATGCTCCAGAGCTCGGACAAAGTACTTTACACAGCAAAAACAACAAATATGGACATTGAAAGAGGACTTTTTATTACATATAAAAGTCTATTACATGTCTAGAAAAGATTGTACAAAGGAGAATTTCTACAAAAGAAAAGATCCTAAGTCTACAGCCAGCAGCCACCATGCGCCCTCAAACAGGCACAGCAATCACCATGCGCCCTCAGTCGGGCGCATCACACCATTCGCCATCAGCAGGGCGCATCCTTTCAGCAGCTCAGTTATGTGTATCCTCAGTTATGTGCATCCCTTCAGCAGCCCAGTTATGTGCCGCTCTTCCAGCCAGGCTCACCGCCGTCTAAATGCTTCGACTAATGAAGCATTTATTGAGCAGAACGAGGGTGGCAATCAACCCTCTAGCTGGAGGAAGAGCTCCCCAAAACCGAGGAAGGAAAGAGCACCGCATGCCGACCTGTGGCCAGGGGAGGCTTCGAAAGAGCCTCCAAAGGCGAAGGAAGACCGTAATCGAAACCGCGGCTAAAGGAGCAGCTTTCAACACAACCAGAGTGGGCGACACCCACTTTGAAGGAAGAAAGAGCCTCCAAAGTCGCAGCACCGCCATTCCGATCTGTGGCTCTTCCAGAATGATGGAGACGAGGCTCGAGCATCCCTATCTTTGGATGCAACAGGCACCTTCCGCCTGCCTCGGAAGCCCTCCACTCCGACTTTTGGATGTAATAGTCACCTTCAAGTGCATCAATGAAGATATTGTGTCGCATCTTCACCTACGGGAGCATCTCATCAATAGAATGCATCCGAGTAAACAAGTTCATATCGGAAGAACGTGAGAGAACGAGAAGCAAACTCTCTCCATGCCACTATTTATAGGCCGGGCAAATCAAACCCATGCGCCAAGTGGATGGCTCTCCGAATTCCGTGTAATGAATTTGTATTAAATGGATGAACCGGACGCTTCGAATTCGGCCAAGTCAAAACGGCTATTTAAAGTACTCGAAGATCGTAACAGTCGTACCATTAAAGACGTGTCACAAAGCGGATACGCTGGCCAGACAGTGCATCACACAGACGCGCCCTTTGAACACCAAGCACATCACAGGGGATGCGCCCCCATGCGTCCCCATACGCCTAGTGGAACGCCGATCGATGCGCCCACTCAGTTGTCCATCGAATGTCAAAAACATTAAGTGCTGTACTGACAAAGTTGGCAGCACGACTCCCGAAGTCTGAACAGTTCAGAAGACGAAGCGTCGCCAACGTCAGCATCATCATTACTTTCCTCCGACGGCCATTGCCACATGGCCGACCAATCATCTCGCATGCGCCTCCGCAGCCATGCGCCTAAATCTGCATACGCCTCAGACTTTTCACTGAAACCTAAAGACAGAAGGAAAGTCACCATTAAAGCTCTGCATGCGCCTCAAAAGCCATGTGCCCCAGACTTCTCTCTGATCCCGAAAGACAGGAGTTAAGTCACTACTGAAGCCTCGCATGCGCCTCAAAAGCCATGCGCCCCGAATGGTTCGTGACTCCTAAAGGTTACGAGCCAAAGCCTCCTCATGCGCCCAATCCTAGGTGCATCCTACCAGATCATTCTCCACCAAATCCGAGATCTCTGAGCCATGGGTCGATGACACGTGTTCTTTGACTCAACTCACCCAAGATCTCAGCAACAGAAAGATCTTCTCCTCTGCTACGTGCCGGCCCACAACAGCAGCATGAAGAATTCAACCCCTCGATCAGGGTGCATCGTTCATACGCCTCCATCAGCAGTCACCACGTGGCGTCCCCGCATCCAGGCGCATCCTACATATGCGTGCATGAGCAGCCAGCCTGCAGACTACAAATAAGAGGGATCATTTCCTTCACACACACAGACAGCAACGAAAAAATGAACAAACACACCACCAGAGAGGCAGATACAGACACTCAACGTCTCCCTCCTCTCAGCAAGCTTCAGCACCCAGAGCAATCCAGACCTTCAGAGAACCGATAATCGTCGTCAGATCGTCAACGGAGTCAACGTATTACCAATCACTCCATTGGCATAAGGGACCCAGATAAACAAAAGTGTACTCCTAGGACTACATCTAAGTCCTATATTGTAACACTGTTCTGTTTGTATTAAAATTTGCCATAAAAGAATTTTAATGGCAAACAAGCTGGCGACTCTGCTGGGGACCTCTTTCTCCTCTACCGAGAAAGCTGCGTCGCAATCTGACGATGTGAAGGTGGGCTCCTCCTACAAGACGCTAGTTGTACGCCTCAATCAACAGGCGTATGAGGAGTTCATCTCTGAAGGCAGTGCGAGCCCTTCGAAGCGGCTGGCGAAGCCGAAGAAGACCCGCCGAGTCTGGGTGCGCAAGGTCGATGCCTCGGGCACCACCACCGAAGGGGTTGTGCCGATCCAGCCTTCCCTTCCTGCTGATGTCCTCAGCAACCAAGATACGCCCACTAGTGCAGTGCATCTCTCAAGGAAACGTGCGGCTGACCACATTCCCCAGCCATCTCCCTCTCAGGCGAGGAAGATGCGTCGACGGAACAGAGGCGCAGCCAATGCCCCGCGCATCACCTCTGATGCGCCACAGAAGATCTCTGTCTTTGACAGACTCACTCGCTGTAATGGCGAGGAGAATTCAGATTCTGAGTACTATGCGTCCCAGCGGACTGGTACGAAGAAGTCCATGGCAGTACGGGCCATACGCCCCAAACGTGCTATGCCAGCAGCAAGCCAGAAGCATGCGCTCACAATCATGTGCGCTGCTGATGGTAAGCTGTACAAGGTTGACTCAGGTGCTTTTGCACCAGAAACGAGCCGACCTTTAAAGTCCTTGTCTCACTTGGGCGCATCAATAGTGTGCACAACCAAGTCGAATAAGGCAAATCCAGTGGTCTTGAACTCCCGCGCCTCCTCTGGTTGTGCGTCTGAGGGCCGTTCAAGTCACTTCAAATGTTGTTCCCACACTACTGATCGGGACGCCTGTTTGGTATTAGATCAGGGGGCACAGCATTCACCTGACCACCCCGGCGCTTGGTCTTGCCATACGCCTTAAGGAGGTGTGAAGGTGGCACTCTCCTCCAACGATTTGCGCAACGTGATCACTCACAAGCGCCGATCAGGAGAGCCGACCGATAAGTACGATACGCCCCTCACAGGGCATACTTGTGCTGTGGTCACTATCAACTGCTGTTGCAAGGTGGTAGTCCCACCAAGGCAGTCAGTGTTCCAGCGGCTATAATCATCGACACCCCTCCGACGTCGCCTCGGGAAGAAGGTGTCAACAAAAAAAGAGCCAAGGGTTGCTTCATGCAACGTGATCTCTAACTCCTCGTCAGTCCGAAAGACGACTGGCAACTCCTCGTCCTCGTCCAAGAGCCAGCCGAGGAAAACTAAGGCGAGTGTCTCGTCCTCCGGAGTGTTTCAAGGCACTCGGGGGAGAAAGAAGATCTTGGAGGAAACTGGGGGTAGTCAGATCTTTGTCGAGCCTCCTTTCGAAGACGAACCTGTCTTCCAAAGCACAGCTGAGGCTGATCTTCTCGAAGTCAGCCTGTCGGACATGGCCGAGGGTCATCTAGCCCCTGTCCTTCAAGACGAGGGTGTCCCCCAAAACACAGCCGGGGGTAGTCTAGCCCCCACGGATCCGAGTCTCGGCGACGAAGAAGTCCTTTAAGACGGAACCAAGGGTAATCAGGCCCTTGCAGATGCTCCCGTCGAGAATGTTCTCCAGAACATAGCCGGGGGTGGCCAAGACGAAGCTCCAGGAGAGGTAACTCCCCTACAAGAGAGTGAAGCCGAGAGCGAAGCATCAACCGATCCATCCACTTCCAGCCGTGTCATGACAGTATACATGGCCGGGGGTGATTTCGAGTCTGATACACCGCCACCAGACCTCGTCCAGCGCATGGACACATTAGAGGGAGGACTCAAAACCCTCTCTGCCTCCATGCAAACACTTACTCAAGCAGTGTTTGAGATACGGTCAGCTTTGGCCAAGACACCTTCTACCGGTCCCGACCCAGGGGCCAATGGAGAATCAAGTATACCCCTTCAACGGGTATCCTTGGATACGGATCGCCGAGAATCACCTCGGACATCGGAGCCCTCAAATGCTCAACTTCAAGTAGTACCACCTTCCCTGACTCCCAGCTCCACGGAAGACGTGGTCTGAAGAACAGATGGCAACTCTAGAGGGGGGTGAATATAGTTATAGTAATAATAACCAATTAAAAATCAACTCTTTCATAATCTAAAATTAATCAGAGTAAATGCGGAAAATAAATAAGGAGCAAGAGAGCATACGCAAACACAGCCGATTTTAACCTGGTTTCCCTCGTGGAGGACTAGTCCAGGTCTGAGAACTCTAGCTCAGGATTAAATCCACTATTTGTGAAAAAGTAGTTACACCCCGTGCCTTTACTTCAGAAGAGCATGTCAACTTCTTACAATGGATCGCAGTGGCGATGCTTGGAATTTTCCAAGCTACTTCTTGAACTCTTGCACAAGACTCCTAACTGAGAGATGCTGAGCACTCGAGACTTAGGAAACTTGTGGCTAGTAGATGAAGAAGGGTATGGCTTATATTGAGCTTAAGAGAGAAGAGAAGAGAAGATTGGATGATTGAAAATGAGAGAATTCTTGGCCTATTTATAGGTTTTTACCAGGCAGAATTCGGCCAAAATTCTGGTAGAAATTTTCAAATATTTGGCCGTTGGACAACAAGCAACCAGCAAGCCCTAAAAATTAGGGTGCTAATTTTTAGGGGACAGAGTTCGGTCCGAACTCTGTGTGGAGGCAGAGTTCGGCCCGAACTCTGTCTCCAGAGCACATAATGGGTCCAAGGGTCCAGTGGGCTGATTTTGGATGCGGAGCTTTATAGATTTGGATAGGTTATGGGTTGAGTCTCAAGAGCCCAGCATAACTCAGCTTACAATCATTCTAGACTCAATAAAATATAAAAGTACAGACTCGAAAAACGACTCGCATCTGCAAAAATGAGCTGTCGTCTGGCTTGAACTGGATGTAGTCGTCGTGTGTCGTATTGAATTATCACAAGTATTATTTAGTCAATGTTATCAATATTTGGTTGACTGTGACTTTGTGTCAACAATCTCCCCCATATTGATAATTGACAAAATAATAATTGTATATTTAATATCCATACCTGGACACATATAACGACATAGCTTCCCCATAATTTGTGCCGAGCTTAAGAATAGCTCCCCCATAAACAATGCTGTGAATCTTGTTGGCCTGTTAATAATATTCTTCCAAAAACACATATAAACCAAACAGAACAGAAATATACACATATCTCCCCCTTTTGGCATTTAGCAATATGAGATATATAGATAATAACTGGCAAACACACCAAAAAGAGAAGAAACTGTATATAAACTAAGATAATAACCAAGAGTCATAAGAACATAGAAACTGATAATAGTACTGCCAAAGTCTCAAAAGCACAACTCATAAGAAGTTTACTACAAATCAAGTACATAAAAGTAACTAAAACAAAATGCAAAAACATAATCTAAGATCAGCAGTAGCAGCATCACAAGTGGTGCATATCCATCATCGAGCATGAGAGGGCCGTCGTCCGAAGCATCAGTAAAGGAGCGACGTGGGTCCACAAAAGCCGCATCCGAATCCATGTAGCGACGAACCCAAGGGTCATCGATACGGAATCCCTCATGACCTGGGTCTCGCTCCATAGGAATGGGCATAGAAGTATGACAAGACATGGAATACCGAATATCATGCAGCGAGTTGCTGATAGCACTCATCTGCAAGGTAGTCCGATAGTCCAGCTGAGTCTATCGATCGTCCTCCAAAGTGAAGCGATCTCGGAGCATGGCCTGAAGAGACTCAAGAGTGGCAGGAGGAGGAGGAGGATCCTATCCGAGAGGAGGGGCCTCTGGCTCATCATCAGATTGCTCAGACACTACTGGTGAGCCGATGGCCGCCTGAAGCCTCCTTGCCTTAGAGAGAAAGGCAGGGGAAGGTAAGAATGGACACTCATCAAGAGGTACATAGAACGCACGAAAGATCATAGGAAGGTATAATGTATAAACCAAAGATCTTGGTTTCATCCTACAGTTGATCATCCAATCCATCATTGTGCGTGGAAGGTTAAAGGAAACATGGAAGTAGAGATGGTACAATGCTGAAATCTCAAAATAAGTAACTTTATCGGTAGAACCCGCTTTGGGTAGAATGGTGTTAAAGATGATCCGATGAAGCTCATAGAAATAAGGATTGAGGAATTTTGCCAAGAGCTTACGAGGACGTGTGTTAGGACTACACAGGTCGTCCTTGAAGCTCTCTAGTGAAATCCTTTCGGGAAAGATGAAGGATCTAGCTTCAACAAGCTTTTCCCAAGAATTAGGCTCTTGAAGCTCAAGATATTCGGCCAATTCAAAATCATCAAAGGAGATATCAATTCCCGCAACTCGTGAATAAATATGAGTGTCATCATGGGTCAAGTTGCAGTAAAACATTTGAATGGCACTACGATAAATGACCGAATTAGAAGTAAGGAGTTCATCAAGACAATGGTCACAAAATAGTGCATCATATTGTGAGAATATGGTAAAGTTGATGGGGTGTCCGCAAATACTGGACGTGTCCGAAAATTACTAAACCAATCATTTGAGGCGTCTAGTGATACAAAAATTTGGTCGTCGTAAGTGTTTGGATCATTGGGACGTAGAGGATTGAACAACGGATGGATTTGTTGTTCAATGGCCGGTGCAACGGGTGGTACAACGGGCGGCTCAACGGAAGGAGGAGCATTCGACGAGGATGCGCCCTCAGTCCGAAGTCTCTTCCCGCAGTTGAGCAATCGAGGGGCCATAACACAATAGATAATGAAAGAAATTGAGATATAGAAAAGTAAGGAATTATACCTCAAACTAGTGATGAACTATGGAAGAGAATTGAAAAATAAGCCTTCTCCTTGAGTTTGGGGAAGAATGGAGCACAAAAGAGGAGAAAATAGGGTTAGGGTTTTGATAGAATTGTGTTTGAGAAGATGGAAAGGTGGTAAGAAGGAAGAAGATGAAAGAGAAACCGAATATAGGGGAAGGGTTTCTCTTGGTCGGGTCAAATAATGACCATTGGATCAACATTTTAATCAACGGCTGGGGCTGTTCCCGATTCTGGAACAGTCGGACCGAATTCGGCCCGAACTCTGCTAGGAGCAGAGTTCGGCCCGAATTCCGGATCCTGGTCACAGAATGGGAATCAGGCAGAAATAGGAAAAATATTGGTTAAGTAATAGATAAACCAATATAAGATATGAGTATAAAGATAGGAAAGACCCAATTAGTAAACAAAAGAATAACAGAAATTGATTCTGAAGCAGCAATATGAAATTGAAATAATAGTATTTCAGCATGTGATAAATGAAAATGAACCATATAATAAACAAGGAATTATATCGTAATTCAATATTTTGAAGCTGCCATGGGTTAGCTGCAGGGGCCGGATCCCAGCTAGCGGTAGTCCTGAGGACTAGTGCACCGTGTCGCTTAGGCTTTTATGCCTTGTTGTCAGAAGGACCCTTTCGGCTTGTACCGATAGCAAGTTCATCATAATAGAATCAAGATATACTCAATATTTACGCAGGTTTATCTTAATTTATAACAGCTTCATCTAAGATTCCAAGTTCACGATAAAGAAAATTGAAGCGCTCTTCGGATAATGGTTTGTGAAGAAGTCTGCTAACTGATGATCAGTGTCAATAAATTCTAAGTTAATCGTGCCATTTTGCTGATGATCACACAAAAAGTGGTGACGAATTTCAATGTGCTTCGTGCGTGAGTGACAAATGGGGTTCTTAGTCAAGTTTATAGTACTAGTGTTGTCACAAAAGATTGGAATATGCATGAAAGATAAATTATAGTCTTCAAGGGTTTGCTTCATCCACAGAATTTGTGCACAACAACGCCCAGCTGCGATGTATTCAGCTTCTGTTGTGGATAGTGCGACAGAATTCTGCTTCTTGCTAAACCAAGAGACTAAAGCTTTTTCTAATAAATGACACGTACTGCTCGTACTTTTACGGTCGACCTTGCATCCGGCGAAGTCAGTATCAGAGTAACCAATGAGGTCAAATGATGTTGACTTGGGATACCATAGGCCCACTGTAACCGTACCCTTAAGGTATCGAAAGATACGCTTAACCGCGGTCATGTGTGATTCTTTAGGATTTGCTTGATATCTAACACACAGGAAAACGCTAAACATAATATCAGGGTGACTTACAGTAAGATAGAGTAGACTGCCTATCATACCTCGATACTTACGTTGATCTACGGGTTTGCCACTATCATCTGGTTCAAGTTTGGTTGAAGTAGCCATAGGAGTGCTGATTGGTTTGACGTTGTCAAGGTCGAATTTCTTCAGCATGTCCTTTGTATACTTCGACTGACAGATGAAGGTTCCATTTGACATTTGTTTAACTTGCAGCCCGAGAAAGTAGTTGAGTTCTCCCATCAAGCTCATCTCAAACTCGGTCTGCATACACTTGGCAAAATCTTGACAAAGAGTTTCATCAGTAGAACCAAAAATAATATCATCTACATATATTTGTACTAAAAGAATAGTGTCTTTGAAAGATTTTATGAAAAGTGTAGTGTCAATTTTCTCTTTTGAAAAACCTTTCTCAAGCAAGAAATTGCTTAGCCGCTCATACCAAGCTCTAGGGGCTTGTTTGAGGCCATACAGCGCTTTCTTTAGCTTGAACACGTGGACGGGAAATTTGTGATTTTCAAAGCCAGGGGGTTATTTTACATAAACTTCCTCTTTCATAAAACCATTCAAGAAAGCACTTTTAACATCCATTTGAAATAGTTTAAAATTTTGAAAATTTGCAAATGCACAAAGCATCCGAATGGATTCTAATCTAGCAACAGGAGCATACGTCTCATCGTAGTCGATACCTTCCTCTTGGTTGTATCCTTGGGCTACTAGACGAGCTTTGTTGCGTGTGACTGAACCATCTTCATTCACTTTGTTTCTAAAAACCCATTTAATACCAATAATCGAGTGATTAGCCGGTCTAGGAACAAGTTCCCATACTTGGCTCCTCTCGAATTGGTTGAGTTCCTCTTGCATAGCAGAAATCCAAAATTCATCATTGAAAGCTTCTAAAATATTTTTAGGCTCAATTTGTGAAATAAAGGCAGTGCTAGCAATAGAGTCTCTTAATGATGATCTAGTAGTTACTCCACGTAAAACTTTGCCGATTACCAAATTTTCTGGATGTAATGGCTTGAAAGAGAATTTCTTTGGCAAGCTCTCCAGAGAATTGGTTTCGGTTGTGGTGTTCATTGGAGTAGACATTGATGGCTCAACATCATCATCAAGAGTAGCTGCTGTACTGTTATCTTCATCAAAAGTCACATTTGTAGACTCTTCCACAATTAATAAGCGTTTATTAAAAACTCTATATCCCTTACTCTTGGCAGCATAGCCAAGGAAAATACCATTGTCAGCTTTGGCATTAAATTTGCCTAAGTTGTCTTTGGTGTTAAGGATAAAACATCTACAGCCAAAAACTCTAAAATAAGAAATATTTGGGGTTCTCCCGAACCAAAGCTCATAGGGTGTTTTCTTCGTAATAGGACGAATAAGTACCCTATTTAAAATGTGGCATGCTGTACTAACAGCTTCAGCCTAAAAGTATTTCGGAAGTGAGAACTTGTTCAACATGACTCTAGCCATATCGCCAAGAGACCTATTCTTCCGCTCCATAACACCATTTTGTTGAGGAGTTCTTGGACAAGAAAACTCATGATCAAAACCATTAGAATCACAAAACTTTTCAAAATCAGAATTTTCGAACTCGCCTCCATGATCACTTCGAATTCGAGTAATCATGTAGCCTTTTTTATTTTGAACTTTCTTGACAAAAATCTTGAAAACCAAAATAGCATCACTTTTATAAGTAAGAAAGAAAACCCAAGTAAATCTTGAAAAGTCATCAACAATAAAAAAGGCATAGAGTTTTCCACCAAGACTTGCTACTCTACTAGGGCCAAATAAATCCATATGGAGTAGTTGCAGGGGTCTAGTAGTGCTTACAGAGTTTATGGAATGAAAAGATGACTTGGTTGCCTTATTCAACTCACATTCGGCACATATGGTGTCCTTTTTGAATGTAATGTCGGGCAAGCCTCTAACTAGCTTCTTGGTTGATAGCCTGGATATAGTATCCATATTGGCATGACCAAGACGCTGGTGCCATAGTAACCATTCATCTTTATGAGCATATAGGCATCTACCTGCATTGTTAGTATCTATAGACAAATAAAAAATATAAATATTGTCCTCTCTTACCCCTTCAAAAGCAATGTCTCCTGTTGACCTATCATAAATAAGGCATTTGTTTTGTCCAAAGTTAATGTCATAACCATGGTCAGCAAGATGACTGATGCTGAGCAGATTATGCTTTAACTCGGTCACTAGGCAGACATCCTTTATTACGGGAGAGGGAGGATAACCAATAATACCATTACCGATAATATAACCTTTTAGGTTATTGCCGAAGGATACATATCCTTCTCTCTTCATCGATAGTGATGCGAAAAGATTTGCGTCTCCTGTCATATGCCACGAGCATCCACTATCGAGAATCCACTTACTCTTAGTTGAGGAGGGAAGGTCCACCTACATCAAGAGTAGATGTGACCTTTGGTACCCAAGTTCTTGAGGGTCCTGAAGAGTTAGTTTTTGGAAACCATGCATATATCTTTCTATCTACTAATCTTTTAATTCTACATTATGGTGAAATGTGTCCATATAAACCATAATAAGTACATGTAGCATTCCTATTTACATTAGGAGCATGCTGATGATGTCTATAAGCAGAATAATGAGGAGAAGTATGATGATATGTAGATTCAGCATGGTGATGATGACTATGTGGAGTGGCATGGTGATATTGTCTATATGGTATGGCATGATGATACTGTCTATATGGCATGGCATGATGAATTCTATATGTAGAGTGATGTTGATTGTGTCTTTGTACAACATGGTGATGATTGTATCTATGTGTAGCATGATGTTTTTGTGACATACGATGATTATTTCTACGTGCATGTGGTTTGTGTCCTTTGTGAAAGTGTGTGTACATGTAAGCATGATTGTGAGCAGCATGAGGATGACGTGGTTGACTAGTATGAGTGATGTCATGCTTTGTGTGTGTCTCATGTGATTGGGTTTGAGGTTGAGCAACCTGTTTTCCCAATTTAGTCTCTAGTTTCTCAGAGATAGCTTGTAATTCAGTAATCTTAGCATTCAAACCATGCATCTTGGTAATAGTAATCTTGTGTCTGCTCTTTTCTTCTGCAATCTCCGTGTTGAGTATTGTGATTTTTTGTGTTTGTTGCTCAATACGTGCCTCGGCATCATGTAAGCTTATTTTAAGCTTAGATACCTCATCAGTGACATCCGTGGGTGTAGTGTCTCTAATGTTATCAAGTAATAGAGAAAGTCTTTGTATTTCGACTTCATGACTTTTGATTTTGTCCTTGGCATGTTTGTATTTACCAATGACCTTTTTGTGATCACTAAGTAAATCGGTGAAAGCATCGCCAAGTTCATCAAAAGTGAAGTCGTCAAGAGTTTCGTTTGATACCTTGTCGGACGTCGCCATTAGGTACACATTAGCCGAATCTTGAGGAGAGTTCTTTTCTTCCTCGGAGTCACTAGCTTCGCTTTCATGCCAAATACTTGTGTTGGCATATTTCTTTGAGGAGATCTTCTTGTATGGCTTCTCATAGCGGTTGTTCTTCTTCAAGAATGGATAGTCTTTTCGGACGTGTCCAGTCTTCTTGCAACCGTAGCAGGTTGGCTCTTCTTCTCCATCTTCTTGTGGTTCCTTCTTTCTTCGATTGAAGCAAAGGAATCTCTTGAAGTTGTGGACTATAAGAGATTGATCATCATCTTCTGAGTTGTCGTCATCCGTCTCTTCGGGTTCAGCCCTCCGTCGGTGAGCTTTGAGTGCGATCTCCTTAGCCTTAGGAGCAGGCTCTTCGAAGTCCTTGAGGTCAAGCTCATGAGTCATTAGCTTTCCCATCAAGGTTTCCATAGACATGGTTGTGAGATTATTTCCTTCTATGATGGCTGTCACCTTAGGGTTCCAAATTTTTGGTAGCCCCCTAAGTAGCTTGCGGATCTTCTCGTGATTTGAATATTGCTTCCCAAGCGAAGACAGGGGGTTGATGATGTCGAGGAATCTTGTGAACATTTGCGTGATCGTCTCGTTTGGCTTTATCTTGAAAGCCTCGTATTCTTGAGTGAGACGGCTTATCTTTGATTCCTTGACTTGGGTGGTTCCTTCATGCGTCACTTCTAGAAGTTTCCATACTTCGTGAGATGTGGTGCATATAGATACCCTGTTGAACTCATTCCTGTCTATAGCACAGAATAAAGCATTAATAGCTCTCGCGTCTAGACTTGCCTGTTTCTTCTCCTCGTCAGAATATTTTTCATGTGATTTCTCAACGAGATCGCCATTGACAACTATTCTGGCGGGCTTTTTGTAACCGTCAGTGACGATAGTCCACAGGTCAAAGTCTAGCGACTTGAGATAAAAACTCATCCTTGTTTTCCAATACGTGTAGCTAGTTCCATCAAATAGGGGAGGCCTATGAGTGGACTGTCCTTCACTGTGATTGGAAATCAAGGATTGTGTGGTTGTCATGGATCAGCACTAGGATGTAAGTCCTTGTAAAGAGAACAGAGCTCTGATACCAATTGAAGAACAGATTACAACTCTAGAGGGGGGTGAATAGAGTTATAGTAATAATAACCAATTAAAAATCAACTCTTTCACAATCTAAAATTAATCAGAGTAAATATGGAAAATAAATAAGGAGCAAGAGAGCATACGCAAACACAGCCGATTTTAACCTGGTTTCCTTCGTGGAGGACTAGTCCAGGCCTGAGAACTCTAGCTCAAGATTAAATCCATTATTTTTGAAATAGTAGTTACACCACGTGCCTTTACTTCAGAAGAGCACGTCAACTTCTTACAATGGATCGCAGTGGCGATGCTTGGAATTTTCTAAGCTACTTCTTAAACTCTTGCACAAGACTCCTAAATGAGAGATGCTGAGCACTCGAGACTTAGGAAACTTGTGGCTAGTAGATGAAAAAGTGTATGGCTTATATTGAGCTTAAGAGAGAAGAAAAGAGAAGATTGGATGATTGAAAATGAGAGAATTTTTGGCCTATTTATAGGTTTTTACCAGGCAGAATTCGGCCAGAATTCTGGTAGAAATTTTCAAATATTTGGCCGTTGGACAACTAGCAACCAGCAAGCCCTAAAAATTAGGGTGCTGATTTTTAGGGGACAGAGTTCGGCCCGAACTCTGTGTGGAGGCAGAGTTCGGCCCGAACTCTGTCTCCAGAGCAAAGAATGGGTCCAAGGGTCCAGTGGGCTGATTTTGGATGTGGAGCTTTATGGATTTGGATAGGTTATGGGTTGAGTCTCAAGAGCCCAGCATAACTCAGCTTACAATCATTCTAGACTCAATAAAATATAAAAGTACATACTCGAAAAATGACTCGCATCTGCAAAAATGAGCTGTCGTTTGGCTTGAACTGGATGTAGTCATCGTGTGTCGTATTGAATTATCACAAGTATTATTTAGTCAATATTATCAATATTTGGTTGACTATGACTTTGTGTCAACATGGTCGAGATGATCAGGGACTTGCGCGAGCGCTTTGAGTCCAAGACGAGACAAGAGGAGCGCCAAAAGATGGGGATTCCCCAACCTTATCCCCTCGAGTGGAACAAAGTGGTTTATCCTCCTAAGTATAAACCACAAACACTGACGCCATATGACGGGAAGGACTCTCCTCGTCGCTATCTGACGTACTTCCAGTCTCAGACGGGACATCTTCCGAAGGAGGACGCGCTACTCACCAGCATATTTGTTGGAGCACTGAAGGGAGTGGCGTACGACTGGTACTGCAGCCTCCCCGACAATTCCATATCCTCCTTCGATGACTTGATGCACCTTTTTCTCGACCGTTTCTACGACGGCAGAAAGGACATAAAAATGGCGTACCTTATAGAGATACGCCAGAAGGAGAAGGAAACGGTTCGAGTGTTCATCGAACGTTTCCGACAGGCCTGCTTCAGACTGCCTCCGGGTATGCCAGAACATGCGCTCCTCTCCTCCTGCAGCATGAAAATGCTGTCTGCAGTCAAACTCTAGCTCAACTCTACTCCTCCTTCCGACTGGAGCTCCTTGATCATTGAAGCAGAAGCCGCAGAAAAGAAGGCGGCCAATGCTCGTCTTCTGGGAGTCAGTTTCCCTGCCTTTGAGGACAAGGGGAAACGGCCTGCAGCCAACAACCCCGGACGAGAGACGAAGGGGAAACAGGCATTGATTGTCAATGCCTCAAAAGGTGCGTCCGCATCTACTCAGAAGCCTCCACCTGCACCAAGGCCAAAGGAGGTTTATTCGTTCAACGATGAAGACACCCTGCAACTCTTTGAGATACTAAAGCAGGGTGACAAGATCAAGCTGCCAGACCCGAAGCATCCCGACGAGGTTGGTAAAGTGGACAACCAGAGGTACTGTCACTACCATCGGTTTGTCGGACACCCAACCAAGGACTGCTATATCCTCAAGAATTACATCCAGCACATGATCAATGCGGATGTAATCTCCATCGACTACGAGGAGAAGACGGTGTCGGCCAATGTGGTTTCACTCCAGTTTGGCACCCTGCTGCCGACTACAACACAAGATGGCGTCGTCCCCATCCCTAAGGCGACAATGGAGGTAGTTAACTTACCACCTACTCGTGACAACGTGAGTGGACTCATCCCACTCACCACATCTCGGGGAGAGATCCTCTGGGTTCACCCTGATCTCGTCTACGAGGTGACTCAACCGGAGGTACGCCCTACCTCCAAATCCAAAGGCAGGAAGATCAAGTCTTGTCGCATGGTCTCTTCTTCAGCAGAAGAGGCACTTCATGTACAGACGCGTTCACAACAGAACGCCCAACTCGACGAAGCTGCCATCGAGGTGGTGCCTTCTTGCACCGTCCCTGCAGTCCAGGAGGAGGGCCCGTCTAAGCCCCCAACAGCCAATAAACAGAAGTAGATAGAGGCCCGCTTCGATAGGCCTCTGTGAAAGGAGAATGCTTTGGGGTTAGCCAAGCCCCACAACTTCGACATACTGGCACAACTGGCCAGTACTCTCGCCCGCCTATCTCTGTTTGAGCTCCTTCATCTTTCCAAAGACTCCCGAGAAGCTCTTTGTGAAGCTCTGAAGGATGCTGAATCCTTTCTCAGTCAGGTCAAGCAGTCTGAAGATCTTTCGACTGTATGTATGCACTGCCACTGTGCGGATGAGGTTATCCCCAATATAACCTTCACCCAATAGGACATGCTGCTCAAGCACAACCGACACAACAGACCGCTGTATTATACAGGGTATATCGGTTCAGTCAAGGTGAAGCGAATTCAGATCGATCCGGGGTCTTCCTTCAGCATCATCCCGAAGATGCTGCTTTTAATACTGAGGATCCCTATGTACCGGTTGGCGCCTTCCAATACAACTATCAGTGGCTTCAACACCAGCAAAAGCGAGCCGCTAGGCAAAATACGACTAAAGTGCCATATCGGTAACCTCAGAACCGAGGTCACTTATTATGTCGTGGACACCGAAGTCAACTACAACCTGCTGTTGGGTCGCCCATGGCTGCATGAGTACATGGTGGTGCCATCCATGCTCCACCAATGTATGAAGTACGTGTCCACCAACAACGTCATCCGGACGGAGTTCGCGGACATCGATCCTTTCAAAGGGATCGAAGCCTACTTCACGGATTCTGACTTGTACAAGTCACCTGACGAGGAGGAAGCCAATGATGCTGATGACGAAGCAGAGACGGTAGCAGAGCCGGACATGTAGCCTGAGGTCACTCCCGACGCTCCTTTGAAGATCCGACTCAAAGGCAAACCGCCTCAAAAGTTGCCTCCCATGAGCATTAAGCTTCTCGGGAAGGCACCAGCTGCTCCTGAAGCTCTCCTGAAGATACGACTCAAGGGAAAGCCGCCTCAAACATCGGCTCCCCTTGTGGCGAAACTACAGGAGAAGGCGCCAATCATCGGAGGCATAGTGGAGGCACCTCTGAAGTGCGTCTTAAAGGCAAGCCGCCGCCATCCAAGCTGCCAGAAAAGGCCCGCATAGTCCTCTCGGACTCCAAGACCAACACTGTGGTGGACTCTCCCAATCCCACTCCAGTACTCACAGATGAAGAGCTAGGGGAATATATCTCTGCTGATGTAGATGCCCCCTCTCTGGACAATGTAATCCCACGGGATAAAATCTCGTATTTCATCAATAATAGAGTGTCTTTTAATTATTCTAGTCTTCCACATTGGAATGCCATGTATACATTAGATAACGCTCTACGGTCGTTGTAAACACAAATAACGACCGCTCATCATGTAAATCGAGTAGTCCCGTCCCAAGGGGCTGTTACATAGTCCCGCCACGGAATCGAGACGAAGAACCCATCATCTTCGGCAAAGTTGAGCATTATCAAGACCTCCCACCACTCGAGCCAGAACCAGATACCGGCAGAATGCAAGTCTATCGGTACGCGGACAAGGCAAAGTACCTCATCCAAAAGATGGGTTACGACCTAAAAAGCGACAAAGGCCTGAACTACGGCAAGGGTCGACGTCTCCCCCTCGGGCTTCCGACACCTAAAGAAAAGCCGTAGGACTACTACAATAAAACTCGACGGGGGGGTAGGCTATGTCACGCCACCATCAACTCCAGAGAGTTCAGACGCAGAAGAGGTAAAGCATTCTCACTCGTCCGAAGCATCGACTTGGGATTCCGATACCAGCATCGTATCAGTCTTCAAGAAAGTGCTGTCAGCCAATATGACATCAACACAACCTCAAGAAGATGAAGGCCAAATGCCAGAATTTTTTGAAGAAGAACCTTGGGCTCAACGCCTGGGAGAACAGTAGAAGTTTCGTTTTGAACTACGTGAACCTCCCACCGAAGACGAGGTCGAGCAGATCGACCTTGGGGATGGATCTTCTTCCAAACCCATCTTCGTCAGCAAAAGCCTAAAAGGAGAATACCGAGAATCTTTAATCCAGCTGGCTAAAGAGTATATCGACGTCTTCGCCTGGAGTTATGAAGATATGCCGGGACTTGACCCCCAGATCGCGATGCATAGGCTGAACATCTTACCTGATGCCAAGCCTATCAAACAACAACAGCGACGCTTCCATCCAGACATCATGAACGCCATCGATCAGGAGGTGGACAAGCTCTTGACCAGCGGCTTCATCCGTGAAGAACAACACCCAGATTGGGTAGCCAACGTCGTCCCCGTCACCAAGAAGAATGGAAAGATACGAGTTTGTATCGACTTCAGGGATCTCAACTCCGCCTGCCCGAAGGACGAATTCCCGCTTCCCATCTCCGACGTGATGATCGACAACACATGTGGCTTCGAACGCATGTCTTTCATGGACGGGTATTCGGGCTACAACCAGATCAAGATGTTTCCCGATGACGCAAAACACACGTCATTCAGGACTCCAAAGGGCATTTTCTGCTACACAGTGATGCCCTTCGGCTTGAGGAACGTTGGTGCGACATACCAACGATCTATGAGCACCATTTTCCGTCAGCATCTTCGCAAGACAGTCGAATGCTATGTTGACGACATCGCAGTCAAGAGCCGTCTTAAAGGAGATCACCTACAAGACCTTAAGACAGTCTTCGACCTCATACGGGCGCACCAGCTCAAGATGAACCCCGCTAAATCCTTTCTAGGGGTTTCTAGCGGAAAGTTTTTGGGCTTCATCATCACGACGAAAGGCATTCATGTCGATCCCGAGAAGACCAAAGCCATCCTCGATATGGACCCTCCGAAGAACCTTCGATAACTTCGAGGCCTACAGGGGCGTCTGGCATATATCCGGAGGTTCATAGCAAACCTTTCTGGCAAATGCCAACCCTTCACTCAGCTCATGAAGAAGGGAGTCTCTTACGTCTGGACAGAAGAGTGCCAAAAGGCTTTCGACGACATCAAGACTTATCTGACAAGCCCGCCTGTCCTGGTGGCACCCGTCGCTGACAAACCATTTATCATCTACGTCCGTGCCATGGATCATTCCTTCGGTGCTCTGCTAGCTCAAAACAGTGATACAGGCTATGAGTAAGCAATCTACTACCTCAGTCGAACTCTGATAGGGGCCGAACACCAGTACAAACCCATTAAAAAGGAGTGCTTGGCTCTGGTATTTGCCATCCAAAAGACTCGTCATTACGTCTCGGGCCAGACAATTCATGTTATTTCCCGAGTCAATCCGCTCAGAGTCCTCATGATGAAGCTATGATCATTAAACTCCTGGCTTGCCACATGGGCGATCTTGCTAATGCCATACAACATGGTGTTTGTTCCACAAAAAGCTGTTAAGGGTCAAGCTCTAGCCGACTTCTTACCTGCACACCCCATTCCAGAGTCCTCAAGACTCTATGAAGACATCCCGGATGAGGTCCAAGAATCAAACGTCACCGAAGAAGGCTCCGTCTGGCGGATGTTTTTCGATGGTGCTTCAAGAACAGGCCCCAAAGGCCAAATCATCGCTGGAGTGGGGGTGGTATTAGTCTTCCCCGATCAGCTGGTCATCCAGCGTGCTTACTCCCTTTCAAAGCCGTGCTCCAACAATGTTGCTGAGTACAACGCGCTCATTATGGGACTCCAGCTGGCGCAACAGCTGGGGGTGAATCATCTGAAAGCCTACGGCAACTCGAAACTCATCGTAAACCAGATCGAGGGCAATACGAAGTTCGCCATGAAGATCTGATCCCTTACCATGAAGTTGTATTGAACATCATTTCAACCTTCACCGAGTTCTTCATCGAACACGTACATTGTCTACAAAATCTGGAGGCTGATGCCCTGGCTGGCCTCGCAGCCTCATTGGCAGCACCCCTCGGGACTCAACACTACGTCACAGTGGTGGGTCGAGACTTGGTCTGTCCTAAAAACAACCTGTGCTCACGAGTGGCCCATGCCATGTCAACCAGTGCCGGTGTCAATGTCCGAGACTGGAGATTCCCGTTCATCGACTTCGCTGTCTACGGAATTCTCCCAGAGGACCCGAAAGAAGTTGTCTCAGTCAGGAGACGCTCTCTTCGATTCTACTACGATACGGCTACTAAAATGCTGTACCGACGCTCCTACGATGGACTTCCCCTTCGATGTTTGTCCAACGAAGAAGCAGCCGAAGCCTTTCGAGAAGCTCACGATGGAACATGCAGGGCCCATCAACCTGGCCCTAAGTTGCAGGACCGACTGCAACGCATGGGCTACTACTGGCCAACCATGGCCGCTGACGCTGTCGAATATGCTAAGAAGTTCCATGCGTGCCAGCTTCACGCAGACTTCATTCATACACCGTCAGAACCACTACATCCTACAGTCGCCTCCTGGCCCTTCGAAGCTTGGGGCATGGACATTGTGGGACCAATCACCCCTCCTTCATCGAGAGGACACCGCTTCATCCTAGCCATCACTGACTACTTCTCCAAATAGGCAGAAGCAGTTCCACTGGCAGAAGTGAAAAGCTCCAGGGTGATCAGCTTCATCAAACACCACGTCATCTACCGTTTCGGAGTACCCCGTAGGATCATCCACGATAATGGTCCTCAGTTTATCAGCCATGTTTTCAACAGATTCTGTGACAAGAATCGCATTCAAAATGTGGCATCAACCGCCTACAATCCGACAGCAAACGGATTGGTCGAGGCGTTCAATAAGACTATCGTCAGGCTACTCAAAAAGGTCGTGTCATCCAACAAACGCGACTGGGACGAAAAGCTCGGTGAATGCCTTTGGGCCTACCGCACAACGGTACGGACACCGACAGGCAACACACTATTCTCCTTGGTCTACTGGAGCGAAGTGGTACTGCTTCTCGAGATCCAGATACCCTCTCTTCGTGTAGCGATCACAAACCAACTCACAGAAGAGGACAATCAACGTCGTCGTCTGCGGGAACTGGAGGCACTTGACGAAAAGCGTCTCCTAGCTCAACAATGCATCGAACTTTACCAAGCCCGTATATCACAGGCTTTCAACAAAAAGGTCAAGCAGAGGACTTTCTAAGTAGGCGACCGGGTTCTGGCAGTCAGGAGGCCGATGGTGTTGACTCACAAAACACCAGGAAAGTTCGAGCCCAAGTAGGAAGGACCTTTCATCATAGAGACGGTATACTCAAACGGTACTTACCGCCTCGCCAAACCCAATGGGGACTTGTTTATAATGCCCATCAACGGCAAGTTCCTGAAGAAGTACTACTCTTGACATCTTTCAGACATGTGCTTCTACCAGGGGATCTGTGAACCCAATCATCAGGGCTCACAGACAATTCTCGTCCACAAAATCATACGCTTTCGGAACCCAGCTGTTCTGTAGCATCCTCCAGTAGAAGGACAACCACGTCCACATCACCTCTGAGTTGTCCCCCTACACCCTACAAAGTGGAATCTTACATCCCATAAGACTACGCTATCCATCATGTTTACCACATCTACATTACCTCTGAGTAAACATCCCGTACAGTCAACCCCTGCGTTGCCGTACATTAATCGCAGAACTTCCACGTCCACATTACCTCTGAGTAGTTCCGCGTATCCTCTAGAATCATTCCTACCACGTCCATAACACCTCTGAGTGGGAAGATTCTATCATTTTGAATCCCATATTTGCCACATCCACATTACCTCTGAGCAAACATGTTGGTTCTTTCAAACTTATTATCTGTACCTAAAAACCAAGGTGCGCAAAAGATAATAGGTCCACACAAATCATCAAAGTTCATGACAGCAAAAATGAACACATCACAGAAAATTGTGTACTTCTTTATTTTCTAAAAAAAAGGAGAGTAAAGGATTATACTATCCCTAGCAAGAGTTGCAAATACACAAAAAGAAGAAGAACTCTCTCTCTCTCTATCTCACGCCTATTTATAGGCTTGGTCACACGCGTGAACCGATGAAGTGTGACCTCAGCCGTCGCCTCGGGTTCTGTGAAGAGATAATCGCAAATAAAACCAAAAAGATCATCATTAATCTTTTTTGGTTATCGAGGCGTTATCATTTGCATTAACTGAGCGGAGCATACGCCCCGTCACTGGCACGGAGTATCTATGTGCCCCGACAGTCATGCGCCCTAACCGCCATGCTTCTTATTCAAAGTATTCTAAAACTTGTCCAAAATTTTTGAAAACTTTGAAGGGGGTCTTGTAGAAGCATGAAATTTTAGAACCTGAAGACCTATGAGCCAGACACTACATACGCCAGAGCTCGGACAAAGTACTTCACACAGCAAAAACAATAAATATGGACATTGAAAGAGGACTTTTTATTATATATAAAAGTCTATTATATGTCTAGAAAAGATTGTACAAAGGAAAATTTCTACAAAAGAAAAGATCCTAAGTCTACAGCCAGCAGCCACTATACGCCCTCAAATAGGTGCAGCAATCACCATGCGCCCTCAGTCGGGCGCATCCTACCATGCGCCATCAGCAGGGCGCATCCTTTCAGCAGCTCAGTTATGTGCATCCTCAGTTATGTGCATCCCTTTAGTAGCCCAGTTATGTGTCGCTCTTCTAGCCAGGCTCACCACCGTCTAAATGCTTCGACTAATAAAGCATTTATTGAGCAGAACGAGTGTGGCAATCAACCCTCTAGCTGGAGGAAGAGCTCCCCAAACCAAGGAAGAGAAGAGCACCGTATGTCGACCTGTGGCCAGGGGAGGCTTCGAAAGAGCCTCCAAAGGCGAAGGAAGACCGTAATCAAAACCGCGGCTAAAGGAGCAGCTTTCAACACAACCAGAGTGGGCGACACCCACTTTGAAGGAAGAAAGAGACCCCAAAGCCGCAGTACCGCCATTTCGATCTGCGGCTCTTCCAGAATGACGGAGACGAGGCTCGAGCATCCCTTTATTTGGATGCAACATGCACCTTCCACCTGCCTCGGAAGCCCTCGACTCTGACTTTTGGATGTAATAGTCACCTTCAAGTGCATCAATAAAGAATTGTGTCGCATCTTCACACTCGGGAGCATCTCATCAACAGAATGCATCCGAGTAAACAAGTTCATATCGGAAGAACGTGAGAGAACGAGAAGCAAACTCTCTCCATGCTACTATTTATAGGCCGGGCAAATCAAACCCATGCGCCAAGTGGATGGCTCTCCGAATTCCGTATAATGAATTTGCATTAAATGGATGAACCGGATGCTTCGAATTCAGCCAAGTCAAAACGGCTATTTAAAGCACTCGAAGATCGTAGCAGTCGCACCATTAAAGACGTGTCACAAAGCGGATGCGCCGGCCAGACAGCGCATCACACAGACGCGCCCTTTGAACACCAAGCACATCACAGGCGATGCGCCCCCATGCGTCCCCATACGCCTAGTGGAACGTCGATCGATGTGCCCACTCAGCTGTCCATCGAATGTCAAAAACATTAAGTGCTGAACTGACAGAGTTGGCAGCACGACTCCCGAAGTCTGAACAGTTCAGAAGACAAAGCGTCGCCAACGTCAGCATCATTATTACTTTCCTTCGACGGCCATTGCCACGTGGCCGCCCAATCATCTCGCATGCGCCTCCGCAGCCATGCTCCTAAATCTGCATGCACCTCAAAAGCCATGCGTCTCAGACTTTTTACTGATCCCTAAAGACAGAAGGAAAGTCACCATTAAAGCTCTGCATGCGCCCCAAAAGCCATGTGCCCTAGACTTCTCTCTGATCCCGAAAGATAGAAGTTAAGTCACTACTGAAGCCTCGCATACGCCTCAAAAGCCATGCGCCCCGAATGTTTCGTGACTCCTAAAGGTTACGAGCCAAAGCCTCCTCATGCGCCCAATCCTAGGTGCATCCTACCAGATCATTCTCCACCAAATCTGAGATCTCTGAGCCATGGGTCAATGACACGTGTCCTTTGACTCAACTCACCCAAGATCTCAGCAACAGAAAGATCTTCTCCTCTGCTACATGCCGGCCCACAACAGCAGCATAAAGAATTCAAGCCCTCGATCAGGGCGCATCATTCATACGCCTCCATCAGTAATCACCACGTGGCGTCCCCACGTCCAGGCACATTCTACATATGCGCGCATGAGCAGCCAGCCTGCAGACTATAAATAAGAGGGATCATTTCCTTCACACCCAGACAGCAACGAAAAAACAAACAAACACACCACCAGAGAGGCAGATACAGACACTCAACGTCTCCCTCCTCTCAGCAAGCTCCAGCACCCAGAGCAATCCAGACCTTCAGAGAACCGATAACCGTCGTCAGATCGTCAATGGAGTCAACACATTACCACTCACTCCATCGGCACAAGGGACCCAGATAAACAAAAGTGTACTCCTGGGACTACATCTAAGTCCTATATTGTAACACTATTCTGTTTGTATTGAAATTTGCAATAAAAGAATTTTAATGGCAAACAAACATGACAAATGTTTGTATTCTCAAAATACAAATAGAAGTTGTGTCATCTTATGCTTGTATGTTGATGATATCATTATCCTAGGATCTTCACTAGAATTAATAAATAACACTAAAAATTATTTATCTAACCAGTTTGATATGAAAGACCTAGGCGAAGCCAACTTAATCCTAGGAATGAAAGTTTCCAAATGCAAAGAGGGCTATACTCTATCATTAGCACATTCAATTAAAAAAATACTAAAAAAGTTTTAGTATTTTGACAAAAAATCTACCCTTACTCCTTATGACACTAATGTTGTTCTCAAGATGAATGAAGGATCACCTAGAGAACAACATAGATATTCATAAATGATTGGGTCCCTTATGTACAAAATAAATATGACCAGACCTGATATTGCATTTGCTATTGGGAGGCTAAGTAGATTACTAGTAACCCAAACCAGTCATATTGGACTGCATTGGACAGAGTATTTAGATATCTTAAGGGTACTCTAGATTATAAATTTTATTATACTATATACCCTGATATCATAGAAGGTTACTCAGATGCAAATTGGGTAACTGATTCACATGATATGAAATCTACTGCTGGATATATTTTTACTCTAGGAGGATCTGCAATCTCCTTGGGATCATGTAAACAAACTATCATTTGCCATGAGTACAATGGACTCTGAAATGATAGCTTTGGACACTACTTGTACAGAAGCCGAATGACTTAAAAATCTTATTATACATATACCTATTTCTGTTAGTCTTGTTCCTGCAATTTCTATAAAATGTGATAATAAATCTGTTATAGAACTACTAAAGCATGATTCTGTGAATGCTAAGATGAACAGACACTTGCAGCTGCGTTTCAAGTCAATAAAGAGCCTATTAGGCAAATATGTGGTTCTTGACTATATAAAGTCAGAAAAGAACCTTACAGACCACTTAACGAAGGGTCTGTCTAGGACATTGATCCTAGAATCATCGAGGGGGATGAGGTTAAGCCCATAAGTTAGTCACCAGCAATGGCAACCCAACCAAGTTTGACTGGAGATCCCAAGAAGCCGGTTCAATAGGTAGAAACAAGCTGGACCAGGTGACTATTATGGAACACTAACCCTGAGATTAAATTCTCTTAAAATAAATGTCCAAGAGGCTGTACAATGTGTACATGGATACACCATCCCTATGGTGACAGTGTTCCGATGTGATATGGTAAGGATGAGTTTTAACTCTTAATAAGTCCAAGCATGATATATATATATGCAGGGTTGACTCCTATCACTAACCCTTGAGGACTTACCTATATGAGAGGTTATGAAGGTCACGATTATAGGACATGACGTCCCTAGACAACTCTCATGAATGTAAAAAGTGCACATGGACAATCAAACGTGCCACTTGATAAACCCAAGTACCTCTAGCATACTATGTGTGCTATTTTTTGAATTTGGTTCAAGAAGATTGATCAAGGTGTAGTCCATCAAGCTCTTCTTTTGACAAACACAATAGTCACTACGTGAAATTCAATGCTATAGTCCATCTCATTTATGCATAGTATATGACTGTCCAAAAATTCACTTATTCTTCTCTTATTTTCTTTCCTTCTATTTCTTTGGAACTTGACTTTATGGGGGGGAAGATTGTTAGTTGTATGAGCAAAAGCTCAATTATCAAATTAAAGAATAGTCCCACATCGGTTGGAGTGGGAGAATGAATTGTGCATATAATGATTTGTTTCCTTTTGCTTCATTGAAGTATTGTGTGGGTACGTGCCCACATCTATGGGCGTTGAATGCCTATTCGATTTCCTCTTCGGGTTAGGGCTCAAACCCTAAAAATATTTTTCCTGCTCTTCAAATTTTTTGACCGTTTCTAAAAGCATAAATATTTGAACGTTGGACAGTTTTTTCTCATTAAGTCCAAATGTTACAAACACATTTTTTTATGTGCCTTTATACAACATTATTCAGATCCTTCAGTTCAGCTTTTGGTTACATTTCCTATGCCTATATATTTAGCCTTCATCTCTTTCTCTCCTACATAGAAAAAAAATCCGAAGAAAAGTTCTCTCGAATTATTGTCCTTCCGAATCGCTATTGTTCTTCATTCTTGCTCTGGGCAGAGCTAAGTCAAGGGTCGCTCTCTCTGCCACTACTAAAATATGCTCTATTAGCGACGTTATTTAGCGATGGAATAAAATTCCGTCGCAAAACATATAATATAGCGATCCCTTCTAATGATATCGCAAATCGTCGCTGAAATAGCGACGTTTAGCGACATTAGAACATTACGTCGCTGAATAGCGATGTCCAGCAACATATTGTTAAAATATGTCACCTATATTAAAATGTTTGCGACGGTTAGCGACGTCGACTGCTGACGTCGCTAACGTTTTTACTTAGGGCACAGGACTCCTTTTTCCCCCTCACTCGAAAACTCGAAAATTTTGTTCTCTCGGCGCATCCCTCCCTCCCCCCCGGTGACTCCCTCCCCTCTCCCCGGCAAATCCCCCCCCGGCGAATCTCCTCCTCCTCGAGCTCCTCATCCCCCAATCCGAGCTACTCCTCCTCTCCGGTAAACCCTAACCTAACTCCTCCTCCTCCTTCTCTCCCACACACACACACACACGGACACACACACACACACACACGGACACATGGACACACACATTATGTTGATCCGACTTCCACATTGATTTTGTTGTGTTCCTACTGGTAGAGAGTTGGTAAGTGTGTGTGTTTTTATGTTAGGAAGAATTAGAGGGATTGGTAGAGAGTTAGAAAGGAGAGTTGGAGAGTTAGAAGGATTGAGAGTGTTTGGTTTTGGTTTTGAGTAGTGTGTGTATATTAGAGTCAGAGAGAGTGAAGTATAGAGAGTGTAGAGAGGGGAGGAAATTGAGAGTGTAAAGGGGAGGGGGTGCTCCTAATAGCAGCACTGAACAACAGCAGTAGCAGGGCAGTAGCTGTCCCATTGACAGCCCTTAAACACCCCCATAGTTGTCCCAAGCTTGGCCTATTTGCTGTCCCAAACTACCCCCAAAAACCTGTCACAAACCACCCCATAACAGCCTATATCCAGTCCTATTACCAGCCCAAATCTGTCCTCAAACCAGTCCATGTATCAGCCATATAAGCACTCTAAAACAGTCCTAAACCAAGCATACAAGCTGTCCCTAAACAGTCCTATATTCAGCCCTTTGTACAGCTCCATAACAGCCCCTAAACTGAGCCTATTCAGTCCCCAATTGTAGTCCCATACCAGTCCTGTTTAGCCCCCATGTAGCAGCCTAAAACCTATCATTATACCTCCCATTGATAGCTCATTCCTGTCCCTAAAACCATCCCCTAAAATAGCACACTAGCTGTCCCAAACAGCCCCATAACAGCCCCGTAGGAACCATCAAACCAGTCCATAAATCATGCTACGAGAACCAATACAAACCAAACACACAACCGTAATATATTGTCTTTGACCACCTAGAAAAATCCTAATACTTTGTAAATGAAAAAAGTGAATACAATGCACGTATCGATTAATTCATCCGAAGAATCGATCCTTACAACTTCTTAAGATTACAACTTCTTAAGGCAAGGACTAGTGGTAAGGTTAGGGGGAGTAAGGTATATGTGTGTGTGTATGTTAATTATCTGTGTGTATGAAGAAAGAGCTTAAATTAGTGTGGGTGTATAGTTGTGTACAGGAAATAGTGTCTGTCCCTGTTTTCTAAAGGAAGCAGCTACGAAGAGTGAGATGAGTGTGTACAAGAGCCAGTAGGCAGGCAGGGGTCATCCTAAATCAGTGTGTACTAGTAAGATATGTATTATAAGATTTGTAGTTCATCCGGGATTTTGGATAGTTTTAGGTTGGTTAAGGGTACCAATAGCGATAAGGTAAAGGGTACAAACTTAAGGTAAAGGGTACCAATAGCGATAAGGTAAAGGGTACCAATAGCGATAAGGTAAAGGGTACCAACTTAAGGTATTGGTTTTGGGATACCAATATCGATAAGGTAAAGGGTACCTTGGTAGGTAATGACTAGAAATAGGATATTTGACTTAGATTTGACATTGTTTGACCAAGGTTGACTATTTTGACTGAAAGTCAAAGTAGAGTCAACATCTGACCTAGATTGGACTAAGAGTTGACAAAGTCAACTATAGGTCAACCCTTGACCTACTTTGACCTTGTTTGACCTTGTTTGACTTTGTTTGACTTAACTTGACCTTGTTTGACTTAGTACAACCTAGTTTGACCTAGATTGCATATCATTCTTATTAGTAACTGTCTGCTACTAATGTGTGTCCCATAATAAGACATAATATACGAATTTGTACCTATTGGATAATGTGTGTCCATCTTTGCAGAATTATTTCCAAATGGATATGAATTACTACTTGCACAATCGTTCATGGATGTACAATAGTCGTCCTGATGATATGTGTGGTGTACGGGATGAATACATAGCGGGAGTAGAGCAGTTCTTACAGTTTGCTAAGGCGTTCCCTCGGTACATGGACGGCACCAAAATTAAGTGTTCGTGTGTGAAATATCATAACGTGAAATATTATCCAGAAGTGGAAGTGACATATCATTTGTACTCGAGGGGTTTCATGCCTAATTACTATCAGTGGACCGCACACGGAGAACTTGTGTCTTTAGCATCAGAGCCGGAGCCTTATGTTGAGCCTTATATGCATGCGGGACCTAATTTTGTTTCAGATAATCATGCATACGACAACTGGTGCGTGAACATGGTTTTCGACGCTGCGGGGCCTAGTTTCGTTCATGATGCACCTAAGGAGGCACCGAACGCCGATGCTGCACAGTTCATAGAGTTGCTGGAGAATGCAAGGACTCCATTGTATCCTGGTTGTGAGGATCATTCACCGTTGGAGGTGGTTACAAGACTGTTGAGCATTAAGTCAGATTTTAACATGTCTCAAGAATGCTACAACCGAGTGTTGGAGTTGATTATAGAGATCTTGCCGGCGGGTGCTAAGTTGCCTAAAGACTTCTACCAGTCTAAGAGGATGGTAAGATCGCTCTGGATGGGATACGAGAAAATTGATTCTTGTCGCAATGGGTGCATGTTGTACTACAAAGACGACAAGGATGCAGCTGTGTGCAGATTTTATGGTGCTGATCGCTATAAGACAACTAGTACAGGAAGGTCTACCGGTGCAAGAAGACCGACCGATTCAATGTACTACTTTCCTTTAATGCCGTGGTTGCAAAGATTATTTATGGTGAAAGAGATGGTCGAAAATATGAGTTGGCACATGCGAGAACAGATTGAAGGAGTGTTGGATCACCCATCCGATGGAGAAGCGTGGAAGCACTTTGATCGAGTGTATCCTGATTTTGCTTCAGATCCGCGTAATATCAGGTTGGGGCTATCTTCTAACGGTTTTACTCCTTTTGGTCTTTCGGGATTCTAGTATTCTTGCTGGCCTATGATTGTCACTCCGTATAACCTACCGCCTTGGATGTGCATGAAAACTCAGTACATGTTTCTAACCGTTATAATTCCAGGTCCGAACAATCCCAAGAGGAACATTGATGTGTACTTACAGCCTTTGATAGATGAGTTAAATCAGTTATGGGAAGTAGGCGCTAACACGTACGATGTTTCGAGGAAGCAGAATTTTCAGATGAAGGCAACCCTTATATGGACCATCAACGACTTTCTGGCCTATGGAATTTTATCTGGATAGAGCACTCATGGCCGTCTCTCATGTCCGTATTGCATGGACCGTAGTAAGGCTTTCCGCTTGAAACACGAAGAAAAATCGTACTTTTTTATTGTCATCGACAATTTCTGCCAAAAGATCATCCGTTCAGAAGGAACATGAATGCATTCCGTACCGACGTTGTAGAGAAGGGTGATCCACCGCCAAGGTGGTACGGAGCCACGATATGGGAGAAGGTTAGAGATTTTCCAAGTGCTATCGAAGATCCTACAGTTGGGTACAAGTGCGATGGATTTGGTAGAGTTCATAACTGGACAAAGAGGAGCATATTCTGGGATATGCCATACTGGAGTACCAATCGGATCAGACATAATCTTGATGTCATGCATATTGAGAAGAATGTGTTTGATAACATAATTAATACTGTGATGGACGTAAAGGGAAAAACGAAAGACAATCCCAAGGCCAGGTTGGACTTAGAAGAAATATGCAAACGTCCTGCGTTGTATTTGATAGAGCAGAATGGAAAACAGTTCCTGCCGAAGTCAATTTTCTCGCTGGACAAGGAGGATAAAGTAAGACTTTGTCGGTGGATCCAGGGCCTAAAATTTTCAGACGGATATGTGTCAAATCTGAGAAGATGTGTCGATCCGAAGAAAAACAAATTGACGGGTATGAAGAGCCATGACTGTCACGTATTCATGGAGAGGTTAATTCCGATTGCATTTCGAGAATTCTTACCGCAGGCAGTTTGGGATCCATTGACGGAGCTTAGCATATTCTTCAGGGATCTTTGTTCTAAGAAATTGCTCATTGATCGTCTAGAAAAGCAAGAGAAGGACATTGCGGTAACACTATGCAAGCTAGAGAGGGTGTTTCCTCCTGGATTCTTCGACTCTATGGAGCATTTGCCGATTCATCTATCCTATGAGGCACGTGTTGGTGGACCCGTCGAATATTGATGGATGTACCCGTTCGAGCGACATTTGAATCACCTAAAAAGAAAGGTGAAAAATAAGGCACGGGTCGAGGGTTCTATTTGTGAAGCCTATGTTCTCGAGAAGATTACAAACTTTTGTTCGATGTATTTCAAGCCTCATGTTGCAACTAATAGAACGAGAGCTTCTAGAAACGACGACGAAGATCATGAAAGTAATGATACAATACTGAAGGTATTCAATGCTCCAGGAAAGCCATCGGGTAAAATGAAGAAGAGATATCTGAACGATGATGAGCTAAGGGCTGCTCAGGTGTATGTATTACTCAACTGCGACGAGGAGGAAGTAGAAAAACTGGAGGGGTAAGTAAATAATACGTCTATATTTTTTAATAGTGTTGATTATTATACTATTACATTAATTACACGATATTGTTTTCAGCATATTTAATGATGATGTGAGGTCGGGTAGGCCACACATAACAGAAGAAGAACTAGAACAAGAAATGAGGCATTATTTTTCATCATGGTTGAGTGCATATGTAAGACTTGAGAACTCTGTAATTACCTTTCTGTATATGTACTTGATTGAGAATGAGCTTAATTGCTTCTTTCGTGGTATTTAGGTCGATCGTCCATACGCAAGACTTGAGAATGAGTCTATTAGAACGCTAGCCAAGGGACCAATTTATGCTGCAAAAATATGGCCAAGCTACTGTGTTAATGGGTTTAGGTTCAAGTCAACAACTTGCCCGATAAGAGACAACTTTGTGGATCTCGACTCCACCAAAAACAGCTGTTTGTGTATCAGATCTTCGAACTACAAAGATGTTGATGCGGGCAACGATTTTTATAGCGTGCTACGGGAGATCATGGAGCTGACATATAGTTATGGAATAGAGCCTGCTAAGATTGTGTTATTCAGGTGTGATTGGTTCGATCTGATTGAAGGTCAAGGTTAGAAAGTAGACAAGCACGGTCTTGTTGATATAAACTATCGGCGTCGATATCAAGCCTATGAACCATTTTTCCTATCAAGTCAGGCTCAGCTCGTGTACTTCACAAGTTATCCTAAACGGGAAACAACAAGGTCGGACTGGTGGGCAGTATGCAAGACCAAAGCTAGAAATACTTTTGAGGTTGACGATATAGCTTATCAAGAGGATGAACTACCTCTTGTAACAAATATTATAGAAGTGGACACGACGGAAGTTCCTCATTACACATCTAATTGTGTAGAAGAAGTAGAATTATCTGAAGAGGAAGATGCAGATGAAAGTGAAGATGTAGAGGAGGAGGAGGAAGAAGAAGAAGAAGAAGTAGATGAGCTAAACGAACTAGATAAATTTTCAGAAGAGGATTAAATCTGTACGTTTGTTTTATCATCATATTTGACACTTTAGTGACACTTCTATCATATAAATCTGTGACACTTCAGTGACACTTTATTGACACTTTTATCTGTGACTATGATATTTTTCAAAAATCTGTGATGTCTATCATATAAATATATTTTTTTTGTTTTATTGTCATATGTTATTATCAGGTATGACTAGACTATCTGGACGACGTAGAGGATTTTATATTAGGCAGTCCCGTCAGCCTCGGGCTGGGGATGGAGATTTCGCACCCTCATCCTCATCTCCGAGTACGCCATTGTACCGTTCTGTTCCCGGTCCATTACCGGAACAGGGCAGTTCCAGCAGGTTGGCGACTCCTCCCTCGTCGTTTAGCCTTCCTGATCCCACGTCCAACATCCCTGATCCCCCGTCCAGCATTCCTCCTGTCGACGGCTCTATGGAGGGAGCCGACGCTGAGCATATGGACGACGGCGATCAGACTGATCATGTCCAGGTAGGAGGTGAGAGCGACCCTCTATGCGCTCCCCCGGGCGAGACGCGTATGGAGATTTGGACGGACGGACCTATGAAGTAAGTTAATTAGTTAATATATATTTCTTAAATGATTATATGTACATATATATTCATGAGAATTATTATTGTATAGGTATCGGCCTTCTGCAGTACAGAGACAGCTGGGGGTATTTCTGAGGCAGAACTATGGTGGGCCTTGGATTAACTACTCAGATGCTCTGCAGATATGAAGGCATTTTGGTTCGCCCACTTCAAGGTAAAAAATTTGTTTATTTTTAAATTTTAATAATCATTTGTGTATATTATACAACTTTTGTATTTTACTTCTTGTAGAGGACCTATTTCTATCCACCACACCGGGCGGCGAGGATCGAGGGCCAATTTTTTACCGTCGCAGCCAAGCTCATCCGTGATGCGATCCATGACCGGAAGTGTCGTGATCGCTCCGGACAGCCGATCCATGGTTGGATCACGCCAGAGCAGTGGGCTGCGATGAAGGCTAGATTCAGCGAGCCCAAGTACCAGGAGCGGTCTGACAAGGCCAAGGTGGCGCGGTCGAGCACCGATAAGTGGTGTGGTGGCTCCATTCCGATGATAGAGCATTTTCGCCGTCTGGTACGTTTTCTATGACGGATATTAATTTATATATAGTTTGATAGACACTACACCATAATAGGCGATTACCCACGGTTATTACCGTGACAATTATTTTTCGTCACGGTAATAACCGTTACTAGTGGGGCGTGGTTAATATTTAGTCACGGTAATAACCGTTACAAATATTTGTTTTGGTCACGGTTATAACCGTGACAAACAGTTGTTTTGGTAACAGTTATAACCGTGATAGAAGTCCATTTATGTGACGGTTGTAACCGTGACCAATATTCCATTTGTCACAGTTATTAATGTTACAGTTAGTTTGTTTTGTCACAGTTTTTACTGTGAATATATTATTTTTTTTCGTTACTATTCTCCACTAATTGTCACAGTTATAACCATTACAATTGGAATTCTATATGCTTGAGAATGACTTGTCAACATACGTTTTAGAAAAAAAATGGCTATATTTACCATAATCCTATATACAACCTACTTCACAACAAAAGTAATTTACTTTGCCTCCATCATAATTGGCAGTACTTGAGAATGCATAAATATGTTATATTCAATTATGCTTCCAAAGAAAGATAAGTTAATGAATGTAAATGATAGCCTTCCATAAGAAAATAACAATTACATACACAATTCACAACAAAATTGTAATAACTAAGCAGTTTTATACAAATTTCATACTCCCATTAATTACATAATATTCTAAAACAATATTGTTTAGATTACAATATGCCCATCAGTTTATATTTTGAAATATCCAAGATTACACACAAAACAAAAGAGGAAACACTGGAGAATTATAATATGATAATTACATGATCTTCGCTGGACCAGATAAGAAGTTTTAAAATAACTATAAGTCTACATATACTGGAGAATTACATTATCCCATCAAGAAGCCTATACACCACCATCAAGGAAGGAGATAAAGTCCCATACCTGCTCATTGGAAGAACTAACTGAATTAGAGATACTACTAGATCACCATAGCAAATTTGATAAAGACAATTATTTTGCAAAAAGAATATAAAAAAATAATCATAATGCATAATTTGTTAACAGTACGATTCATCACAAATTATTTAGCGGAATTTGACACGTTCATGATGTTCCCGATATAAATTTTACAACTATCATAAGGGCTACAAAGGCAAGCTCTGTTTGGTTGACAATGACATGATTGTCACTGGCTCGACTCCAACACCATTACAAACACACAATGGGTTGCTGCCAATGCCCAAACTATTGAATCTGTCAGGTGATGACCGTGATGTAAAGGTTATTAACTCTTCTGCCTATAGTGATCACTTTTCATCTTGGAGAACTTCAGAAAGTAAAGAAAAAGATAAATAAAGCCTAATTGATCTTTTCATTGGAAAAATAGAGTACTGGGGACTTGCATGAATGAGTTACCTTGAAAAATTATGCCCATTATCTGAGTAAGGAAGATGCATCCTGAAATATGAAACAAGAAGAAGAATAAACAAAAGGCTTATTCATCAAGGATAAGATGACAATTAATTTTAGTTTGTGATTAGAGTACAAGAGGAATAAAACTCGTTTCAAGCTCTCTAACGTAAATGACATCACTATAAACGCAAAGTGCTCCAAGTAAGCATACTTTCAAGTACTACATTCCAAACAGTACGTATATGGAATTAGCAATCTAACTGTTGGATGTTGATGTGAACCTCTATAGTGGATCCTCATTGTCTGATTGTTGATTGATAGCCAACATACTAAAGATGCATGATGATATATACTTAAGAAATTAAATGTAGCAAATTGAGTTGCCCTTTGTACCTTGTGGCCCTATGATTCCACTCACTTCCTTCTAGTTCTTTTCTCACCTAGGTGTGAATCCAACCCACAAGAAAGTGATTGGAGATATTCCACGCACCTTTCTGGATATTGCATGTAATCATGCAAGACATCTCATGGCTTCCAACATGCTCCCAGAGAAGATACCTGAATTATTTATGTATAGAGGATATCCAGATTGGATACAAATGAGTGAAAATAAGGTTTATCACAAGATGAACCTGCAACAGTCATTCCTAAAACCACTACACGAGCAAGAATTTTTACTTTGGGCATAAGAGGAAGACATCATGTTATAACGCTTAAATTATCTATAACCCAGATATGTGGTTTGATACAACCTGTAAGCATCAATGATATGTATAGAAATCTTGAAAAGAAGAAGTAGCTGAAGATTTGCATTCATGAGAAAGCAGATAATGAAAATTTTCAACCATAGAACTTTTTAACATTGTTAAATGTTCAAAATGACAACCTGGTTAGCCCAAGCAACATGGAAGTTAGATGTATGTGGATGAACATCTAGAAGTAGAAACTTTACAAATGGCTTGAATCAAAAGTTTAGAATCAAAGTGCAGAATGGAAATATCGGCCAAGGAAGCTATGGAACTCTCCTACTTGGACAACCATGACAAGTCACAGTTTTAATGCTTTTACCGTAGGAAGCATGGAAAAACACTATCAGGACTTGCAGCTCTTGCTCCAGTACATGAGTATAAAGTCCAAACCACCATTTGCAGTTCGCACTGACTGGAGTTTGTGTTCATTTTGAATTCTATTACTATAAGCATTTTTGACAGCAAATCTTGAGTTAATATGCTTCTATGGCCTGTGATGAGAGCTGAGGCATGGTAGATATTATGAACATGCATGTAAAGGACTCCCTATTTTGCATGGTGACAGTAGATGATATCAACAATCAGTGTAGGTATAATTGATTCTATAGTCAAACAATACATGATAGGATTTGTACCACTCTTTTAATTAACTCTGCCCTCTATTTTTTGGATTCCTGCGTTTGCTTTTGTTGGCATAATGAAAGTCTGTCCATGCTTCCTTTAAGAAAATCAACCTTTGCTGCTCCCTATTCCACTTTCCTGTTTCAAGATACATATCAAAAATACCTCAGAAACAAATTATCAATCATTGTACATGATGGTATCAGAAATATTGGCACAATATATTATACTTTCATCCATTAGCTTTCTCTACTATTCTAAATCAGACGAAAAAAGCAATAACTTAAACACAACAGTCTATGAGTGAACGTTTGAGCAATTTGAGCATGCATCAATTTGAGCATGAGATGGGACAAAAAAACATTGTTATAATAAACATTGTTATAATAAAAAAGAAGCTTGTAAATAATACCTGTTACAGTAAAGCATGAGATGGGACAAAAACAATACATTGTACACTTTTCGACCTTAATTGAAAATGCTAATCACCAAGTAAATTATGTCTCTGGTTTTTAAAAATGACAAAATAAGACCACGCATATATTAATAATGCAGGAACAAACACACAAGCTATAAAACCCTGAACTGATTTATGGTTTTCAAATAAAATGTGGTGGCTTAGCTCAGAATTGAGAAATGGTAAGGGAAAATTTTCCTCCTGTCATGTCCTAGGTTTTCCTGCAACTGTTATACAGGGAGAGGTTTAGGTGTCTGTGTGGGTAGGGGGTAGAGATCCTGCAGGTAATTGATTCCTGCAAACTGCAGGGCAATAGGTAGAGATGGTAGCAGCAGTGCTAGTGTAGGTTGCAGGTGAGTAGCAGCAATAGCTGCAGGTTAGGGGAAATCCCTATGTAGTGTTTTGATTAGCAGCTGCATGCCAGCAATCAGTGCAGCAGTTTGGTTCACTTGACAGTCTAGTGTGTGTGTGTGTGTAGCAGATGTGTGGATAGAACATGTGTAGGCTTATGCATTGTACAAAGCCTGGAGTAGTCATAGCATATATATGTGCGCATGTGTCTTGGAGAGTAAGGGTCATGTGTGTGTCATAGGGAATAGGTGTTCAGTCATGAGCATTTTGTGTCAGTATATTAGGAGTTCAGGTATCAGTAAAAATTGGACAGAACGCTAAATGATAACTTTATTGTTAAATGCTACCGACAAATTTTGAAGGCTTATCTTGATGTTTAGTAATCAATGTTATTGAGCAATTCAAGCATATAAATGAGTCAAGTAATTAATCATATGAGAAGGACAATAAATTTCAATCTGGCTTAGCCTATTACTCAATCAAACTTCTAAATTTGCAATCTAAACATTCATAAAAGCATAATTGTATATTTCAACTCAATTCCAACATATTAATCTTAAGGTTGTGTTTGGTTTGCAGCATAGGTTATCTGCAAACCCAAAGTTCCAATCAATATAGTTATGCCCTTTGCGTGAACATCAGCTTAATTTCCAGAATTTCCAAATCCAAAAAATAAGTTTGTTTGGTAAAGTAGAATTTTAGCATTGGATTTGATTATGATCCAAATCCATTTTGGACAACATTTGAAGTGGCAATCTCACCACTACTTAGAAAACAAAAATTTTGACATATACAAAAAATTACTGCCAGCCTACAACAGCCAACTTTTTTTTTGCCCTACCAAAGGTTTAACATACATGCTACCAACCTACAAATTAGACACATACAAAAAAAACTAATGATTACAAATTACACGAAACAAAGTTTAGATTTTACCACAGCCAAAAATTAACATACATGCTACCAGACTACCATAGCCAAGATTTTATCATACATATATTCTGCCCAAATCTAGCCCAATACATTCATATTCAGATTTTGGAATTTCATTCCTACAGTTCAAATGTTAACACATAGGAAATTCCATCTTTTTAACAAATAGGAATTTCATTTGTATAGGAAATTCCATCGTTTAACAAATCGAAAATTCCATCATTTACTACTGTTCTGATTTCCATCATTTCCTACAATTCTATCATTTTTTGTAGTGTCTTTGTCCAAAGAAAAAAAGATAAATTGGCAATAAAGTTTCTAAAATCATCATGTAGCCTTGAACTATTCCAAAATGAAATATAACTTCTATCGTTATAATCATATGGTTTCTCAAATAAAAAATATATATATATTGGACAAATATAATTTACTCTAGTATCCTCATCAAGTTTTAACGTCCCATTCTTCCTTTTCCTTGTTAAGACAAACATCTCCTTGTGGAGGTATGAGTTGAGATTGTGATAGCACTTGCTTAGTTTTCTGTTGTCCAGCTTGAGAGCTTCCTCTAAAACCACCTTGTTCTCTAGCTTGAGAGCTTCCTTTAGAACAACTTTATTGTCCAGTTTTTGCATTTGCATAAATTCTTTTAGAACCACTTGATGTCCTCCTTGGGAGCTTCCTCCATAAACACTAGCTTTTGATACCTTTTTTTCTCCTTTCCCATTTTTACAACCTGCAAAATTAAGAATCCAAAACTTCAAGAATAGATTGAAAGAAAACCTCATATAGTACAAAAATATCCAATGTTACTTTGTGTTGAGAAATTAAACATTTCACAATAACCATGAATCAGTTCTGGAGCTATTCTAAGATGCACATTTTAAAACATTACATCATCATAGTTATTTTTCTCATTGCAGTATCAGCCACTACTAGTTCCTGTTAATGACCTTCGCAAGAGGGTAAATTATCAAAAATCAGTGGTAATCTTGACCCAAAACCATCACTTCACACTTATTCAGACCAAGACAATAAAATAAACCAGGTTCAAACTAGGTAATTAATAAATGCCACAAACCACAGATTCAGAACTATTGCCACAAAGCCAATTTTTATTCAGAACTATGCTACGTGGCCCATTCAACCCTTATCTCGCCTTGAGAAGGGCAAAATACTCTCACAAATCACCAACTACCATAATGAATGACAAGCTAAGAAGCACAAACACTTCAAATTTATGTCATGTCAGTGTCCTGCCATGTCGGACACACATATTTGACACACCACAGACATGTTAGTGTCCGTTTGCACCACAGGGACTCGAACCTGTGTTGGTCTGCATCTGATACATGTTGTTAAAGAGGCACAAAAACTCTATAGAGTAGTGGTGAGGGTTGGGAGTTAAACATTTAGATTAATCCTTTCATATGTAAATAATAAAATTGCAATTGGGATTTCAATGACCAGTAGCATTGTTTATGTGATCTTCCCAGATCATGTTTGCTTATGCAAGTCTTAATACTTATTTTTGAGGTTCTATCTAATATGAGTTTACATATTGTACAGATGACACACAAGAGGGTAAATTCTCAAAAAAATTAGTAGTAATCATTGACCCAAAACCATCAAGCCTTAATGTCCTTTAGAAAAGCAGCACTATGATCATACTTTCCTGCAACAGAATCATTAATCAAGGCTACTAAACTGAAACATCAGAAGAAAAAAAAAATTATGGCAGTAACTAGAGAGAGAAAAGAAACCTAAAGCAGAAATATAAGTTAGTAAAACACTATCTGGAGAGAGCTCTTCAGTAATTGTACCAAGTACCTGCAAAACAACATTTAAAGAAGTCATTACAAGGGAGTATGCTGTGAAAAGCCTTTCTGTTATTGGGAAGAAAATTCAGATGTTCCATAATTTCACCAGAAGGTATAAAATCAAGAGCATATTGCAGTTGAGCCTTGGATGAAAAGTTTTAATTACATGCTCAGCCTGTACTATGATGCAGACATTAATTATCAGGGGAACATGCAATTAGGGGGTTATTATTAATTCAAGAGATCCTGGGACAATAGAGGCACTATTCCAGGACTATTATTAATTCCATGCCAGTAGGAGAAAACAGCCATCATCTTGCCATTCACTTGGGTTTTTTTCTTGTTGTTGTTGTTGCAGTAGGCCTTTCTGCAGAAACTTTTGATAATGTTTTGTTATAAAATGTAGGAAGAATAGCTTCGTCTAAATGCCCTCACTTACGCACTTGATCTGACTAAACTTATGTGGCTGGCTCCTTCATTTTTAGCACTTGCTACTGCTCAAGCCTAGCCACCTTTGCAACTTGACCTTAATGGCATGTGATGTAATATGAATGTGTATAATTGTATCCAATTTCCTACTCAAGAAATTAGAGGAAGTATCTCGTTCATCTCTGGGACGTCGTATCTCGTATCTGGGACGTCCCCCAGAAAGTATCCAGGTAAATGTATGCCCCCCTTCAATCCTACTTGTTTGTTGTGTGAACAAGGTAAAGGTACTAGATGAACAGTATGTATGAAGATCCTGGGCAAGTCAGCCATAAGAAGCAGCCTTTAACTTTAAGAGTTTGTAGTTTGTACGAATTATAATTCCTAACCATACGTACTAGTTTCAAACTGATGAATGGTTAATATATGTGCTCCTGGGCTTACATGTATACATACTTCTATACGAGATTATGCATCATTTGTTATGACGGAGTTTAGACTTAAGTCAACTCTTTAAGTATCTAAAATCTGAAATCTGATGTAGAAATATACAAACAACAATCAGATATAGTTGCCCATAACCCATTTAATCTACTTTAAAATTGACTGTTAGTCAAGATGGTTTATTACAACCAAATTTATTGTAATTAGACATGAAGATTTCATTTGAAATCTAATAAATCTAGTTTTTAATATTTCGGTTTCTGAAGATTTCATTTAACCAGCTATGTTTAACATTTTAATCCTTGTTTTTGACAAAGCCTGACCCAAACCAGGGGCGAGCGATTGTGCAAAGTATTACTCATCGCAGCATGGCCATATGTAAGTTTTTACTGGGTTTGACATTTAGAACACTGTTTAAAGCATAATCCAGTACTCCATAAGTAAGAATAAGAGAACATTATAATTTTCCTTATACTGACAATTAAATAAACAAATGCAAATAGAATAGAAACAAATATAGTTATCATGATGATGATGAACCTTCATTTCCTGGCCTTTGTCTCCTCTTTTGCAAATTCATAAACCCACCAACTTTTCTTTTGTTAAGGCTGGCAAAATGGCATCCATACCAGGTAAAACCACAAGTTCTTCTACCACCTATTCACATGAAAAAAGAAAAGAAATCAGTATATACAAGATGTGAATCTACTTTCTTCCCACCATGAAACAGAAGACATAGCAGCATTCTAGAGCCATCAGTATTCCCAAGACGTGAATCTACTTTCTTCACACATTTGAGGATTCAAGATGCATCTACACATTTAAAAACAAAACAAAATTAGCCCTAACCCATCTATGGAGCTTGACACAGGTTTGAAAATGGGAATGAAAGATGGTTACTTTGCCTTGTCGTATCTAGCCTTCGTCTCCTTTTGTCTCTCCGCGGCATCCTTCGAAACCCTAACTATCACCTTCGAACCGTCAGCGGTGCTTCGTGCCCTTAATCCGGTGATGGAGGGCGGCGATCTAGTCGGAGCAGCGACTCTCTCTGCTCCATCGGGACTCCACGAGCAGCAACCATCGCGAAGCCACCAGGACTCGTCGAGCATCCACCATCGCGCAACCACCTCTGCTCCTCTCTCTCTCTCTCTCTCAGAAAGATGATTTGGGTGGAGTAAATCTAGTGTTAGGGTTAGGTTTTTGGATGATTTGAGGAAAGGGAGGAGAGGAAGCTCGGCAGAGAGAGGGGGAAAGTGGAGGGAAAGAAAAAAATGATGCGGGAGAAATAGAAAATTTTCCTTTTGGTGGAATGCATGTGACAGTATATGATTTTTTTGTAACAGTTTCTACTGTTACCAAAATAACAAAAATAACATAACTATAAAGTTATAATTTTAGTAACGGTTTTTCAACTATTGTAACGGTTATTACTATTACAAGAGTGTAACAGTAATAACCGTTACTAATTATAAAAAAAATGTGTTACGAGTTGCATGTTTTGGTGTAGTGAGAATGTTTAATACTAATAATAGATAATATATTTTAACAGGTAAAAAAGGGTGAGGACCCGAACATGGTGACCGTCTTCCTGGTCACCCATCGGAGGGCTGGAAAGTTCATTGACGAGAGGGCGACACAGGCATATGTACGTTCTATTCTTTATATTAATTTACTAGAAATTTAGAAAACAGAAAAATATATATCAATGTAGACTTTAGTAAACACTTACACGTTCGCAAACATTATTCTAGGCCGAGTTTGTTCGGCTACAGGAGGAGGCGGCTGCTGCTGCTAGTGCGCCAGCAGAGGAAGGGGCTGGTAGTTTCTCCCAGCCGCCTACAGCTCCATCGCCGGACGAGCTCTAGATGACCGTCGTTGGCGGACTTCAGAAGGGTACGTACTACGGTACGGGATCCTACGGCGCGTATTTGGCTTCGGAGTCATCCCGGGCCCCCTCTGTCAATGCGCAGTCTCCGGCTTCGCAGGCGTCGTCACGAGCTGAGGATATTCGTCGTCAGATCGAGGAGCTGCGTCGCGAGTTGCAGCAGCAGATTTCTGATGCGGTCGAGCGATGATCCGACCCTCCGATCGTCACCGGACGATTTGATGCGGTCGAGCGCAGTATACAGGAGCTGATGAGTCTGCATCAGGCTACAGCTGCCAGCTTGCACACGCTCATCGAGTCTACGCAGCGCATAGAGCGTAGACAGGTCGAGCTTGAGGGATCGCAGAGGAGCATGTTTGCCTCACTCACTCAGGTTTCGGCTTCACTTGAGGCGAGTACTGAGAGGGTGGTGAGTACCCTTGCTGTTTATGGTGAGCGACTGCGAGAGCTGGAGCAGATACGTCCTCCCGGTCCATCGACGGTGCCGACTCCAGACATTGCACTGCCTCCTACTGCCCCTACGGTGCAGCTCACCCAGGAGCAGTATGACTACATTCTATCCCAGATGCGCGGCAGGGGTCCGCAGTGATTTTATTGATTTTTTTATGACTTGTATGTATTGGCCCTATGGGCAAATTGTTTATTGGTACACTTTTGTTTATACACTTGGTGGGAGAATTTTTATCATCTCCTATTTTTATTTGACTCTATTGGATGTTTGTGAGGATGTGTGTCTATGATATTTACTTTGCACTGCCTCATATTTTTATTGTGATATTTACTTTGTGATATCTGCGACGGGGATGACAAATATACCTACGCTGGGTTATGAGCGATGATCTGATATACAAAGGAGGTGCTGCTGAAATTTTTAAAAAATATAATGTGTATTTTTGTGATGATGTGTGTCTGTGTTTACAGTGAATGTGAAATAGAGTGTTCGGAACCATCGACAGTTTCGATTACTGTTGTATGTTTTATCTTGGATAGAAAGAGCAACAGTTCAGGGTGTACTTCTGAGAGCTTCATTTTTACGTCCTTTACTTTTTGCGGACGTCGTAAAGGTTCCCGAGAAGGTGAAGGACGTGAATAGGAAGCTCTGAGAAGTGCACCCTGAACTGTTGCTCTTTCTATCCAAGATAAAACATAGAACAGTAAGCGAAACTGTCGATGGTTCGAACACTGCACTTCACACACACTGTAAACACAGACACACAGCATAACAAAAATACCAATTATATTTTTTTAAATTTTTTTTATAATATCTGCGACGTATAGCGACGTTCTGCGACGTACAGCGACGGAACGTACACATCGCTATACGTCGCTAAATAGTGACGTAACGTCGCTAGAAGTCGCTAAACTGCTGACGTGGGATATGACAACCTGAGAGCGGACGTCGCTAAATTTACCGCGTCGCAAAGTGGTCGCTCTACGTCGCTATTTTGGCGACGTAACCTTACGTCGCTATCTGTCGCGAATTTTGCGACGTCTAGCGACACTAAACGTGACGTCGCAAAAAGCGACGCTCTGCGACAAAATTGTCATCTGCGACATGCCTATACGCGACATCCAATTTTCGTCGCTAAATACGTTGCAAATAGCTTTTAGCGACGGATTTTCCTTATTTAGCGACGTCTTTTGACGTCGCTAAAAGGGGTTATTTTAGTAGTGTGCATTATGTGCGACGAGGAGATACCGGTAGAGCGAAAAGTTTACCACTATGAGCATTCGGACAAAGTCTGCACATACGCGACTTCTCGGAGGGTATTATTTACTTTATTTTATTTTGTTTGCAGATTTCAAACGAAAAAAAAATGGAATAGTTTCTAACACTTTTCTCATTGATAACATATATAAAGGAATTGAGATAGAGATTGTTGTGGATATGGCTATGGACATTCATATTTGAATTTATCCAAATCACAACATTTAAATTTTTTTTTATAGAAAACCTATCAGTCTCCACAAGTGCATTTACGTGCACTTCCTAGTATGCACATATAGATGTTCTCCAACACTTAAAACTCCATATATGCCCATACATGTTAAATTGATTTTAAACCAGCTAGAAGATGAAACAGTAGGAAGCAATGCATACATCCTGTACACAAGTACAAGTCACCTAATTAATCTAATTAACATTTGGAAATTATTTCAGAAAGGAATTAAATTTCTAGGTGAAAAAAAAAAATCTGTAAATTAAGAAAACTCCCTCAGCAATTATTGATGGATATATCTTATTTAAAAAAGAAAGAAGAAAAGAAAAGAAAAGAAAAGAAAAGAAACGAAACGAAACAGAATGACATATATAAGCAAAATGATTAACCTTATTGCTGCCTCTCCTAACATGAAACTGGGTAACAAACACTACGTACTCTCACTCATCTGGCTCCAAATTAAAGCTACCCAACAGTAGCTACTACACATGCAATGCATGCATGCCTGCCTTGTGTAGCTTATACTGCCGTCGAAACACGGAACATGCCGGGAACGTCATCAGGAATGTAGCTTTTCCAGAACCAATGCCTCTTCCAGACCCGATCCATCTCCTCCAAAGGTACATTCTTTGTCTCGGGCAACAGGAAGAAGACGAACAACGTCATTATGATCACGAATACTGCGAAGATGAGGAAGAGCACGTACTTGAACTGGCATAGCATCATCAGAAACAATTGTGCTATGATGAAGGTCCACAACAAGTTTACAGACACCACTATGGATTGTGCCGCGGATCGTATCTCCAACGGAAAAATCTCACTCGGCACCAGCCATCCCAGAGGTCCCCAAGACCACGCAAAAGCGGCAACGTAAGTGCAGACCATCGCCAGAACGAGGTTGGCCGTCCCCTTGGAGAGAGAACCCACTCCGCCTGTCCCGAACGTCTTTCCTAATATTATGGCAATGAATATCTGGCTTAACAGCATCTGGAATCCTCCTTCTATAAACAGCACCCTCCTTCCAAACTTATCCACCGTAGCAATGGAAACCAACGTAGCCACCATGTTGATGACCCCCGTGATGACGGCGGACATAAGTGATGCATTGTCTCCGAAACCGAGGGTCTTGAAGAGGACCGGCGCGTAGAACATGATGATGTTGATTCCAGTGAGCTGTTGAAAGGCAGGGATGAATATGGCCATCACCAGCTGCGGCCGGTACCTCCTCTTCCTGATGTCTAGCCACGGATGTTCCACTTTGGCTGCAGCCTTGCTCGCCTCGATTATGTCCTGGAGCTCTTCCTCCACGTTGTCAGTTCCGCGAACCTTGCACAATGTCTCGCGTGCCTTATCCGTGTGCCCCCTCTCCACAAGAGAGTTGGGCGTGTCCGGTAGCCACAGGGCTCCAATGGTTATCATGACCGACGGGACCCCTGCGAGCGCCAAGGAAACCCGCCACCCGTATCCTCCCTTGATCTTGTTAGTTCCGTAATTTATGAGATTGGCGACCAGGATGCCGATGGTGGTGGCCAGCTGGAACACCATGTTGAGGGCCCCGCGAAGCTTCGGAGGGGCCATCTCCGACAGGTAGAGGGGGACCACCTGATTAGCGAAACCTACGCCAACACCCAGGAGTAGGCGGCCGATGATCAGCATTATGATGTTCACAGCGGCGCCATTGAGAGCCGAGCCGGCGATGAATATAAGCCCCGAAACAAGCATGGTGATCTTGCGACCGAAAGCACGCGTTATGGTGGAGGCAAAGAAGGTGGCTATCAGTCCAGCAATGTAGAGAGAGGAGGTGAAGGACGTCAGTAGCTGGCTGTCAAACTTGCAGTACATGTTGGAATCGTTGGCCGCTAGCTGAGCCTTGTAAACTGAAGGGAAGAATTTCTCCAAGAAAACGTCCATTGAGGTAACTCCGCCTGTACGCATAAACACATGATCATCAGATGATTATGCATGCATGCATGAGTTACATCATATTTGCTTGCTAGCGAAACAAATTGCACGAGTCGACTCACAAGTTAAGCTACTTTGACGATGCTTTTCCAAAAAAAATATCGAACCAAACAAACTCTATAACCAGACCAAAGAAACCTAAACAAACCAAAGAAAGTTGAAAATAAATAATTGAAAATTGAGTGCTGAGTGAAGGAGTTACCTGAAATTCCGATGTCGTACCCGAAAACAAGACCTCCAAATGCAGCGACTATGCAGGTGAGGACCACGAACACTGTTACCTTCGCTTGGTACTCCTTCACTGCACCGCCGGACACCATCATTCCTCCTCCCGCCATTCTTAATGATTAATTATAGATATATAATTAAAATAATAATGAAATAGCTCCGTAGGTGTATATGTTTCCTTCTATATTGCTTCAAATCTCTAATCCAAATGAAATGGACTACTAATTAAGAATACAATAAAAGCAACATGGCAGCACTCCTCTATTTCTCCTCAAAGTCGGGGACTGTCTCATTGTTAATTACTACTTTGCTTAAATGGCCATGTAATAATCTTGTTTATTTGGACAAGCGTTATTTTAGGATACTGTTCGAATTACTGCACGAGAGAGAGTGAGAAAGTGACAGTGCATGGTCAAAAGGAGCGGAAATAGTTCCAGCTTGTGGTCGGATGTATGCTATACCCGCTTTTTCTTACTACTTCCCGGAAAACCATTAATTTCTTTTTGTTTTTTCGTTTCTTTCTTTAATATATATATATATATATATATATATATATATATATATATATATATATATAAGAAAGAAAGAAAGAAATAATATATATATATATATATATATATATATATATATATATATATATATATATATATATATATATATATATTATTTCTTTCTTTCTTTCTTATATATATATATATATATTTTTTTTTCTTTTTTTTTTTCTTATATATATATATATATATATATATATATATATATATATATATATATATATATATATATATATATATTTCGGAGGTCTGTCGACATAGTGCCACGAACTGAGCCCGATATGAAAAAAGAAAAAATATAATATATATATATATATATATATATATATATATATATATATATATATATATATATATATATATATTTTTATATATATATATATATATATATATATATATATATATATATATATATATATATATATATATATATATATATATATATATGAAAATTCTTCAATAAATCCATCCTAAAAATTTGTATCGATACATCCCAAATCTGAATCGTTGGATGTTGATCCAGTGGTTCTTATTAAATGAGTTTTCTTGGACTATTAACAGAGTAGGGAACATCATTTAATACAGTTTTTGACTTTTGATCTATTGATAACTTGCTAGTGTAGGTCATTCTTGACTTCAATTTTTTCAATGAACACTCTAAATTAACTGATATTTACTTTCTCTTTAAGTAATATTTTGGTGTGTCCTGCATATTGCATGTTATATTAAATCGGAAGAAATATGCTTCTTGGAATTTTTGATATAAATAAGATAAATTTTCCTCCAAAGTATCAAAGTTTATAGACATTGGACTCGAGGAACGAAGTTCATAAAATTTGTACATAGAGAAACAAAGCATGCTTCTCTTTATGTTCGCAAATCTTCTATTGTATAAAGAAGTTTCAAAACGTTTCAAAAATGAGCCGTCTAAACCGTATGAATATCATGGACCATTTTATTTTTAAAAAATTACCGAAGATATAAAAGTTAAGGGTCCGTTTGGATAAGTTTCTGAAAACAATTTTCTAAGAAGTTATAAAATTGCTTTCTAAATATACAGATTCTTATTTTGCGTTTGGTTACTTCTATCTGAAAAATAATTTTAAGAACAAAAGTTAAAAAGTTTCTGTTTGTTAAAAAAATTATAGAAAATAGTTTTTATAAAATAATTCTTAAAATCTCTGTATCCTGTGTCCTCCACCATATCTGACACGTATTGTTGAAGCCATCCAGATCCAACTGGTTTCGTGTCTGTGCAAGAATAGATCCAGATGGATGAAGCCAATTGGTAATTCCTTTGTTAATAAAATGAAAAATAGATGAATAAAAAAATTATGAATAAAACTTTCTCTCATTTAGTCCGTACAAATATCTATTTAAAAACTAAATTTAAAATTGTTTAAAACTAAATTTAAAGAGAAAGAAATATCAAAAAATATTTAAATTGTTTAACAAAGTTTAGTTCAAATATATTTAAATATTTGAACTATTTCAATAAAATCATAAATATATTTATCCATAACAAATTATAAGTAAAATTTAATTATTTTTTTACAAAATTTATTTAAATATAAATATATATACAATAAATATTAAATTTAGCTTAAATATTAAATTGTTTTGTGATAAGATTCGAAAGAAAAAAATAAAATAATTTAACGTGCACTCCAAGAAAAATATCTTGTTACAACGCATGAAAAGAAGCTATTACAACGGTTCGTATATAAGTGTTACAGAATTTCAGCAACAACACATAATATAACGGTTTTGAAGAATTTTTGGCCTACTATAATGATTTATAGCGTCAAGCATTATATATTATTCACACATATGTAACGATGTTACACGCAAATGTTACAAAAAATGGTAAAAAAAAAATTAGAATGTCCGCTCAAACCCGACTCCCAAATCAAAACCCTCAGTCACTTTTCCCCCTCTTTCTCATCTTCTTCCTTTTGTGAGATTTTTCTTCCCTCTCTAGATCTAGGGTTCCCAACCCCTAATTTTTCCTTTATTCTTCCTCCAGTTCGAACCCTCTCAAAAAATATGGACAAGAATAGACTCGGTGGGGCGGCCGACTAGAGAGGACAGCTACAGCCGGAGGCGCGACAAAGGATCTTGAAAAGGATGTAAGAGAACCCTAATTTTCCTTTGATTTATTCATTTTTTCTCTTTTTAGGGCTTCTTCTCCTGGTTGTATATAAGTAATGCCCCTTTCCATTTTTCTCGTTTTTAGGGCTTCCTCTCATGATTTTTTTTCCATATTTTTGAGGGTTTTGTTGTAGCACGCCGAGTTATATCAAGCCAGATATGTAGAACACATTCGAGTTCAACAAGGTGATATTTTGAGTAGTTTTTATATGTGATTTTTGAGTGACTTGTGTGATTGTTTCTTGAGAAATGTGATCTTTTTCGAAATTAGGAAAGTATTGCTTGCGCTAAGTCGCCAAAAAAGTTGGCCAGGACTAGGGCACAAGAAAGGTAAGTTTTGATCTGATTATATTATCCAACAATTGGTGGAGAATTGTTTATCGATTTGATTATTAGGAGAATCAGTCTATTTGGAATCAGTCGATTTTGAAGATAAATTAATTTCTCTACCATGGTATTAATTTCTGTCTTTACTAGGTCCTTTGGTTTAGAATCAGTTGATTTCTGTAGATTTGACACTTTCAACAATTTCGATACAACATTCGAACGGATTTTGAAACCATAGTAGAGAAGAAATTGAGAGTTTTTAATAACCATATATAATTTATGCATTATTTGACAGTTTTGACCGACAAGACCATGGAATCAGTCATTAGGAGAGCAACACCATGGAATCAACAGATTATGTGCTTTAGTGTTTATACTAGGAATTAATTATTAAGGGTTGTGGAGAAATAAAATAAACTCTCTCTTTTCGGTGAAGCTGCTATGTTTACTGAATGCTGAGTTTGTTTGGTCAGAGGAGTGTCAGGCAGCTTTTGATGAGTTGAAGAAGCGGCTTACGACAGCTCTGATTCTGACATTGCCTTCAGGATCAGGGGGATTTACTATTTATAGTTATGCTTCAGGGAAGGGGCTGGGTTGTGTCTTACAGCAGCATGGGAAGGTGATTGCCTATGCTTCCAGGCAATTACGTCCCCATGAGAAGAACTACCCTACCCATGACCTGGAGCTTGCAGTAGTGATATTTGCTCTGAAGTTGTGGAAGCATTATCTGTATGGGAAGCGGGTAGAGATTTGTACAGATCACAAGAGTTTAAAGTATGTGTTCACTCAGAAGGAGCTGAACATGAGGCAGCACAGATGGCTAGAGTTGATGAAAGACTTCGACATATCACTTCAGTACCACCCAGGGAAGGCTAACGTGGTTGTCGATGCCTTGAGTAGGTATCCAACAGCCATGTGTTTGACTATGGATCGGCACTTGCTTACAGATTTAGAGAGCCTTGGGATTGAGGTGATCGTGCCCGGAGTGCAGATTCAGATGTGGGGCATGCAGATTCAGTTGGACTTGGTGGAGAGGATCAAGTCGGCACAGTTTAAGGACGTTGCTCTGCGGTGTCTCCGAGAGCAGGTTCGAGCAGGATTGGTGGATGGCGAGTTTTCTCTTGCAGAGGATGGTGCCTTGAGGCACGGTTCCAGGTTATGTGTGCCTAGCGGAGAGCTCAGGGAGCAGGTTTTGCAGGTGGCCCACAGATCTCAGTACTCTATACACCCTGGTGCCAACAAGATGTATCGAGATCTGAGGGAGCATGTTTGGTGGTCCGGGATGAAGCGGGAGGTGGCTCGCTTCGTAGCTAGGTGCTTGGTCTGTCAGCAGGTCAAGGCAGTGAGGCAGAGGCCCGATGGATTGTTGCAGCCGCTGCCCATTTCTGAGTGGAAATGGGAGCATATCACTATGGATTTCGTATCTGGACTGCCACGTATACCAGGAGGAAAAGATGCAATTTGGGTCATCGTTGACAGGTTGACCAAATTGGCCCACTTTTTGCCATTCAAGGTGGGTACGTCTACAGAGAGGCTGGCGGAGATGTATATGCGACAGATTGTCAGGATTTATGGGGTTTCGGTCAGCATCATCTCGGATCAGGATAGTCGCTTTACTTTTCATTTCTGGAGGAGTCTGCAGACCAGCTTGGGCACTCAGCTCAAGTTTAGTACTGCATACCACCCCAGACGGACGGACAGTCAGAGAGGACTATTCAGACACTTAAGGATATGCTGCGGACGTGCGTCCTGGACTTTGGAAGTTCCTGGGAGGATCATCTACATTTGGTAGAGTTTTCTTACAACAACAGTTTCCAAGCCAGCATTGAGATGTCACCGTTTGAGGCTCTGTACGGGCGTAGGTGTCGTATACCCTTATCTTGGGATGATGTTGGTGAGCGAGATTTACTGGGACCAGAGATGGTTGTTGACGTAGCCGAGAAGGTGAAGCTCATCAGGGGCAGACTTCGCGTGGCGCAGGACAGACATCGGCACTGGGCCGATAGCCACTGGAGGCCGTTGGAGTTTGAGGTACAGATTAGAGTAGGATTAGATTTAAGTTTGTTTGTTTGTGATTTTGATCATGTTTGATTATTTAATAATTGAGACCTTGCTTGCGATTAGGTTGGAGACCAGGTTTTCTTGAGGATATCTCCGACTCGTGGTACGATACGTTTTGGTGGAGGCGTGAAGCTTAGCCCGCGCTTCAACGGCCCTTTCGTTATCAGCGGGAGAGTCGGTGACGTGGCATACAGGCTAGACTTGCCACCTGCACTAGTGGGGGTCCACAACATATTCTATGTATCACAGTTGAGACGGAACGTGGCTGATCCTAGCCATGTGCTCGATCATTCGGAGATTGAGGTTGGGCCTTCTCTCAGCTATCCAGAGTAGCCAATGGAGATACTGGATCGACGGAAGAAGGTTCTGAGGAACCAGGTGATACCCTTGGTACGCGTCGTATGGAGGCATCATTCTCCAGGAGAGTCTACCTGGGAGCAGGAGGATGAGATGCGCAAGCGTTACCCATATCTTTTTGGACCGTGAGTTATACTTTCTATCCTTCTCATCAGTTGCATTTTGCCTTTCAATTTCGAGGACGAAATTTTTTTAGGAGGGTAGATTTGTCACTTCCACTTTTCTAGCTTGAGGGTATTTTGGTCATTTTTAAATTTTGGGAATTAATTGGGATTTATTAGTATTAATTATAATTATTAGAATTTTCAGTGATTTTTAGTATATTTGATTTGGTGCTATTTTTGACCTTGACTAATGTTGACTTGGGAGACTGTCCTAGAGGCTAACCTAGGTCATGACTATTTGGTTAGGTTATGGAATCCTAACTTGACCTAAGTTAGTGATATTTAACACATTAGAATTTATTATGAGGAATTAGGATTTTATTTGAATAGAAAATGGCTTGTGATTTCACAAGTCATGACTTGTGACTTAAGCCTTAGAGGTCCAACCCAACACTAGTGGAGCCCTAACCCTAGCCCAATCCAGCCATGGCCGGCCACATAGGGATTCTCCCACCTATTTAATGCTCCTAGAAATTAGGGCTAGCCTCCATTGGAATTATTTACAAGTTTTAGAAAGAGGTAAGTCTCCAACTTCATAAATTCATAGAAAATCTAAATTAACTCATTTTTCCCTCAAACAAATTGCAATAGGTTTAAATTTAGGTTTTCTTGCTGTTGGTATATGTTATTCTTGGTTTTATAGAAATTTGGTGGAGTTTGGGGAGCAAGGAGACACCCCCTCTTTGGAGCTTTTGAGGAGTTGTGACACCATTAGGTAAATCTCTAAAACTCTTTGTTAGATGCTGTTTTTATTGCATAATGACCTAGATCTAAGGGTCCCCTAGCTAACCCTAGATTTTTGTAGGATTTTGTGTCCTATTCGTGTCCCATTTGGACACGTATCAGCCCATGGGTTTAGGTGTTTGATGAAATACCCCAAAGGGCATTTCGATTTAATTATTGGAAAGTATTTGCATAGGAAAATAAGTTTTGGTGTCGCTTAGGGGTTCCCAAGTGTCTGAGTTTGTGTCATGTCATTTTGGTGTTGCATTGGACACATGGACACGCCCGCGCGCGCGCGGACTGCACTGTCCTGCTGCTCGGGGGCGATTGCTCCTTGGATACAGCACGTAGATACGTAATTTCTTGAGGATACATTGGGGCAGTGTCTGAAACGACACTCCCCAAGTGGCACGAGATCTCGTGTCGTATCGAACACGTAATATAGAGTGCACTGGTTTTACACTGAGTCGTTCAGTCGACTTTACGTCCACTGATACGGGTTGATAACTCTGGACATGACGCACTAGGACACGAATTAGGGTGATGGACACGAAGACCTATCTTAGGCGAACCTAGGTTGGTGAGTACGAGGCCTGGGTTGGCCTGTGTCGAGTGCACGACATGCGTGTACTTGTGCACGAGACAGTGCACTGCTGTGCAGTGTCCTGTGCACTGGAATGGTTTTATTCGTGTGGACACGTCGTGTCTCGATGTGGTGGACACGAGACACTTCCTATGACACGTGCACACCCTATATGTTAATTACCAACCTTTAATTTCATATTTGGGTTGTATTTATGTGTCAATTTTTCTTTTACCTAATTTCTGATACTAAGTAGTATTCCCAATTTTTCCAGTTTTCATATTCGAAATTTGGCAATCTATTTCACCCATTTAAATGTTGTTAAATATTGATTTTAAACCCTAATGTTATTCTCCTACTTATAATCTAGTTATGGGTTGAATTTGGGGTTGTTTGGTTGATAATTGATTTCAAAATGGGGTTTTGAATGTATGGGACTGAATTTGTAAATGAATTGAGTTTCCTTCCTTTCTTTCCTCTGTTAAAACTGAACTGATATGAGTTCCTTCCCTATTTTTATTTACTTTACACTGTGGACACAGTAGCTTACCCCTCTCATTCACATGTGACACACAAACACTAGCTATTGCATGCTTGACACTCACTTGTATACTCACACACACTCTAGCACACAGGTTAGTCCTAACACACCTACACAGCCACACACATGCTGATTTTCAGTTCTCCCTACACACTCACACACATTCCAGATTTCTTCACACACACACATGAGCAAATGCACATTGCCCATTTCCTAATTTCTATGTTCTTGTATATATATGTATATACATATATATGAGATGCATATAGGTACCCTATATATTATAATATATGTGTATTATAATTAGATATATATGGATATATGTATATATAATATAAGTATATCTAAATATGTAATATAAGTATGTGTGTGAAATGTATATATATATCTATATAATGTATAGTGTAATGGTATCACATATATGTGTATGTATCTATATATATATATGTATATGGTTACCCTATTGTGTGCGATGACTTGTGGTGTCTTGGGTTGAGTTGTGGTGCTAGTATAAGGTTGTATAGCCTTGGATAGTCTTGATAGACTAGTATAGGCTAGTTTGACCTAATTTAGACTTGTTAGACCTAGTTTGACCATAGTTGACCTAGTTTGACTTCTAGGGTTGACCAGAGTTGACCAAGAGTTGACTTTGGCCTAGATTGACCTAGATTCATGTAGAATGCATTGAATTGCATCTTATTATTATTTTAGACTTGTTGTGACTTGTGCTGTTCTGATTAGGAGCCAGACACCTCTCCTCGGACAGTACATTTCATTCGGACACTCAGATACCAGGCGAGTACATTCTCTAACCATTTCATATCCTACTTAGAATTATTTTCCTGCTTTAAATTACTTTACTTGATACTGTCACATTGGTCACACGGATTAGTACTATATGGATCCCTTCTTGAGATGTTATCCCTTCAGGGAGCATCGGGTACTACATGTTCTGTGCGTTTCACTTATATGGCGTATCACTATGCTTCATGGTTCATTGATCACTTGTGACATGTACTCTCATGATCACAGAGTTTTTCTTGAATCCTTCTATTTATTGGGCTTCCCAGAATCCCCATTTTTGGGTCTACCATGTATCACCCTTCGGGGGCCATTGCATGGAATCATAACATAACCTGGCTGGATCCTTGTGTATTGATTGGAGGTACGGAGGAGTAGAAGTAGACATGTGAATAATATCCAAGTATTGTAGCATCAGAATCTTTCCATAGTGTAGCATCAGAATCATCCTATGCCATTTACATGTCTATATTGTACTCTGACTCACTAGCCACTGTTAGTTCCCTATGTATAGTAGATATTTCTATTACAGTTCTCTCTCTGTTTACATACTGCATTTCTTTCAGTACCTGTATCTTACTTTACTGCATGATTATATTTTCTAACCTGCTATAAACTGTTGAGATGTATTGTGCTCGCTCCTGTCCTGACTGGACCTGTTAAAAATATTACAGAGGACGAGAAGGAGGCCTGTGTGGATACCTTCTACGGGACAGCCCTAGACGACACTTGTGAGCTGGACTCTCAGGAGGACCGAGCTCTAGCTGATGACATTATCCCCATTGCCTAGACTAGCTTAGTTAGGCTTTATCTTACTTATGTTGTCTTGAGACTAGTAGTTAGACTTTATTTCTGTCTTTGATGTTATACAGGATGGCTGTATAACATCCTTCGCAGCATTATTACAGATGTTCCTGAAACGATTTTATGAAGGGACTCACGACATGACTATGTTCGCCCTCACCAAAATCATACAGAAGCTCAATGAAATAGCCAAACGTTTCATCGAGCGCTTTCGACAAGAGGTATTGAAAAAACCTGGTACTCCAGACGCATTGAGTACTACAGATACTTGCAAATCAAACTTGTTACCTATAGTCAGCATGTGGACGTGACCTACGCAGTTTCAAGATTGGGGTTCCTTCATAGTAAGTGTCAGAGCAGTCGAAGACAGTGCTGAGAAGTTCAAGCAATTAGGCATCCCGAAGCCTAATCTCGACAAATAAAAGCACCTCACTACTAGCAGCGATAGTCACCAAAACAATCGCAAAGGCAAAGAGGCCTTAGCCATCGATATAGGTCAGCCAACATCTATAGCGACAACATCTCCCGAGAGAGCAGCAACAAGACCTAAGGAAGACTATTCCTTCGATGATGACAACGTCATGAGCATCTTTGATTGCTTGATCAAAAGCAATAAAATTCAATCGCCGGAGATCAAACGGCTAGACGAAGTAGGTAAGACTGATAATCCTAAATATTGCATGTATCACAGGTTTCTGTGGCATCCAACCAAGGCTTGCTACATACTCAAAGGAAAGATCCCGGAGCTAGTCTACGCCAAAGTAATCACTCTTCGAAAGCATGAGAAGACGGTGATAGCCAATGTCGTCCTTTTGCAATTTGGAGACTTCACTCCACAACTGGTTCCTAACAGTATCGTCCTGATACCTAAAGCAACTATGGAGATTGTCAACCTTCCGCCGGCACAAAATGATGGTTTGGTACCACTGTCAACAGCCAAAGGAAAAATCATATGGGTTCATCCAAACCTGGTCGATGAATTCGAACAGAAGTCATCGACATCCGTTTCTTCTAACAAACCAAAGAAGTTGGCTAAATACATGTCCTGCAACATGACTTCAAGTGAGCACTCCTTGCTTAACGGTCGTGGCTACTTACATTCCGGCAGGGTCTATGTCTTCTTCTTCAAAAACTACTATACCGACATCAGAATCCAACTACCAACCTGAATTCCATCGATACATTCAGCAATCTCATGAATTGATGATAAAGATGGGATATCACTTTCAAAAAGCACCAGGTCTGAACAATAGAAAGGGGTCTCCGATACCTCTATCTTTATAACTTCAAGACAACAGGTCTCGTGACGGACTGGAATTCGGGACAAATCACACAATTCCTCATCAGAAAAAGAAGCCCTCCAAAAGCAAGGCACGGATAAGAACCTGTAATATAGTTTCCCTTTTACCTGCTTCAGAAGAGGAAGTCTTGACCGGTACTAGGTTTGGTAGACTCTATCTACGAGACTATCCAAATGGTCAAGAGAATGAAGTTGTCACTCCTCCTGCTTCTGATGCTCTTACAACATCAGCTCCACTAGGTGATTCGGGTCCTTCTAAATCGATAACAGCCGATAAAGGTAAGCAGCAGGTTCGCTTTGACAAGAACCAGAAGAAGACTACTCCACCGTAAGGCCTTCAGAAGCCATACAACTTTGATATATTGGATCAGCTAGCCAATACTCCAGCAAGACTGTCAATGTTCGAACTCCTTCATCTCTCAAAGGAAACTCGAGAAACATTAAGCGAAGCTCTGATGCAAGCCGATGCTTGTCTTGTACATCTTAAGAATTCAGACGAAGAGCCTGTGGCATGCCCTTAATGTTATAGTATGATAGAAATAATGCCAAACATCACCTTCACCCAGGATGATATGTTGTTGGAGGACAATTGACACGACCGACCTCTTTACTTCACTGGGTATGTCAACACGATGAAGGTGATCGCATCCTTGTCGATCTCGGGTCTGAACTCAGCATAATCCTAAAAACTTTGCTGGACTCTCTAAAGATTCTGGTTCATAGTCTCTCAGCGACAGTGACAACTATTCTTGGATTCAATTCTGGGAAGAGTAAACCATTGGGAAAGATTTGCTTGAGAGTCCAAATCGGCGATCTCCGTACGAAAGTCACCTGATATGTAATTGACAACTACGTTTCCTATAACTTATTGTTAGGAAGGCTGTGGTTGCATGAACATAACATTGTGCCATCCACGCTCCACCAGTGCTTTGAATATGTGGATGACAACGGAGAAATCAAGAAAGAAGTGGCTGACCTCAATCCTTTTCATGGTGTTGAGGCCTATCATACAAATTCTAGGATGTATAAAGAAGAGTACATGAAGGTCGTGTTGGCTATGGACACAGAGAAAGACTAAAAAATGACCCAAATGAAGTCTTGGTGACTCTAGTCAAATGACGCACCTCTCGTCCTTCATCTTCTCAGATGCTAACTATCACTCTCTTCCCTCCTACTGAAAAAGTGGAGCAAAGGGAGCTCACCTCTTCTGAGGCTCTTGTTATCGACCTTCGTCATAACAAGCCTACTACTTCTCTTTCTCCTCCACTTGTTATCGACCTAGCAGCGTCTCCAGCCAAGGTCGCAAATACTGTTGTAACTGTTGATACTGAAGATATCAGTAAAGTAGTGTCTCCTTCGTAGTATATTGATGCCAAATTTTATGCACAACATTACTTAGAAATTTTGGACAATTTCAAACCTCTCACCTTAGGGGCAATTCAGCCTTTTCAAGATGAGATAATATACAAACTGGTGCAAAATTCATTCTTCGTAGTTCCCCCTCAGAACAACGATGAGAATCCAATTCTCTTCAGCATAGAACATAACCAAAGAACTATGCTCGACAATGATTCTGAAAATGACGATAATGGAAGAATACAACTGTATCGTTACATTCAGCAATCCAAGAATATCATCCAAAAAATGGGTTACAATTTAGGGCCTGGGTTGAATGGAGGTAAAGGTAGACGTACTCCTATCCGACTACCTGTTCCGAAAGGAAGGTCATCCCAATACTATAACAAGACTAGACATGGGTTAGGCTATTCTACGCCGATTACAACCCCAGATAGATCTGAATCAGACGAAGAGATACGATCTCACTCTTCCGATTCTGCTTCACGGGACTCAGACACCAGTATAGGCGAGGTTCATCAACTGACTTTATCTGTCAATATGGTGACAACTGAATTCCCAGAAGATGATGTGGATAATGACTTTATCGAGACTTAATGAGAATGAGCCTTGGGGACAAAGGATGGATACACAATGGGAACTTCACTTCGAACAACAAGAGCCACCCACTAAGGATGAATTAATCCAGATCGACTTCGGAGATGAAGCATCTACGAGGCCAATCTTCATCAGCAAAAGCGTCCCTGAGGCTGACAAGAAGGACATGATCCAGCTCATTAAAGAATACATTGATGTGTTCGCCAGGAGCTATGAAGATAAGCCAGGACTAGATCCTCAGATCGCTACTCATAAGTTAAACATCTTGCCAAATGCTAAGCTAGTTAAACAGCAACAACGATGATTTCAACCTGATATGATGGACGCTATAGAAGCTGAAGTCAAGAAGCTGATTGCCAACGGCTTTGTTAGGAAGGAACAACATCCTGACTGGGTGGCTAATGTCGTCCCAATTATGAAGAAAACATAGAAAGTTTGTGTCTATATCGACTTTAGAGACCTCAACGCAGCTTGTCCCAAAGACGAGTTTTTGCTTACAATTACTGGTGTCATGATCGACAATACTTACGGGTTCGAAAGAATATCTTTTATGGACAGATTCTCTGGTTATAATCAGATAAAGATGAATCATGAAGGCAAAAATCATACGTCCTTCCATACTCCCTAGTAGTCTACTACTACACAGTCATGCCGTTTGGTCTCAAAAATGCTGGTGCCACCTATCAACGGGCTATGAGTACTATTTTTCGTGAACATTTACAGAAAATAGTCGAATTCTATGTCGATGATATTGCTGTCAAAAGTCATTTAAAGGAAGATTACATCCAAGACTTAATGACTATTTTTGATCTAATGCGTTAACATCAACTCAAAATGATTCCCACCAAGTCATTCCTGGGTGTCTCTTGTAGCAAATTTCTCGGATTCATTATTAACTCTAAGGGTATACACGTTGAACCCGAGAAAGTCAAAGCCATCCAAGAGATGCATCCTCTACGGAATCTAAAAGTGCTACGAGGATTCCAGGGACGACTTACCTATATCAGGAGATTCATCCCAAATCTCTCTAGATTGTGTAGACCATTCACGCAACTAAAGAAGGAAGGTGTGACTTCCATTTGGCATGATGAATGTTAGCAAGCATTTGAGGATATTAAGCAGTACTTGATGAACCCTCTAGTCCTAGTTCCTTCAATCATAGGAATTCCCTTCTTGATGTACGTTCGAGGAATAAATCATTCTCTCGGTGCCCTCTTAGCCCAGAAGAACAATGAAGGCCATGAGCAATCAATCTATTATCTCACCCGCATAATGATTGGTGCTGAACACCGATGCATCCCAGTAGAAAAAGAATGCTTAGCCTTGATGTTTGCCATCCAGAAGATGCATTTTTACATCAAAGACCAAACCATCCATGTCATCTCTAGAGTCAATCCTCTGTGAGTACTGATGAAAAAGCCTAGTATACTCATTTCTAGACTTGCTATATAGGCGATTCTACTAGCACAGCATGATATGTTCTATGTTTCGTAAAAGTCTGTCAAGGGTCAAGCCCTAACTGATTTCCTGGTTGCTCATCCATTTCCTGAAACTTCAAAACTCTACGACAAAATTCCTGACGAAACTCCAGAGTGCAACACGACTTCAGAAGGAATACTCGCTTGGCATCTATTCTTTGATGGTGCATCTAGAATCATACCAAACGATATCATCATCGCTGGAGTAGGAATTGTCCTTGTATCTCCAGAAGGTTTAGCCATTCAAAGAGCATATTCTCTGGAGGAGCCATGTTCTAACAATGTTGTCGAATACAATGCTTTGCTCATCGGTCTCCAGTTAGCTAAACAGCTGGATGTCGACTATCTTGAGGTATATGGAGACTCTAAACTGATCGTCAATCAAGTTAGAGGCACATATGAAGTTCGACATCAAGATTGCATCCCCTATCAAGAAGTTGCAGTTAAACTTGCTATGTCATTCAAAGGTTTCTTTATTAAGCATGTACGCTAAGCATGCAATACGGAAGCCGATGCACTTGCTAATCTAGTAGCAGTACTAGCTGTTCCTGTGAGAAGAAAACAATTGATAGTCCTTACTAATCGAGAATTATTCTGTGTCGAGAATAATTTGAATATTGAATTCAGTAATATGGTCGAGATTTGTACTACTAGTGAAGACTGGAGGACTCCCTTCATAGACTTCGTAGTATATGATATCTTACCAGAAGACCCTAAAGAAGTAACGATAATTCGTCATTGGTCACTCCGGTTCTACGATAACCACTCATCCAAGACACTCTACTGTCGATCTTTTGACGGCATGCTCATGCATTGCCTCGTGGGTGATGAGACAAAACATATATTACATGAAGCTCATGATGGTGTCTGCGGTGCACTTCAGCCTGGTCCCAAGCTATAGGATCATATCAGAAGCATAACTATTAGCCCCCCATGGTTGCGGACGAAAATGAATATGAAAGGAAATGCAGAGCATGTCAGATCCATGTAGATTTCATCTACCAACCGTCAGAATTCTTACTTCCAACTACAGCATCTTGGCCCTTTGAAGCTTGGGGCATGGATGTCATCGGTCCTATCAATCCGCCATCATCTCGAGGACATCGGTTCATCCTAGCTATAACCGATTACTTCTCAAAATGGACAGAAGCTATTCCTCTGGCTGAAGTCAAGACAAGCAGTATCATCATCTTTATCAAAGATTATATGATTTATCAATTCAGCATTCTTCGAAGAATTATTCATGATAACGAACCTCAGTTTATGAGTCAAGCATTTACTGGATTCTACAATGACACTCGAATCAACAACGTTGCTTCTACAGCTTATAATCCTGCGGATAACGGTTTAGCAGAAGCATTCAACAAAACAATCATCAAGCTTATCAAAAAGTTCATTTATGCCAATAAGCGTAACTGGAACGAAAAACATAGTGAATGTCTATGGGCATACCGTACTATGGTTCGCACCCCAACTGGTTGTACCCCTTTCTCTCTGGTGTATGGATGTGAAACCTGCTTACCGTTGGAGATCCAAATTCCATCCCCGAGGATAGCTATTGCCAATGAATTGATATTAAAAAATAATGATCGTCTTCGACTTTAAGAGCTTGAAGCATTCGATGAGAAGAAACATCTATCTCAACAAAATATTGAGCTATACCAAGTCCGTATCTCGAAATCCTTTAACAGTAAAGTCAAAGTATGAACCTTTCAAAAAGGTGAACTAGTTCGTACTATCATACGTCCTATGACTATGACTCACATGAGCAAAGACAAGTTCGAGGCAAAGTGAGAAGGTCCCTATGTTATAAGCAAAGTTTTCATGAATTAATGGAGCATACCAGTTGACCGGAATGGACGGTCGAAGAGCTATGATGCCTATCAACGACAAATTCCTGAAGAAATATCATGTTTGAAAGTATGTATTGTATTGTCTAACCAATATTGTTCATACACAAATCTTCGAATTATTATCTTTTATTCACTCTTTCGTGAGTAAACCCATAGATTTATGGTGCAACCTCAAAAGATCAACCCATAACATCAATCACAACATATCGTCGCCTTTTGAAACCCAGCTATTTTAAAAGATATCTTATTCTCGAGCCCCAGTTGGTTTAAAGGATAATTAGCAAATGTACAAATTCACATCCACATTATCTCTGAATTCTACCGTCTGTATCAACGACTTATCATGTCTATATTACCTCTGATAACATCGTCACAAACGTAATATCACATCAAGTTATATATTGTCACGTTCAGGACCTCTGAACAGATATAATTAGTGATGTTATTCCCAAGAAATATGTCACATCCAATACCTCTGTAATAATATGTTGGTCCTCTCTCTTAACTTATTATCTGTACCTAAAAAACTATGGTGCGCCAAAGAAGATAAGTTCACAAAATCATAAGTTCATGACAAACGAGCAAAAGGTTCTTTATTTTCTCTCCATAAAATGGAGTAAAGAACTATATCTGCAGAAATAGAAAACAAACTACATCTCAGAACATCAAGCAGGAAACATTGAGACAAGAAAAGTAAATCATTTTTATTGATTTTTTCAAGAATGGCTACGCTGGGGCAGGTACCACTCCCTCAACTATTGTGCATATGAATGCCCCAACTGATCGAGGTCCTTTACAGAAGCCGAGTGACTGGAGCTCCAGATGTAACTACCTTCGATGCTATTTCCTCCTTAACAGTAACTTCGATTTTTGGAATTATTTTCTCCTTAATGGTCACCAATTCCTCTTTGATAAAAGGGAGAACATTTCATCTTTAACGATGATCTCAACTTTGGGTATCACCATAGACGCTATAGAAAGGCAAAAAATAAGAGTTAAAATCATGAAAGAATATTCTTACAAAATTAAGAAAATCGAAGTGATTTTTTTATCTCTGCGCAAATTATAGATGTTGCAATACACAAAGTGCTGGTCTCTGAACGCATACAGTATGACAGTTCTCGGTTAGCACATGCAGTATGACAGTTCTATGACAGTTCTCAGTTTGTGCATGCAATATGACATCCTGTGATTTGCGCATACATCAAGTAGTTCTGATTCGTGCAACATGATAATATATGCACTATTTTCGAATCATGACACATAGCGCACCGCGTACTTTGAATGAACAGAGGGTGCACAATTCATGATTTTTTTGCCGGCACACTGAAAGAGGTGGTACGTTTTGAAATTTGTGCAGCGCCAACCAACACTCTGAAAGAGGCGGTCGATGCTGGTTATGTTTCACGCTATAAGACAATGGTGCTGACCGTGGTTCGTCTTCCTCGACCGATCATTTACCTTCAAGAGCGAGGTTAGCCTCCTCGGCTCTCGCCGATAGTGGCACGTGCCTTGGCGCCCTTAGTGGTTATGCTCGCGACGGAGCTCCGATGATGCCCTTGCCTTTCTCTGCGGTGGATCTCTTTGGTGCCATTGACATCGGTAGAAAAAGCTTAGAGAAGTCGGAAGACGAAGAAGAAGAAGATAGAGAGAGCTCGAGAGAGAAAAATTTCTAAGTAAAGAACTATCTCTCTCCTTTCAATGCACTATTTATAGCCTAAGACCTATACGTAACGATTGCGCAAATTGTGCACTAAACGGTGGGTCGGTTGAAATTCTGCGCATGCAAAATCTTCTAAAAATGCTTCTTGTTCAAAGTATTTCAAATTTGAAAATTTTTAAAATTTGAAAACTTTAAAGGGGGTCTTGTAGAAGCTTTAAAAATGCCAAAAGAATGCATTGTGCCATTCACAGATGGCAGCAGGCCATATCCATCAAATAGCGCCCAGCATCAAATAGCGCTCAGAATCAAAGGACGCTTGTCATCCAATGGTGCATGACTGCCACGTATTAGCTTCCTTGAGAACCTAAGTCATCAGTCATTATGACTGACAACACAACTGTAGAGAAAAATCCTTTCGAGTCTCGAGTGTGCGGCACTCAAGGAGGATTATGTCTGATCATTCATCATGATGGTTGTCAGTTACTCCGCACCATTTAATGTTTGCGCAAAATGATCAACTCCTTATAAAAATCAATGCTCAGCGCATTTCACAATTGGCGCCTATCAACAGTATGCACCATTCATCAACTGGCGCCAATCAATCAACTATCTTCCAGAAGCAGTTAAAGATGACGTGGCACATATGGCACTAATCTCCAAGAATGTACACGTAATACTGCCTATGACCAAGCACACTTTTCTCATAGAATGCTACGCATCTCATGTAGTTAAGCTAACCTTTCGCGTAAATGGATGAAACAGAATATGGTGCGCCAAACATTGCATAATCAGCCTGTTTTGTATTGTACGCCAATCATTGAAACTGCCTGGAAGTTATCCTAAAACTCTATAAATAGGGTTCAAAATAACCTCTCAAGGCATCTTTAATAATCATAGTCTTCTGACAAGGCTTTCGTAGCACGTTCAAGGGTGTTTCTTCTCCGACATCGCATCGTTTAAGGGATAAAGTGATCGTCTTCTGATCAGATTCCTAAAGTTATACTTCCCAGAATCAAATTATACTCTGTACTTTTCTTTTCTTAGTTTGTAGTAAAGTTTTCTCGGGAAACTTTTGTTCTTGCAAATAGTTTCTATCCTGTACTTGCTATCTTGTCATGATTTACTTTCATGTCCCTTACCTGTTATCATTTACTTTCAGCATTAGTTATATTTTCACACATGACTTCGTTAGTGTTGTTTACTTGAGTGATTTGATTTGATCACGTGTGCCATAATACTTTGACTTGATCACGTGTTCCATGTTACCTTGACTTGACCCTCTACCGATATTAGAATTGGCCACTTGACCACTCTCGACATAGTAGTACCACGCAGGGCTACGATAGAGACTTACTATAGTTATAGAGTACCACGCCGGACTGCTAGCTATAGGACCGGGAGTACCACGCTGGGCTACGGTCATTCGATTTATTTGCAGCCATACTTAGTATCACTTTTCATATAATATGTCATGATCATAGTCTTTCCATGAGGTCATTGTTCTTATTGCAGCAGTTGTTTCCTGTTTTTTCTAATGTTTTATACTGTCATAGTAGGAATGTTAGTCCCCTGAGGACCTGGTGATCTCTCATGGCTCAGTTAGAGAGGAGGACTACCCGTAGGTTTACGGTTCTGGAGTCGAGACTGGAGTCATACCTTCGTAGGAGGTCGAGATAGTGCCATAGGACTTCTCGTGATCATGTCGATTCTACTCATTATACTTGCTACTTTATTTGCTTATTTCCTTACATCAAACTTGTACTAGATGATTACTTATTTCTTTTTACTATAGTTTCAGGATGTCATACCTACACAGTCATCATTTCTATTGGTTGTTGGATAGATCTTTTTTATTAGAATTATTTTATTGGACTTGACATCTTGTGTCTTATTATTATGTGTGGATGAGATTAGCTGTGTACCTATGACTTGTATTGCATTTCTGGGTTGTTATCATGATTTACAACTTAAGCATTTCGCTAATGGGCTTGTTATGAGGTTTGGCCCATTGGTGAAGTGTTGCTGGCATGTTTACATACCTAGTCCTATGTATTTTGGGACTAGGGCGTTACAATAGGCCAACTATTTAATCATCAAATACTCTTTAAGTCTTACTATCTACAAGCATCCTTGTTGGACTTAGGACACTTAGTAGCCATAAGATATGCTTAGCCAAGTGCTCATTTAGGGCAGGTTAACTACTATATTCCAACTACAAGAAAAATGATTTTTTCCAACGTTTTATTAGCGTTGGCAAAACTGTGCAAAACGTTGGCATAGGCGTTACCGACGTTTGTTCAACGGTTTTTGCAAACGTCGTCGTTGCTCTAGTTGGCAATTTACAACATTTACACAAAACGTTGGCATAGGGTTTAGACGACGTTTATAAACGCCATTAATTGTTTTATAATGATTACAATATTTCCAACAGTTTCTCACAAAAACGTCGCAAAAGAGAACTTTCCAACGTTTTTTGAAACGATGAGTTTTCCCAACCTTTTTCCAAAAATGTCAAATTTTGATTTCCTAACCATTTTAAACAAACGTTAGGTTTTGTATGGCCAAATTTTTTCAAAAACTGTTGGGTTTTTTTTTTGGAACCAGGTAAATTGTTTCTGGAATCGCTTCCACTGGGATTCGAACTCCTGACCACTCGGGCCGCATGCATCTCTCTTAACCACTAGGCTAGAGGTCATTTGCTATATGTATAAAGCAGACTTTTTAATTTAGTCAATGGTTCACCTTAATTTCCATAAACAAAATCTGCCTAATTTATGTAGGATTAGAAAAAAAAATTCCTTCATACGTCAAATAAGTGTAAATGCCCAAAAAAAAGTCAAAGAAATGTCGAAAAGGGTTTCCAAATATGTGACATGCTTCACAAAACGTTGGTATATTGCTCGACGTTTAAAGAAAAACGCAGGTAATTAACAACGTTTGTTTTCAAAATGTTGGTATATTTCTCGACGTTTAAAGACAAACGCAGGTAATTGTCAAATATTGGTATATTGCTCGACGTTTAAAGAAAAACGCAAGTAATTATCAATGTTTGTTTTAAAAATGTTGGTATATTTCTCGACGTTTAAAGACAAATGAAGGTAATTGTCAACCTTTGTTTAAAAACGTTGGTATATTGCTCAACGTTTAAGGAAAAACGCAGGTAATTATCAATGTTTGTTTACAAACGTTGGTATATTGTGCGACGTTTAAAGACAAATGCCGGTCATGACCAACGTTTTTTTTAAATACATCGTTATATGCTAACTTAGCCAACGTTTACAAAAATGTTGGAGGAATAAACGTTGGAAAAGACCTATTTTTTTGTAGTGTCCTATACTATATAAGCCTCACGATCGCTTAACCAAGATAACTCATCGATATAATTCCTAATACGATCATTCCTAATTGATAGGTGGCACAACCTACTTCTCATCTTTGCTCAGGGTAACTATCGTGTAGCAAGTTCACGCCAATCACGGAGGAGACTAGTGAAAGGATCAAATTATCAGAAGAAGAGAATATTCACAATCCTCGGATTTGAAGAATGTGGTAAAATTTGAAGTACAAAAGAAATTTTGGTCATTACATGTTTTAAGGAATGCGTAAAGAAATATTAAGATTTTATGGAAATTAAGATAAAAATAAATAGGTACTTCTAACGTTAGCAAAATTCCTTGAGAAAAGATACTATACTGGTTATGAGGTCGTCGTATGGTCTAATCATTCGTAATTTACCAACAATTTGAAAGCAATGACAATGGATCAATATTTTGGGAAAGGCATTAGTAACTTAAGATAAAAATGTGTGGCTAAGCTAATGACTAACTATTGAGGTGTGGCTTAGATATCATATCGTGTCTCAATAACTAATGATGTAATAAGTAATGGTGTACTTAGAATAATACCTGCCATATTTCTATACTCGGGATGGGTATCTGTCATAATGGGGGTGGATGGTTGTCTCTCTTGATGTATGCTGGTATGCTGAGCTGGGACTTGCTCAGGCTGTTGCAACCTTACTATCATATCTTTGCTTTTTGGGCAATCTTTTGACCGATGTTGGTCAGAGCCGCAATCCCAACACAGGCCTAACCTCGTGCGATAATTCCTCTGGATGTGTCCCTTTCTTCCACAGAAAAAGCAGACATGCTTCTCCCGAGCCTGGTATGGTCATGTTCCTTGCTGCTACTGTATGGTATGCTGTGTTCCCGTATAATTTTTGGCTTGGTGATAATTGCAACCACAAATCATACATTACCCCAATCTATGACAACAATCCTTCCTAACATGACTCTTTCTATGGCAGAAGCGACATGTAGTGATGCTCTAGGGTGTTGTTGCCATGCCTCAAGATGTCTGTTCGGCCTATTTTGAGTCACACTAGCTGGTACTAGGGTTGGTGCGGTAGATAGAGACCTGTTTAGGGTTACTGATATAATCTTCCTTGCGATTTCATTCTGTTGCTGCTATACTTGTAATAATATAAGCAAGCACCTTGCCACCGAAGCCTCATTAGCGTATAAAAATGGCAGCTGTGGTGGGACTAAGGAGGAGGTGGCATATATTCTTTCTAAGGAGCTAGAATTGCTGGTTAGGCTATCCTATTTGGGGTCCCACATCTTGAGGGTGCTACTGGGTAGGTGGGGTCGTCTGATCTGATTTAGATGTATGACCCTGCTGAAGAGGTGTGGTTTGGGTCATTGTTGGTGGCTACACGAGAACTGGCTCCTCTTGCACTGTCGAGTCTCCAGTGGTGATGGTAAGTAGGGCAACATGACTGCTACAAAAATTTATCCTATTGGCACGAAGGTAAGAGTAAGTTGAAACGGATTCAAGCAAGAGGCAGTTCAAGCAATCAATTGAGAGTTCGAAAAGTTGAAGCCAAATGAGGTAAATAGTCGGTGAACTTGTGGATGAGATACTATTTCCTAATCCTATACGTAGGCTTGCTTGGTACACTGACATAACCAAACAATATGTTCGTTGATCTCCATGGGCCACCACAATAACATGTAACGCCGCAGTCCCAAAATATATAGGACTAGAACGTACATGCCAGCCATATAATAAATAAACGTAACCTGTATTTTGCAGTATATAAATAGCCATAACTTCACTAAAATTTCATCTACAGAAATAAAGAATAAAGATAGTAAAAAAAAATCAAAACTGAGTTTGTCATTGTACAAATTGCTGGAAGGAGACAAATCTACTACCAAGCATTTAAACTAGATGAAAAGGAAATAACAAAAAGAAAGAATACAAGCAGCTAAAAGGTCCAAGAGCATGTCATCTTTGATAGAGAGAATATCACGATCTTGGCTGGAACTATTGCAAAAAGTCATGAAAATACACACCTGGAGAGATCACCAGGTCTCGAGGGACGTAACAAGATACAGAAAAACATGCCATTTAAATTGAATATAATATATCACAAGTCAAAAGTAAAGTAAAATAGTCTGAATCACAACAAGGCCCAGCATCCCATCATCGAAGCAGTGGACCATACCTACAACCAGACAAGGACAAGGGGTGGCACACTATTTCGTGATGTGATACTGTCCTATGCAATGACTAGAACAGTGTGCGACATGACATCAACTAAGGTTACCTAACCATTCTACAGTGATCATGTAGATAAGAACAAACCTTCAATGCATGGGCTCTCTGGCAGGGTGGGATTAGCATAGTCCCCAATTGGGCACTAGGGGCCTATATCCGTAACGCTCAATGAACGTCAGAGGGAATCGGTCCAGTAGGAGGATCATATATGCATCTCCGGTGGAGCTCACAGGTTACAATGGATAAGTACATACGTGGAACACACGCTAAGGAACTGTTCTCCCACCCTATGTCCCTACCTAGGTCGTATCCACGACATTATACCACTACTAACTGCCAAGTCTTTTAACATGCATCGATTTGGCAGTTAGACCTAACGCATGCGCACGGGTTATCAGCTAACACGCAAGTACCTCTATATGCTACTCACAACTCACACACATCGCATGGCACATCTGTGTCAAAGTTTATGAAATGCTTACTGACAAGAGGTTGGCCCTTAACTCTACATCCATATGCAAATTTAGGGACAAGAATGAAAATACGACTAGCACTTGCATCATGTATAAATGGAAGAACTGTAAAGTAAATCATGAATAGTAAACAGGGATGCAACTAAATGGAATAGAAATAAACAACAGTAAATATGGAGTAACTAACTATAAATATGTAGAATATATATAAATAATAAATATGGCAAGGTATCTTGCCTGAGGTGGTATGAAAATCGCAGTATCCAGTAACTTGAATCATTAGATCAGTGAAGCAATGAAAGACAACTTCTGCAAACATCCTCGGATGCTGAAACAAGCATGACCAATATTTTTAGAATAAAAGAAAGGTCTAAGATCGCCTACCCATAAGTCTAATTCTAGACACAGGGCAAAATCATATTTTTGGGTCAAATCAGTGTCCGTCGTTGGACCAACTTTATACCGAAAAGTGTGCCAAAATTTACAGTCTCTAAAGTCATCAAATTATATGTCTACGGATCTGGTTTGATAATACGAACTCAACCGTATATCCAAAGTTGGATTCCGGTGAGCTGTGTATAATTGTGCCCCTTAGATTGGATCGTGGGCCCGCCAAAATAACGTTCCGGTCGACCTTCTCAGAATCGGACCAAATTGGTTCACAGGACCAGAAAAGACACAAGTCCAGTGCTGTAAGTTTTGTCTCGAGATGATGAACATGCATGAAGTTGTAGGCTAGTTTGCAAAAGGCCGATATAGAGTATTTCGACCAATATGCTTCGATTTTGTCGCACACACACAATGAAATCGAGTTCCATCGGATCCCACACATCCGCGAACTCGATAAGCACCTTTCGATGCCTTTGGTTCGGAACCACGTCGTCAGGTTTTTCGGGCGCATACCGTATCGAAAAAAATTATAATTTTTTTCTTTTTTAAATACTATTTTTGTCTGGTTTGGGAAAGGAATTTCTTAACCTGTGGATGAAAACAGAAACTACAAAATATGTTTTAAAGTGTTACAGGTTGTCTATAAGTCCCTTAAAACAATTTTTTAACACTTCCTATTTATTGGTCGCAAAGTGGCGTCGAACAGGGGTAGTTCGGACTGTTGGTGCCCTGTTTTCAAATGGGTTTATTTTCAATCTTTGGATCGCTTTTGCACAAGTTTTGAATAGTTCTACATAAATCTAATTGATGGGATTCGGAGATGTCCAGGTTTACTACACATAGCGTCGATAGATCAAAATTCGGTTAATAGAAGGAGAAGAAAATCGACTGTGAATATGTGTACCTAGTTTTCGGTTGTGTAGGGAGTAACAGAGATGTTCTCTGTTTAGGGGTCGGCGGCATTTATTCCGGCGAGCTTTGTGGTGGCGCAGGGGCTCGCCCATGGCATGAGGTCGTCAGGGACGGTGAGGGTGAGGGCTTGGGGGTTAGGGTTTGTTTTTTTGTATATATACGCGCAGATGATGCTAAAGGGCTGGGTTAGAAAATAGGGATGTGGGGTCGCGAGATATAGGTATTTTTTCTCGCGAGAAATTTGCAAGAAGTTCATTAGGGTTTTTTTCTCTTACATATATATAATATATAATATATATATATATTATATATCTATAATATATAGATATATATATATATATGTAAGAAGTTCATTAG